>OZ020509.1:54704700-55351379 GCA_963971375.1 Platycheirus rosarum | reverse complement strand
AGAATTCTTCCCATCCTGTTCCAATTTGATAGGAACTTCCACCGAAGCCACTGCCGACCACACCGCCAGCTGTGATACTTCCACTATTTTGCATTGTTGTTGAACTGCTGTTACTTTCGCCGCTTGTTGGCGCCATAAAGCTATTACTGATGCTGCCACCACCACCTATACTGCTGCTGGTTAATAAACCACTGGAATTATTGATAGTCGTTGCTCTCGACGAACTACTGCCTCCACCCCTGCTCCCTGTTGTACTATAACCAACAACTGAGGCGCCTTCTTCTGCTGAATTTATTATATTACTTCTTGCTAGGCTTATACTTGATATAGTGGGTTCGCACATCGTTGAGTAGTCTTGCTGCTGAATCGAATGCTGCTGCAATTGTTGTTGATGCTGCAGTGGCTGTTGGTTGTTGTAGTATATTGATTCTCCATCGTTTGGCGATGCAACAGCCATAACAATTTATCAGAGTAATCAAGCTATACTTAGACTTAGCAAATATTTTTTTTTGTTAGTTACTGTTGTTTCTCCTGATAATCTCTCTTATCTTTGTTTTGTTTTACTTGTCCACGTATTTTTTTTTTTTTGTAGAATGTTCACGTTTTCTGCAAATAAAAAAAGAAATTAAATTGAATATAAATCAGTCAATGCTCAGAGCCGCAGGGGTTGATAAAAATACATCACCTCATGCATAAAATGTTGTCTTTATAAACATATATATTTACTAAAAGTGTTTTTAAGTTTAATGGAAGACGTTTTCTACACGGACGAAACAAGTAAACTAAAAGATAGTCGATCAAAAGTTGCACGATTTTATGCATATATAACTGTGTGTAAGAGTTTGTAGTGCCCCATGGCTTAGTGGTTAGTGTGTCGGACTGCTAAGCGAATGAGCCTGGGTTCGAATCCAGCTCATAGCCACCTTCTTTTCCGGGGTACTGCCTCTTGCGGGGAACTGACAAAACCTTCAAGAGTAAAATTTGTCTCGAAATAGTGCATTTCATGCAGCCGTTCGGACTAGGCGGTAAACTGTAGGTCCCTTCCATTCTTGCAGATTAACACACAGGAATGGTTGGGAATATAAGTCACTAGGCCTTGGCTTCTTAAGGAGCTGTCGCACCAATAAATTTATTTATTTAGTTAAGATTTTGTTCGTTATTTGAATTTATTGTTTGATATTTTGAAGGTTAACGCATTCATACCAGGAATGCAATTTTGGACAATACATTTTAAGAATTTGGTTTAATGTGTTTTAATAAATAAAACATACGACTAGAAACTAATTGAAAGGTGCTGATTAAAATTCAAGAAAATATTTGACGAATTTAACGGAACGCACTTTTAATTACGTTACAGTCGAAGAGATAAGCGAGGTGGTCAAGAACTCCAAAATATGAAAAGCCATAGGACCAGAAGTAATTACTTCTGAGTTTTGGAAAAAAATAGGGGGCCATTGGGTCTAGGTGGCTCGTGATTATTGCCTCAAAACTTCTAACGAGGCGATCGATTGCCTTATTAATGGAGAGAAAGTTACCTTATCCCAATGTAAAAGGGGAAGGGTAGGTTATTGATTCGATAGTCAAATCATATCACTCGGATCTCAAGGGTCCATTCCGGTCCCCAGGAATAGGAGGAATAGGTGAGGAATTTATGCCTCCTCCTTAAACCATCCTGAGATTTTGATGAATTTCTGCATTTTTGAAACGTCGCCCAAATCGTCCAAAAAATATTTTCCGAGGGCAGTTTTCCTGGTCTAAACTAGGATGGGGCATTCACAAAGGAAGTGACATGAGCCCTCTTCTGCTTTAATCTCTTGACACCTCCTGATGTGCTAAGGCCCATTCTACTCGTGTATTTTCTTTGAGATGTTTGGCCAAAGACTTCTTGAGACCCGACAATTATCAAGTTTTGACCATCTCTCGTTTCAAGCTCTCGGCTCAAGTATCCAGGGAACGGTTTGGCTTGGTTCCATTGATGAACGGTTTTTGACCAGTTCATCAGCCTTTTCGATTTCGTTCTCCAGGTTAAAAAGGGGAAGGGCAATAAGCGAAGCTTATTACATGGTGGGCCATAAATTTACAAATAGCAACATTTGTCCTTCATACAATTTTAGTCACAATAGCTCTACTTAAAAGGATAACCGCGTGCTTTTTGTGTAAATGTTAATTTAGTCAAAGCTTGGGTCAAGGAGTTTGAGCAAACGGGATCGACAACCAATATTAAACAAACAGGGTTGCCACGTTCAAGAAGAAGTGATGAGAACATTCGGAAGGTTGAAATTTGCAGCGATTCAGCGAGTTTTCCAAAGTTTGCTAATCGATTGCAGGAGTGCCAACGACGAGGTGAGACACATCTGGACGATGTCATCTTTAAAAAATAAATTTCAATAAACGTTTATTTTCTTAAATTATCAACAAAATAACAATTGTAGTTTTATTTCTATTCATGTTTCAAATGTGCAACGGTTAAATGCCCTGCCGGTATCGCCGAAGAATTGCCAATTAAAGTAGGTGTACACCGGGGAAGCGTGATCAGCCCATTGCTCTCTATTACAGTCCTTCACTGTTGTGATGTTCCCAAAACTGCATCAGTTATTCTTTGCTGACGATGGAGCCATCATAAGCAATGATCCTACATCCCTGAGTTGACGTTTTGGAAGGAAATGGGTACTGCACTGAATACTTAGGCTGCCCGTTTTCTGATCCATGCAGGATTATTCCAAACTTTTATTTGAATGGAAGAGTGCTTCCCAAATGCGAAAAGTTTAAATATTTGGCATCTATGATAAATAACGAAGCAGCTTGTGATGAAGAAAATCCGAGGAAGTTATCACGCCCGGCTTAGTTGGTATTGTGATGTTTTAAGAATAAATTATAAATAAATAAATTTATTGGCGCGACAGCTCCTTAAGGAGCCAAGGCCTAGTGACTTATACTCTCAACCATTCCTGTGTGTGTCTTGTTACTCTGCAAGAATGGAAGGGACCTACAGTTTACCGCCGAGTCCGAACGGCTACATGAGATGCACTTTTTCGAGACAAATTTTACTCTTGGAGGTTTTGTCAGTTCCTCACAAAGAGGCAGTACCCCAGAAAAAAAGGTGGCTATGAGCTGGATTTGAACCCAGGTTCTTTCGCTTAGCAGTCCGACACACTAACCACTAAGCCACGGGGCACTAAGTTTTAAGAAGTGATTCTAAAAACCCAGCCAATAAGGCAATACCATACAAGATTCGAACACAATCGCGAAAAAGGAAAGGCAGGCCTAAGCACTCCTTGTACAATGATAGGTCCCGATCAGTGCGGTGAATAGGAAAGTCCACCATCGATCAAATGTCCATCCGGACATTCCTGCTAAACTTATAAGCGCGAGTGTTGAAAACAGAAAAAAACAACACTATAAAGCTCTGCTTTAATGACTGTTCCGATCGATTCACAGAAGTCTTGCACGAGCCCCTCAGAAAGGGGACGTACGGCGGATCAGCCCAATCAATTGGACCAACGGTGGCGTCAACAGGCAACACTTGTGACAATCCGTATCAAGGCTCAATTCGCCAACGGAAACGGACTTAGGCTAATTGACTTCGCAGCGGCACATAACGTCACCATTGCAAGCACACGGTTTCCTCATCTCGATATCGGAAAGGGACTTGGCGACACCCAGATCAAAAAACCGTCAACCAGATTGATCATGATGCGATAGATTCAAGACACGCCTCCAGTATATTGGATCTTCGCACCTTCCGAGCAGCTAACATCGATTCGCATCACTACCTTGTTGCAGCCAAGATAAGAATGCGAATAACCCGAACGCCAAAACAACGGAGTAATACTGTGAAAACTGCAATCGCAACAGACCGCCAGAACCTATGCCGATCAAATATCCCGTAACCTCTCAAGAAATCGACTGCCACCAGCATGAAGTGCTGAAGACCAGTGGCAACACTGCCAACAAGCCATTAGAGATGCCGCAACTGATGTGCTAGGTTTCACCAGACCACCACCACGAAACCTTCGGTTCGATGACGAATACAGGCAGACCCATCCTGCCAAACAAGAGGCCTATAAAGTGGCGCTGCAAAGAAGGACGAGAGGTGCTCGCCAGCAGAAAAGACGGGAAGAACCCCGGCTTTTCCAAAAGAAAAAGAAGGCATGAGAAGCGCGCAATCGAAGATATTGGGAGATGCTACTCAAGGAACAACGTGCGGAAGTTTTAAAAACAGGTAAAAAGAACGTGCCAAGGCGAAAAAAAAACCCGCAAAGAAGCCTGTAGAGATAGGAATGGAAACCTCGTAGTAGAATCACAGTGGGTGCTGAGTACATGGAAGGACTATTCCTGCAGACTGTTAAACAACAATGAAGACCAGAATCCCGCTGTCAGGCAGAATGAACCATTCAACATGGACGATGACAGACAAAACTTGCGCCCACCTGACCAAAATGAAGTGAGGAAATCAATATCTAAACTAAAAAACAAAGCCGCTGGCCCCGACGGACTACCCGCCGAACTTTTTAAAGCGGCCGGAGATGACCTTGTAGAGTGCATACACCTATTCATCTTTAAATGGTGGTCAGAAGAAAGTATGCTTGATGAATAGAACCTCAGTATCGTTTGCGCGATCCACAAAAGGGGACCCCCTAAACTGCGCCAACTATAGAGGAATAAGTCTCCTGAATATCGCCTACAAGATCCTCAATGGCATATTATGTGACCGCCTGAAACCATTCGTCAACATCCCTATCAGTGTGGTTTCAGGCCAGTAAAGTCCACAATCGATCAAATGTTCACGTTGCGGCAGATCCTGGAAACTACCCAGGAATTCCAAATCGATACCCACCATCTATTTATCGGTTTTAAGGCCGCGTACGATAGCATTTATAGAGACGAGCTATACAGAGCCATGCCTAGTTTTGGCATCCATATAAAACTCTCGCTGCTCCGTCAAGGTTGGTACTGACCTCAAAGGAGCTTTTGATTTAAAAAAATTATTCCGGAAAGGTGATGCGCTATCGTGCGATTTCTTCAATTTAATACTTGAAAAAATTATAAGAAAGTCGCAAGTTATTTGTAGTGGGACAATTTTTTTCAAGTCTGTGCAATTGCTAGCATACGCTGACGACATAGACATTATTGGCAGAACCCAGCGAGCTGTCACTGGAGTGTTTGCTAGCATTGAAGCTGAAGCGGCGAAGATGGGACCAGCAGACAATGAGGCCAAAACGAAGTACCTGCTGTCCACAAAAAGGGACACAGAACATCGGCGGATTGGACAAAACATCAAAATAGACAGGTACAACTTTGAGGTAGTTTTGGGATTTGTTTACCTGGGATCCGCTATAACATCTGACAACATCTCGTCAAAAATAAAGCGAAGAATTACTGCTGTTTCTATGGGCTAGGAAGGCAATTGAGTATGCAACATCCCTGGTTGTGAGAGCACGCACCATCATGTGTTCGCCTTACAGCGCAGCCCTCTCTCGAAAGACAAACGAGACTGTATAAGACCTTAATCATCCAAGCCCTGCTCTATGGCATGGATTCTATCTAATGCGGATGAAGATATCCTTAGTCGTTTCGATCGTAAGATTCTTCGCAAGATTTGGCGGCCCTACCTGCGTTAACGGCCTTTGTAGGAGAAGGTTCAACCAAGAACTATACGAGCTGTACAGCGACATTGAACTGGTCAAAAAAATACGTTTATCACGTTAAAGATGGCTGGGTCATGTAGAGCTACTGGCAAACAATGCTCCGGCTTGCAGGATCTTCGATTCCATCGCAGAATTCTAACGATTTTTCAAAAGTTCATTCAATTACTCGCATGCGTCGACGATATTGACATAATCGAAACAACGCAATGTGATCGTGACGTCAGTAGCGCTTCTGTGAGTATTGAAACGAAAGCAGCGAGGATGGATTTAGCCGTCAATGAGGCAAAACTTAAAGAAATATAGAGCGAATGGATACCATTGCAGCTGCCCACAAAATCTCCGATTTGCGCACGCAAGTGGGAAAGATCTTGGTAATCAAAGCAAACATGGTAATGAAGCCGTTGTACAATCTCAATCAGTGAAAAACTTTGGTTTCTGTGATGCTTGCGTAGAGGGTAAGCAGAGTCGTGAGCCATTTAATAGTTGGCGTAAAAGTGCGGCATGTATTCTGGAAAGAAAATACATTCAGATTACCAGCAACGTGGAGTCGGGGAGATGCATAAAAACGGAAGAAAACTTCTAAAGAAGATTGAAACAGTTAACATCAGGTTTTACTAGCCGTCCCAGGACGTGCAAAGATGCAGATTGAAGAACCGTAGTAAGTACCTCATCAATGTAAACCATCTGGAGAGACTATTTCAGCCAAATGTTGAATGACAACAATGAATTCGCCCTGATAATATGAGATCATTTGTCAGACTAAAAAAATAACAAAGCAAAAGGTGCAGATGGGGTATAAGCGGAATTTTAAGACACGCTTGACATGACCGCATCATCTGCAAAATATGGTCAGAGGAAAGTATGCCCGGCAGGCAAGAGATCGAACCGGCTGAAGGGGCATATTAAACCAGATCCAGGAAGAACATTCCATGTAGCGGCACCAAAAGTAACACAAGTAAAGAATTTAATGTCATGACATCTGTTTGGAAAATCCATTTTAAAGCTACCTCGACAGACACGTAGACCACAGTATTTATAGTAACTAATTTAATTCTTCTAGAATTGAGAAATTTCGCCACGATAAATCAAAAAGTACAAAACTAAGGGAAACTCATGGTTGGATTTCGAGCTGTAGAGTTGATCAAGTTAAGAGGTATAACTTTCCGCTGTTATAAAGCCAAAACCATCGAGGAAAGCCTGAAAAATGTTCAGCAAGCTAGGAAGACTTCCAAAACCAAATTTAAACATTAACAAAAGAAATTAGCACTGCAATGTCCCAATTCAATTGAATCAAATGGACCACAAATTTCCTTTTGCAATAATCTTGATATACAGTGAACTTTATCTTCTACCCATAGCAAAGAGATAAAGACCAGGTAATGCAACTGATCAAATATCTAACATCCTTGTCGGGGAAAGAATTATTAAATGCAAAGTACTAAAGTACACTGGATATCGTGATGAGTGTAAAAACCTGTGTTCCCACTACAAAAACGAGTCAGCTTTAATTCCACGCATTTCGTCCAAACATAAACGGTATTTTAAGCTTTGTGACCAAACAGCTGCTCTAAAGTTTGCAAAGATATTCAACCCAAACCCACGTTTCTTAAAACCTACACTACTCAGTCTTAGGGCTGGGCAATAATCCTTGCAAAAACTTTTGCTGAGACGAATAAGTAATCAAACCTTTACAATGCACATCATACAAAATTTTGTTTTCTTTTTGGAGAATAAGCCAATCCACATCCACATTGAGGCAAAATAAAATGTTAGAAACATCCATACGCAGTATTTTTAACCAGAGAAAAAAAGTAATTTGGAATCAAATCTTGTTCCTGTGAAAAGTTACAAAGTAAAAATATTGAAATCTTACTTATTTTATATTTGCCAGCAAATGTTCTTATTTTCTATTCCAAAATAATGCTCACTGCATGGATTGTTGTTGAGGAATTCTTAATAACACACAATTTATTATTGTACAATTTCTGATTTCGGGATGCTGTTGCGGCGATTTGTTGCGACCGCAGCCATGCGCACAATTGGCTTTTTTCTTGAGCAGATAATTTAGTTGGAAAAACGATGAAAATTTGATTGTTTTGGGACAAATTGAGGCAAACTTCTATTGAAATATTATTTAAATGTTAACTGTAATTGTTTATTTATAGATTTGTTGTACAAATAAACATCTTATTATTTATTTATGGCAAAACAACTGCGCGACGATGAAAGAGTACTTTTTCAATTGAAAACTTTGTATATACACTGCCTATAGTACTATTATGGGACGTCAAACAATCTTGTGGAATCAGCTCACGTGATGGCGTTAGTTGTGGCCACTAGATTTGTGAGAGAGAATTAAGAGAACGTAAGGCGGGAAGGTAAAGAAAGAGACGAGAATATTATTAAGTGTTTTTTGTTTCGCTTTGCTGAGGTGAATTAATTTTTGTTAGGAATTTGTACAAGATACAAACATTTTCATTGACTTAAAATCGTTGCTAGGATACGGATTTTTTTTGATGTAGCGTTTTAGGCGTTGCTAGGTAGAAATCCGTAGCAACGAGTTTTTTAAGTAAACAATTAATTGTTGTTGGTAGGAATAAGCAGTTAGGAAGGTAAACAAAACTGACAAGCATTTGAATTTTTGTTTATTTTCCTTTTGTTGTAGCTTTTGTTTACATTTTTTGAATTCTTTAGATTTACAAATTATTGTTTGCCATTTTACTACAAATTGCTTTGTTGCCGTTTGCGAAAAAAATACATATACATTCTTAAAATTTAAACACAATCTTACTTTTTGTATATATATTAATTTCCTTGAAGAAACAGATTTTGGTTTTGGTTTGTAAATTATGAATTTCGCTTCCCAATCCGATAGGCGTTAGGTGCAAATTAAGTGCAAATTGTGTATAGAAATTCGTTAGAAAACTTATTGAAAATTCATAGGTACAAGGACTTGGATTATAATGATAATGGGTAGAAAAGTGAAAAGATGTGAATTTCGTTATTTTGTAGAGCTAATAAAATAGACAAATTACAGATTCCTATAATAATGAAACCTATCAAACATGACATAATTATTATAGCAAGGACTAAAAAAACTACTGACAAAATATGTCTGTACGTTTATAAACATATAATGTATGTGGGCCTATATCTTTCACAAGAAATATAATAATTAATTAAAACAAAAAATTATTCTTGAACTTGGTACTTATGCTAAATTCGGGCAAAGTTTTAAAATATTTTTTGTTGTTGTAAAAGAGAGCCTAAAACATGAAAAAATTGTTTACCGTACCTCCATAGAACCCAATTTTCATTCTCAATAAGTACATCATAATATAACAAATAATTAATATTCCTAGGCAAAACCTTCTCCTTTGGTGGATAAAGGATTTGATGCGCCGTTGGGTGGGTACCTATGTATGTATATGCAGTTTCTTAAATTAGGTGGATTTAGGTGCACAATAACTGAGGCTGCATACTTTTAGGTGTGGTGAAAAGCAATTTTATGGGAAATAGAAGCAACAATTTATTTATCTACCTAATTGTATCAACTAAAAAGTTTTGCACAAATCCAATAAGCCGTTTGTGAAAAAGTTGAAAATTAAGAAAAAAACCATCATACATGAAAAGTACGGTTAACAGACCCTTCCGATATTTGTTTGTAAATAAAATAATACCCACAAAATATTCTGAACATTTTCATCAAATTTGTTAAAGCCATTTTCTAGACAAATTTGGTTTTCGGCTAATTGACAAGTGGCGTTATTTTAAGCCCAAAAAACCCTCTGAGGAATGCCGAAAGAACTATACACAAACTAAATTAAAAGGTTATTACCTAAACCGTTTAGTCTGCAAAGAGTTATACATACAGAAGGACAGAATTTGTTCACCATTAACAATTTGTGTCTCTATTATCATACGTAATGCCATGTTTGATCTTTGTATAGGCAGTATATATACAATGGTTTGATATGAATATGTACATATACACAAATCCTAAATTTGCCTATATAATATTATATGTACAATGTACATACATATGTTTGTACATCACAAGAATATAACACTTAAGATAACAATCAGACATTACATTACGATGATAAACGATCGTATTTGAACTAAAGGGCATATTTACATACATACATATTAATTGTACCTCCCATAGGTACCTCTCGGACTTCTTGGAAACCAATTTACCAATTTCAACTAAAATTGATATTCAAGCCATTATCATTGAATATGTATCATGTATGTAAATAAACACATACAGTATCAACATTTTAAAAAAGGCTCGACGATTTTATAAATACAAAAACAACTTCTACTACGAGCGACCCAGTAGTGCAATTCATTCATAAACAAAACAAACATTCGCTAGGACCAGATATTTTTAATTTTGATATTTTGAAATTTTTGGTTACATTTTCCTAAAGCCTCTTGTTGCTATATAAAAATCCTTAGCAACGGTTTTTTTTTAAAATACAGAATTTGTTGTTGGTAGGAATAGGCAGTTAGTCTTTTGACTGCGATTTGATTTTTTGTTTATTTTGTTTTGTTTACATCTGTTTTATAGGGAATACGAGCACTTATACTAACATACATATTTTATACATACGTACTTCATTGGCCGAATTTGACTAGAATTCTTTAAGTTTTTAAATTTTTGTTTACTAAAGAAACGTTGCCGTTTGCAAAAAAATATACACATACATTCTTAAAATTTAACACAAGCTTACTTCTTGCTGTGCATATTATATAAACGTCCTTGAGAAAACGGATTTTTGTTTTGAAATTTGCTTTTCATTCATAGGTACAAATTAAGTGCAAACTATGCGTAGAGATTATTGAATGAATTGTTTGTAAATTGATTGTTGCAGATTTGTAAACAAAGATTTTTTGTGAAAATTTAAGGATGAAAAAGGGATGCATACCATTATTTATATATTTTATATAAATATTGCATATATTTTGTTTAATTTAGGTATATGTACCTATATGTACATACATATATTTTAATAACATACATTTTATTATGTTAAAAATATGTATATATTATGACACAGGCCGTATTTTAGATATTTGTACTTACTATTATTGGTACTATAATGGATAGGTACTTGTATAAGGCAAGTTATGCATTCGTGCCCTCTCATACGTACATACATAAAGAAATTATGTATGGTTAAAGCAAAATATTTGTTTCAACTAACCTTCTATAGAATTGTTGAAAATAATGTTGAAGGTATATATATAATACTAGCTGACCTACCCGGCTTTGCTCGCGGGTATACTATACAATTTGTGGAGATTTCAAAAAAACGAATTTAAAAAAAAACTATGAGCAAGTACGTGCGATAAAATCGTGCAATTTTTTTTTAATAATTTTCTATTAAAAATAACACAATGATGATAAAGGAAATCAGGACTTTAAATAAAAACTCGAAACAAATATTTTTTTTAAATTTTTTTTATTAAAAAAAAATTATCACTTTGTATTTTTTTCCACATCACCCAGGAGGTAAAATACAAGATGCGTTTTTTTTATTGAGGTATCCCCAGAAGGCCTATTCCTCATTCTTCTAAATACTTAAAAAAACATATACATTTACAATTAAATTATAAATAGTTAACATTTATAATACAAAGTTACATAATACTAACTAATATTTATTATATATTCAAAGTAAGTAATTAAAATTAAATTAAATTTATAAATATCTTTGCCTATGTTTGCTGGTTATATCCTTTTTTAATTGCTGATAATTGGGATCCTTATTAATATATTCTTCCATCTTGGCTTTTATATCTTTGTTTATTCTTTTGATTCCGAATATTATAAGTCCTATTAATATAAACCTGGAGATTTCTTCCTTATGTTGTAATGTACAGGGCATTGGAATTATAGAGTCGCTTAACTTCATAATTTCGGAGATCCATGTTTCCACCAAATGTTCAGCTGTGCATTTTTCTGAGTAATCCATTTCGTAGAGTGTCTGGATTCTCTTTGCAGTTTTTTCAAAATGTATAGATGGAACCGTGAGTCTACCAAACTCGGAAGTTGTAGTTATGGTCTCGTATGCTCTAAGTTCAATCAACAATGTCTGTTGTCTATCCCGGTTTTCGCCCTCTATCATGAATTTTGTGCAAGTATCGCAACTGAGCTTTTTTTGCAACTTGTATGCTGCAAACCCGGCGTAGTATACAGCCGCTGCTCTCTGCAGTTTTTCAGAGAAGACATTACTCTCGTGGTACAATTTGGGATCAAATTCTAAGTCCTGGTGCATTTCGCTAGACTCCAGGTAGCCTCTTAAATCATCCAAATTATCCACGTCAGCATTGTAGAGCAATTCTTTTTCTAAAAGATTGTCCTCTATCGGCTTTTTTATGACGAAGTCAGTTTCGTCTGCTGATTGTTGTAAGTCCATTTCCTTTTCTATATCAGCTCCATGAAGCAATGGTTCTGCACCAGCATCTTCATATCCGGAATGTTCAGCTGAAGTAAGATGCTGGAACATGATTTGCTTTAGATTTCTTATAAATCTCCAAGCCGAAGGATTCCTTTCATATGAGCCTCTGTTTGAACGCAGCATAGAAAATAAATTTTCCGCCACGTCTGTATTCAAATGGGCTAGGAGGATATAGCTCTGCTCTTCACTTTTAATGCAATGCCACATTTGGATTATTCCCAGAAGTGTTTGCTTTAATCCAATAAAGCATGGTGGAATTTGGTGTGTGCTGGTGGATCTCCACATTGATATCCAATTGAAATGTTCTGTCAAGGAGTTCAGTGTTTCAGTTGATTCACTTAATACTTGTTTATTCGGATTCCTTGAATAAAGTTTTGCAGTATTAAGGCAATCGAATAGATCATTCATTTTTTTGATGAATGTTGCTGTTCCAAGAGCAACCTTCTTTTCTTCCTCGGTTCTAAAGAAATTTGTCCTCAATGCATACAAAATCCCTGTGTATACATTGGCACTGAACACCTGTGTGGCCAGTCTTACAGAAAAAGTTTATCAAATTTAGTTGGTTCAATGTGGGACTTATTTAGCTTAAAGAAGACTTGGAAGTCTGACTTGCAGTCTTCTTCGTAGATCTTCTTCAAAATTGCCCAGTCGACAACGTCATCACCAATGTGTATTCTATGTTTTAATAGAATATTTCTCACGCTTTTAAAGAGGTGAGGATAATCATAGAGCAAAAAAACTCTATGATCTCCCATATCCACATAAGGCTTTTCTTCCTTATTGTATCTTAGTGTGCCAAGCTTGTTGTAAGCTGAGACGTTGTTGCTACCTTGATCACAGCTAGTAGCCACTATATCAAGCTGTTATAATTGTGTGTAGCATTTTTGATAATACCTCTCCGTTTGGTGATCCCACGTAGTATGCAATGGTCTGCTTCCAATTCCTGTTGAGTTCTCTTAAAGTAAAAACCATTACTTTATTGGCAATAATATTCTTTCTTCCGAATTCTCCGAAATCTATATACCCGTAAATTATGACATCCTTAATGTTGTACTCTAGTTCTTTCTTGATTGCCATCTCATCGAACAAGAGAACACATTTTTTGTCCATCGGTGTCATGCTTTTCGCCTTCTCTGTTAGCATGTCTGATATCCTTTGGGTGAATCCTGCCTGAAGTCGTATTTCCGAATGCCAGCGGTATATGGTGCTTACCGATGGCAATTTAAATCCTACACTCAATATAAATGTGTAACAAGCTGGGGATTTATAGAAGAGTTTGAGGAATAAATCCTTTTTTTCTGAGTCCCAAGGAGTGTTTTGTTTATGCAACAGCTGCGCCAAAACAAATATCCTTAACTCCTTTGTCGAATGCTCCATTTGCTTTTCGACATCATTTCTTAGGTTATACACCCTGCTTCGCTTAAGCTTTCTTGGTGTTCGTAAAATAAATCGCGGTATTGCACGTTTTCGATATATTTTACGTGGTGCTGCCTTATAACTGTACAATCTTGGGGAAGGAAATTGGGAGGGGGAAATAGATGTCGTCATTGGCACATCGGGTAGAGAATAATCTCTAAAATATGTGTGGGCAGAACTTGCAGCCAAATTCACCAAAGACAAGGTTGGACTGGGAGGAATGGATTGAGGCTCAGTTTTAGGGGTTGCAGCTATAACCCCTTCCGGCAGTAATGGACATTCTGAACTGAGGGCTGCTAACGTGACCGTTGAGGTCGGCTGTTGACGCGTCCTACATGCCTCCATAGTTCGAGTACATGAGGCATCGATTACAGTTTCGGAGCAGCTGCATACCGATGCGGAAGATATCGGCAGTGCATCATTGGTCAAACGTTTGGTAGTTGACCTCAATATGATGTACTTATCATAAAAATGCTCCTCACAAATTCTCAAGTTCTTAGGGATACTTGATGAATATGAGACTTTCGCATGCTTTAGCCAAATGGTTTGTCTGTGATCTGTTGGGACCTTGATAAATGACAAACCAAATGTTCTCCTCTGCTCGTTGCAGCCCACATATGCACAGAAAACCATTTTTTATTTCTGGTAAAAAATTAAAAAAAAAGTAAAACAAAAACAGAAAATATTTATTTAAATAACTAAAATAGGTATTGAGTTTATAAACAAATGAATTTAATTGAAAAATGACAAAAATATGATAAATGAATTATTACTCAACGAATTATATATTTTATATTTATTTTATTAATAGGCCGCGAAAAATAATTTAATATAAAAAGCAAAAAAAAAATTAAATCCTTAATAATTTAATTAAGTTTAATTTAATAAAACAATAAAATGTAAAATACAGGTACCCTTAGTATTTAAATCAAATATATTTTAATTTTAATTAAAAAGTGTAATTATAAATTATTTGTTTTAACAAATTATACCCTTAGTAATAAAATCAAATATAATTTAAAGTTAATTGAAAACTCTTGATATAATTTATTATTATTATAATTAGTAGTAAAAAAATCTAATTTAATTAAATTTAATTTAAAATATTTTTTTTTTTTTTACAATTAACACTCTTTTTATGAAAATTAATTATAATTTAAATTTAATTAAAATTCTTAGTATAATTTAATTTTATTATTTAAAATTCTAAAAATAAATATTTTTTTTTAAAAAACAATACATGCACCTTTAATATTTCAATGTTCCTAAATACCTTTCAAATGGCTTCCTTTATTTTTTTTTTTAATTAAAAAACAAAACACAACACAACACAATTAGTTTTAATTAAGAAACAAACACTACACAAATAAGGAACTCACAAATCACTTTAAAAGATTATGCAATTTTTATGCGGAAAACCTTTCGTCTCTGAAATCAGATTCAAAAGTGCTTCAATAAGAACTGTCGCCTGCACAGGTAAATATTTCAAAAAACCTGCATCTCTTTCGAACACCCACGCACTGGCGTAAAGCTTTTCCTTATAAGAATTTAAAAAAAAGCCGTTAACAGACAAATCTGGCGTTGCCGCATAGATATATTTTAAGCTTGTGCACTTGTACACTCTTAAAAGATTGCACTATTTGACCATTAATGATATTTTTAGTTACTTATTTACGTTTATACTTACTTACTTTGTAACGAAAAACATTAAAAAATTATTGTGAAATTTAATTTCACCCACTTGATATTAAATAATAATAAAAACATTCCAATGCTATGTAAAAATACTTTTATTACAACTCTGCTTTAATAACATGTTAGATTTCAACACCTCTATTAGTTATTTGCAAAGAACTTATATGCTTAATATTAAGAAAACACAAAATTCTAATTTGTATTTTTTCTCTAATATGATAAATACTGTTCGATGGGCAACGCTATTTACCGTTTTAATATTCTTTCATTCAAAAAAAAAACATTTATTTACCACACTTCTTTGAAATTGTGGCAGATTTCCCCTTTATTGATTTTTGAAATTGGTCATACTTGCTACATACATACATACTTACTTTCCTGTATTCTTGTCTATTACTCTATTATATAGAGTATCATTCCAATAATTATTGTTCTACAGCATTATTTTTATAAATTGTTTGTACCTACATACATAAAATACTTACTTTTCTGCCATTGAGATGACACCTAAATAAAAAAAAATCATTCATATCTCAACGAAAATATAAACAAACATTTCTCCAACAACTCAATTCACCTCGCTGCATATATTTTTTCTTTTTCTAATGGTCGTCTATTTCTAACCTGCCTCTTATCTTTATTCTCTATTTAAAAAGAATATTCTCTTAAAACTCTCTCTCTTCTACTACCATTCAAATCGTTCCGCTAGTTCTGAAACAGTGCGACAGGGGGCGTACACAAAATGCGTCACCATGATAGTACTATAGTTTCTATATACAAAGTTTTAACCAGAGAAAAAAAGTAATTTGGAATCAAATCTTGTTCCTGTGAAAAGTTACAAAGTAAAAATATTGAAATCTTACTTATTTTATATTTGCCAGCAAATGTTCTTATTTTCTATTCCAAAATAATGCTCACTGCATGGATTGTTGTTGAGGAATTCTTAATAACACACAATTTATTATTGTACAATTTCTGATTTCGGGATGCTGTTGCGGCGATTTGTTGCGACCGCAGCCATGCGCACAATTGGCTTTTTTCTTGAGCAGATAATTTAGTTGGAAAAACGATGAAAATTTGATTGTTTTGGGACAAATTGAGGCAAACTTCTATTGAAATATTATTTAAATGTTAACTGTAATTGTTTATTTATAGATTTGTTGTGCAAATAAACATCTTATTATTTATTTATGGCAAAACAACTGCGCGACGATGAAAGAGTACTTTTTCAATTGAAAATCGTTTCAGTTTTCATGTCGTTTCTTTGGCTTTCAAAAAGGAGGGATGCGAGTAAGAATGCTGCCAAGTTATCTACTAAAGGCTTGTAGACTTGTCCTCAGCGTTGCCACAAGATCTCCAACAAAAACTGTCAACAAATTTTATATTGTGATTTTGTATGTTAAGCTGAAATCAGATGTGCAGTGTATACAAAGAATTTGTTGTCTTTTTCTTTTGCAGGTATAGAAGCTCTTGCTCATGGAGCTTTTTCATAATTATTTTGACGTTAAAGTCATTGCAATAGCAACTTAACCTAAACTTAAAACTAACTAATGATAAAGGAGATGCACTATACAGCGCAACTCTAAGAACTCGAGCTGAAATACATCAAAATGTCAAATGTTTTTCATATATTAGTACTTCATACGTGACTGTGTTTACTTTATATAATTTGTTTAATTTGTTTTGTAAAAAATACATTTTCAGTTTTATGTTAAATTGTCATTAAACAAGTCTATTAATTTCTTTGTCAGCATATTCAAAGATTTCATACAAAATATAATAATAAAAAAGTTACTTCATAGTTATGGTTTTCATTGTTTGTTTACAATAATTTTTGTATGTATGTACATATTTACAGATATTTCTATTTATTTCGTTTGCTTTTCAATGGTATTTCATGTTTTCAATTGCAAGTTAAGTAACAAGATAATAAAGTGAAGCGCCGCATCCTGTTTAACATTAATCACATTAATTGCGAATCACATTACAATGCCATCCAGTTTACTCTGTCAACCAGGATGCAGCGCTTTTAACAAAATTAACCTTATCATTGTTAGCCACGATTCTGTCCTTGGACTGTTCGTTGATAAAAGGATGGTAGGGCACACTCCAGATCCGTTTCTTGACTTTCTGATTCAAGTCCTATAGGAGATAGATAGGAGGATCTATCCCACAGTATACTTTTTTGTTGTTCATATATTTCTTTAATTAAACTATTTTCAGACCAGCTCATTCTATCTATAAACTTTCTGGTTAGGACAAATGCATATTTCATTAAAGGTATTAGTTTTGCTTCGTTGTAAATGAAGTGATTTGAGAATATTTTTTAGTTCTTGTTTTAAAATTTGTATTTATGCAAAGTCTTAATATGTTTCTTTCAAGTATTTCGAGCTCTTTTGCCATAGAAGGTGAAATTGAGAACTAGCATGGGAAATTGCAGTGTAATTATTGTTTTATAAAACAGTAGTTTAGTATTTATTTTAAGACTTTGATGACGTAAGTACGGGGTTAAAATAATTGATACTTTGAGAAATGTACTTCTAGATATTTTATATTATTTTGAAAAGGTACTTCTATATTATCAACGGCCTTGGCTCCGATAAAGCATCGCTTCCCGTGAGATCAGCGAAATTAAGCATCGTTGCGCGTGGTTAGTGGAAAGATGGGGGACCGTCTGAAAACCAACTGCGTGCTGTTGACATGTGTTATGTGTTTTCTGTTTTCCGTTCTCCTTCTGTCTTCTCTTCTGTCCTGTATCAATGTCGTCTTGTGTGTTGTCTTTGTAATTGTCTGAGCCGATGGCCTCAGTAGCCAGTGCTCGTAAATGTGTCTACTTCGTAGATTTATCTACGGAGTAGATTAAAATGTAATGTAATGTAATGTATCTTTTTTTAAACTCAAGTGTTTACTTTCAGTGACCACTCCTATCCTGCCTTTAATATAAGAGTTCCTAAAGCATATTGCTTCAGATTTGGAAACATTAATTTTAATTCCCCATTTATTGTAGTAATTGACAATTAAGTTCATATGTTGTGATAGGATTCCTACAGCTTCGTATGGATATTCAGCATAAGCAAAGGTATCATATGCAAATAGTAAGCTTTTTGTGTGTGATTCATTAAGGTATTGGTTTAAGTGTGGGAAATAATATGTGAAAATATTATACAACCTTGGGTCCAACACTGAGCCCTGTGGAACTCCTCGGTGTATATTTATTAATTCAGATTTAATATTCCTTATCATAATGTAAAATGTTCTATCTGAGAGGAAGCTCGAGAGCATTCTATAAATTTCAGTTGGGAAACTTATTTCAAGTATCTTAAATAACAATTCTTCTACCCAGACACTGTTAAAAGCCTTTTCCACTTCAAGACAACAAGCAATCGTACATTTCTTTTCTCTTAAATTATTAGTTATGTCATTATGTACCTTAACCAATGCATGAGTAATAGAATGTTGTTTCTTAAAACCAAACTGATATTCTGAGATAAATTCAAATGAGTTGTCTATGCGTATATCCATTTTGTTACAAATTATTCTTTCTAGTATTTTGCCCAGATTTGAAAGCATGAAAACGGGACGAAAGTTATTTAAATCGAAGCACCTAAGTTTTTATTGTATAGGTAACAATCTGGCAACTTTCCATTCTAGTGGAAAGTACCCATTGTTCAGGCAATTGTTTATAATAATTGTTAGAATTTCTATAGCCAAATTTGAAATTTTTTTGATTATAAAATTCGAAATGTTGTCTGAACCAGCCAATTTTTTGCAGTTTAGATTATTGATAATTAATGAAATCTCTTCAACCGAGGAGAACATTTGTGGTGCAATTGTGTTAATAGTAGAGTTATCACTGTCAAATAAGAAGATTTTATCTGGCAGAGATTCCTGAGCTTTTTTGATTTTATTTTTAATTTTGTTAACTAATTCTAGATTTGTGTTTATTGGAGGACAACTATATATTTCTTTATTATAGTCACTAAAGACTTTAATCATATCCTCCTCCTCAGTAATGGTAGTTTCTCCTACTATTACTTTATTACAATTTAGTTTTTTAGTTTTGCCAATAAGCCTTTTTATGTTTTTATATGCTTGTGGTCCAGGTTTGATTTTGGATAATCTTTTCTTTAGTTGCTCGTTAACCTAATTAGCCACATTTTCTTTAATAATCTGTTTTAGAAGTGAAATTCTGTTAGAAAGTTCCCTATAGCCATTGTATACTCGATTATAGTTATTATGGAACATTTGTTTTAGCCGTTTTTGCCATTTGTGTTTGTGCCGGAACAGGGTTTTGATGTTTTCAGGTAGATTTGCATATTTTTTAACTGTGACATGTACTGCAGTTGAGTTAGATTCCATTGCTGATAACAGTGCCATATTGAAATTGCTTATAGTTTGGTCTATTTCTGTATTTGATAAGCTAGTGAATGGGCAGGGTTTAGCTCTATTTAGTTCGTAGTCTAGGTCACTCCTGAATTTATTCCAATCAGTTTGTTTAAATGATTTTGCTACCCTAGGTTGGCTTAGTGGAATTTCTGCGTCAGCTATTTTAATATCAAATATGATCGGTAGGTGGTCAGAAAAAGTTGGCAAGGCTTTTATTAAAATGTTCGGGTTAATTGTGTCAATTATGTTACTGGAGATCAGAAATTGGTCTAAATAAGAGCTATTCCTTGGGTAAGTAGGACAGTCAGATGTAAGACTTATAAAATGGCATTATTGTCATTTCGAATTAATGCATATGAGTCAAGAAAAACTCTATGTCTACTATTCAAATGGATTTCTTGAATAAAAGCTACTGTTACATTGTTATTACTCAGCATGTTGAGGCATTCGATTCTTCTCGAATGCTCTATCAAGGACCCAACGTTGTGATTTAATATTTTCAGTTGCATTATTTCGAACTGGAAAGGAGTACATAATTTAGAAGTTCTAAATACGCTATGCGTTTAAGTTCGATTGATTCCACTTCATTCAGGTTTTTAATGAACCTGCTTATTTTACTCATTAAGTCTGATACGCTCTTCCCAAACAATGCTTTAGAAAGGCCAAAGAACTCTTAAAGCGGGTTTTGTTAAACGTTATTTGGATTTGTGTAACTTACCGTTTGTTCTTTCGTTCTTCTGTCGCATTTCTAATCATCATTTTCCTATTATTTATATAGCTTTCATAATAAGGGCAGCCCTTATAATTGGCTGTTTTGCAATTAATACAGTATGGTATCGAATCTACAGTTTTTGTTAGTTTGCAACCACCAGGCTCATGGTTTCCTTCACATTTTACACAATTGTACTTCCTTGCACAATTTTTTGCTAGGTGACCAAAAGCCTGGCATCGCCTACACTGTAAACCCCCTTTATTACCCCTCGGTCTTTCCCAAGTTATGTTTAAGTAGCATAGATACTTTATTTTTAAAATATCTGTTGCTTGTTTATTCGGCATAAGTTTAACCAGAAACAGATTGTATTTGTATCCCTCTTCTTTAGATCTAATGGTCTGAAATTTTGATATGCTTTCAAAAACCCCCGGTGCATGGTTATCAATTTCATTTTTTATTTCTGCTTCATTATACTCGAAGTTTAAACCCCTTTGTATTAAGTTAACTCTTTTTAGCTCCTTTGGGGTATACGAGTGAGCTTCAACTTTATCCGTATTTCTTAGAATCTCCATCAGTCTGAAGTGTGCCCTAATATCACTTACAAATAGCTTACTTTTGTTTCTATTTACATTTATTACTTTTAAATTTAACTCTGGCATGTGTGCCTTGAGATTGTTTACATTTTTTTTTAACATTTGCACGATACAAAATTATTGGTGGGCAAAATGTATTACTACTTTTTAAAATAGTCTTATCAGTAACATTATTGGTTTTTAAATCATTAATCTTTTTATTATTTAAATTGGCTTGATAACGGAACATTATGGCGTTCATTCCCGTCCATGAGGGAGTTTAGTCCTTATTTATCTGTTTTACACCTTCAAAGCCCCAAATCACTGAACTTCTTTTTGATTCAGTAATTTTACTGTTTTTATTGTTTTATTTAACTCTTAATACGTATATAGAACACTTTTATAATTTTAAAATTTTATTATTCCACAGAGCAATTTTCAACACGTTTAGCTGTTCCAACGCGCAGTCGCTTTTTTCCCGTGACGAAAAATATATAGTAAAACCATAAAAGTGGTGGCAATAGTTTCACAGCGGTAACGCTGATAAACAAGGTGCGGTGTATATCAGTAATGCCAGATACCTCTACATTTTTTTTCATTTGTTTTTGTGACTGTTTTTAAACCTTGCGACTTTTGCTTGCGATTCGTTACTTCGCTTCAGCTTTTACAGGCCGACTCCACATGATATCTGTATTGCTAACCAGATCTCTGATATAAATATCAGACCATTTTCTTTTTTCTTCGCTGGGCAATTCATGTCTTGATATTTCATTAAAGCAAGAGAGGCTAATGTGTTTGTATCTCTGACAAAAGTCAAGAGATCGAAATTCTTCTTCTTATATTTGTTAATTTTATCATTTTAAAACATTTATTCCATTAAAAAATATATATGTTGTCTCATTTACTCTTGTTAATACACATAAACTAATAAAAATACTGTATTCAGGCTTTTTCACTGCAAACTAATTTTTTAAAGCGCACAAAAAGAGCAACTACCCGCATGAGAGAGAAAAAATAATGAGATGAACCCTAAAAAAAGAAAGAAAAAACACAAACGTCAAATTGTTATCAAGACATCGATGTCAAGATATAACCGCGGAGAGAGATGTCTAACATCCCAACAGACTCCGGAACAACGCGACTCCATTGGATATTTCATCCCATGTTGAAGATCCTGAGAGAAATTATATCATGTGGAGTCGGTCTGTTAGGAGAGACGTATGTGGTGGCCGGGGTAGACAGAATCACACGAGTAGCTCGAGTTGCGCGACTATCGGTCTTTCTTCTTTGTGCTTATTCGGGA
Organism: Platycheirus rosarum; assembly: GCA_963971375.1. Classification (NCBI taxonomy): domain Eukaryota; kingdom Metazoa; phylum Arthropoda; class Insecta; order Diptera; family Syrphidae; genus Platycheirus; species Platycheirus rosarum. Next base: position 55,329,177 of record OZ020509.1, on the reverse strand, counting down.
AATCATTCATTTTTGTCAACCCTTTCATTGCTTGTTCGCCATGAACGAGTAATGTAATGTTTTTTGTAGCAGGTAGCACGCAGGAACAGTACAGCAGTTAAAAATGTTCACTCTGTAAACTTGAAATGAAAAGGAATTCAAGAAATGACATAGTGAAGAGTTGCAAACAGAATCGCTACGTTTAAAAGTATCTCTGCGACAAGGACAACAAAAAAGAATCAACGAAAGTCGCAGTGCTCTAGTCGCAAGATTTAAAAACAGTTTGTGGAAGCAATGAAATGAGGCAGCCAAATTAGAAACAGAGACATCGTGCAGTCACTGCAACTTATAAGAGCCTGTGTAAATTATTTTGACTGCACGGAAAAAACTGCACATCTGTGCAGAATTTTGGGTTTACATCCCCATAAGAGCCTGTGTAATTTTTTTCCCTGCACGAAATTATCTGCACATCTGTTTTGACCATAACGGTACCTGCCATATAACCGTTAAGTAAAGCTAATAGAATAAATATTTAAAAGTTCTCTTAATACTTTTTTAAATTTTATTCGACGATGTGACCGCACATATGTATGAGCAAGTACGTTCAATCCAATCGTGCCATTAATTGTTTCTATTTTCTTAAGAAGTTTGTTTTTATATTCATATTTTCAATTATAATAAAGCAAAAAATATTTGTTTTCCTCGAATTTTATATTCTTTAAAAAAAAAACAATAATTAATTAATAAGATCTAATAGTGTACGTGTAGTGCCCCGTGGCTTAGTGGTTAGTGTGTCGGACTGCTAAGCGAAAGAACCTGGGTTCAAATCCAGCTCATAGCCACCTTTTTTTCTGGGGTACTGCCTCTTGCGAGGAACTGACAAAACCTCCAAGAGTAAAATTTGTCTCGAAAAAGTGCATCTCATGTAGCCGTTCGGACTCGGCGGTAAATTGTAGGTCCCTTCCATTCTTGCAGAGTAACAACACACACACTGGAATGGTTGAGAGTATAAGTCACTAGGCCTTGGCTCCTTAAGGAGCTGTCGCGCCAATAAATTTATTTATTTATTTTATTTTTAATAGTGTACGTACACTTTTGTTAGTAAGTGTACTTCAGTCTAAACTCTGGCGTTAAATGACTTCTTTCACATTTACGCAATTTGTTTCTAAAAAAAACTATGTATACACACAGTACACATAACTAAGGCAATATATTGCGCAGGTTGTCAAAATCTGATCTGTCACTAAAAATAAAAAATGGTGGAGACCTACATCAAAAAAATGTATGAACAAAACTGCACACCTCACATTTGTTTTATATTTTTTTTTTGTTATATAAAAAGCTTATTTATAAATTAATTACCACAAACACTTTAAAATATAGCCACGATGTCTATTTTTGAGAACAAATAAACAAAGTAATGATCTCTTGCGGCCTCCATTTTACTTCGATTTTGACAGATGCGTTGAAGATTGCAAAAATAAAAACTCTAATGATATTACCTTAGATATGTGACTGTGATGTGTAGGTACACTGTAGAGAAAAATAAGTAGAGCTAGAGAAAATTCTCGCTAGAGAAATGTAAGCAGTGGGTAGAGCTACACTCGAGAGTTCTACAGTCACTCTACGCTAGAGTTTTTAGACGAGATTTTTTTGTAGTGTAAGCACATTCATAAGAGTTGTCTACCGTCTCTACAGACTCTCTACGCTATATTCAACAAGCTGAATAGAGACTAGAGCTCTACACAAAAATTATTCTGATATTTTGCCTTATGGATAGGAAAAATGATATGGGTAATCGTTAGTTGCAATGTAACAATGATTTTTTTGTATTTCGAAACGATGACCGTGACCTTGACCTTGAGTTTTGATTTTTTTATTTTCTTTTTGCACTTTCGGAAAATTACAAAAGGATAAATTTGAAAGAAAGACATGAATCCTGACTACGTTGCAGATCAAATGCATGGAATAATCAAAAGGAAATGAAAACATTTGAAGCTTATAATTCAACGAGCTATTGTTGAACTTGAGGAAGAGCCTGACGTTACAATCGCAAAACCATTTGCTGAGTTACTGACGCCTTTAAATTCTACAAATATATAAAATATTGAATAGTTTTCAGAATTTGTGATAAATACAAAAATCAGATTCAGGCCATTGAAAATTGCATTGCATTTTTCAGCGACTATTCGAAAAATTGTGCACACTGGTATGTATGCGAAATAAAAAAATCAAAAAATGGTAACTATCACCTATGAGGAAAAAATAAAAATGAATGCAATCTATGTATGTTTATTGCATAAAACAAAGTCATTAACATGAATATAAAAATCTCAAGCTCACCGATAAGCTAATCTTTCATTAGGATTATTTGATTTTCGGAGTTGGGTATCTTGTGTTTGTATGGGGTCACTTATTCTTATAAGCTTTTGAAATCGAATCAACGAACGAATTCGTAGGATGTTTTGGTATGCAATTTGGTTCTCAATTTCAATTTGTTGCAAGAGTTCCGATTCATTAACGTACCCAAAATTTTGGATCCTTTATATTTTTGTTTTTGATTTTCAATCACACACACAACGGCAGCGGCCACTCTTTTTTGTCGAAAACTCATCTTTTCTTCAACTTTGTTTAACAAACAAACAAATGTTTTGCATTAAATAAAATATATATATATATAATAAATACAGAATAACTCTACCTACAATTCAATTAATTCAATGTAAACATAAAGTAGAGAACTCGGTAGAGCTCTACCGCAAATTTCTCTAGGAGCGCTCTACGTAGACATTTTTCTGTAGGGAAGTTTGTAATGTAAACAATCGTTGTAAAGAATTTTTTTTTCAATAGAGCTTTTCTGCTTTTTCTATACAGTGTACACATAGCTTAAGGAGCGTTTTTAGGCGAGATTTTTTCGTTACTTCAAAAGCGTTCCTTAAAACTTTTTCGTAGTTTATGCTTTATTAGATAATTCATTCCCACTCCTCCAGGTTTGAGAGTTTACTTGAAGTTACTTGAAAAAGTAAAGGAACACATATACACATACAGTAGAGTTCTCTACTGTTTCTACAGAGTCTTCATCTCCACGCTCTTTTCAACAAGCTGAATAGAGAGTAGAGCTCTTCATATTTCAATTTTATACTGATATTTTGCCTTATAGGAGAAAAAATGATATCAGTAATTGTTAGTTCAGTTGCAATTCCAAAAAAATCATTGTCAGAATTTGTTGGTATTTCGACTTGGTAGTAAGGTGACCTTAAGTTTTGATTTTTTGTGTGCTTTTTGCAATATTTATTGTAAAAACATTTAGAAAAAATTAACTAAATCGAAAAAAACATTCTACACGTGGTGCACTGGGTTCACACAAATATGCAATTACACCTGAAAAACCGACATCAACCAAATCTGCTGAGGAAAAAAAACAATCTGAATCCAAGATCGAACAACAAATCAAGGGATTAAGAGAACTGATACTGAAGGAAAATCATAAGTTGACCGAGAAACTTGATAAAATTGTTAGCGATTTTGTACGACGTTTCGCGATGGTTGACCAAACATTAGATGATCTGTCAAAACGAGTCCAACAACTTGAAATGACGCCCGAAGCACCAGCTGCAGTTGTACATAACACTTTTCACTTGCTCAACGTGTTGATGATTTGGAACGCGAAAAAATGTCATCGGATGCCATCCTGGTTGGTATACCAATGGAGCATGGCGAGGATTTACAAGTTTTGTTCAACAAACTGTGTGAATCTGTAGCAGCACTCCAACCCCTGTACCCGCGAACATTTTTCGAACAAAACCTAAGGAGGATAAACTGGATTTTGCAATTATAATCAAATTTGACACATCCACTGAAAAAAAAACAATCTTCTTGGGTCAATTCATCGTCGCTGGAAAGCAACGAAATCAACTACGTGCCTTCGTGACGTGGGAATCCCATCTGATAGCCGTATATTTGTCAACGAAAGCTTAACGTCAGCGAACAACTTTATTCTTTGAAAAGCTCTCCAACTCAAGCGAGCCAAAAAGCTTTTTAGTGTTTACACTCGAAGTGGAAGCGTCTTTGTAAAAAAATCAGCTGCAACTGCAAATGAGAAATCACTTTAAATTTCGACTATCGAAAGCTTTAATTTAATTGTCGATGACTCTGCGAATGATAGAGATGATCAGGATGATGAAACGTAAGCTGCACTATGTGGAGACTATTATTTTTTATCTTATTATCTTTTCCCTTGCTTTGAAATTTTCTTTTGTACTTATTTTTGTATTCTTATTTAAATTTTCCTTAATACTCTGCCATTTTTCTGAGATCTGCATCTTTCACTGCCCTGAAGTACTTCTTTTGCATAGATTCATATTGTCTTATCGAAATTCCAAACGGTATTAAATTGTTTATTTGGAGTTGTTTACCGTCCCAATAGATATGTTGATTTTACAATTTTTTACAGTGAACTTGAAAGTTTCTCATGTCTTTACGCTGAAGTTATTATATGTGGCGACTTTAATTGTGAACTACTTCAAAGAGAAATTTCACAATCTTTAATGAACAAAATAAAAAAATTTAAATCTATACTCAATAAACACTTCTTATCCAACACATTTTACCAGCACTACTTCAACATTATTAGACTTGGTTCTTATTAATAATATCTAAAACGTTCTTCTGTATTCTCAACTTGAGGCACCTGCTTTTTCAAAGCATGATCTATTGTTTGCAACATTCAAAGTAACCCCACGTGTTAATCAATCATCTTTTAATTTAATAGGCTTGGAAAACGATATAACCCAAATCAACTGGCAAACAATATATTTTTCATCGTCACCTGACGACCAAGTTTCATTCCTCCAAAATTCAATACACCAACTGTTCGATTCGCATGTACCCCTTAAAATAAAAGTTACTTGGAGTGATCAAAAATCCTGGTTTACGACCGAGATTCGTAAATGCATAGAGGAACGAGATCAGGCTTACAAACGTTGGAAGCGATTTCGAGTTCCTGAAATGCTTTCTGTCTTTCGTGCCTTAAGAAATGCAGTAAGTAAAAAGTCAGAGAAGCCAAATGCAGGGTGTATTCCAAACGCCTTTATACAAATTTGCCGCCAAAGACGCTACGCTATGGAAAAATATCAAAGAACTTGGTGTTGGTAGACAAAAAGAATAGTGTTGTACTGTTGCAAAGGTAATTCCGGTCTTAAAAAAACCCGCTACCCGCTTATCTCAACAAGAGTTCAGACCAATATCAATTTTGTCATTCTTGTCAAAAGTATTTGAAAAAATCCTTCATAATCAAATTTCAACTTTTTTAAACGCAAACAAACTCTTGAGCCCTCAACAATCCGGCTTTAGACAAAATCACAGTTGCGTCTCCGCCATCTTGAAAGTTTCGGACGACATAAGAACAGCAATCGATTGTGATTTATTATCCTTTTTAGTGCTTTTAGATTTCTCCAAAGCCTTTGATACTCATTTCAAAAGTACAAGAACAATTTCGTTTTTCAAATACAGCGGCAAATATGATTTATTTATACTTAAGTGGGAGAATTCAAGCTGTCGTTATTGATGGCAAAATGTCCCGTCCCTTAAATCTTCTTTCGGGAGTTCCCCAGGGATCAATACTTGGTCCTTTGCTATTCGCCATTTTTATCAATGATTTTCCGTCTAAGGTTAAATACTCCTCACTTGATTTGTACGCTGACGATGCTCAAGTTACACTTGAGGATGGCGCCGAAAAATTAAATACCGATCTAAGAAGCATATAAGCCTGGTCAAACGCAAACAATCTGCACCTTAAGGGGCTAGTTATGTAGTTATCTGTTTTCCTGATGCAAATTCGTTTTTCGTGTCAGCTGATTGTTTTTTGACAGAATATGGAACAACTCGTTCCACTGATTTGAGTACCAATTTCGTTCAGTTCCAATGACAGATTTGTATCCGAACAAAATTTTCGTGTGTATTTCAACCAGGAAAATTTTTCCAATGACAGAAAATTTCAATGATTGCTATAACTGATCTCTCAAAAAAATTCCAATGATTTGTTTCAATGATAGCTATAACTGGCCCCTATAACTGGCCCCTAACCCAAGAAAATCCAAATCCTAGTCATTTATTAAAAAATATCCTTGATTACAGCTATTTCCCTCACCTGTATCTCGGCATTCAACAGCTTGAATATGTAGATAAAGCCAAAAACCTAGGAATAACTTTCAACCGCACACTTACTTGGAATGATCATGTTTAAGCGGTTATTGGTAAAATATATGGATCCCTAAAACGTCTCTCCTTATCAAAGCATTTAACTCCCCAGCAAATTCGTCTAAGCTTAGCGGAAACACTAATTCTTCCGATAATTACATATGGATGTCAAGTTGTAAGTACCCACAACTCAGAAACGAAGCGAAACCTAACAGTAGCATTCAATAATGTCGTTCGTTATGTATATAATCTCAAAAAACGATTTGACCATGTTTCAAGCTATATAAACAACATAATTGGTTGCGGTCTTTACGCATATTTAAAATATTTTACCCTTAAAACACTTAATAATATTATAATCAGTAAACAACCATCATACCTCTATGAACAAATACAGTTTTCGAACTCACCTCGGTCTTTTATGCTACTGCAACCGAGATTTACTTGGAGGAATTCGGAGCGTCAATATTTTGTTAATGTTGTCAGGCAGTGGAACACATTACCCTATGACATTAGAAGACTTCGCGGCACTACGCAGTTTGATGCGGCATTATTCAGATATTTGGCAGTATAAAAAAAAAAAAAAAAAAAAAAAAACTTACCTTAAGGGAAACTAGAGTAAAGTAATCTCAAAATTAATAATACTAATTATTTTTGTATCTTGCTTGTCATTTTCAACTTTGAAATCAACATAAATTGTAATTTAGACTTAAATTAATCAATTTCTTCCTTAACTTTTACTACTTATTATAGGCGAAAAGCCCATTGTAAAAGATTTAATTGAATAAATAAATGAAATAAAATGAAATGTAATATTTGGTATTACTGCTATTGAATCGCTTAATTGTTTTAGCCTCATAAGTCAAAAAATGTGTTGAATTAAAAACTCGTTCTACTAACACTACTAACTAACGAATCGGTCGAACTATAAATTCTGGTGACTTAAAATAATAAAGCAGTTTATTTTGAAAAAAAACGTGTTTTTTAACAACAAAAATTTTTTTTTTCTTTTCTGTTTAAATAATGATGTTGAAACTCAGCCGGGCGATTATTCCAATGTACCTCTCAAACTCCTCCTCCCTCAATCAACAAATCATATTTTTTCATCCCTCATCTGTTGGTCTTCGTCGCAAAAAGCAAATAAATTTAACTTTTTATTTTATTTTTTATATTTTCTGAAATCATTTTTAATAAACAAAAACACTATTTTCAACACGAATGGAAGTTTTTGACGTTCAACAACAATTTGACTTAGCATATTCAGTTCTTAATGTTGGTAGCTTTGTTATGACAGGCGAACGTCGGAGTTTGCTTTTCGCAATACCACCACAAGAGTAATTCGCTAAATTGTTCGACTTTCAAATCATAATAGGGCCCTATGTGAGTCGTTTACTTGTAGCCAGAAATATCAGTCACCGCTAATCTTTCACCAGCAGGAATTTATTTTCGGAGTTGTGCATTTTTTTTTTGTATTACACATAAAATCCAATAAGATTTTTAAATCGGGCGATGACATTCGCAAGGTGTTTTGGTATGCAATTTGGTCCCCAATGTCCATTTCTTGTATGAGTTGCCGATAGATTCCAATATGTTGTCTTCTTTCGATCCAATTACGTACCCAAAAATTTGTGATTCTTTTTATTTTTATATTTTTGATTTTTAACCAGACCCACAACAACAGTGTCCACTCGTTTTTGTCGAAAACTCATACAGTTGCTTGCATAAGTATAACGGCACCCTAAAAAAAATGCATTTAATTTTAATAGAAAACTGGAAATAGAAGACGCCTTGGTATTTTATCATTAAATGGAAATAAGAAACAAGTAAAATGAGGAAAAAAAAGTCACGTTAAATTATATTATGCGTGAAACAGATTGAACCAGCAACAGCACCAGCAACAGCGGCCGCCATTAATTTAGAACCAATGTATTTCAATGGCTCAAATTAGATTAGACCAGCACCAGCAACGTCACCAGCGTCGTTAGACCAAAGTCCTAAATTTGCTGTTGCTGTTCCATTGCTACCAACTTTGAGCAAGTGAAATTCAGGGGCAAAAGAAAACTTCGTATTCGTATACTTTTTTATGATACAAAGTGTCAAACAGAAGTAAGAAGACGATGCTGGTGCTGGTAGCAATTTGTTTCAATTTATTTTGCTGGTCAGCGTGCTGTTTGCTGTTGACGGTGCTGGTGCTGTCGCTGGTTCAATCTGTTTCGCGCTTTATATAATTTGCTACCCTTCTTGAGACGATTTCGTTGAATTCAGCATGTTTTGCAACAAGATAATGCCCCAATTCATGTTAATCGTGAAAGTTTTGAGTGGTTTCAGTCTAATAATATATATTTAATGGAGTGGCCAGCACAATTTGCGAGTGCTGTTGAGCTACGAGAGGCAATTGTGAAAGCTTGGAACTCTTTAGACCATTCCATTTATTAAAAAAATCTTGTTAATAGTATGCCGAAAAGAATATGTAGCTGGATTAAAAATAGGGGAAATACTAAGCTTTGTAAAAAAAAATTTTAATAAAAAAAATGTGCTTATACTTCTGCAATACAAAAAAATCTGTTTTTAGTTTGGAAACACATGAAGACAAAATAACGGTAAATTTTTTTGAAAAGGCATTTTTACAGGGTAACCGCGCACTGTATTTTCTTCAACTATTTTCTTTTAACTTTGTTTAGTCCGGGAGCCCGCTACAGTTTTTTTAATATCTTATTTGTTCGTCGATGAAAATACTCTGTGGGCGTCAATTCAGAAATGAACATCACGAAAAGGCACAGTTTACAACCAAATAACGGGACAACGCTTTCTGGGAGCGTTTGAAACATGCAAACAAAAATACTTATTTCTTCGTCGTTATTTTTACTTGCGATTATAGGGACTATAAGGCAAGTTAAGGATTCGTGAATATAAAAAAAATTGAGATAACAATCAAACATGACATTACCTTCACAGAGAAGCCTAAAAAAGTCATTGGCAAAAAATGTCCGTCCGTCTGTCTGTCTGTCCAGGTGTATATCGAGCTGCAGCCCAAACGGGTTAAGCGATTGCCTTCAAATTTGGTATGTGTTTATGTTTTGGCATTCCTCAGAAACGAAATTGAAATTTTATTTTTAGGGCTTAAAATAACGGTACTTGCCATACGACCGTTTTTTTTCAATATCAATAGAAATTATTTTTTAATTTTATAATCACATGTATATTTATAAACTCTAAGAAACTGCATACCAAAATTTAAATTTTTTTTTTTAAAAACTAAAAATAAAACAGGATTTTATCAAAATCCGTCCTACAATTTGCGAAATACTTTTTTCATAAGTTCTTTGTTATTTAAGACGTGTGGTGGCGTACTTCATTTTTACTAAGAACCGTTAAGTATTGTGGTTTTGAGTTTTATAAGTTCAAACTGTGTTATTTTCAACGTAAATTTTATTTGTTTTTGTCAAAGATCTTGCCGTCCAATGTAATTAGGCACATAAGAGCAAGTACGTGCGACCCAGTCATGCCCATTTTTTTATTTGGTAGGGTACTTAATTAACATCAGATAATGTCAAAAAAATACGGCTAACAACCGTTTAGCGAGACAAAATACCGCTTACAAGCGCTCATATTGCAAAAATTAGACCAATATTACCATCTAATCCAGAAAATGAAGAAGTTTTACCATATAAAAGCTTGGGTAGTTCTGAATTGTTGATATGATGTTTGGAATGGCCGGTAGATACAAAAAAAACAAATTTTCAAAACCACGCCCCACCGCCCACTTCACAATCAGGTAAAAGTAACTGAAAATCGGGACTTTCACTTTTATAGGTCAAACTCGACTCTATGTGCCAACTTGTAGTAAATTAAATTTCCTACAACTTTGGTACATACAGTTTTTTAGTACAACCAATAGCATTTTTTTAAATTTTGAGATTCTTATACTTTTAAAGCGCGATAACTTTGTAACCGTTGAATTAAGCTCAACAGTTCTTTTAATCAATCTTTTTGGAAATTTAATTACCTATATTCTTCATACTCCACTTTATAATCTATGGCCAGTACAATTGAATGAGGGTTAATTAAAAAAAATCTATACAAACATTCAATTTCAATAAGGTCCATTAGAGTCGGCAGGTAGTTTTACAGTCTACATCAGAAGGCCTCGAGGTGCCCTGTAAGTGGCCCATTTTTATGACACACAAACCTAAATTTGATTTGAAATGATTTGAATAACGAACTTACTGAACACTTTTTACTGTCGTGGGCTCCCGGACTATAAGCATTGTGTACACTGTAGAGAAAAATAAGTAGAGCTAGAGAAAAATCTCGCTAGAAAAATGTAAAAACTCGGAAGCTATGTGTACACTGTAGAGAAAAAGTAGTAGAGCTAAACTAAAAAAAAAACTCTACGACGATTGTTTACATTACAAACTACTCTACAGAAAAATGTCTCTACGTAGAACGCTCCTAGATCAATTTGCGGTAGAGCTCTACTGAGTTCTACTGAGAGAAAAGATGTGTTTACATTTCTTGCTCTACTTATTTTTCTCTACAGTGTACAAATAGCTGCAGAGTTCTCTACTGTTTCTACAGTCTACGCTCTATTCAACAAGCTGAATAGAGAGTAGTTAGGTAAGGTTAGGTAAGTGGGCTGGTGGATGATGTTGTGTCCATCACACTTAGATAAATGTAGATCCATTGTGATACCCTGGGGGGTTTGGGCCTAATGGACCTAGGCATGGGACCTATAAAACCTATACATTCTCAAGCCATTTTAAGCTAATACAAAATTCAGATAGTTCTTCTTAGTCCTGGAAAAATGGCTTCCTAGAACTTAATTTCTTAAGCGGCATAGAGCTGGGCAGTGACAAAGAAAATTAGGAGTGTCCTCATGCATATGTCGCCACAACCTCTGCATAAGTCGTCCGTGCTGATCTTCAATTTTTTTTACAGGGGATCGTAGCGACTTCTTGTTTAGCTTTAGAATATTTTCTGTTCTTTGTTTATTAAAGTAGGGCCACAGTTTCCTGGTTACGACACAGGAGTAAAGCGAGTTCTATCTCTCGTTAGCTGCAGCGAGTACTTTATTTCCCATCGTCTGTTTAAAGTTACAGGTTGGGATCTTTACCGTTGTGTTTGCTCGGTTAAGTTCTAGGGATGATCCCTTTCTTGCCAGCTCATCAGCTCTTTCGTTTCCTTGCACACCACTGTGGCCAGGAACTCAACAGAGTCTTATGTTATTCTGCGTGCCAAGAACCTTTAGCTTTTCGCGACAGCAAGTTAAAAGCTTTGATTTTATTTCAATGGCAGGAATTGCTTTAATCTCCGCTTGGTTGTCAATGAAAAAGGTGATATCAGCATGTGGTATTGCCTTCACTGCAGTCTCTTTAGCAGCTGCGGTCACTGCCAGGACCTCAGCCTGTTGGCTTTTTTCGATACATTTGCGTACCTAATATTTGCGATCCTTTTAATTTTTAAATTTTATATTTTCAAATACACACACAATAGCAGCGCCAGAGGGCTACTCGTTTTTGTCAAAAATTCGCTCGACAGAATATCTCAATCTGCTATTCAATCTTCAATGTAAACATCAAGTAGAGAACTCGGTAAAGCTCTACCTAAGATTTCTCTGGGAGCGCTTTTCGTAGAGAAATTTTTGTGTAGAGAAGTTTGTAATGTAAACAATCGTCGTAGAGAAAACTTTTTGTTCAGTAGAGCTCTACTCTTTTTTCTCTACAGTGTACACAAAACTTTTTCAACAAACTCGCACAAACGTTTTGAATTACATAAAAATATTTTCGAGCTAACTAAAAAATATCTCTACCTTCTATTCAATGTAAAAACAGTTAATGGAAAAATCCTTAGGAGAACCATCTGGCAATACGAGAAAGCCAACTGGGACGGTCTCAATAATTTCGTCAGGACTTTTAACTTGTCACTATGCTTCCTTGGTAGTGACGTGGACTCCAGTGCAGATATGGTAGAAAATATTGTTCTTTTAGGAATGAGAAATTTTATCCCGAATAGGTCAAAGGGTATCAAACCTAAGGATAACTCATGGTTCGATGCGATCAGGTTGAAAGAAGTAAGTTTCCTTTGTTACAAAGCCAACATTACCGAGGAAACCCGGAAAAAGTTTCAACAAGCTCAATGCTCACATTCGCAAGACGAAATTTTTACATGAGCAAAAACTTCGCAAAAAAATCTTCAATGTCCCAAAGGAAGTAAAAATGTTTGGTCTTTTGTGCAAAAACATTCGGAATTATTCGTCATCATCGGTTCCTACGCTCGTCTTTAACGATACACCTGCTGTCGATTCCCAAAAAAAAAACAGATCTGCTTGCAACCCTGTTTGCAGCAAACTCAATGCTTCCGGCGGGTGTTATCAATCCCCCTGTACTTGAGATCGTAAATGATATTATGGGATCAATCTTCCTCCGCACTCGTTCAGTTGCAAGGGTCTTAAAAGATCCTAAAATTCACAAACCCGCTGGCCCGTATAGTATCCCCGCTATTGTTCTGAAGAGGTGTTCTTCAACGCTGGCAAAACCATTGTAAGCTTTTCATCTGTCCTACTCCTCTGGGCTCTTTCCGAGTGGATGGAAAATAGCATTTGTCCAGCCTGTCCCTAAAAAAGGCTCAAACTATCGACCAATTGCACTTACGTCCCCTCTTTCTAAGGCCATGGAAACGCTGATTAACTTTCAGCTTAATAAATATATTGAGGACCGAAAGCTTCTTAATGACCGGCAATACGGCTTTCGTAGCAATAGATCCACTGGTGATTTGATAGCTTATCTGACCGAAAAGTGAAATCAATCTCACCGTTTTAGTGAAAGTAAGATTAATGCACTTCATATTTCTAAGGCATTTGATAGAGTTTGGCATCAAGCCCTTTTATCGAAAATGCGTGCATTTGTACTCGACGAATCTCTTCTTCGTTGAAATAGTAATTACCTTTCGAATCGGTCAATACAAGTTGTGTTGGACGGATTCAAGTCTGATACTCACAAAATAAATGCTGGTGTGCTCCAGGGCTCTGTTTTCCAACTTTTTTTCTCATTGTTATCAATGACTTATTATCTGAAACTACTAATCCAATAAATTGTTTCGCTGACGACAGCACCTCAGCTTTTCATATTCGTGCTTCAGATGTGGAACTGCAACGGCAGCGTATTAGTTCATTAAATTCTGATTTTGACAGCATTGTACAATGGGGAATAAGAAATCGTGTAGAATTTAATGCTATGGATTTCAATAAGCTATCTCCATTTTAAAGCTATCAAATGGTTGCCAACTGGGTATTATAAATTGGTATAATTCTCACACAAATGTAGGTATTTTTGTTGTTATGTTTATTTATTCAAACAAAAATTTAGTCAAATAGAAATTCTTCCTTAAATAAACTGCACGACGGTCAGAGCTCGAATAAAATTTGAAAAAAAAATAAAGAGGGAATTTCAAAGTTTTTATTTTGACTTCTGATTGGTCGAAAAAAGTACATAAAATAGTTTTTAGCGGAATAATTTGAACGCCGTTTTCATTCCTTAACAATCTTTTTTAAGGAGCAGAATTTTTTTTTCAAAATCGTAGGAACGGTTTTAAATATAACGGTTTTTTAACAACAATATTCACCACCAACTTTTATTTTTTTTTCACCAAAATATAAACTACACCTCCAAAAGTACACACATTTTTTTATACAAATCCTTGGAGCCGTTTTCGAGAAATATAAGCTTTAACTTAACGATTATATGACAGGTACATTAATATTTGAGCTAAAAAAAATTAAAATAAGGCCTCTGTAGAATGTCAAATAATCTTATGTTATAAATTTGAAGACGATCGACCAAGCCGTTTACGCTGTAGTCCAAAATACATCCGTACAGACAGACAAACATCATTTTCCAGTAACTCAAAAATGTTTGATTATTATCTCAATTTATTTTTGTGTACGAATAACTTGCATTAAAGTACCTATAATCGCAAGTACAAAAATTGCCAACAAATATTGCATTATGTATTATTTTTTTTTAAATAAACACAATAAGCGAGAGGCAAATTGATAATCAGTCTCCTCGCAGCTGGGGAGCAGACAGGTCTTGGTGGAATGTACGTGGGTTAAATAAAATATTACAACCACAATTTCAATGTATTTTAGGGTTCTCTTTTATATTTAAGTGGCAATTACTTAAGTTGAGTGCGATGCAAACAATTGCAGGTGCCAGTGTCTTTCAACATAAGGCCTGTACTGAAAATATAAATTGAACAGAGTATAGCCATCTCGTCGCCCTGCTTGTGTGAAGCAATCCAGTTGTGCAAAAAAAATCTATACTCGCATCGTTGTATATAAACTGCAAACTGCAAAGTACATGTTCACAGAGTTTCTCTTAGAATTCTCTTTGTTCGCCGCGTTCACCTCTTTCAATTTACCGAATTAACTTTACCTAGAACCGCTTGGAGCGCCACTCTCCACATTTCACCATGATAGTACTATAGCAGTTCTTATACAATGGCTTCAAAAACTCAATGTTGTCTTTTGTCGGTAAAACGAAACATACCCCTCCCTAATGCCACTATCGATGAGTGGCACTTGTATCGAAGAAACAGAACTCCTATCAGTTCTCGGTATGTGCATTACAGACCACCTTCGACCACATATTCGACGTTGCTAAAAATGTTGCCAGGTGTCTAGGTTTCCTTCGAAGATGCAAGAATTTGTTCACCCCCTCTGATCTGACTACGGTCTATAAAGCTTATATTCATCCAAAACTTGAGTATAATTTTCATATTTGGGCAGGTGCTCCAATTACACACTTGAGTTTCTTAGACAAATACAAAAAAGAGCTTTGAAAATGATAGGCGACCGAACAATAACAGAAACATTTACATCTCTTGAGCAGCGTCGTAATGTTTCGTGCCTTTCGTTATTTTACCGTTATTTTTACAATCAATGCTCTTGCGAAATAGCCAGCTGCATTCCTCCCCTGAAACAATTCAACCGTAATACTCGCGCTGCTAGGAATGCCCATAAATTTACCCTTGATCCCAACTTCGGACGCACAGTCAAATACAGGGATTATCTCTTTAGCCGTACCACGATAATGTGGAATGCCTTGCCAGACTGTTTTCCTCTCCCATTATAACTTGCCGAACTTTAAAACAAATGTGCATCGATATCTCCTTTTATAGCCCTCCCTATTTTCCTAACGCCCCGCTCTGTTTAATCAACGTTATAATCCATTTTTCCCGCGGGCCAATTTTAATAAAAAGTAGAGAACTCGGTAGAGCTCTACCACAAATTTCTCTAGGAGCGCTCTAAGTAGAGAATTTTTTCTGTGGAGAAGTTTGTAATGTAAGCAATCGTCGTAGAGAATTTTTTTTCAGAAGAGCTCTACTGCTTTTTCTCTACAGTGTACATATAGCTTACTGAATGTGTTTACATTATAAAAAAAAAATCTCGCCTAAAAACTCTATCGAGTGTTTACATTTCCCTAGCGAGATTTTTTTCTAGCTCTACTTATTTTTCTTTACAGTGTACACATAGCTTTTCGCTTTACACTCAGAGCTCAACCAAGAAATTTCTTTGTGTTTAACGCTTTAACATACTTACATATCTTGAGCACGGCTGCAATGTTACGTGCCTTTCATTGTTTTATCGCTATTTGTATATACAGAGCTTTCGTAGCTTTCGTTTTTCTGAGTATTATTTTATGTCTCAATGTTTTTAATTTTTTTAATTGGGCCCAAAATATCACATTGCTAGAAAAATACAGCGGATCACCCGCTGGGTTAATCTGAAAATTGCCAGTATTTCATCAAAGTGGTAACGCCGTTTTAGCTTTTAGGTCCATAAGGAACATAAATAAAAATAAACATACAAAATAAAGAACATGTATATGTATATTATTATTAAGAAATCAGCATAACTTTTTTCAAATAAAAATCTTGTTTTATTTAAACTAGAATAAATAATTTGTTACAGATTTCTTCTTTTTTTTAATACATATTACATTTTTTCTTTGCTATATGTACCGTGTTTTTATATGTTATTTGTTTTTACAGTTTTATGTGTTTTAATATGATAAATAATTTTTTTTTCAGTTTTCTAATAATAATAGTAATAAAAATACTTGTAATACAAAAATCACTTAATTTTTCAGTTTAACTATTTAATTCTTTTTTTTTTTTTGGTACGTATAAGAATTTTAAACTTAATACACTTATGAATTTAGATTTTCTTCTTAGAATATATCTAATGTTACACATAATATTATAACATATACATTATACAGGGTGTTTCGAGTATTGGTAATTATGCACTCGGCAGTAAGAAATCAAAAATTTTACCGATCTTTATGATTTTAATGTTTGTTTACAAGTCGGATAACTAAGCCTATGTGAATTCAAGTTAACGTTTTTTGTCTGAATTAAGATTAATGAAGGCGAAATTCTATAACATAATCTTCTTTATTCGCTTATTTGTCAACAGAGGAAACAAAAGGTGATACACAAGACAGCTTCTGTGAGGTGTTCGACATAATTGACGAGTAATTTTTAAAATACATGTCAATGTTGAAATTAATAAGAATATAAGACATATTTGGTAAGAATATCGATACATAGTCTACATGATATGTCTGGAAACGATCTGAAGTATGCTTTGCCCTCGCGGTGTAACTGTACTGAAGCTACATAGTACACGATTTCCACGTCTGAATATTTACTAGTGTGTCTACTGGTCACTAAACTGTTAACCAAATTGATTACATCGCTGAATATTTCATCATAATGTAGCTTCTTATAGCCGACGTACTATGAGAAAAATGACGCCCAAAGATTAATTCCAAATACAGATATAACCTATGCCGATACCGTATCCTGAAGGCTCTAGACAATTCCAATGCCTACAAAAACAAGCTAAAGTTGAGTTGGTGTCAAAGCTGTTTATGCTATCAGGGAAACATCAACTGATGTGTTGCCATCAAGAAACACCTAGTTAACCTAAGAAAGAACTTGCGGCAAATTAAAAAGCTTCTAAGGTGCCGCTTCTAAGGAATTTACAATCAATGCTCTAGTGAAATAGCCAGCTGCATTCCTCCCCTGAAACAATTCAACCGTAATACTCGCGCTACTAGGAATTCCCTTAAATTTACCCTTGAGCCCAACTTCGGACGTACATCTTTTTTTAGCCGTACCACGCGAATGTGGAATGCCTTGCCAGACTCTGTTTTTCCCTCCCATAATGACTTGCAGAACTTTAAAACAAATGTGCATCGATATCGCCTTTTATACCCCTCCCTATTTTCCTAACTGTGTTTAACATTTCAAGGGTAGCCAAACTCCCTTTTGCGCGGGCAATTGGCCCGTATAAAATTCGTTTAATAACTTGATAAGTCTATATTCGGGTTATTTTACTCCAAGATAGGTCAGATCAAAGCTTTATATAACGGAAGGTTCTATGGAAACCCGTCTAGACAAAGCGATTAACATTGAACTGTAGGACTATATTAGGATTACATTTTCTCTATCTGATGTTGGAAACATCTTCAATTCAACGGATTAGCAGTCTTATACTTTACCGTTGATTAAGTTGCATTCTCATCGAGTAACCAAGATCTTGTCACGCAAACTAGGCACGGTTGGTTTTTCGATTTATTAGACTTTTAATAATTATCGTATTCCTTTCTTATTTATAAAATGAGTGTGAATGTCTTTAGAAATTCGGAGTTGTTCATCCAGAAAAAAAAAACAAATTAATTAAAACTTCTGTTCTATGGGATTTACATAGCTCTTTTAAATTCTTAATTATGTGTTTTAAATTCTCAATGTTTGAAGTTTTAATCACCCGTAAGCTGTTATGTCTGAATAATTCTTATACTTTAAAAAAAGATTTTGTTTACAATAATTTCAATCGAAAATACTATGTAGCTTTTATTAGTATTAATTTAACGTTTCTTAATAATTATTTACATTGATTTTAATGATTTTATCGTTATATATTGCCATTCAAAACTAAGTAGTACTTTGTTACATAATTTTGAAATAAAAAAAATATTTGTTAGAGATCTTCATAATAATAAATATAATGCATTAAAACAAATAAATGAAAAGAATTTGTAACTTGAAAAGATGAACACAATCCAGTGGATACAATTTAATATAAGCAGTAATAATTATAAAAATATGTTTGTGCGAGTAAGGGATATAGGAGTACCTTTGCTGGTGTTGAAATACGACAAATGCATTTTTGTGTGCAATAGGTTATTTGAATAAAACATAGATTTAAAACAAAAAATAAAATAAGCTTTTATTTGTTTTGTATTGTTTGAAAATTCGAATTTTAAGAAATTGATATGCATTAAAATGTTGCTCAAGAAATAAAACATTTAGTTTATTGTTGTACCGCTAGCAGATTGTCCACTGCGGTGCAACGCACACGGTATCACGCATATCTGAAGGTGCAACATTTAGAGTTGGTCCGCTGACAAGGTACTGGGCGGATGTGCCCACCAAACAGTTAAAAGAACTGATATCGGACAGATACTATGGCAAGAAATAGGTAGGTCGTTTTCCTATTCAGAGACTTACGCCCGATTTCTTCACATGAGTACTAAGCCAGCGTAGTACCCGGTCTAGCTAGACCAGGTCTTAGCTCTAGTACCAAGTCCTAACGAAAAGATAGTACCTGAACATTTCTTCACTTCGTTGGTACTTGTCCTAAATTTACAGAGCGGTCCTAGGAACTAATATGTCTAAATCTGGTCTAATTTAAATTTTTGACATTTCAAATAAATGTTGTATTTATTGAATAAATGAAGTGATTTTTCTTTATTTTGGTGATTTTTAGATAAAAAGGATATTGGTTACCAGGACGAGGACCACTGATTTGGAATTCTATGTATCGAGAAAGATTGTTTTTTTTGGAAATGAATGAAATGCCATAGCCAAAGCGTTTTTTTCTTTAACAGTGTTTTTTGGTGATTGTATATTTTTTTATAATCGCAATCCAAAATGGTGCATCTCATGCAAGCAGTCTACATTTTCAGGTCTATAACTTTGTACCTGCTTTTAGTGATATATTTGTCGATCCTAATTGTGCGTCTACTTACTCTTGGTTTAATGTAGCTTCCCTGGACACTGGACCACTTCATTTGCATTATCGTGAGTGTATTTTTGGAATTGGCGACGGTGGGTGGATTTTTGGGTCAAGTTGTTTTGGTGACATTAAACAAATCTGTTTTTTATTATTCAGTTACTGATTAGAAATTATCATCACAAGTAGCACGATTGAACAGCACGTACAAATTAATATAACTTTATCATCAATAACAGCGAGCGCTACAAAACGACCTAGAAGACATATGGTCCCTCCAGGATGGTGCTTAGTGCCACATACCTGGCGCCACGAGTGACATTGGTAACTCCTCTAATTGAAAAAAAAAAAACCGATATAACTATCAATACCGCATAGTTCCAAAACCAAATAAGAATAATTATCCGTGCTTGCAAACAAATTACCAATTTTCAAAGTTGCAGCTACATTCAAAATCCTTAACCCATATAATTATGTATTATCAATTTATAATCTACCTTGGGTATTTTAAAAATAACTTTACTTGTTTTTTCAACTTATAACTTTTAAACATACAACAGAATGTTCCGATAAGAACTTACCTCTTTAATTGTATTGATGATATTGGATTAATTAATCGAAGTCCTATAATCATACATAAATATAACATCCTGCTACTGAAATTGCAAAAAATTGGTTACAACCAAAAAGGACAAGTCTATACATTAAATAAGATCACCAAAACTTATAAAATGAAACAAAATTCAATATAACAAATAAAAACGCATGAAATACCTTTTAGAAAAAAATGAAGGTAATAATAATAAGATGGTAGTCTACCGAATTTGAGGTCCTAGCTAATAACGAGTCCTTACTAATACTCGGTCCAAATTTGACAGGAGTACAGCTTAGGACTTCTGTGAAGAAAGGACTCGGTACCAATTTGAGTGCTAACAACTGGTATAATTATCGGGGACCTAGTCCTTAGTAATACTCAGTACCAAATTGACAGGACTATGGCTTAGTACGTGTATGGAGAAACGAGTTAATACCGATGTAAGTACTAACTTTAGGACTAGGACGGGTTGTAGCATTAGAGATCTGTGAAGAAATTGACCGTAAAACCCTTCCAAGAAATTCTTTGCCGCTAACACCAATTTATAAACAGTAGCCACACTGGCGAAATGACAATAATATAATGTGATGTGTTGGATTTTTCACAGTCAACACAATAAAAACCTTTATTTGACGATCATTGCCAAGTGCAGTTTAAAAAGAAGCATGCAAAGCAGCGCTACATTAAAGGATAAGAAATGCATTGTAAATTGTAAAGCCTGCAAACAAAAAAAAAATTAATGGATAGAAAATCCAGTTTGTGTGCAGAAAGAAGATTTAGGCTAATGCCACACGAGATCCTAAATGGTCGCCGCATTTTGACCGCTTGACAGCAAATTTCCTTTTCAAAAATCATTCAGTTAATGTAGATATTATAAAAAAATCAAAATGCTTAAGACTCACCTTTCTTTTTAAAAATAAAATTTTAAAAGACGCGCTCCCATTTGTAAGCGCCTACTCCTTTCTGGTCGCGGGTGTTCGTGTGCACTGTTGGTTCTCTGTATACTCAAAAGGGGATCGTGTGGCATTAGCCTTAAAGTTAAAAAAAAAAGATTGTAAAATCGATGCCGAGAGCATTGGAAAGTAAAGGGTTTTGTAATAAGTACTTGACAACTTTTTTTTTAAATAAAACGCAAACCATTTGAGATATTTCAAAAACTTTATTATCGGCTTGAAGTACAATCAAAACATTTATGAATGGAACACGACTTCGTTCATATGGCCACCGCGGGCACGATGGCAGCGGTCGATTCTTTGGAACCAATTTTCGATCACTCGGCCACACATTTCGGCCGAAAAGGCCGCTATTTCGCTTTCATTGTTGGATCTGAGCTCTTCAAAGGTCGTCGGCTTGTTGGCCTAAACCAACCTAACCTAACGTAGACCCAAAGAAAATAGTCTAGAGACGTTAAGTCGCACGAACGAGGCGGTCAATCGACTGGCCCATTTCTTGAGATAACACGCTCATCAAACTTACTCTTCAATAAATTGATTGTAAGGTGGCTTGTGGCACCATCCTGTTGAAACCACATATCGTCCAAGTCCATATCTTCCAATTTGGGGCAAAAATAATCGGTAATCATGGCGCGATAACGCTGGCCATTCACAGTAACGTGACGATCGTTATCGTCGACCAATAACGCCGCCGGCATGCAAACCGCACCATGATGAAAATGTTGAGTTTACAATGACAGTTCGAAGATTAGTGAAAGGGTGCGTTCAGAAATTAAATTCAAAGTTGTCAAGTCCCTATTGGAAAACCCATTATAAAGGCAAGAAGACCCAAATTACCTTATCATATAGAATCAACCATTTAATCTGTTCAAAGAAAAGCAACATTTAAACCCTTTCCAACTGCAAATTGTGAAGCAAGATATACTTTAATTAGGTGTTAAGTTATTTAGGAGTATCCATCAACTCATATGTAAGGTATGGTACGATTGTTTGTTCAAAAACGATCAAACGATCGTCGTTTAATTGTTTTCATTTTGTGCGATCTGGAAGCAAATTTCGTAAGTGGACGGTTAAAGCTATAAATTTATAATAGACAATTTAGGCTTACAAGAAAATATTTGCTAAGGATTTGCCGTGTTTGCAAATCACTAAGATGATATTGTCTTAAAAAGACAAAAATTCATGTAGTCTTACTCACTTTGTATAAATAATATTTAAGATTACCGTTGCAGTTTTTAATAATTTTGTAATTAATTATAAATATAATAAAGAATTTCATTCGAAAAAGGGACTTAAGATATCTCAGCAACTTAATTGCTTTGCTCGCGGCAGTAATCTTCACCTAGATACCGATGTTTCCAAAGATAAATGTCATGTATCATAGCTCCCGACTTCAATTAAAAAAGGAACAAATTAGAAACTAAATAAAATTAAAAGAATAAACTGCGAGCGTGGTGTTGCTTCTTAAACTATCTAAAGACATTTATAGAAGTTTACTATTGTCTGCTTATAACAACAAGAATTATATCTTTAAGGATGAAACTTCAAGAGAAAAATACTTTCAGGCATCTTTTTTAAAACATTGTTCTTTGATAAAATCTTCGGATTTAACACACGATTTTTAGATAAAATTCATCACCAAAAGCGTTCAAGTAAATCACTGGGTCACTTGTAATGTAAGGTTTAAAACAACAGAAATTAAAATGAATAGTTTGTTTGATAAGTAAACTATTTAAATTAAGAGCACATAACTCTTACAAAAATACTATATAAGTTCGTACAAAAGGCAGGTTTTGTTTAAGATTAATGTAAGTTTTTCCGAAATTTCTAGAACTAAACGTATATCCAGGAAAGATTTTGGACATGGCGTCATTTTCATTTTCGCATTCTCACAATAACGTTTTTTTTTAAATAATCTCAACACTTAGTCAAATGCTCTTATTTTCACTATTTATAATTTAATTTAATTTATGTATATATATATATTTTTTTTACAAATTAATATGATATAACTATATACACAGATGGACAGAAGTTTAATGTTTTAGGAAAAGGTTCCTGATTTCTAATGAGTTATTTTGAGTTTTTTTTTTTTTTTGATCATTGGCAGGAGGGTTCGAAATAAGATTGTATCGAATAAAAGGATTTTTTAAATGGAATTAGATTAAAAAAAAAAAACTTAACACATCTCTTAGTCATTCTTATAAATTAAAAAAAAATACGAAAAAATCTCTTATAAATAGAATTTTTTTGTTTCTGGTTTTCATAATACAAAATAGCAATTACTGCACTTTTAGTTAGTAATTATAGTTACAACGATAAAATCATTGTCGATACATAATACAGTTTTTATTTTTATATATATATAAAAAATCTATTATCGAACCACTTAAGAACAAAATTATTTTAAGATTATATATTATATTTTAAAAGTAAAAAAAAACACTCAGACTTCCAGTTGTTTTGATGGTTGATGCGTTATAAATGGCTCACTCCACATCCGCCGTAGGTCACCCTGAAATATGTTTAATTATTTATTTAATTTATATAAAACCATAGATGTTTTCAGCTTAATCAACAAAAAAAGAAGAAGGAAGAATTTGCCTTGATGACGCACAAAAATACATAGAAGTATTCGATGTTTCAAACTAAGTTTGATAAATACATGAAATACATCTGTGATCCGACGCTATCGAGCAATGGACTCCGTCAAAGAGATAAGTAAGTAAGTCAACAAGAGGGACCCTCCTCGCCAAGTCCAGCCAGATACTTTCGTTGAAGAATTGATCAATATGTGAAAAAATATTGCCTATCACAACTTCGTTCTTCGAGGTATTTATTAAATTAATAATTCGAGAGAGTGTCAATGACTTTAGAAAGAAAAGATGAATATAAAATAAATTAGAATAGATTAGATAAGATGATCGATCTGAAGCTAGTGAAGGACGCGTATCCCACTAGCATATGCTGTGAAAAAATATTCCACATGGAATAAAGACAAATAAAATACCCACTCGCGTTTGATGAATGAAAAAAAAATAGCAACTCGCGTCGCAAATCCCTCCTATTTGATTTATCAGAATTTGGGCATACCTTGGTGTCACTACTTTTTTCTCATCATGGTCTCGTTGTTTCAATTGTATTCATGGGTCAAACATACTCGAATTGCTTTTACACTTTCCGAATATATCTTATCATAAGTTTATATGTGTCAATTGGATTCATGGGTCAAACATACTCGAATTGCTTTTACACTTTCCGAATATATCTTATCATAAGTTTATATGATTTGATGTTCAAAGGGTAAATAAGTGTGTGGGTACAGGCACCCACAAATCACCCCTGTCTATCAACTCCTACTCTCACCTCCACGTGGTGAACATCGGGTGCCTAGTACCTCAACTGGAGATTGGGTTCCAACCCTTTTGGAAGGTTGTTGGTGGCAGCAAACGAGAGGGGGGAGGAGTGTTACCATTAAGGCACTACTCCTTGCATCCAGGCGGCAGCGGAAGAATTCTCTAAATGGAATCAACGGTGGCGTCTACAGTTCCAGTCAGGTTGCAATACTTAGTGAACACCTTATATGGGCTACTACGACGTTTTCGGAGCTCAGGTCCTCCAGGTTTGGGGTTGTGCCGTCGAGGTAACTTCCCGGCCAAGCCGAAAACAAATAGTTGCGAAGCAACAACAAGCCTCGGATATGTACGTGGAATGTCCAAGAAATGCGATGGGACGGGCTGGGCAAAAGAAAGATGAAAAACTGCGATATATACTATGGCAACTGCTATACACAACAAAAACAGCGCTTATTTGGATGTGGATTCGTCGTTGGAGGCAGGCTCCGGCAAGAGGTTTTGAGTTACAAATGTGTGAACGAGCGCCTCATGACAATCCGCATCAAGGCTAAATTTGCCAATATTAGCCTTATATGCGCGCATGCCACCACAGAGGAAAAAGATAATGACACCAAAGAAATGTTTTTTGAGCCTGGACAAAACATATGAGCAATGCCCTAGCTATGACATTAAAATTGTCCTAAGCGACTTTAACGCCAAGCTAGGGAGAGAAGATGTTTTTGGTGGTACAATCGGAAAACACAGCTTCCACGACACCACCTCCGATAACGGATTCAGTCTAATTGACTTTGCTGCAAGGCGAAATATTGTAATAGCTAGTACCAAGTTCCCACACCTCAACATTCACAAAGGGACATGGAGATCCCCTGATCAATCCACTGTCAACCAAATTGACCATACACGGCCACCACAACGAAACCCCTGGTTTGATGATGAGTGGCGGCAAGCACAAGCAGCTAAACAAGAAGCATACAAGGCGGCGCTGCAAAGAAGGACCAGAACTACCCGATCATTCTACGAGCAGAAGAGGAAAGAGGAACACCGCCTTCTCAGAAAGAAAAAAGGGAACATGAGAAGCGCGCGATTGAGGAAATGGAGAGCTGTTATTGAAGGAATGAAGTTCGAAAGTTTTACCAAAAGGTACAAAGAAACTGTCAAAAGTACAGAGCTCGAACTGAAGCTTGCAAAGACGATCAAGGGACAATCGTAGTGGAAGACTTTATCTGGGCGAAGTAGACCAACAATTCCGATCACCACATCTGGATGAAATAAAGCTAGATATATCTAAACTTAAGAGCAACAAAGCCGCCGGAGCCGATGGCCTAGCTGCCGAGCTCTTCAAAGCTGCAGGCGATGACTTGGCTATAAGTATGCACCAACTCATAAGCAAGATATGGTTAGAAGAAAGCATGCCCGATGAATGAAATCTCAGCATAATTTGCCCGATCATTAAAAAAGGAGACCCTCTGAGCTGCACCAACTATAGGGGTATCAGTCTCCTCAACATCGCCTACAAGATCTTTTCTGCTGTATTGTGTGAACGCCTAAAGCCATTCGTCAACAACCTGATAGGTCCATATCAGTGCGGTTTTAGGCCAGGTAAGTCCACTATCGATCAAATATTCACATTACGGCAGATCTTGGAAAAAACTCAAGAACTTCAAATCGATACCCACCACCTTTTCATCGATTTCAAAGCCGCGTACGACAGCATTTATAGAGACGAGTTATATAGAGCAGTGTGCAGTTTTAACATCCCTGTCAAACTCGTCCGCCTGTGTAAAATGACGATGGAAAACGCACGCTGTTCCGTCAAGGTCGGTAAAGACCTCACCGACACCTTTGAAGTCAAAAAAGGATTTAGACAAGGCGATGCGCTGTCATGCGAATTTTTCAACATCATACTTGAAAGA
Source organism: Platycheirus rosarum (assembly GCA_963971375.1). NCBI lineage: Eukaryota > Metazoa > Arthropoda > Insecta > Diptera > Syrphidae > Platycheirus > Platycheirus rosarum. Next base: position 55,303,102 of record OZ020509.1, on the reverse strand, counting down.
ATAGTGCAGAACTCTCACACCAACACCGACGATATTGACACAATCGGAAGAACGCAGCGTGATGTCAGTAGCGCTTTTGTGAGTATTGAGACGGAAGCGGCGAAGATGGGTTAAGCAGTAAATGAGGGCAAAACCAAGTATATGCTGTCATCAAGAAGAGACGTCGTGGACGAAACATCACCATAGACAGCTATAACTTGGAGGTAGTTAGGGACTTTGTCTACCTGGGCTCCGCTATTAACTCAGACAACAACACCAGCGCTGAAATCAAACGAAGAATAACTCTTGCCAATCGCTGCTTCTTCGGGCTTAGAAGGCAATTGAGTAGCAAAGCTCTCTCTCGGGCAACTAAACTGTCCCTTTATAAGACCCTCATCATCCTAGTCTTGCTCTATGGTGCAGACGCATGGACGCTGTCAAAAGCGGATGAGGACACTTTAGGCTGTTTCGAGAGAAAGACTCTCCGGGTGATTTTTGGTCCCGTATGCATAAACGGAGAGTGGAGAAGAAGATACAACGAAGAACTTTACCGGCTGTACAGCGACACAGACCTAGCCAAAAGAGTAAAAATTCAACGTCTCAGATGGCTGGGTCATATAGAGCGGATGGAAATCAATGCTCCGGCCCGGAAAATCTTCGAATCCACCCCAGAGGGACGGCGCGGTAGAGGAAGACCGAGACTCAGGCGGCGCACACAAGTGGAAGAGGACCTCAACCGACTCCACGTGCAAAACTGGAGACAGCTAGCTAGGGACCGAGCTGGCTGGAGAAGCTTCTTAGTTGAGGCCCAGGTCCAGCCCGGACTGTAGCGCCACCTAAGGTAAGGTAAGGTAAGGTCTCGTCGTTTATGTTAGGAATGATATTGCCTGCAAAAGCCTTCCCCAATATGGGAAATGTTCCAAAATGGACTTTAACTTCTTGTGGCTTAAATTCACAGTCCGCAAGCATATCAATTATTATTGTTTTATTTATACAGAGAATCTTGACAGTTATTCGACTTTTAACGAGTTTGATGCGCTGTCTGATTCCATTTCGGATATTGTTTCCCTTTGTCCTTGCATTGAAATCGTTATTGCGGGCGATTTAAATGTACACAATTCCAATTGACTCCGCTATTCTAGTCAGACAAAACCCGAAGAAGTTATGTTTGATGATTTTTTCGTTTACTCTTAAAAAAAATTTTTTTTAATTTCTGAGTTCATATTGTAGTTAAATTTTACCTTTGAAATAGCTCTGAGAGTTTCACGTTTAATTGTGTTTTTTTCATATGTCCAAACTCCAAATATAATAATATTTAATAGTAATATTTTAACTATGTGTCTGTAAGGCACATCGAGATCGAGATTTTAGATCGAGAATTAGGTGACTATTTTCTCACTTAAAACCCACGGACGGATCTAGCTTGCACTAGGAGTTAGAAAAGTTGCTTCGCAAACTGAGAGTCGAACTTAGGTCCTCTCGCTTAGCAAGCAAAAATCTTATCTACTGCACCGCTGCCCCCCCCCCCCCCCCGCAAATATTGTTTATTATGTTTGTTATGGAGAAAAACACTTTCGACTTGAGCATTTGAACTTGGCAAACCCAAGCCGAACTTGGCAATTAGTAAAAGATTTTTAAATTTCATACTTTTCACGTAGGTAGGACGTTTCGGAGACGTACCCAACTAAAAACTTCAAGTTTCTTAATACATCCAACTGATTAAGGTATTCGTAACAGGCTTTGTAAAATTCATGAATATTTGTTTAACAGTCCTTTTGGCACTAACACGAAAATGTTAAACCATTGCACAATTATTTAAAAAAAAATCGAACGTTTTATTATTCGAATATGTAAACGGAAATACGGGACAAAAAATAAAATACGGGACAGTTGTACTTTCGGGGTTTTCTCAAAATTTAGCAGGAAATACGGAACGGATGGTCACCGTGCTATTCTGCTTCTCACGTGAAATTCGATTTCCTTTTACTTTGCCTTGCTATTATGCCATTCATCTGGTGGACTACATTATCCCAAGCCAATACCGAAACCCAAACCAATACAAAATACCCAATATCCAAACCTTTACGTTGATAGCGTTTCAATGCCTTCCCTTAATTTCGTTGCCGAAATGAATGCAGTGAATTGAGCTCTAGTAGTTGTTCTACCCCTTAAAATTTCAATTATGCCTTATTAACAAACAAATAATTGTAATTAAGAAATAATAAATTTCTTTGTTATGCTCTCATTTTCCAAATTATGAACCAACAATAAAAAACATCCGCAACATTTTATTTGCGGATCTGAATTGTATTTAGTGCGTTCACGCGAATAAAAGAATATCGCACCCTATTACCGACATCACTGCCATTAAGTAAATTGACGTAAATCTACATTCCCCTCGAATAAATAGTAGAATAGCAACTAGTGAAAATTCAACCAAAATCCCCTATCAGGCTCAAAGAAGTAAGTTTCCGATCCTACAAGACCAACCCTAAGAGGAAAATCGGAAAAAAACAGAAACAAGCAAGAAACTCACACTGGCAAAGCCACTGCGTAAGCTTTTCCATCGCTCCTACTCTTCTGGAATCTTTCCTAGAAGATGGAAAACAGCATTTGTACTGCCTGTGCCTAAGAAAGTTGACCATCCTCCCCCTACTTCTACCGACCATTTGCACTTATGTCCTTTTTTTTTTTTTTTTTTTTTTTTTTTTTATAATTAACGCGCACACAAGGGACTATTTGTTTCCCTTTTAATGTAACACACTGCGCGGGCATTAGGAAGATAGGGAGGGGAGAGATAGGAGTGTCGATTAACATTGGTTTTGAATGTTTGCATATTGAAATGGCAAGGGGTAAACCATTCCAAAGTCGTGTTGTACGGCTAAAAAAAGAATCGCTATATTTCACGGTACGTCCAAAATTGGGCTCAAGGGTGAACTGATGGGCATTCCTAGCAATACGAGTATTACGGGCGAAACTTTTAAGGGGAGGAATGCAGCTGGCTACCTCGAGTGAACATTTTTTATAAAAGAAACGATAATATAAGGAAAGACATGAAACATTGCGTCGGTGTTCGAGAGGGGCAATTGTTTCAGCGGCAGTTCTATTTCCTATCAATCTTAACGCTCTATTTTGTATTCTATCAAGCAAGTGAAAGCTTATGGAATATCTCGAAAACCGAAAGTTTCTCAATGACCATCAGTACGGCTTTCGCAGTAATCGTTCCACTGGTGATCTCATGGCATATCTCAACGAAGAGTGGAACAAATCCTTACATCGTTTTGGTGAAAGTAAGACTATTGCGCTTGATATTTCCAAGGCATTTGATAGAGTTTGGCATTAAGCTTTCTTATCGAAAATGAGTGGTTTTTGGGATCGATGATACTCTTGTTCGTTGGATTAGAAGCTATCTTCTGGACCGTGCAATTGGTGGGCCAAAAGAAGTCTGATTATCCGATGTTGTTCGGCTCTCTTTTTTTCTAAATGAAAAATGTCGATTCTATTTTTTGATTATGTTTATTTGAACCTTTAGAATTGTATTAGTCAAGTCGAAAAGATGATATCGGCCAAATGGGCGCCGTCACAGTTTATTGCCATACGGGCTCGTTTTATGGCATTTTTCATCACTTCAGCGAGAACTTCGGGTGACAGATTCTCGCACTCGTGTCGAATGTTGTCCTTGAGGGCTTCCAGAGTCTCGGGCTTGTTCACGTAAACACGTTACTTCAAAAACAAACAAAAAAGTCTGAAACGGTTAAATCGGACGGTCTTGCGGGCCAGTGCAAATCGCCAAAACGAGAGATGAGGCGACCCGGGAATGCTGACTTCAGAATATCGGTTCATGTTGGTTCATGTATCGCTCCATGGCTTGTTCACTTGTATTCTGCATCTGTCTAGTCCACAAATGTCAAAACAGATTTGACATTTTGGCGGTCATTTGCAAAAATGAGAGCATCTTCCAATAGGGTGATTTATTTTTGCCCACCTTGTACTACAAGGCTTGTAGTAAGTATGATTCCCACAAAATAAATGCTGGTGTGCCTCAGGGCTCCGTTCTGTTTCCGATTCTTCTGTCTTATCCTCATTTTTATAAATTATCCTCTATCTGTTACTTCTAATAAATACACTTAACTGTTTTGCTGACGACGACGAAGTTTTTTTCCCCTTCTGATCTGGCTACAATTTGCAATGCTCAAGTATAACTCACACCTCTGGGCAGGTGCTTCGCAAACATCGCTGCACCTGCTCAATAGAATATAAAAAGAGCGTTAAAATTAATAGGAAATAGAAATGTCTCTGAAAAAAATGCAATGTTGACTTAAAGTAGCCAGTTGTATTCCTTTCTAAAAGTTTCTCCTGTAATACTCGTCTCGCAAGGAATGCTCATCAGTTCCCCCTTGAGCGTATTTCGGACATACCGTGAAATATCTCCTCCTTTTCTTTTCCCCCCTTCTTCCTAATGCTCGCGTAGTGTGCTCTACATTAAAAGAGAAACAAATAATCCTTTCTGCTCGCGCTAATTAAAAAAAAATGGGAAATGTTCGATGATTTTTGGTCTGTTTGGGCCAACGTTGCACATTTTAAAAAGAACTTGTTGTCATAATCATTCTTTGAAATTATCAGACGGTTTACTAGGCCCTCACCGTTCCGGTTAGGCAATATGGGCAGAATATAGATGTCGCATGTCACGAGGGAAAGAAAATCTGCTGCCCTGGTGTGATGGAAAATACTTAACAACGAAATTGCGGGATAGACAACATGAAAAACAAGGTGCCTGTTGTAACTCTTCACTTCCACTTCGGACCGTTAATGCACAAAATAAAAAAAACACCATCTTAAGACGCACACGCAAGTGGAGAGCCACCCAAGCCAACTTGGGTTGCAAAATTGGGAGAAAAAACTAATTAGGGACCGAGCTGCATGGTGACTAAGACCGTGATTAAATCCATCATTTAAGCACTAAACGCTACTTATAGTAAAGCAATTTATAACTAATACAAACTTACCTTTAAATAAGCCATTGTAAGCAATGGCAATAAAGTAAACGGTACAAGGTACAATAGAGCAGGTTGAGCTGCCTTAAACACTTCAGAGCTCACAGTAGCTGTGAGCAATCCTAAGAAATATCTGAAAAGAAAAACAAACCAATAACAAATTATAAAGCCTATATTTGTATAGCTAAATAAATTACCCTAATAAGGAACAATGAAAATACGTTAGTTTCGAGCCCATTCCTCTCGGAGGTGCTAACGTTGGATCAGATGTGACTCCTTGAGATTTCTTGTATGCATCATATCGCAACACAAAGCACAACAAAAGTCCCGGCATCACAATATCACCTAGGCCCAGCATTGAGAAATGACCACTGTTGTGTATACTAGGGAATACTAGCTTCCCGGGAAGATTAAGTTTTGGTGGTTCTTTAACTATACCACCTAAATTCAATTTGCGCGCAACAATTCCAACAGGGTTTTCGGCGGGTCGCGTTGCTACTTTGACCATAACGTTCGTACTAAAAATATACGAGGAAAAGAACACCCAGAAGACATCATAAATGAGTAGGCCAGTGAGGAGGAGAGTTGAAACTTTAAGACTGGGAAGTCTTACAAATGCAATAAATGCTACGCAGAGACCCATTCCCATCGCTGAAAATAAAAAAAAAAATATATAATTTGTAATTATAGGTCATGTCAAAAACAATAAATGTGTTCTTACCATCCATAAGGAGCCAATGACCGGTTAGCACCCAAATACAAACTATTGACACTGATAATGTGAAACTGAAAAGTTCAGCAGCTGTAAAACGACCACATATTCCAAATGATATACGATTGCCATCCGAACAAGGACGAATAATGTATTGACACATAGGTAGGAGAAGAAAGGCTAAAGCTACTGTTGCTATAACTGTAAAAGAAAGAAGAATATTAAATTAATAAGGAAATATTGTGAAGTAGTTTTTATTCACTTGATATAATAATAAAATATATTTTTATTATGTATCTGTAAGTCACAGTGCCTTTTTAAAATGCAACTGAATTCTGCACGACACATTTTAGAGGATTTAGATTGATATGACAGTTTTTTTTTCGGGAGGTAGATTAAGGAGGCCCTAAGATCAAAATGAACTCAAACATAGGCAACCAAATAATAGATAAGAAGAAAGTGGCTTGATCCATAAACTCTTTCTCAGCAAATAAACCTGCAGGGCCTGATGGAATAATTCCGATTATGCTTCAATGCCCTAAAGAAATCATTGTGCCTATTCTGGTGTAAATATTCAGAGGTTGTTTAAATATTGCCTATATTCCAATCAGTTGGAGAAAAGTCAATGTCATTTTCATTCCGAAAGCTGGCAAGCCCAGTCATACTGAACCAAAATATTTTAGGCTAATAAGCCTATCATCATTTCTTCCCAAAACTTTCAAAAGGATAATTGAAACCCACACTCGCTTAAAACTAGGGGATAAAGCCCTTTCGCAGGCCCAACATGCCTACATTAAGAGAAAATTCTGTGGTTTCCACGAGGTAGTGGGTACTATCGAAAAATCAATCCAATTCAAGGAATTTACTTTAGGGCATTTCTTGACATTGAAGGGGCCTTTAATACCGTAGAATACAGTGCGATTCGGCAAGCGCTAGAATTCTATAATATCTAATTAGATAGACCGTATGCTCCAGACAAGAATTGTAAATTCAGAATTAAATGGTAAGGAACTCACGATCAGAATTTTTATAGGAACACCACATGGTGGGGTTTTATCTCCACTACTTTGGTCACTGGTCGTCAATAAGGATTCTAGTCAAACTGAATCTCACTGGAGTCAAAGTAGTGACTTATGCTCACGACATTGTCTTTATGTCATCAGGTAAATTTATTCCTACCTAATTGGGCCAATAGCTGCGGACTGGATGTAAATCCGCTCAAAACCAAACTAGTTTTGTTTACAAGAAAACGAGACGTCCCAATTATTACTGCTTTAAAAGGGACATCGCTTCGTATATCTGGTACAACCAAATATCTTGGGTTAGTATTAGACCATGAACTAGACTGGAAAGAAAAAATCAAAGAAAGAGAAAGGAAAGCCTCAATAGCTTTCTACACTTGCAATAGAATTTTTTTGTAGGAGATGGGGTCCTAGCCCAAAGCCCATTCATTCATTGGATGTACACTGCAATCGTCAGATCAATTCTGACGTACGCATGTTTGGTTTGGAGGCATGGCCTTGAAAAGGCAACAAATCTCAAATCTATGACAAAAATTCAAAGACTAGCGTGTATTGGTACTACAAGTGCTTTAAAAACTACTCCGACCGCATCCAATAGACCTTTTCATAGGCATTCAAACAACTGGAATAAGAGCCAGCATGGTCATAAAATTATAGAAAATTAGACACTGATAGCTAAACCGACTATACTATACCGCAGTTAGATTTAAAAATCATATCTCGGTCAATACAGACGGTTCTAAAACGGAAGCAGGGGTAGGGTCTGGTATCTTCTCGATAAACACACCAATAAATAAATATATAAGGATGCCAAACGTCAGTAGTGTTTTTTCAGATGGGTTCCCGGAAACTGCGACATTCACGGAAACGAAAAGGCTGACGAACTGGCCAAAAACGGTTCATCAATGGAACCAAGCCAAACCGTTCCATGGGTACTTGAGTCGTTGGAAAAAAATAAGAAAAAAGATTTAACGAATATTTCCTCAAGGCCGCAAACGAGAGATGGTCAAAACTTGATAGCTGTCGGGTCTTTGGTCAAATATATCAAAGAAAAATACAGAATACATTGAAAAGTTAGGTAGACCTCAACTGTCCCTTTTGGTTGGCGTCCTTACGGATCATAAATCAATGAGGACCCAAATGAGTAGAATGGGCCTTAGCACATCAAACTTATGCAGAGGGAGTCAAGACGTTGATGCAGAAGAGGGCTCATATCACTTCCTTTGTGAATGCACCAGCCTAGCACAAACCAGGAAAACCACTTAAAAACATTCTGAAATTCATCAAAATCTCAGGATGGTTTAAATAGACACAAATTCCTCACTTATTTCCCCAACTCCTACTCCTTAACTCCTCGTGTTGGTCGCCGGGCAATGATTCGTGTATGCCAACACCCACGAGACTTGAACGCTAAGTTTGGCAATAACAACGATGGAAACTATGTAAAAGGCAGTTGCAATGAAAATGGCGATAGGTTCATCATTCCGCAACTTTTCAGGTACCACCTTTCTCACGGAATGAGAAAAATCCCGACTTCATTGAAAACCAGTGGAGAGCAGGGAAGCAACAACACCTGGCTTTCTGAGGAAACTTGTGTACGGATTAATGAACGTAAAGACCTGAAGCCTCGTAAAACAGCTGTGCAAAGACAAAAAGATAAGAGCTGAAATCTCCGCACCGCATTTAAAAGAGCGAGGTTCACGGTAGTGTGCGACGTGACAAGCATAATCACATCAACGCATTTGCTTATAAAACAGAAAATGCCTGAAATAGTTGTGAAAGCAGAACCGTCTATAGGATAACAAAGCAGCTGAATTTTGCTCGCAGCTCAAAACAGCATCTGGTTGAAGACATAGACGTAGGATGAGGACCAGCTTAGAAAGTGGAAGGAGGAGGACTCCACTAAGCTTTTACAACCTTCGAAAAAGATATCCAGCGAACCTACATTTACTCTTGGGACGACTTGGATCTTAAAATAAGTAAAAAAAAGTAATGATCGTCAAGCTACCAAAAAAATGGAGATTGACAAATTGCGAAAACTGGAGAAGATTTTCATTTTGCCTGCTGTTACCAAAATAGTGGTAAATATTGTTCTGGAACGCATAAGAGAACATTTAGAAGCCACACTCGATGCCGAACAACTGGATTTCGCGCTGGATGTTCTAGCATTGATTATATCAACACTTATGGATCATAATTGAGCAGTGGGTTGAATGTAATGAATAAGCCTTTCGACATTGTCAACAACATCCGGGATAAATTTATTGATATGATTAAAGCAACAAATGAAATATATATACGAAGGTAGGTTGTCAGTGGAGTTTGAAGTCAAAAGTGAAGTCAGACAGGGCTGCATATTGTTGCCAATACTACTTTTTGTTGGTGATTAGCAATGGTCTGTTCGCAGCCTTGACAGGAACGGAGGAATTCGATGGACTCGGACATCGCTCATAGGATTATGGATCCCCATGGAATGACAACAAGTGTGCACAGAGAAGCTGAAATCGTGAGGTTGTAAATCGATTCCGGGGAATAAAAGATAAAAAGATAATCAAGCGGAAGAGGAAGTACGAAACTTTCAATACCTTGGGAGTATCATCACTACAGAAGTTGGAATCTAACAAGATATCAACAGCCGTATCGCGAACACAATACCTGCTTTCGGTACGTTGGAATATATATGGAGAAATTACTTTTTGAGCTTAAGGCCAAGCTACGTACTGCTATACGGATTTAGAACTTGGAAAGTTACATCAGCTGTCACAAGGAACTTGCAAACGTTCTAATATACGACGGCGAAAGTGGCAGTGTAAAAGGTAACAAATGTATTGCAATTTAATCAATGCAGTGGAATCCGCTCAGACAAAAAGGAAGAAGAGTCGGGCAGCCGAGAAGAACATGGCGTACAACAAGAGAACCCCAAAGACTTAATAGGTCTAAACACCTAAGTAAGTATAGCATAGTATAGTATAGTATATTATAGTATAGTAGTTCGATAACTCGCAATTCAATCAATGCAGTAAAATCCGCTCAGACAAAAAGGAAGAAGAGTTGAACTGCCGCGAAACACATGTCATAGAAAAGGGGAACGCCAAAGACTTAATAGGTCTGAGGACCTAATCAGGTATAGTATAGTATAGTAGTTCGATAACTCTATTAATCTATTCATCACTCGGAACTCATTCAGACCAAACTAATCAATTCATTTCTACACCGAATGCTCAAAAACCGATGATGAGGTGGGAGACGGTGTATACCCAGCCAGACTAAATCTTAGTCTGTTCTTTCGTTTGCCAAACAATCAGAGGTCCTTTCTTGTTCTGTTTCTACAAACAACATAACTGCCCGAAACTGTCGATAATACCTCATGCAGAAAGTACTTTCTGGAAAAGCTTACAGAAGCTAAAAAAAAGCTATTAACTGAAACTGGAGAAGTGACCTTGGGAAAAAAATATAATTCCAAGTATAAATTCTTTGAAGCTGTGATGTAATGATCAGTAATATGCAAAATGAGAGAGTAGCGAAAAAATACTTTGATTTTGGGTGTCATGCGAAAGTGAGAGCCTTTCTAAATAATCGTCTGCCTAAAATCAAGGCAAGATATTTGATATCAAGGAAATCTCAGTTCTTCGAAGAATGGACACGACATGCAGCACAACATTCAATTTGTAGAAATGAATACATCATTTAAGTAAAAAAACTAAAAATCTGTCCTTGCTAAATTTACTGATTAGCCAGCAGCGGATGGATACCCAAAACATGTGTAAACTTCTTAAAAACGACCTAGAGTGGACTCAACAATTATTTTAGCAATCACTACACGATAGAAACAATTTCTCTTTTTTTTGTAAAAATAGGATTATCATCAAAAGCTATTGAAATGCTTAGGTTAGGCGCGCATTAGGCAGCTAGGCCGCAGCGGCCAGTTATTAAATGCGCACACCTTTGCGGCTCGCTCGGCGGCCTAACACATCAGTTCGATTTTAATCATGCTGTAAACCACAGACGGATAGTCATTTTTGTTTTTTTGTTTATTAACTTTGTTCAAATGTAGTGCCCCGTGGCTTAGTGGTTAGTGTGTCGGACTGCTAAGCGAGAGAACCTGGGTTCAAATCCAGCTCATAGCCACCTTTTTTCTGGGGTACTGCCTCTTGCGAGGAACTGACAAAACCTCCAAGAGTAAAAATTGTCTCGAAAAAGTGCATCTCATGTAGCCGTTCGGACTCGGCGGTAAACTGTAGGTCCCTTCCATTCTTGCAGAGTAACAACACACACAGGAATGGTTGAGAGTATAAGTCACTAGGCCTTGGCTCCTTAAGGAGCTGTCGCGCCAATAAATTTAATTTATTTTTAACTTGGTTCAAATACCGTATGCCAACGAATTAAAGTATCTAGGCATGACTCTTGATGCTAAGCTTAAATGGAAGACGCACGTTATAAAGAAAAGAGACGAGCTCGATATTAAGTTACAAGAACTAAACTGGCTTAGGGGTCAGTTATAGCGATCTTTAATGATCCAGACCATCATTAAACATTTTCAATTGGATATTTTTGTGTGTTAGAAAAAAATTTAAAACATGAAACTTATGCCAATCGATGGCAAATCAACTGAAATAATTTATTTTGACAAAAAACAAACTCAGGAAACAGTATTATTTATAACAAAAGCATTTATTTATTTTAATGATGAAAATTGGTTTTACTGAACAGCTGATTGACATTTGACAAAATAAAGAATCATTTCGTTCCAGTGTTTGTGGTCCTCATCAGTTAACAATTAACTGAATCATTTTCCATCATTAACACAAATTTGAGGTTATGGCTGGTGTGGTTGTCCTTTAAATTCTGACTTAACTTTACTGATTGCTATAACTACCAGTACGTAAACAATTCCAGTATCCTTCAACTTTTAATGATGGATTTTTAATGATCGCTATAACTGGCGCATTATTGGAAAATATTCCTGTTTATCTACAAGCAAGTACTAAAACCTGTGTGGACTTACGGAATAGAACTTTGGGGTTGTGCCAAATCAAGCCATATTCAAACTGCAAACATTTCAAAACAAAGTCCTGAGGGCAATTGTTGGTGCTCCATGGTACATACGAAACAGCGATTTACACAGAGACCTGCCATCAAGTTTAAAACACGTTTACAAGGCCATGGCAATAGAAGCATACAGCGGGCTTTTGACAAATCTTGTACGCCGACTTGGTAGAACGAAACCGTTCCACCTAGTGTAGCAAGACATATAATCGTGCGATTATGCGGTATTGCAGGTCCCCTCGAGCGAGAGCTCCCTGCCAAACGTGATTAACAAAAATGAAGATTAAACTACTTGATAAGGCAACTTAGTTGTAGTCGAATGAACAAATGAAAGTGTTTTTTAGTGAGTAAGTGTGAGTAATCTCACACTACCATAGGTACGGGCCTATGGAGATTTTTTCATCTTTCGCCGTAGAAAAAAAATGTGTTGACAATGACCAAGTCACTCCATGGTATGAAGACTATTCCATGTTTTTTCAAGTACCACATTCAGACGCAGCAAAGTTTAAGACGAAGTCTGTAGACGTTTTGACTTTTTAAAATATACGCCTGTTGCACGGCCGAACAGGATACGATGATACGGATGTATATGTTAGGTACATTGTTGAAGCCTGTTTGGATTGGGATATCATTATATTTCAAGCTAAGGATGTTTTGGTGAAAAAAGTTAAGATGGTGGGCTAAAAATGGTACTTCCCATTAGACCGTTTTTTTTTATTCGACTTTCTCGAGAACTGGTAACCAGATTACAATCAAAACTGATATTCATGTAGGTAGCCTAAAGCTAGCATTAGACGGTTCTTGTAATTGGTCACTGCAGTGACATTCTGACGTCACTATGACGTAGTTTTCTGTCCTAAAAGTGTCACGTCGTGTAATAGTCATTGTTTTGCATATCCTTGCAGTGACCAAAACAGTGACAGGCACAGTAACACGTCACTTTTATGTCCCTGCAGTGACAAATTACAAGGACCGTGTAATAGCCCAATAATAGTCACTGTTGGTGGGACACAGTGACACGTAGCCTGTCCCTGCAGGGACTGTGTCCCAACAGTGACCTGGCAGGAATGTCTGCCTGGTCACTGTTGTCACTGTTGGTCTCGGTTGAGCGTTTGGAGTTGAACACACTTTTATTCAATAGCTTTGATGGTGAGATTTGCAATTTCGTATACCCAAAATACGAGTTGACGGCGAGATGATGAAAAAACCATTTTATTTCAAAGAAATTTGCAAAATGTAAACAAAATCAAGAAAAAAATATGCATTACCACTAAAAACATGTTTTTGAATTGTTTTCAATAAAAAAAAAAACATTTTAAGGTCGTTTCTAGAAATTTTATTCTCAAACAACGAGTTCAACTCGGCGGCAATGCGCATCGTCTAAGCGCGGCGTTGAAATAAATTAAAAATTATTATTTTGACGCTGCGTTAGAACAGATTATTTTTTTATTTGTTTTGAGAATTAAAGGCTTTGTCAAAGAGAGCGCGTTTCTTACGCGACGTTGAGACTTGAGAGTATTTAACTTGACGTTGAGATTAAATTGACGCGGCGTTTTAACGCAACGTTGGAGAAATAGTTCATTTCATATTTTTTTCCCATATTTCCCATATATATATATATATAGTAGTAGTTCTGAAGAACGAGATATGGGAAAAAAATATGAAATGAACTATTTCTCCAACGTTGCGTTTATATATATATATTTATATAAAACAAATATCAAAACAATTATTTAAATGACTTAAGGCCTTGTCAAACAGAGCTCGTTTTGAGGCCGCGTTTTAATATACAGTAATACATATCCCATGTCACATAGATCGCGTTTTCAACCCCGCGTCAAGTTCCACACCGCCTTGGCTCCTTAAGTAGCTGTCGCGCCAATAAATTTATTTATTTATTATCTCAATTTGTACACATACATAATCTATATATATATATAGATAATATATGTCAATATGGCGTCAAAAAAAATAATTTGTTATTTATTTCAACGCCGCGTCTTGACCCAGCGTATTGACACAGCGTTGAAAACGCGCTTTTTGTGACATGGTATATGTATTGTGGTATATTACAACGTGGCGCTAAAACGCGGCTGTTTGACGAGACGATATAGCCCTGGCTCCTCAGCTCATAATTCTCGCATTAGTTTTGCGCAGAAACCTTCATTCTCACGTTGCAACAACCAATTTTTGGACCACAATGAACGAATTCTTTGCGGTGGCCTTTGGTTGTTGTCGGAGTCATCGTCACTGCTGCTTTCCAATATGTAGGCCGCAAGAATCGCCACCTCTACCATATTTCGTGTGGACATACTTTATTTGACTTTTCACTTTTGCCTTTAATCACTGTAATTGGAAATGTATTATTTATTCTTTTTTTTTTAATTAAATTAATTCAGGTAATTGAAGCACTTCAGAAACTCACGTCTATATTTAACCAAAACAATCAAAAGAACCAAGACACAGGGACTCATTGAGTGACGCCGTGTAATGATAAATGTCATAGCAGTTTAGGCTCACCGCCAAAAATCTGCTGTTTGAGAGTTGTCACGACGTGTAATGGTCACTGTTTTGCATGTCCTTGCAGTGACACCGAGATACAGGGACAACAGGGACACACTTTGACGTTCATTGTATTTTGGGACAACAAGGACAGACATGGGTCATTCGTGTGATAGTCACTGTAGCTAGCTGTGACACAATGACCTTTGTCGCGGCAGTGACGGTGGTAGGACCTATTTTGTTGTGACGTCACAGTGTCCCTGCAGTGACCAATTACAAGGACCGTCTAATGCTAGCTTAAGTAACATCGATTTAAAATATTTTCGAAAACTTTTTTTTTTGTTTTTTAAACAAATTTTTTATTTTTTTTTTTAAAGAATCGATGTTTTGAAAACGCGTAGCGAATTTTTTTTAGTTTTGTTTTTAAATGAAAGTTATTTTTGTGCTAAAGCTTGCATTCTTTAATTATTTTTTTTTTATTTTTAGCAAAAGTTGTTAAATAAAAACCGTTCTTATGATTTTGAAAACAAATCATACTGTTTCACATTTTTTATAGAAATAAAATGGCGTTTAAATTTTTTCGCTGAAAACTCTTACGTCCTTTTTTCATACAATCAAAAGTCAAAAAATTGAATAAAAAACTTTGAAATTCTTTTTATAAATATTTATCAAATTGTATTTGACGCTGTGACACATAAGAGCAAGTACGTGCGATCCAGTCGTGCAATTTATTTTTTTACGAATGCATAATTTGCCTTATATTACCTATAATCGCAAGTAAAAATGAATGCTAAACATGGCAAGTGATATTCAAAATTTTAATTCAAGGGGATGCGCTGTCATGCGACTTTTTCAGCATCATACTTGAAAGAATAGTACAGAACTCTCATACCAACACCAGAGGCACAATCTTTCAAAAGTCCATCCAATTACTCGCATACGCCGACGAAATTGACATAATCGGACGAACGCAGCGTGATGTCAGTAGCGCTTTTGTGAGTATTGAGACGGAAGCGGCAAAGATGGGTTTAGCAATGATGGCAAAACCAAATATATGCTGTCATCTAGAAGAGACACCCAACATCGACGTCTTGGACAAAACATCACTATAGACAGCTATAACTTGGAGGTAGTTAGGGACTTTGTCTACCTGTGCTCCGCTATTAACTCAGACAACAATACCAGAGATTATATCAATTGAAGAATAACTCTTGCCAATCGCTGCTTCTTCGGGCTTAGAAGGCAATTGAGTAGCAAAGCACTCTCTCGGGCAACTAAATTGTCCATTTGACCCTCATCATCCCAATCCTGCTCTAGGGTGCAGACGCATGGACGCTGTCAAAAGCGGATGAGGACACTTTGGACTGTTTCGAGAGAAAGATTCTCCGGGTGATTTTTGGTCCCGTATGCGTTAACGGAGAGTGGAGAAGAAGATACATAGCCAAAAGAGTAAAAATTCAACGTCTCAGATGGCTGGGTCATATAGAGCGGATGACATCAATGCTCCGGCCCGGAAAATCTTGGAATCCACCCCAGAGGGACGGCGCAGTAGAGGAAGAATGAGACTCAAGTGGCGCATGCAAGTGGAAGAAGACCTCAACCGACTCCACGTGCGAAACTTGAGGCAGCTAGCTAGGGACCGAGCTGGATGGAGAAGTTCCATCTGTAGCGCCACCTAAGGTAAGGTAAGGACCGCATCACTCGGAGGTCATAGTCTTGTGAAATGGACGAAGAAACAATTATTTTTACTCTTTTAAAAATAAATACAAAAAACTTGTGGCCGTGGTAATAAATGCGCGCACACTGATATAATTTCAACAAATAAGTGGCCGAAGCGGTGTGTGCCGCAAAGTTGTTTTGTGGCCGCGCGACTGGAGTGCGGCCGCTGGACTTTTAATGCACACAGTTGTATGTAACGTAAAAAAAACTCATTGGCCGATGCGGCCTGGCCGCGCGACCTGGCCGCCTAATGCGCGCCTAGCCTTAGAAATAAGCAAAGTTAAACTTTTAAATTCTAATTTTTTCAAATTGTATATAATTTTTTTTTTTTGGAAAATTAACCCTTAAAACATATTCTTTCGGTCCAGATGTAATCTGAATTATTTTACTGAATTCCAAAATTTGCAAGTTATAACGTGATTAAATAAAACTGAAAACATTTGATACAAAATATTAATATCCTACATACTTGCTGTACAGACGGCAAACAACAACTGCATGGAGTCGAAAAAGAAAAACATTACAAGCAACGACACCGATGCCCCCAGTGGCAAACACAAAGCATGTATTGTATCTAGGGTTGCAAATTTACCTGTAAACAAATAAAAGTAATTTAAAGTGTTTTTTTTTTTGTATTACAAAATCTAACTTGGTTCAGTTTCAATAGGTTCACCGGTAAGTAAATTTGTCATCGATTCATTACGCTTCTTCTCTTGGCGCTCGCGAGCTTCTTGTTCAATATTCAA
Source organism: Platycheirus rosarum (assembly GCA_963971375.1). Classification (NCBI taxonomy): domain Eukaryota; kingdom Metazoa; phylum Arthropoda; class Insecta; order Diptera; family Syrphidae; genus Platycheirus; species Platycheirus rosarum. The sequence goes on along the minus strand of OZ020509.1, from coordinate 55,286,382 downwards.
ACTGCGAAAACTCCCGTACACAATCAAAAGCATCGAAATGAGGCATGTCGACACTCTTGAAGAATCCATTACGGAATAGGCCCAATGATACTCCCGATATTCGCCTTGTGTGTTGCTATTGTCCACGCCTAAACTCCCCGATGAGCCGCCTTGCGACATTTCTCATAGAGCAGGCTTAAAAAACATGCACAAGTGCCAATCAAAATGTGTGTGTTTTATATTTGTGTTTTTTATTGTCAACTCTTCGAATCCTTCCTCACCGCTTTGTAGCGTTTGGTATAGTTTGAAAGGTTACTCTTTACACACACGGTAGCGGCTGAGGCTTCTACGCACATTCACCGGACACAAAAGTGTCACGGTGCTGCGGTCCTATGCGTTTTCTCAACTCACGATTCCTTTTTGTTGTTTATGTTTCATAAATAGATGGAGATATACTTTTTAAATTTTAAAATTCTTTATTTACACAGTGACCTTAGTAATGAGAATTACCTGAAAATAGAAGAATTTTTGATTATATGTATGAGTATCTATGGAGCGTTTCTAATTCATTGATATGAGCGCAGTAACAACAACCCTTAAGATAATTTTTTTTTGAGAATTTCCAACACAATTAGTCATAGATCTTAATGCAAGCCGTCTTATCAGGTGGATTGCATTTAAATAACTATTTACTTAGCTCAGCTATCTTACGAAGTGAAAACTTTATCTTTCGACCTGAATCCCCCGGGCCGGTAAAAGTCTTTGTTGACAAAGTTTTAAATTTTCAAGAGGTGGGGTAGGTACTTCATGACAGATAACATAAATAAACACCGTTTGTTTCAAAATAATAACACAAATTTGTATGACTAATGTCAAACTCATTTTAAAAGTTGTCTGATGATAGCATAAGTGTTACTTTTGTTATCGATAAGTATTAGTTAAAATTTGTTGTATGCTTTATCACAACAAGAACATGAAGATAAGAACTATTGAAGGGTATTTTTAAAACCATCGCTTATTGATTAAAGTCGTTTTTACTATTATCAATGTTATTTACGGTTAGCGGTCATATAGATAAAAATGCATTTATAGATTTGATTTCGTTTTTGTTATTTCATGGATTTTGCATATTTTTTTAAGTTACCGCCATGACCAATAATATGTTGACCAAGATTTATTTAAGAAATAAATACGTTTTAAAGAAAAATCGTTAGAGCAGTTTATTTCTAAATATTTTTTTCCCTAGAAAAATAGAAACTAAGCTTGCTGAGAAAACTTGTTGTTTGAAGCCCAGATCGATATTGGACCGAAGCGCCCCACAAAGCGAGGTGATAATAATAAATTTCTGTTTTTTGTAATCACAACAAAACATTAGGCATTGGACTTTGGAAACCTGTTAAGTAGTCCTTTGTCACCAACATCAAGTAGGTATTGAGATTTTCTTTTTATAATTATTTACACGCGCGAAAGGGGTTTTTGTGTACCCGTAAAATGTTTAAACACAGCACGAACATTAGGGAAATGAGGAAGGATAAGAGAGGAGATCCCGATGCACATTAGTTTTAAAGTTCTGCATATCAAAATGGCAGGGAAAAACAGAGCCTGGCAAAGCATTCCACATTCGTGTTGTGCGACTCAGGAAAGAATTTCTATAATTAACAGTACGTCCGAAGTTAGGCTCAAGGGTAAACTGCTAGGCATTCCTAGCAGTGCGAGTATTAGTGTTGAATCGTTTCAGGGGAGGAATGCCGCAGGCTATTTCGCTAGAGCATTGTTTGTAAAAATAAAGATAAAATAACGAAAGGCACGAAACATTACTGCGGTGCTCAAGAGATATAAATGTGTCTGTTATTGTTCGGTCGCCTATCATTTTCAAAGCTTTTTTTTTAATTCTATTTAGAAAAATAAAGAGTAAAGATTGGTGACGTTAGGAGTGATATCAACATATAACATTTTTCAACTTGGGTGTACCTCCAGGTTCTGTTCTTGGGCCTATTCTGTTTCTTATTTATACATGATCAAAAAACCGACGGAAAATAATAAGACCAGCATACTATGAGTTTTAAAAGCAGAATACAAAAAATTCTGAACATTTTATTTTCATAGTAACAGGCAATTTTTAAAGTGTTGCTAATTTAAATTAACAGAGTTGAGCTGAGTGGATATTGTTCATTCAAACTTATAAAAACAACACTTTCCCTGAATGAATATTAACAAACAAAGTTTTAGTCAAATAAACCTAATCGTTTTACATCTATGTTATGTTTAGTAGATGGCAAGCCTTTTGTAAAAATGTCGGCTAGCATTTCATCTGTCGGAGTGTATATTACATTGACAATACCATCTTGAATTTTTGCACGAATGATTTTGGTTTTTGTTTCGACATGTTTTGTCCCATTAGAATATGCTTTGTGTGTTGCCAGTTGAATCGCACTTTTGTTATCACAAAAAAGATTAATATCCTTTAAACAATCCGGGAATGACTCTTTTTCCATTCGTTTTAACCACATCGATTCTTGAATCGCAGCAACCATCGCCATAAATTCTGATTTGGTTGTAGAGAGAGCAACAGTTGCCTGTTGCTTTGAAGACCAAGAAACTGGAGGACCTTGCATTATAAATACATATAATGTAGTTTCTTTCTTTTTTTTTGGTCGGCGTCACTTGCCCAGTCAGCATCACAAAATCCTTGCATTTGGGTGTTTTCTTTCCGATTGTAACCTAGTTTCTTGTTGATCGTTCCTTTCAAATATGGAAAAATACGCTTTATGGCTCTCCAATGTCCTTTCCCTGGATTAGTGTTGTGCCTGCTCAATAAATTAACAGCATACCTTATGTCTGGCCTGGTAGTTAAAGCGGCGAAAAGTAAAGATCAAACAGCTTCCATGTATGGCACTTTTGACATGACTTCCTTCTCGTCTTCCGATGTTGGAGACATTTTCAAGGATATTTTCTGATTGAAGTCCATTGGTGTTGATACTGGATTACAGTCTGACATCCCAAAGCGACTTAAATTCTGTGAAATATATTGCGCTAGGTCAATAGCAATTGTTTCAGCTGACCTATCTCGAGTTATACGAATCCCCAAAATTGACGAGACTTCCCCTAAATCTTTCATCTTGAAGTTGTTTGTTAAACTATCTATTAAAAAGTTTTCTTGATCTTCATCGTTGGAGAAAATTAAAACATCTTCCACGTAAACGGCGACGATGGTCATTTTCTTGTTGTTGGTTTTATAATATGATGAATGACAGCATCCATTTGTTGAATTTTCAGTTCAAATTTACAGGCAAGAATATCTGGCTAAAGGCGAAAAAATTTCGTTTTTGACCACCAAACGAGCCTTTTTTTCCTTTCGGTAGTTCGACCGAGTTCCAGGTTTTATTTGTCTTGAGAGCTTCAAATTCAGCTTCCATTGCTTTCAGCCACATTGATGCGTCAGGGCACGACATTGCTTCTTCCACAGTTTCCGGATCGCAATTTTCAAATTTGACATTATTACTGGAAGTTGCACCATCGCCTGCATCCAAAGACGCGAAGCATTGCCAAATCTGATTTTACTTTAGACCATGTCTCTTCTGGAGTTCGTGTCTTCCCATCTCTGCACGGGATCCGGTTTAAAATATACGCAGCCGTGGATGCACCTTCAGCCCAAAACCATTGGTCAAAATTAGCATCAAATAACATGCAACGCACTCGTTCTACAATGTTTCTATTTATCCTTTCAGCAACTCCATTTTGTTGCGGAGTATACGGGGCAGATTCCATGCCGTTATCACTGCGTAATATCTTGATTGTTTTACCACATTGATTTTCCGCAAGGGCTTTGAAAACTAAGAACTTTTCGAAAACTTCAGACTTTGGATATGTATAACTTTCTGCTGAAGTCATCCACAAATGTTACAAAGTATCTATACCCTGAACAAAATTTGATTGGCATTGGTCCGCACACGTCAGGATGGATTAAATCTAAAATATATTTCGTTCGTGTACCAGTCGACTTAAATGGTTTTTTTGTTTACTTTCCCTTGATGCATACAACACATTTTTCATCCATGACTTAATCAAAATATACAATTGACAATCTACTTTGCGGGCAAAGTGGCGCAATTCTGTACTTGCAAAGCAACATGATCCGGATATGATGAATTCGACATAAAACAATTTAGCCTATACATACATGTTGTCAACCAATGATGCCGATGCTATCCTCTCCATACGTTCGTCAAATATTTTGCAGCATTCTTTCCCAAATTTAACAGTAGAGTCACCGAAAGTAAATTTTCACATACATTTTGAACATATTGAACATCGTAGACTGTAGCCCTAGTTTTCTTCGTACCATTTAAAAGAGTTAAACTTACATCACCTATAAATTCAACAGGCAGTTTTGCATTATTAGCGACAACAATTTCTTTATGCGTTGGTGATCTTTGGTTTTTAATAGATAACTTGCTCATCGTCATATGTGCTGATGCCCCTGAGTCGACATACCAAGCACCTTCAGGAACTTCACTTTTGACTAAGAAAGAAGCAACTTCGTTTGTTTTATAACTTACTTTCTTTTTATTTCGGCATTGCCGGCAAATTGGCCTATTTCACCGCAGCTGTGACATCTGAATTTCGATTGGGGCTTCTGTTTTTGAAATTTTAACTTCGGTTTAACAAATATGGCGCTTTCAGTTGATTTCACAACGTTTTTAACCTGTTGCAGCAAAAGGGTCTGCACCGCATCACTTTTCAATACCTTTGTTGAATTTTCTACTGCCATTACTAACGCGTTGTAGTTCTCAGGCAACCCTGCAACATCAACGAAGCCACAACTTCATCGTCAATTTTCAGCTTTTTTTGCCTTAATTGAAGTCATCACCATCTTCTTCATGGATTTACACACGCTCAGCTTTAATTGCACGAGTTGTTTCAGCAAATCCACTTTCCTACAAAGACTGGTGTCTTCAAACGCATTGGTAAGGCTATCCCAGTCCTCTTTAGCCGTCGTTGAGTCCGCTATTTAAGAATAATTTTGTGTTTCAAACAACAAAATTAATTCCGACTTCGCCTTCAAATCAGGAGTCAATTCTGCTGATGTAGCTGTAGCAGCTAGTTCCTTTTCGAAGCAACTCCATAGTCCTTTAATCACTAAATATGATTGTGCAGCAATTTTCCACACGTCAAAATTTTCTCGTCCCTTCAGTTTTTCACACGCAAAGTTTGAAGCTATATTCAGTTTTGTTTTTATCAAATATTTAAATTAACAGATAAAACAAATTTTCGGGATCTGGACCCATAACCTGATGAAAAAAACGGACGGAAAATAATAAGACCAGCACACTATGAGTTTTAAAAGCAGAATAAAAGAAAATTCTGAATATTTTATTTTCATAGTAACAGCCATTTTTTAAAGTGTTGCTGATTTAAATTAACAGAGTTAAGCTGAGTGGATATTGTTCATTCAAACTTATAAAAACAATAATATCAACTCCCTCTTGGAATTTGGCTTTAAGGATTCTCCAACTGCATTCGCGGATGACATAAAATAAATACATTTATTGGCGCGACAGCTCCTTAAGGAGTCAAGGCCTAGTGACTTATACTCTCAACCATTCCTCTGTGTGTTGTTAATTTGCAAAAATGAAAGGGAAGTACAGTTTACCGCCGAGTCCGAACGGCTACATGAGATGAACTTTTTCAAGACAAATTTTACTCTTGGAGGTTTTGTCAGTTCCCCGCAAGAGGCAGTACCCCGGAAAAGAAGATGGCTATAAGCTGGATTCGAACCCAGGCTCTTTCGCTTAGCAGTCCGACACACTAACCACTAAGCCACGGGGCACGCTTAGGTTTCTCGTATGGTGCGAAAAGTCCTGTGGACCTTGTTGCTGATATAAATATGGATCTAAGTTTGTTGAGGGTATGGTTTGCTGAGCACAAACTTGTTATAAGCAACAAAACAAAAATAATGTTTTTCGGCTTGACTTCGTCGGTAGATTTTGAGAATGGTATCTGCTTTCATGCACCGGAATGCCAAAATTCAAAATATTTAACTGCATCTGTAATCTGGGTTCCTTTTCTTCCACATTTAAAAAGCTATCTTAGTTGTAGTGGTAATAGTTTTCAAATTGAGAGTTAATGAATTTAAATATCTAGGGATAATCGTTGACTGTAAGATGAACTTTTCTAAACACACTGCATCTTGGAGTATTCAAATCTTTGTCTTATTTATTACTTACAAAATATGTGCTCTATGTTGCTCCTTAAACAGATCTATACGGTATATTCCATTCTAAGTTGCAATATGGTATTGCTTGTAGGGGTAATTTTTTTCTATTTTTTAATTTTTTAATTATTATTATTATTATTATTTTTGTTTCTTATAGCTGCCAACCCAATAGTTATGACGGGAAAAAATAGTCAACCTAGCGTTTGCATATTCTATAGGCTTCATACTCTCAATTGCTACGTAATTTGTCTAACCAAAAAAGTGCATTGTTGTTATTTGCAATATATTACTTGACCTATTATATTTGATATAAAATAATTTTCGTCCAAACAGCTGGGTGCAGATCGTTGTATGGTGGGATCTTAGACTACCTATTTGGGATAAAATGTCTCATTCCTAAAAGAATTAAATTTGTGACCATGTCTGTGTCTGCGCTGAAATCAATGTCACTATCGAAGAAACATAGTGACCAATTAAAGGTCCTGAAAAAGTTATTGAGACTGTCCCAGTTGGCTTTCTCGTATTGCCAAACGGTATTCCTGTTTTTTTTTTTAACTAAATTGAGTTGGCACGAGAAATTTGCAGAGATGACACAATGGTCAAATGTGCCTAGAGGCGATAATACACGAATTGTGCATTTATCAGGATCGGAGGTTAGAAGTCAGTCTAGAGTGTTGGCGGTTTGACCTGCAATGTCAGGAATTCGGCTCATCAACGAGCTAAGTAAGATGGTTTATCTTTGCAAAAATCTCAATATACCTTCCTTCGGATGTTGTCTGGCCAGAAAAGTGAAGCCAACTAAAACTGTGTACATTGAAATCGTCTGTAATAATGATTTCAGTTTGAGGGTGACGGGAACGGGAAAGGATTCCTTCAATGGAGTGAGAAAAAGCATCAAATTCGTTAGAAGATGAAACTCTGTCTAAGCTTGGGCTTCTATAAAGACAACAAATATCAATGATGCCCAAATATGAATACAGCCCAAATGCCATTAGAAAGGTTACATCTGTCATGCTGGCCTATTCAAAGAAAATCCCTACGTCAAGCATCAACAATAGAAACATCAGCTTTCTTAACATCGCCCACATCATCTTTTCTGCTGCAGTATATGAGATAGATTACTATCAATGCGGCTTTATGCTTGAAAAGTCGAACAGTTATATTATATACATTGGAAAAAACCCAGAAAACAATTACACGCATACTCAGACAATATTTACATTTATGTAATCATGTAGACAAACACGGAAAATAAATTTAAGCAGTAAATAAGGACAAAACCAAGTATAAAATCAAGAAATGATACCCAACACCGATGTTTTTTTTTTAGAAACAAATCACGACAGACAGCTTTAACTTAAGAGATAATAAGGGACTTTTTCTACTTTGCTGATAATTACGTTATCAACTCCGAGAAGACAACATCGCTGTGAGCAAACTAAGAATAGCATTTAATTTTCGATCGATGTTTCCCAAACTGAGATTGGGTAAGGTTATTGTCACAATATGAAATTAAAATTTCGGTCTGTGTATGATGGTTACAAACCAATTTCTCAAACTTTATATTGCTTGTACTTTCTCAATTCAAGAAATTCGAAACGGAAATAAAATAAATAAATAAATAAATGACACATTGGACAATTTACATGAGACACTATAGATTGCAATGTTAACAACTACAATGTTACTTCTTGATCATGGAAGAGAGGTAGGCTACTATTAATTTTCAAAGAATTAATTTATGAAAAGTTTATTTAGAACAATTATTATATCTGAAACTGAGATGCAGCTTTCTGGAAGCTGGATTTATATTTCGTTCTTCAAAATCGGCGTACAAGGGCCTTGTAAACGTGATTGAGATTTGATAACAATTTTTTGTCTCTTTGTAAATCATTGTTTCTTATGTTTATTTACCATATGAGCATTAACGAATGCTCAGTCTGCGCTTAAATAATAAATTTCTAGAAGACCTTGAAAATTATTGTTAATAAATTTGTTTGTTAGTCCAGGCTAATCTCAGAAACTACTGATCAGATTTAAAAAAAAAATTGTTAGGCTTAGAGGATGATTTTAGGCATAATTTTTTTTACAAAATGTACTTATTTCATATGGTAAAATTGGGTTAACATAAAAGAAATGAGCACACAAAAAATGTAATTCCCCTTAACTCCGAAAATGATTTTGCTACTACATTTTTTCCCAGTAAAGTGCACGGCTGGGTCGCGCGAACTTGCACTTATGTGTAACAGTTATCTTAAGGCTTGAGATTTTGAAAAAAAAATCTTTGTTGAACTTTTTTCTTAAGCGTCAGTTATAGCGATCATGAAAAACCACCAGGAAAAGTTGAAACAAATGGAAAAAGGATTTTTTCCTGATGAGCCTTAATAGCAATCAGTGAGAAAATGCCAGTTGGCTTCACAAAAAAACAGAACCAACCACAACCTTTCTTTTTTTCCTGTTGCAAACTTTATCAGACATTTTTTTCCTGATGTTTGGAACAGGAAAAAATTGGAACGATAGGTACGTTAGTCTACTTTTTGGGTTGTTTTAGGAAAATAGAGAAACGTCAAAAAAATTTAAATTTAACTAAACGAAATGGATCAATTAAGTGCAGTTGAAATAAAAATGTTGATGGAAACCATTTTATTTTTTTATTTATGAGGTCATTTTATTATTTACTTTGGATTGAACTTAAAAAAAATTATTGAAAATTCTTTAAATACGAAGGCTTCACAAAACGTCAAATTTCAAATGTACTTTTGAGTTTGACAGAACTCACATTTCTCCACCAAGAAATTTGTTGGTTTAAGATAGGGAATTGAGGGGAAGTGTTTTGCTCTCTCACAATCTCTCTCTTCTCACGAAAACTCCCGAAAATGTGTGTAAACGAACAACATTTGTGTAAAACTGTTCAAAATGACCTGTTTTAGGGAGTAGACGAAAAAACCTGATTTAAGTCAAATGACAATCCGCCGGCAGGCTGACACCAAAAATGAAATTCCGTCAGCAAAATAAATAAATACATTTTTTACAAAAAATATTCGATTAATTAAAAACTTTTTTTGCAAACAAATTCGTTGAGTGTTTTCCCTTCGATTAGTATAGTAATTGTTTTTTTTTTTTCAAATCATATGAAAACATAGTTAAATATGCATTTGAATTTTTTTTCCTGATCGCTATAACTAGCGCCTTAAATAAAGAAAAGGGCATTTGTTTGTTTGTTTGGACGAACAAGTCGGGGTAATCTCAGAAATTACTGGTCCGATTAAAAAAAAAATTGTTAGAAAGATTATGCTTAGAGAATAATTTAAGGCATTTTTTTTTACAAAATTTACTTATTTTACACAGTAAAATTGGAGGTTAACACAAAAAAATGAGCACACAAAACATTTATTTCCTTCTTAACTCCGAAAATGATTTCGTAACTAAATTTTTAGCCGTAATTTTTGGCCATGCACAAATTTGGTTCTTTCAATAAAGTAAAAACAAATGAAGAAAATCTGCCAAAATAATACTTAAATTCGTTGCAAATGAGTCCTGTTTCGAGTGCAACAGTCTCGACATTTTTTTGCAACAAATACGCAACGTTGCCGCTTGAAACAAACAGGGGCCGTAGGAGAAAAACGACGACATTTAATTGACGAGGAGCGTAATCGAATGGCAGAATTTGGAGGTCTGCGCATGCAAGTCTATAAATACTTATATCGATTTATATGCTCCTTTTCGAGAGCTAAGAACTCGAAGCTTATTCCGAGTCAGCAATTATATAGTAAACTAAGCCTTTAATGAGCCTATAACAACATCGATTTAAATTTTCATTTGAATAGAAACTCATTTAAAAACATTTTAAGAATATACTTTTTAGTTAATTAGATTATTTTAATTTATGTTAGTATAATTGTTGAAAAAAATAAAATTAATTAAATAAATAAATAATCCACCGAAACCCTATACTAATATGGCCAAAAATGAAAACTGTTGCAATGCCAGTGATGATGACGATTGATTCTATTAAAAATTCTTTGATAAAAAAAAATATTGTAATATTATAGGTGCATCAGGACCCGACCAGTCACTAGAAATAGAAAAGCGACTTCCAAATATAATGTAGCAAGGAGTAAATTTTAGGATGGGTTATATTTATGGCAAAGTTGACTGACAATAATTTATATTTTGAAGACTAGAAACAAATAACCAACATTAATGTAGCAAAGTGTGGGTTCTCATTAAAAAAAAAAACAATGATCGTTAAGAAACCGTCCAAAAAATAATAAAGTCTGAAAAAATGGATACTCCGTTCAGAGATGATCGACCAGACAGAACGTGAAAGTTGAAATTCTAAGGTTGTCTGAAGATCTAGGTTTTACTCAGCAAACAATTTAGGAGTATGGTACCACAGCACCAGAGCTTCCAACCCGGTCTCTATAGCAACCAATTCAATAACAAAAATATTTATGTCTTTTGTTAACTTTTGTAGAACAATAACATTCATGACAACTACACAAGATTGAATTAATGGTGCTATTCGAGCAACTAAATAATAATATGTGAGCTAGATGTTATTAAACATTAATAAAACTGCTAAAACAAATAATTATAATCATTAACATTGATAACATTTTTTTGATTTCAATTGATATGTTTCATACCTATTTCTCAAAGAATGGCCGGTTAAGGAAATTTGGTCGACGGATACTGGTGAAAACAATTTTTTTTTATAAAATGAATTGATATCAAAAATTATATTATACTAGCGGGCCCGGCAGACGTCGTCCTGCCTTTCTTTAAATTCTTTTGATTTTACCTAAGCTCTTTCGATGCATTTTGTGCGTTCTGTATAATGTGCCGTTTCCAAGCCGCATATTTTAAAATGATTGAAGTTGTATGGAATATTATAATACTGGAGTCCTATTCAATGCAGCGATTGTTAATGTTTGTTGCCGAATTAAATCTTTATTTTTTTATTGCAATGCTCACAAAAACATTTTTTAGAAAAGCTCTTCGTGGCATCCATTGCTCATAATTGTGGAAATGATTTTCTTTATCGTTTGTTTGGTTCTGGAAGAGATTCAATAGAAACCGTTCTATTAACACTTTATAATATTGGTTGAATAACATCTAGGTGTAAACTCTAATTTTTTCATATAATCAGCAATTTAGTTTGTATATTGCAGGCAAAATGGAATCTTTCATAATTAAAAATAATACGGGTAATTTATATTTGTCTATTCTTTCTAGCTAAACAATAGAATGTACCGTAAAAATGTTTATAATGTTATCAATTGGTCAGAAAAGAATTCCTATCAGTTCCAGTTGTCTTTTCAAAACATCTAGGAACCTATTGAATTATACACACAAAATTTCATCCAAATTGGTTCAGCCGTTTAGAAGGAGTTAGGTGATAAACACACGAACATAAGAATTATATATATTAAAAAGATTATATTATTATTATATTATATTTGGAAAAGCCTAAGAACTCTTAAAATTAGTAGACCAAGTAAGCAATAATCTGAAATTCTAAAAGACTAATCAAACCTTTTTATGGTTTTTTTTTTATTAAAATCAATTTTTTGTGCAAACATTTATTCGATAGACTCTCTTAGCTTAAGTATCAAAAGGCACACTTTTGGAAAGCTAAACTAAATTATATTATATATTGTTACTTAGATGAATTGAATTTAAAAAAACAAAATTGTTGTTTTTATTTAATTCCGAACATGTTCATATTTATTCACCGTTTAAACCTTCTCTGGACTTCCACAAATAATTCAAGACCAAAATTAGCCAAATCGGTCCAGCCGTTCTCAAGTTCTAGCGAGACTAACGAACAGCAATTCATTTGTATGTATGTATATTTATGGAAGTAGCGATAAAATAATGAAAGGCAAGAAACATTACGTCTGTGCTCAAGAGATGTAAATGTTTCTGTTATTTTTCGGTTGCCTATCATTTTTAAAGCTCTTTTTTTAATTCTATCTAGAAAACTCAATTGGGTTACGGGAGAACCTGCCCAAATGTGGGAATTATACTCGAGTTTTGGGCGTATACAGGTTGTATATACTGTAGCCAGACCAGACGGGGTGAAGAACTTCTTGCATCTCAAAAGGAAATCTAAACACCTCGCAGCATTTTTGGCAGAGAACTGAAAGGTGTTCGGTTCCTTCGATGCATGTGCCACTCATGGATTGGTGTATATTTCGCTTCAACGACAAAAGACAACATTAAGTTAAATTCTACGCGGTTTCTTATTCCCCATTGTACAATGCTATCAAGATCAGAATTTAATGATCTAATCATACGCTGCCGATGCAGTTCGACATCCGAAGAACATGGATGTGAATCTGGAAATGAATATGAAAAGCTGAGAGTACTGTCGTCATCGAAACAATTGATTGGATTAGTTGTTTCAGATAATAAGTCGTTGATAAATATATAAAAAAGAGAGTCGGAGATAAAACTGTCCTAAGAAAGGTGACCCATCCTCCTCTTCCTCCTGCCGACCCATATCACTGAAATCCCTTCTTTCTAAGGTCATGGAAACACTGATTAACTGTCAGCTAACCCAGGGCTCTGTTCTGTCTCCGAATCTGTTCCTCATTTTTATAAATGATCTGTCTGTTACTTCTAATCCACTTAACTGTTTTGCTGACGACTCTACCCTCAGCTTTTCATATTCGTTCGATAATTCACGTCCTTCGCCTTCGGACGTACAATTGCAACGGTGCCGTATGTCAAGCTCATTAAACTCCGATTTATACAGCATTGTCAGAGTTGGAGGAAAAACTTTCGTACGTTCCACGCCTCAAAACCCTCAATTTTCGTTGTTGCTTTGGTATATCATTCATTGTGTTTCGTGTTCTCTTTTGTATATCATTCATTGTCGGCGTTAAAAAACAAAGAAAAAACGATGTGGTGAGTTTTGTTAATTTTGACATTTCATTTTGTTCTTGTTGACAACAACTGTCAGTGAATTGTTGACAAAAATTATTGCAAACATTTTTTTTAAATAAAATTTATTATTAGTATTTTCGAATGCTGACGCTGAGGGAAGAAGGTCCTCAAAAATGGATTTTTGACGAATGTTGTGACATCAATCAAATTCACTTTAGATTCAAGGACAAGGATTTGCCAGAGAACTTGGTGACCAGTGTGGTTGCTTCTATACAGGTTTGCAGTTATACCCAGACACCACTATCGTTCTTTTTCATTTTAATCTTTTCAGATGTATCCGCTAGAAAAAGTTCTAACGGCGCCGTACTAAATAAATGAATGGGAACCAAAGCTAATACCTATCCTTCTGAATAAACTTGTTCCAGAAAAATGTCGCAGAAGACTTCATGTATCAATAGAATTAATAATCTCCTTGTAAAGCTGTGGCTTATTTTTTTAATAAACATTTATATTGAACTTATACAACTTCACCGGACTCTTCAGGATCATGCTTGTTTCCCCCAAACAAATTCTTATAAAAGCAACACAAAACAAAGTCTTCACAAACGGTATTAAGAAATATTTTTTTATTTTTCAAAAACTTACAAACCCTAGACTATCTAAAAAAAATCATACTATCGTACTTCATTTTCTTCTGTTTGAGTAGATGATTCCTTAGAGCCTTCTGTTTGTCCTTAAAACTCTTCTTGACCTTGCCACGTGCCTTGTGCCTCATCATAATAAAGTTCTTGCCCTTGCGTTTCTCTCTATTTGTCGTTGAACAGTTTTCATTCTTCCTGCCGTCTTTGTAGCCAAACTTATTATTCTGAAAAAAAGTCCTCAAATTCTTGTCCGGACAACGGAGCAATTAAAAAAACAGCTGCAACAAGTCCAATGCAGGAATAAGATTCTTATTTCGAAGCAGAATCAGTGCCTTAACAAAACAGTTGCGCCTAGTAGGATCCAGAGTTGTGGCATGATTTTTCAGCAAATCGACTAAATGCTGTGGAAATTGGATGCAAACATCAGGATAGCATTGAGCGACCTACAAAACAAACATCATATTTATAAAGCATCATTAAATGCAACACTTGCTTTCTTTTTTTTTTATTACCTGCGCAATAAACATAATCAATTCATCGAGACTTTTTTTTTCATTGCTGGGATTTAATTCGAAAACTTCATAGCTGCTCAAGAAATGGCGATATTGCTGGGAGAATTCTTCCTTGTATGATTCCGGATCACGTTTTATACGATTTTGCACTTGTGGAAGATTGTCTGGTAGCTGACCACTAATAATTAATTAATAAAACGGATAAGCAGTTTAATTTTGTAAATAGGACACAATAATTCACAAAATACCATCAACGACGACGACGTGCCTGATGAGAATACTTGATACAAGATACAATTCTCATCAGGCACGTCGTCGTCGTCTTTCGATGGTGGTATTTTATGAAATTCTCACAAATTGTTCGAAGTAAAGGAACTCCGTGAATTATTGTGTCTTTTTAACAAAATTAAACTGCTTATTCGTTTTATTGATGATAATAAGATCAGTTCTTATTATCAGTACACTACACAACACAATACAATATTCACTAAACAATTTGATGTTGACGTTTTAGACACTCACCTCCACCATACTCCTACATATCGAGAAGGATGTGTTCGGAATGTATACCTTAAGGGTTAAGGTGATTTTCTTAGGTCTTAGAGCTTGTTTACATGATTCCTTTTTTCGGATGTTTCTTCATTCGTTCTTTTTGCAATTAGGTAAGGGGTGTAAAAAAGTAGGGGGAATGAACTAACGAATGGACGAATGAAAATTTTAAGGATTTTTGTGATTGAGCTTTGAAGTTTCTCGTTTGAGAAAGAAAATGCTATGCACGGACTAAAAATAAGAACTTTTGAAATTGAAAACAATTCCCAATTATGTTTTTTTAGTGGTAATGGATGGTTTTAATTGTTTTTTTTTAATTTTGCAAATTTCTTTAGAATAAAATAGTATAGTTTGTAGGAAAACATTGGTTATATTCGGGGTAATCCAAATCAGTGTACACACCAACGTACGTGCCTGTCCAAAAGAAGAATGAAGAAACAACCGAAAAGAGAAATCATGTACACAAGGTCTAATTAGTACGGATAAATATAATGTCAATTTTCTAATATAAACCAATATAATGCAGTGTTTTTCTTTTTAAGTTTGTAGGATTAATAATTTGTTGAGATTATTTTACCTTGTGTTGAGATTATTTTAACACGGCATTCTAAACACGGCGTTAGAGAACGTCAGACAGAGAGCTATCCGCAGAGCGTTTAATATTTGAATCTTGATTTTCATTTTCTCACTAAATGCCAATTAGGTTATTTTTTTCCATTTAAACAATACACTATTAAATGACACAAAATAATTTAATAAAATAAATTTCTACAATAAATTCAAAATGACTTAATTACTAAACACAAAATATGAAAACAAAATTTTTTTTTGGAACGCCGCGTCAAAGTTATCTCAACGCAGCGTAAAATAATCTCTACGCCGCATTAAAAATGCGTTCTGTTTAACGAAGACTTAAAAAAAAAAACAATTTGTAAATTATCACAATGCGACGTTTTGACGCCGTGTGGAACTTGACGCGGCGTTCAAAACGCGCTCTATGTGACTTGGGATATGTTTGTTTTACTGTATATTACAACGCGGCGTCAGAACGCGCTATGTTTGACTAGGTTTCTACTCCTGTGTAAACGAATACAATAGGTGTAAAGAAAGATAATTTAACTTTAAAAAAGTACACCTTTATCGCTACTTTGTATAATACGATCTTGCAAATATACATAGTACGTAATCTTCTGACCGAATGCTTGTTTAAATTCATTCTTAGAATAATCAATACACTATCATCAGTATCAGGTAAAATGTTTGAAACTCTTGGATATTGTTTAACCAGTTTTAAACGTTTATATAGAGTTTTCAAGAACACAATATGTAAAAGGCAGGGAAAAATAATAAAGTATAACAACTTGCATTCGAGTAACTTGCTAGTGGCTCCTCATGGTACAAGAAAACAAGATAGCGACTTTCGTATTTTACGTCATTAGTGACCCTTGTTGAATAAATTTATTTCCGTTTTAGAAAAAAAACGGAAAAGTAAGTTTTAATTGATGCAGGTTTGGTCCAATGATTGATTAAATATACATTGATTGATTTAATATACATTTTAAGTCCACTAACACTTCGGATTCTTTCCAAAAATGGTAATTTAATTTAGTCAGTTTGAGTCACTGATGACGTCAAATTTCGGGATGGCGCTTTTTTTTAGCAGTATCTTCTAACACGCCCAATTTCGTGGTGGGAAACAAAAGGGAACTGAAAAGAAGAGGTCAATTATTTGACTACTACACTCTCAATCGGTGGCTATTTTTTGACAGTTCAGCACTACTACACTCTCAATCGGTGGTTATTTTTTGACAGTTCAGCACTACTACACTCTCAATCGGTGGCTATTTTTTGACAGTTCTACACCAATACTTATTTGACCAGCTTGTAGGTCTTGTCAAATGAAGGCAGTAGATTTCCCTCTTTATAGTATAGTTACTCTATGCCTACATACAAGAGCAGAGTAAAACAACTTTCGAATGATTGAACTCACTAAACCCATTGTTGGTCTGTCTGGGAATTTTCTTCTTAATAGACTCATTTCAAAAAAATAGAAAAATAATAAAAAAAAACCTTAACACCACCTAGGCAGTCAGGTATTTCTACTCAACTGCCGTCGACAAAATAGGTACACAGAATGGAAAAAAAACAATGCAAACGGTAGGCATGTGAATATTAGATTTTTTTTTACCAAATCAAATTGGAGCATAACAAATCAATACCGATTACTTCATAGAAAAAATATGATAATTAGAAAACACAAATTAGGAGCAACAGAATGCATCCGATTCATTTTTGATTTATAAATAAAATATTTCATTCATTCCATCTATAAAGACCATACAAATCAAAATCACCCGAAATAAAAACATTTCTATTAAAAAAAAGAAAGTGTATTAGAATCGAGTTTAGATGTCTATACCAGAGGATTATAGTCGTTGGTACAACTTACCAAGTCAGTGTGTACTGTGCTGCAGTTGTTGTTGTTTATGAAACTCATAGGATTGTCCTGCTGCACTTGGACACCTTTGGAGGCAGTATGATGGGGGATTCTTGGTCGCAAACAAGAGTTGATGGATGATGACAACGATAGAGTGGATGGTGGTGGAGGCTCTCCTTTAATGTGCATTAGTTTTCATATTTCCATTGGTTTTTCCTTTGATTTTCCACCATCAGTGAAAAACTGGGCTCACGAATATTGATACAATTCATATAAGATTTTAGATTTTTTTTAATTCTTGTTGTAGCTGGGAAAATTATAATGAAAGTAGAAACTTTTTCCACCTCTTTTGTTTTATTTTTCTTTTTTTATATTTCACATACTCCGCACGCCCATCGCGGCACGAAAAAAAATTAACTGGATCTGAATAAGGTACAAATAAAATAAAGAAAACAAAATTCTTGCGGTAGCAACTTTCTTTGTTGTTCTTTAATTTTATTTATTGGATTGTGACAGTTTTTTTATAAGATTTCTGATAAAGTTCAATATTAATTTGCACTAGGGGGATTTTGGATTGCCGAATAGAATGCTTTTATTTTTTTTTTAATAACCTTTTCCCGAAAGAAAAGCGACAGCGGACAGCGACAACGACGACCAAAAAGGCACAGACGAAACGAAGACGAAGAATGAAATGAATAATGCCATAGGAGAGAGAACCATTAAAACAGAAAGATAAAAATAACATGAAAGAGAACAGTGCTGCCACTTAAAACATTATTAACATTTTCCATTGGTTGTCCGAAAGGTCTGGACTGGAATCATTTTGAAAACGTTCTATTGGCACCATAGAAAAAAGAAACAAGAACGACAACTGAGAGGATATTCTCTCTTCGCCTACAAACTGAAAAAATACCCGTTCAGCGACATATGTGTACCGGTCCCTGCCCTGTACATTTCTTATGGGACTTTTTTTTTTTTCTTTTTTTTTTTTTTTTTTTAATTCAACTTATAACTAACTTATTGCTAGACAAAAATCTTAAAAAAAAACTAGCTTAACTATTTGGTTAACTAACTTACTGGCCCTATGCAGGCGCTCTAAATTATTTATTATTTATCTTAAACTAATGCCTTTCGGCCTGCTTTCAATTATTGATTTTAAAAAAATAGATTATTTAAACCAAGAAAATTAGGTAAAAAAACTTGGTGTCTTTATATGTTTTCATTTAAAAAAAATTAAAATTTCTTATGGGAATACTAATAAATACATTTGCATTTATGTGGGCACGAAACGTTATATATACGTATTCGTATTTCCTTGCTATAATTTTGTATAGCTTGTTGACAGAAGTCAAAATCATTTGCTTTGCTGTCTAAAAACTTACTTTAATTTTGCTCTTTGAAAGAAGTTTAAATTTGTGTAATTAAAAAATTATAATAATGGAAGAAAATAATTAATTCAGACGATCGAAAAAGAAAAGCAATGAGCCTACTCTTGCCTTCGCTTATTTCTGAGGAGCCTCTAGAGGAAAAAGAAAAAAAGAAAAAGAAATTCAATCCATCATCTCCGTTCACTAGGGATTCTTCCACCTCACAGGGACGTTTATCTTATGAATTAAAAAAAAAATATGAATAATAGTTAATAAAAATAATTTATTATTACTTACTTTTAAATCTTTTCGTAGTTTCCATTTCTTTCCTTGTAACTTGACAATTATTGAAAAAAAAAATTGACAGTTGTTGGCTTTGTTGCGTTCAGGTTAATAGCATTCAGAGGCAATAAAATTCAATTTTGAACATGAAAATTGTTGTAAAAACAAGAAAAAACTGCTCACCTGAACTATGGAAATTATAGGGACCTCCAAATGCAGAAGACCCTGCTATAATCAAGATGAACATGTTCATAATCTTGATCTTGATTTCTCCTATTTCCTATAATCTTGATTTATCAAGATATTCTTGATTTGTATCTTCCCTCTATATCGACCGAGTATGATTTTTATATGTTATATCCTACTTTTTTGTAAGAAGTCAGTACTTATTACAAAAACACCATTTAAAAAATGTTTGTCTGCCCGTCTGTTTTTTTGTTCTGGGTAATCTCGGGAACGGCTGCACCGATTTTGACGGAACTTTCACTGGCAGGTAGCTGATTTCCTAAAGAGTAACTAGGCTATGTAAATTATTCACTTAGTTGTGCTGGTGTCGTTTTATTTCGAAAATTCTTATTTATGGACCGATTTAGACGGGACTTTCACAGACAGGGAGCTCATTTTGAAAGGAATAACTAAAGCTATTTAAATTACCCGTAGATGGCGCTGGGTTTGCTTGTTTTTCGAAAATTATTAGTTAAGAACGATGAACCGAGTTAACAGTTTTTGATAAATTTCAAAGCGGACGAAGTCGCGGGTAACAGCTAGTATACATATAAAAATGGATGTATCAATGTCCGGTATAGATTCCTAAACCGCCTAACTAATTTTTATAAAATTTCCAGGGCAAATATAGTTTTGACCAGGACGTTCATTTAAAGTTTGGCTAAAAAAAATAATTTCACATTAAATATAAGTTTTTTTCTTGGGCGTAACAACGGTTATCGCTAGTAAAAAAATAAAAATAAAAAAGAATAAGGTATTTAAATCATTTATAAGGCCCACAATTGCTAGAAAGATGCAATGGTGCAGAATTCCTATTTTGTGGATGCAACGATGTACTAATGTTTGTCACATGCTGGCCACAAAATCCTCACCGACTGCCCCGATAATTTTCTGTGGTAAAATATCGAAAGCACACACAAACACGTCGTTCGTTGATGAAGAAACGTTATTTGATTTTGACGAGGAACTCCAAACAAGACTGCCTTGCAAGGCAATACAAATCCGGGAACTGCTCCTCTGTTGTCTCTTGAAAAGGATCCTGAGTATCTCTTAAATGCCTTCTATTCTAACTATGATCAACATTCTCCTGTAAGAAGCATCATGAAACAAAAATGTAAATGAGATTGAATATAACAAACGTCTAATACATATATCTTCTCATAACGTCGTTGTACACAGAACTTATGTTTCTTTAAACAAATTTCAGTTCTTAAATTTGATGTTAAAATTATTTTTTTTTCGATCTTCTAGTCAAGTGTCAAAATTTAATTTAGCTCACTGGGCTCTAAAAAAAAACACTTAGTACTTAGTACATTCAAGCTCACGGCACGTTGCGGACGCGTGTGAATTAGTGGCTGTGTACACAGGCCGTGAATGTGAGTTTTGAAAACTGTGTACATATCGTACTCACTCTTGCGGAATCGGCCCCAGATTAAAAAAAAGGCTAATCTTTTTTTAAAAACGAATTCGACATATAACTAGTGTTGAAAGTAAAATGCCTTTTGTCGTTTGTAACCTTGCCTTCAAATGATCAACTACACTAACGGTCAAAGAAACATTTATTAATAATTGCAAGTTTAAGTTTTTTGACAAAAATTGCGTGCTCTGAATGTGGAATTTTAATTATATATGTTGCTTAGCAGATATACACAAATTCCCTGGCTCGGATGTTATACCCCCATTCTTCTGAAGAGGTGTTCTTCCACACTGGCAAAACTACTGCGTAAGCTTTTAGATCGCCGGTACTCTTAACAGACGACTCTACCCTCAGGAAATATTCGTTCAGTGATTCACGTCCTTCTCCTTCCGACGTGCAATTGCAACGGTACCGCATGTTAAGCTCATTGAACTCCGATTTACAGAGCATTGTCAAATGGGGTAATAGGAATCGTGTGGAGTTTAATGCTTCGGAAACTCAATGCTGTCTTCCGTCGTTATAGCTAAACATAACGAAAAACTTTCAGTACTCGGTATGTGTATATCAACGACGACCTCCTTTGGAACGAACATTATACTTGAGATACCTAAAAATGCTGATAAGTGCTTAGGTTTTCTGTATCGATGTAAGAAGTTTTTTCCTCTTCTGACCTGGCTATAATTTATAAAGCGTTTATACGGCCAAAACTTGAGTATAACTCACACCTCTGGGCAGGTGCTTCTCAAACATCGGTATCGGTACACCTGTTCGATAGAATACAAAGAAGAGCTTTAAGATTGATAGGAAATAAAACTGTCTCTGGATCACCCGCATGGACGCAATGTTTCATGTCTTTCCTAATTTTATCGTTTCATTTATAAAAATGTTCACTCGGGGTAGCTAGTGTCATTTCTCCCCGTAAATATTTCACCCGTAATACTCGTCTCGCAAGGAATGCTCATCAGTTCATACTTTAAGCCCAATTTCGGACGTAATAGAAGTATAGATTCTTTTTTAGTCGAACAACACGAATTTGGAATAGTTTAACGTTTGAATTACACGAAAAACCCCAGGCTGTCAATAGTGAATCCATACCTAGTTCAGTACTCGTACACCCTTTAGAGTTTAGACAGTAAAAAATCTTTGATTATGGAATCAAACTGTCGATTTTGAGCGTGACTTGCAATAGCATTGGCAAGATCTCGGTTATTGGCATTACATAATGTTGGTATGTATGTATGTTATGTATGTTATGTAATTGCCATGTCATTAAAAAAAAAATGTATTTTAAAAATATCAATATTGTTTGTGCGATTTAAAGCAACTACATATAACACTACTCGCATCAAAAGTTTCAATTTTACAGTCCTCGTTTTATTCTTAAACTTATAGGTTTTCAAAGAAAGAACACATAAAATAAATGCATAATAACAGGACTGAATCCTAACTGACTCCCACAAATCTTATTAACTTAACTCTTTCAAAACCGCACCAGCAATGACAAGTTTCTGAATCTCCGAAGTGCCTTCATATATTTCCGTTATTCTTGCGTCACGGTAATGCCGTTCGGCAGCCATATCTGAAACATAACCCATTCCACCTAGAACTTGAATAGCTTGGTGAGAGCAGAATGTTGCTGCCTCTGAAGCAGCGAGTTTAGCCATTGCAGCTTCCTTTGTAAAGGGTTTGCCGTTGTCTTTTAACCATGCAGAACGCCACGTCAAAAGGCGTGCTGAGTCCAGTCTTAAAGCCATATCTGCGATTTTTTGTTGAATGATCTGTAATTTGGAAATGGGTTTTCCAAAAGCCATTCGTTTATTGGAATAATCAACTGCTAGTTCGAGTGATGCCTGGGCAATTCCCAGCGCTTGCCCAGCGATTCCAATGCGTCCACCATCGAGACCTTTCATTGCGATTTTGAACCCAAAACCTTCTTCGCCCAATAGGTTTTCTTTGGGTATTTCACAGTCTTCAAATATCAACTGGCATGTTGAAGATCCCCGTATACCAAGTTTGTCCTCTTTTTTTCCTGTAGTGAAACCAGGGAGACCCTTCGACACAAGGAAAGCCGAAATACCTTTGTGTTTCAAGGCTTTTGAGGTTGTTGCAAGAAGCACACCGGATTCCGCTTCATATCCATTAGTGATCCATGCTTTGGTTCCATTAAGGACATAGCGATCGCCTTTCAGCACAGCTGTAGTAGAGGCAGCCCCTGCATCAGAGCCATTACCAGGCTCGGAGAGAGCAAAGAAACCAATTTTCTCGCCACTGGTATATGGTTCGATGTATTCTTTCTTTTGTTTTTCATTGCCAAAAGCCAGAATGGGGCCAAGGTACAACGAATTATTAACAGACATAATAACTCCGGCAGAGGCACAGCCCCTTGAGACTTCTTCCATGGCAATAGCATAAGCAAGTGTGTCCAAACCTGTACCACCTGCGAAATTAAGAATCTCATTAATTTTATTTAAACATTCGAATGTTTCTTAATTCATCAATCAATGATTACCATATTCCTCAGGCACAGCAACAGCCATAAGGCCTAGTTCACCCATTTTTTTGATCTCTTCGGCGGGATACAAGTGTTGGCGATCGAATTTGGCCGCCTTGGGAGCTAATTCATTGTCTGCAAAGTCCCTCACCGTCTTCTGGAGCATTTGATGTGTCTCTGGAAGAGCCGACAGACTCGCAATGTTCTTTTTCAAGTTCAATGCATTTCGGGCTAAATTTAGATGAAGATTTGGGATTCAAAGTTCAATTTGATGATAAAAAAAACTGTGTGTACTCTGCGATCACTTACCTAATCTAGAAGGGTTTCTTAAGAGCGAAATCATATTGATTAAAATTTGTTAAATGATGTTTGATGAATTTTAAAATAGACAATATCACAGGTTTTCGAGACAATAACTTTTTAAAGAGGCAGAGGCAGGTAGAAAAACCCACAAACTTGGATTTTGAGGACCAGAAAAGAAATGCAGATTGTTTTATCGGTGTTTGATAACTAAAACTAGGCAAGGCATTTTGGGGTTGAGTAAACTTGCCGTACTGCTTATAATTAAATTTTGACAGCACGATCATTCCTTGAAGTATAACAGTTAATAACAATTGGCCTGTTCATTTTCTGAGAACTTCATTTTCTCAGAAACAATATGGCTTCACAAAGAAAAAATCTCAACTTTGTTGTTAAAAAATTGAATCGTAATATTTTTTTTGGATTCGCTTGCTTAGAAAGAGATACTGTTTTAATTGGAACTTGTGAAATTTTATGGAAATTCAATGTTTAGCTGCATAAAAGGATTGTTTAATTCCATAGTACTATCATACATGTCGTTTTGCTTCTTGCCATCCTGAGGGCAAACCTGAACCTACTCTAAATAGTATGATATAATACATATATGTGATACACTTTTGTGTTTCGTTCTTATTCTATATTTACACCCAAATGGCGATTTCAGTGCCACCATTGCATATGAAATCTATATTACTACTATCAGGCAGCATCTAGTTTAGCGAGATACTGCCGTAATAGCGCTGCAATAGTTCTTGATATACATTTGTATGGGTTTTAAAGAGTAGAATGAAATATAATGATGAAAGAGTAGGTTGTATGTTTTATTTTCAGAAAGGTTAGAGTTAGAATGAATACAAACATTTGCAGGAATTATGAATAATAAGTAATACTACGTTTCATTAGGCCAAATGAGCTAATTTCGTATCAAATTTCCAAATTTGATTCCAAATCATCTAATTTCCCATACAAAATCACATTTCGAAAACATCTCATTTCCACCTAATTTCGACGAAATTAGGTTGCAATTTATATAATGTGAAAACGAACACACCCTATTTGAAAACAATTGAATCACATTGAACAAGGTTCTATAAAAACAAATGTTTATAGTTAGAATCTATAGTACTACCATCAGGCAGCATCTAATTTAGCGAGATACTGCCGTAATAGCGCTGCAGTAGTTCTTAATATGCATTTGTATGGGTTTTGGAGAGTAGAAAGAAATATAGTGATGAAAGAGTAGGTTGTATGTTATATTTTCAGAAACGTATGAGTTAGAATGATTACAAGCATTTGCAGGAATAATGAATAATAAGTACGAGTGAAAGGTTCAAAAAGTGACACTAGGCCATATGGTATGGTAGAATAAGGGAAACAAAAATTAGTGGATTTCCCTTTGATTTTTCGTAAACAAACCAATATTGTGTGTCTTCAATTATTTTTTGGATTTTGCATTTTTCAAGAAATTTTGTTATTTCTGTATTTTCTGTATTTCATATACCAAAATCAACTACCAATGTTGCCATATTCGGATTCGACTGTTTAAAGTTTTAATATAAATATTGTTCAATCTCGAACGTTAGTTAAATATAAAACTGGTGCCAGTTGTTACTATGTTGTTGGTACAACAGTATTTTAGCACTAGATTTTTAGTGCTTAGTACTAGAATTTAGTACTATCGTAGTTTTGGTACTATATTTAGTACTAGATTTAGTACTTAGTAGTAAATGTGGTACTATATTTAGTAGTTAGTAGTATATTAAGTACTATATTTAGTAGTTAGTAGTATATTTAGTACTATATTTAGTAGTTAGTAGTATATTCAGTACTATATTTAGTAGTTAGTATTATATTTAGTACTATATTTAGTAGTTAGTAGTAGATTTAGTACTAGATATTTGACGTGATAAGTGAAGATTCTCTAACATAGGTACAAATTTCTGCAAACAATGTGTTTCATTTGTAAAATAAGTAACTAGGTAGGTACTTCAACTAATTAAATTTTTTGCAGACTTAAAAAAATTTATATAATAATCAAACATGGTAACCATTCACAATTGTACACAAAAAAGCCAAACCAAATATCAAATTTCAACAAAAACCGTTAAAACAGTACATTTTATCCTGTTGCCGTATCTATAAATAACCTACCCAAAAACAGTGTATTTTCAAGGCAGAAATGAAAACTCCTCACATACCTGTCTAAATTTCTATCTTCCATTCTCTCATAATCAGAAAATAACAAAGAAATAACACAAAAAAGACTTTATAATTTGCTCCCTCTAACTGCTAACACTTTATGTACATCTTTCCCGTTCTGTCAATTTCTAACGTTGCATATGTGTTGAATTCATCTCCCCGACTAAAAGTCTACACTGAGAAAAAGCGAGATAGCGAAACTAGATGGCGCTAAATGAAATACCCATCTTGATAGTACTATAGATTCTTTATACAATGTAAAAACATCAAAGTTGATATTATAAAAAGTCAAAGAAGAAAATGAAAAAGTAAGAGGGCACGACTGGATCGCACGTACTTGCTTTATGTTCGTAATCACAGTGGAAGGCTAGATATTTGAAAGAAAACAATTAACATTTACGTAGAAATAATAGACTGGCAGACATACATTTCTTGTCACCAACTTTCTTAGGCAACTTTATGACCGTTATTTCATGTTTGACTTTTATCTCAATTTTTTATATTCACGAATCCTAAACTTGCCTTAAAGGTACCTATAATCGAAAAGTAAGAAAGTGTCAAACGAAATTAGCAAACATAGATGAAAACACTTTTTCTGCAAATTTCCAAATGAGGTAATTTCGACAGTAATGAAAACGTAGTATAAAAAAAATCATTATTTCGCTTTTGCCTGATAACAGAGTAGAAATCATGAGTGTATTCTTTTTTCAATAAGTAGGGCGTCCGTAATAAGGACTTATTTTCTTAAGGAGGTTTTGGTCGATCCCTTATTTTTTTCATGCAATATTGAAAGACTAAGGTATTGTCTTGTTTGTCGGTTTTAATAATATCGTTGTTTATACTACGTTTTCATTATACTAAGTTTTCATTACGCCAAATGAGCTAATTTCGTATCAAATTTCCAAATTTGATTCCAAATCATCTCATTTCCCGTACAAAATCACATTTCGAAATTATCTCATTTCCATCTAATTTCGACAAAATTAGGTTGCAATTTATGAAATGTGAAATTATTATTAGAAAACAATTGAATCACAATTGAAAAAGGCTCTATAACAAACGTCAAAGTTGACAGTATAAAAAGTTAAAGAAGAAAATAAAAAGGTAAGAGAGCACGACTGGGTCGCACGTACTTGCTTTATGATCGTAATTTTTGGGGAAGGCTAGATATTTGAAACTTATATTAACGATTGTGTAAAGTTACGCAGCCTTTAATATGCCTCTAATCAAGAAATCCTTATTTATAAAAAATACGTTGATTAGAGGCTGAGTAAGTTAAAATGAGTGTATAGGTTGATTAGAGCCTGCGTAAGGACATATTAGCATCTAAATGTCAATCAATCAGTCAGACAATCGAAACATCCTTTGAAATAAAAATTCCAAAACATTTACCAGAGTTCTTTTGCTTTAAAAGGAAATTCCTTCAAATTATTCATATTTTAAATGGTATAAATTCTTCAACTACAAGATGACAATCATTACAAAAATCGTTTTGATCATATGACGCTCATAAATGAAGATTTTTTTTGGTTTCCACTTCCATTTGTCGAATTTGTTTGATTTTGCCAGAATGATTTACAATCATTGATGTTTATCATAACCAGAGTTTTGGATGAGACGTTTTTTTTAGATTTTGCGTTACGTTGAATTACAATGGCTCTAAGTAACTAATATGGGTTAAAAATTCCTTATAAATAAGGATTTACTCAACGTTGAGTAAAGGCCGAGTAAATGATTTGACGTTACGTAACTAATCAACCGCTCAACGGCATTTTAGCGAAATCTAATAAATAGGCCCGCTAATATTTACGTAGAAATAATAGACTGGCAGACAGACATTTCTTACAACCAACTTTGTTAGGCTACTCTATTATCGTTATTTCATGTTTGACTTTTATCTCACTTTTTTATTAGCAAACTTAGATGAAAACACTTTTTGTGTAAATTATCAAATGAGGTAATTTCGACTCTAATGAAAACGTAGTATTACTGTACGTGCATTGTGTCCTGATTGAAATTGGTACGTACGACAAATTTGACAGCTGTATTCCGTCTCCGTAATGCAGTTCCGTTTTTGCATTGTATTCAGCCAGTTTAAGGTTATCGCAAGAACTACAGAGCACCGATTATTTCTAGATCATCTCATACATTTCATACAACTTACATTCTCATAATACCTCACACAACACATACAAATTTTTGTTTCACATATTTCATTGGAAGTGTTGTATAGAATTTGTTTTGTTGTATGATATGTGTTATTTGACGTTTAGTTCTTATTCAATTTGATATCACAAATTATCTCAGCACAAAGCAAACGATGCAATATTATAAAACAAAATTATACGCTATAAATGTGAAATAAAGTTACGAAAAATACATTATTTGTTTTAAATGGTTTGCATCAGTAGCCCATTCTACAATTTATCGAGTTACAGGCAACCAAACAACTCTCTTCAATGTTTTGTAATTTCTTATTTTGTGTCCGTCGAACTGGCAAATTTTACAAAAAGCAACTCATTCATCTCATTGATTTCTTGAAAAAATAACAATTTTTTGGTCCTTTGCTTTCTGTTTAAAACAAGATAATAATAATTTTAATAATTAAAAAGCTCAGTAGTAAAACAAATTACTTTCTTTTTGAAGGTTTCCGCTTGTTTGCAATCAATTTAATTATTCAACAGCAAGCTTCTACGCTGTATGATTATTGTGTCATTAACCTACTGTAATTATGATGTATCAAAATAATGTCTGTGAAACAGAATCATTCAACATTCCAATACTTCCAGTCAAGTCTCCGTTCATAAATTGTTGTATGACAGCCAATCATACAATAATTCTGTGAAACAGGAATCATATGATGATGTATGATCTTTGAAACCTAGGACCCCTAGGTTGCGAAAGCTATTGAAAAATTTAAGTTTTCCTTACTTTTAAAGGTAACGTGTGGACCTTAAATGGAAAGTTCAGCATATAACTTTTGAGTAGATTTCGAGTAGATGATTGTAAAACCTCGATATGAGTAGATTAAGATTTATATGGCAAACCTAGAGATTTCGAGGGGGTTTGGGGAAAACATATAATTCCACCCACACTTTTCATACTGTTATAAATAATCCAATTAATAGTACCCATCACTACAACACAAGTATAACACATTCCACAGTTAAAAGAAAACGCAAATTCCTTTCCACTTCCAGTTGTCAAAATTACACGAAAAAAAGGGTTAAATGTATATTCCCAAGTGCAGTCGTAAAAGAAATAGAAAATCGAAAATTCTTTCTTTTTTTAACCAAAAAAATCATCAAAATATCACAAATTTCCAAATAAATATAAACATTTACTAATTATTCAATAAACAATTAATAATTTGAATGCAAAATATTTCAGTTCACTCTAATGCGAACACCAACACAAAAGAAATAAAAACAAGTGTACTCATTCATCATCAGAACAATTTATTTATAAATTTATGTTGTTTTCTTAATAATGTCGATTGTTTATTTAACTTAACGTGTAATTGAAAGAAAAAAAATTCCTAATATCTTAAATTCGACACAAAATTAAGCCAATCCAACAAGTAAGTTATATAAAAATTCGTTTTGTTTTTCAAAAAAAAAAAAAAAAAACTAGAATTCAATTGCCACCTCCAATGTTTCTACTTTTTTTTGTGTTCGTTAACTAAGTGATGGCTGGGTGGGTCAGGGGAATAGTAAGAACAATTCCAAAATTGTAATGTGGTGGACAAAAATAACAATATCTCAACTCACATTCTTGTTTTTGTATGTAATTGGACTTAAGTAAAATTATGCTATTTAGTTATTAATTCGTCCAGACTAGTGAGCTAGTCAATGGTAAAACTGAATCAATTAACATTCACCTCTGTGCGTTGTGAGTTATGGATGATAAATTGATAATTTACATAGATGTGTGTACACAATTGTGTGTTTTTTAATTTAATTTACAGTAGCTACCTAACTAATAACTGGAAGTCTATGAAAACGATGACAGTTTGCAGGGAATCCCACACTGCATTTATCCATCAATTCTGAAAATTCTCTTTGAAGGGCGAAAACTCACCAAATTGTTTTCGTTTTTATGGGTATTTGTTAGGTTTCTGTTTTGAAAAGATAAATGGATTTGTTGGGTTTCTATTCACTGATAACGTCGCAGATTTCGCGGACCAAATGATTTAATTTACGAATGCAACCCATTTACTTAATAATTTACACTGTCGGACATAATAAAGTGCAAAAGCGGAGTTTATTTTAAATGCTGCCCCAATTAAATAATCACATGGGTCTTAAAGTAGCTGCAGATGACTTGCATTCGTAAACAATTAATTTGTGATGAATTCAAACAAAACCACAGTTAGGGACTTTATCTTCTTGGCTCCTCTATTAAATCGGAGAACAACGACAGCGCTCAAATCAAACGAAGAATAACTTTCTAAACGTTGCTTCTTCGGGCTTATAGGCAACTGAGAAGCAAAGCCCTCCCTCGGGCAACCAAATTGTTCTTTATAAGACCCTCATCATCCCAGTCCAGCTGCTAGTGTAGGTCCAAGAACATTGCCATAAATGAATGCAGACGCTTTAAGTTGCTTCGAGAGAAAGATTCTCCGGGTGATTTTTGGTCCCTTATGCCTTAACGTAGATTGGAGAAAAAGATATGGACAACGAAGAACTGCACCGGTTGTACAGCGACACAGACCAAGCCATAAAAGAAAAAGTCCAACGTCTCACATGGCTTTGTCATGTAGAGCGGATGGACATCAATACTCTAACCCGGAACATTTTCGATTCCACCCCGGATGGATGGTGGATGGCAGTAGATGAAGACCGAGACTCAGGTGACGCACACAAGTGTAAGAGGACCTTGACCGACTTCACGTGCAAAACTGAAAGCAGCTAACTAAGCACGGAGCTGGCTGCAGAAACTTGTTAGTTGAGGCCCAGGTCCACCCCGGACTGTAGCGCCACCTTAACTAAGGTATTTTTGTATTTGTATGTATAAAACCGTCAACTAGATTGATCACGTTGCGATCGATGCAAGACAACTCACCTCCATCACTGGCAAGACTGCCAACAAGCCATCAGAGATACCGCAAATGATGTGCTAGGTTTCACCAGACCACCACCACGAAACCTCTGGTTCGATGACCAATGCAGGCAGGCCCATGCAACCAAACAAGAGGCATATAAAGCGGCGCTGCAAAGAAATACGAGAGCTGTTCGCGAGCTCTTCGAGCAGAAAAGACGGGAAGAATACCGGCTTCTCCAAAAGAAAAAGAGAGAGCATGAGGAGCGCGCGATCGAAGATATTGAGAGATGCTACTCCAGGAACAACGTGCGGAAGTTTTACCAACAGGTAAAAAAGAACGTTCCAAGAAAAAAAAGCCCGCACAGAAGCCTGTAGAAATAGGAATGGAAATCTCGTAGTAGAGGCACAGTCGGTGCTGAGTACATGGAAGGACCATTTCTGCAGACTGTTAAACGGCAATGAAGACCAAAATCCCGCTGTCAAGCAGAATGAACCAATCAACATGGACGATAACAGACAAAACTTCCGTCCATCTGACCAAAATATAGTGAGAATAGCAATATTTAAACTAAAAAACAACAAAGCTGCTGGACCCGACGGACTAACCACCGAACTTTTTAAAGCGGCCGGAGATGACCTGGGGGAGTGCATACACCAATTCATCTCTAAAGTTTGGTCAGAAAAAAATATGCCGCAGCATCGTTTGCCTGCCCGATCCACTCAGAAAGGAGACCCTCTAAACTGCGCCAACTATAGAGGAATAAGTCTCCTGAATACCGCTTACAAGATCCTCTCTGCCGTACTATGTGAACGCCTTAAACCTTTCATCAGCAACCTGATTGGCCCCTATCAGTGTGGTTTCGGACCAGGAAAGACTACAATCGATCAAATGTTCACGCTATGGCAAATCCTGGAAACTACCGAAGAATTCCAAATCTATACCCACCACCTCTTTAACGATTTTAAGGCCGCGTACGATAGAATTTATAGAGACGAGCTATACAGAGCCAGATTTGGTTTTGGCATCCCCACAAAACTCATCCGACACCACCGGCGGTTTGGACAAAACATCACAATAGACAGGCACAACTTTGTGGTAGTTAGGGACTTTGTTTACCTCGGATCCGCTATAACATCTGACAACAACATCTCGTCAGAAATAAAGCGAAGAATAACTCTTGCCAATCGTTGTTTCTATGGGCTAGGGAGGCAATTGCGTAGCAAATCCCTTTCTCGAAAAAATACGCATATTAAGATGGCTAGGAGCGAAAGGACCACAATGCTCCAGCTCGCAGGATCTTCTCGCCTTAGGTGGCCCGCTCAAGTGGAGGACGACCTCAACCAACTTGGAGTGCCAAACTGGAGGCAGCTAGACCGAGCTGGCTGAAGAGGACTATTGGTTGAGGCCCAGGGTCGCCCGGACTGTAGCGCCACCTAAGAAAGTAAGTAATAATTAAAATGGGGAAGTATCAACCCTTTATAAACCGTAAGAGCACTATTTTGAGATATATTTCTGCGAATTGTTTTAAAAAAATCCTATCTTTTTTGATATTTCATTACAAAGTTTATTTATAAGACCCTTAAATTTAAGTTTTTTGTCAATTAATACTCCCAGATACTTAATTTCACGCACGCATTCCACAAGTTCACCATTTATTCTTATACCAATTTTTGCAGGACCAAAAATTACGGCAAAAAATTCTGCAATGTCCCAAAAGGCAGTAACAATTTCTTGTCATTTGTAAAAAACAAACTTGCTCGCAGCCCAGTTCGCGCCAGCTGCTTCACAGCAGCAATGGCCCTGCTGTACTTGAGAATGTAAATTTTTCCATGGGACAGATTTTTTGCTGCACTCGTACAGTATCAAGAGTTCTCAAAGATATCGATATACACAAATCCGCTGGCCCAGATGGTATAATCCTAATTCTTCGTAATTTTTTTTGCTGACGACTCTACCCTCAGCTTTTTATATTTGTTCGACGATTCTCGTCCTTCGCACGTGCAATTGCAACGGTACCGTATGATAAGCTCATTAAACTCCGATTTACACAGCATTGTCAAATAGGTAATGGGAATAGTGTGGAGTTTAATGCTTGGAAAACTCAATGCTGTCTTCTGTCGCAAAAGCCAAACATACCCCCAATGCCAATGGCACTTGCATCGAAGAATCCGAAAAGCTTTCAGTACTCGGTATGTGTGTCAACGACGACCCCCGTTGGAACGACCATATATTTAAGACCCCCAAAAATGCTGCTAAAAGCTTAGGTTTTCTGTATCGATGCAAGAAGTTTGTTTCTCCCTCTGATCTGGCTACAATTTACAAAGCGTTTATACGGCCCAGACTCGAATATAACTGCCACCTCTGGGAAGGTGCTTTGCAAATACCGCTACACCTGCTGTATAGAATACAAAACAGAGAGTTAAGATTGATATTGCCACGACATATTGTCGTTTCACTTTTTAGGTGTTTAAGTGTCGGTATTACGTACCTTTAACGCCACTTACTTACAATCCAAACGCCAAAAGAAATAGTGGTGAAAGCGAGGACAATGAAGCAGATTAACTTCTCCTTTTCAAGTTTTTAGATGTATGTACGTTGATAAATCATGTCTTGAGTACTTCTTCCGTATAGGTTTCGTTATAAGTTTCTTAAGATCAGCTGCCCAGGGTTTACTTCAGGAATTCTGGTTCAGTGAACCATGGACCATTCATATTTGTGGGAATACACCGCCAATCAGGCAAATGCAGTAAGTTCTAATGTTTCGCTTTCTTTGAAGGCCACAAACTGTTTATACTTCTTATGATCCGATCGAATCCTGCTAAGAACGTTTTTCGCGTCTGTCTAAAACACAGTTTTCAAAAACAATAGATGTCTGAGATTTTAGGGTAAAGTTTGAGAAGCGGGCCCTAGAACAGCAGCTTCCAACTCAAGCCTGGGTATTGACAGTCTTTTTAAAGGAGCACAGACGTAATGTTTCTTGTCTTTCATTATTTTATCGCTACTTCCATAGAAAATGCTCTAGCCAAATAGCCAGCTGCATTTCTCCCCTGAAACAATTGAACCGTAATACTCGCGCTGCAAGGTATGCCCATCAGTATACCCTTGAACTCAACTTCAGACTTACCCTCAAGTACAGGGATCATTTTTTAGCCGTACCACACGAATGTGGAATGCCTTGCCAGAATCTGTTTTTTCTTCCCATTTTGACTTGCAGAACTTTAAAACAAATGTGCATCGTTACCTCCTTTTGCATCCTTCCCTATTTTCCTAACGTCCTCGCTGTGTTTATTCAACATTATAAGGGTAGTCAAAATCCCTTTAGTGTGGGCCAATTATAAAAAAATCCATTACCAGATACGAAGTAAGTACAAACAAAGATAAGTTTGAATTTTAATTATTTAAATGGTTTACATTTTCGTTTAGTCGAAAGAGAAGGATTTTGCTCCATCAGCTCTACTAAGGTTTTAAATTGTTGCCGGTTTGTTATTTTCACCCTAAATTAAGAAAAAATAATTAGTTATTTAAGAAAAAAACGATGAAAGCAACTATAACTTACATTTTTATTTATGTTAAACAATCCGGCATTCGCAATGGCATCGATGATGCCGAAAAGCTCTCAGTTATTCGGATTTGTGTGCCAATGACGATCTTCGTTGAAATGACCTCATCATCAGGTGCAAGTGCTAATGCAAGTGCAATAAGTCAAATTAAATTGAGTGACAAATTTTATATTAATAGAAATCACTCAATGGAAAGTGTTGCCGTTACAGGTAACAATTCAGAGGTTGGAACTCTAAGCAAAAATATTGTACACAAATTGCGTTGATTTCATTTCGCAAGTTTTAAAACTAAAAATACAACTGGTGACATAAATTTTTATATTTCTGCAAAGACCGATGTTAATGCATCTCTTTTCCCTTGTTATAAGCTGGTAAAACGTGCACTGGATCAAAAAGACGTGCAAAACTGAAAGCAGCTAACTAAACACGGAGCTGGCTGCAGAAACTTGTTAGTTGAGGCCCAGATCCACCCCGGACTGTAGCGCCACCTTAACTAAGGTATTTTTGTATTTGTATGTATAAAACCGTCAACTAGATTGATCACGTTGCGATCGATGCAAGACAACTCACCTCCATCACTGGCAAGACTGCCAACAAGCCATCAGAGATACCGCAAATGATGTGCTAGGTTTCACCAGACCACCACCACGAAACCTCTGGTTCGATGACCAATGCAGGCAGGCCCATGCAACCAAACAAGAGGCATATAAAGCGGCGCTGCAAAGAAATACGAGAGCTGTTCGCGAGCTCTTCGAGCAGAAAAGACGGGAAGAATACCGGCTTCTCCAAAAGAAAAAGAGAGAGCATGAGGAGCGCGCGATCGAAGATATTGAGAGATGCTACTCCAGAAACAACGTGCGGAAGTTTTACCAACAGGTAAAAAAGAACGTTCCAAGAAAAAAAAAGCCCGCACAGAAGCCCGTAGAAATAGGAATGGAAATCTCGTAGTAGAGGCACAGTCGGTGCTGAGTACATGGAAGGACCATTTCTGCAGACTGTTAAACGGCAATGAAGACCAAAATCCCGCTGTCAAGCAGAATGAACCAATCAACATGGACGATAACAGACAAAACTTCCGTCCATCTGACCAAAATATAGTGAGAATAGCAATATTTAAACTAAAAAACAACAAAGCTGCTGGACCCGACGGACTAACCACCGAACTTTTTAAAGCGGCCGGAGATGACCTGGGGGAGTGCATACACCAATTCATCTCTAAAGTTTGGTCAGAAAAAAATATGCCGCAGCATCGTTTGCCTGCCCGATCCACTCAGAAAGGAGACCCTCTAAACTGCGCCAACTATAGAGGAATAAGTCTCCTGAATACCGCTTACAAGATCCTCTCTGCCGTACTATGTGAATGCCTTAAACCTTTCATCAGCAACCTGATTGGCCCCTATCAGTGTGGTTTCGGACCAGGAAAGACTACAATCGATCAAATGTTCACGCTATGGCAAATCCTGGAAACTACCGAAGAATTCCAAATCTATACCCACCACCTCTTTAACGATTTTAAGGCCGCGTACGATAGCATTTATAGAGACGAGCTATACAGAGCCAGATTTGGTTTTGGCATCCCCACAAAACTCATCCGACACCACCGGCGGTTTGGACAAAACATCACAATAGACAGGCACAACTTTGTGGTAGTTAGGGACTTTGTTTACCTCGGATCCGCTATAACATCTGACAACAACATCTCGTCAGAAATAAAGCGAAGAATAACTCTTGCCAATCGTTGTTTCTATGGGCTAGGGAGGCAATTGCGTAGCAAATCCCTTTCTCGAAAAAATACGCATATTAAGATGGCTAGGAGCGAAAGGACCACAATGCTCCAGCTCGCAGGATCTTCTCGCCTTAGGTGGCCCGCTCAAGTGGAGGACGACCTCAACCAACTTGGAGTGCCAAACTGGAGGCAGCTAGACCGAGCTGGCTGAAGAGGACTATTGGTTGAGGCCCAGGGTCGCCCGGACTGTAGCGCCACCTAAGAAAGTAAGTAATAATTAAAATGGGGAAGTATCAACCCTTTATAAACCGTAAGAGCTATATTTATGAGATATATTTCTGCGAATTGTTTTAAAAAAATCCTATCTTTTTTGATATTTCATTACAAAGTTTATTTTTAAGACCCTTAAATTTAAGTTTTTTGTCAATTAATACTCCCAGATACTTAATTTCACGCACGCATTCCACAAGTTCACCATTTATTCTTATACCAATTTTTGCAGGACCAAAAATTACGGCAAAAAATTCTGCAATGTCCCAAAAGGCAGTAACAATTTCTTGTCATTTGTAAAAAACAAACTTGCTCGCAGCCCAGTTCGCGCCAGCTGCTTCACAGCAGCAATGGCCCTGCTGTACTTGAGAATGTAAATTTTTCCATGGGACAGATTTTTTGCTGCACTCGTACAGTATCAAGAGTTCTCAAAGATATCGATATACACAAATCCGCTGGCCCAGATGGTATAATCCTAATTCTTCGTAATTTTTTTTGCTGACGACTCTACCCTCAGCTTTTTATATTTGTTCGACGATTCTCGTCCTTCGCACGTGCAATTGCAACGGTACCGTATGATAAGCTCATTAAACTCCGATTTACACAGCATTGTCAAATAGGTAATGGGAATAGTGTGGAGTTTAATGCTTGGAAAACTCAATGCTGTCTTCTGTCGCAAAAGCCAAACATACCCCCAATGCCAATGGCACTTGCATCGAAGAATCCGAAAAGCTTTCAGTACTCGGTATGTGTGTCAACGACGACCCCCGTTGGAACGACCATATATTTAAGACCCCCAAAAATGCTGCTAAAAGCTTAGGTTTTCTGTATCGATGCAAGAAGTTTGTTTCTCCCTCTGATCTGGCTACAATTTACAAAGCGTTTATACGGCCCAGACTCGAATATAACTGCCACCTCTGGGAAGGTGCTTTGCAAATACCGCTACACCTGCTGTATAGAATACAAAACAGAGAGTTAAGATTGATATTGCCACGACATATTGTCGTTTCACTTTTTAGGTGTTTAAGTGTCGGTATTACGTACCTTTAACGCCACTTACTTACAATCCAAACGCCAAAAGAAATAGTGGTGAAAGCGAGGACAATGAAGCAGATTAACTTCTCCTTTTCAAGTTTTTAGATGTATGTACGTTGATAAATCATGTCTTGAGTACTTCTTCCGTATAGGTTTCGTTATAAGTTTCTTAAGATCAGCTGCCCAGGGTTTACTTCAGGAATTCTGGTTCAGTGAACCATGGACCATTCATATTTGTGGGAATACACCGCCAATCAGGCAAATGCAGTAAGTTCTAATGTTTCGCTTTCTTTGAAGGCCACAAACTGTTTATACTTCTTATGATCCGATCGAATCCTGCTAAGAACGTTTTTCGCGTCTGTCTAAAACACAGTTTTCAAAAACAATAGATGTCTGAGATTTTAGGGTAAAGTTTGAGAAGCGGGCCCTAGAACAGCAGCTTCCAACTCAAGCCTGGGTATTGACAGTCTTTTTAAAGGAGCACAGACGTAATGTTTCTTGTCTTTCATTATTTTATCGCTACTTCCATAGAAAATGCTCTAGCCAAATAGCCAGCTGCATTTCTCCCCTGAAACAATTGAACCGTAATACTCGCGCTGCAAGGTATGCCCATCAGTATACCCTTGAACTCAACTTCAGACTTACCCTCAAGTACAGGGATCATTTTTTAGCCGTACCACACGAATGTGGAATGCCTTGCCAGAATCTGTTTTTTCTTCCCATTTTGACTTGCAGAACTTTAAAACAAATGTGCATCGTTACCTCCTTTTGCATCCTTCCCTATTTTCCTAACGTCCTCGCTGTGTTTATTCAACATTATAAGGGTAGTCAAAATCCCTTTAGTGTGGGCCAATTATAAAAAAATCCATTACCAGATACGAAGTAAGTACAAACAAAGATAAGTTTGAATTTTAATTATTTAAATGGTTTACATTTTCGTTTGTGAGACACCTCCCCGGAAATTAGTCGAAAGAGAAGGATTTTGCTCCATCAGCTCTACTAAGGTTTTAAATTGTTGCCGGTTTGTTATTTTCACCCTAAATTAAGAAAAAATAATTAGTTATTTAAGAAAAAAACGATGAAAGCAACTATAACTTACATTTTTATTTATGTTAAACAATCCGGCATTCGCAATGGCATCGATGATGCCGAAAAGCTCTCAGCTCTCTCGGATTTGTGTGCCAATGACGATCTTCGTTGAAATGACCTCATCATCAGGTGCAAGTGCTAATGCAAGTGCAATAAGTCAAATTAAATTGAGTGACAAATTGTATATTAATAGAAATCACTCAATGGAAAGTGTTGCCGTTACAGGTAACAATTCAGAGGTTGGAACTCTAAGCAAAAATATTGTACACAAATTGCGTTGATTTCATTTCGCAAGTTTTAAAACTAAAAATACAACTGTTGACATAAATTTTTATATTTCTGCAAAGACCGATGTTAATGCATCTCTTTTCCCTTGTTATAAGCTGGTAAAACGTGCACTGGATCAAAAAGACGAAATTGAATCTAATCTTAAATTTATTAATTTTAAAATTGGAGTCCCGTTAGAATAAACAAATACCATCTACAGATTAGAGTTTTGGCCAAATGGAGTTAAAATTCGTCCATTTAAGTCTTTACGTAAAAATGAAGAAAAACAACAATCTACGTCCGCCGGCAACACTTCCATAGTTTCTTTTAATGGTTATAACATAAATGATTTAAGTGCTCATGAGGATGCTGAAGAGTATGTTAGTAACATTGTTGCTGGTGATCTTTCCGAGGATCTTTTTGTTGGAGCTGTTAATGCTGCTGTTGCTGTGTTTCCCATTGATGCTGTTGTTGCTATTGTTGCTGTTGATGCCGATGTTGCTGATGTTGATGACATACCTGTTGTTGTTGTTGATACTAATAATGTTAAAGCTAAGGAAGTTTTTATTCATGATTTTGATGTCCATGCTATGATTAACAACATACCAAATAAGCGTTTTGAGATAATTGAAAACAACTCAATGTCATTTTACTATCACATCGCCACGCCGGGAGTCTAATAACGAAGAGTCAGAATTTTACAATGCTATGACGGAATGTCCATATATGATCATTGCTTTGACCGAAACTTGGTTGTGTGAATCTATTTTGTCTACCAAGCTCTTTGATTCCACGTATGCTGTCTATAGAAAAGATCGATGTTCCATACAAACCGTTTTGTCAAGAGGAGGTGGTGTCCTACTTCCGATTAAAATTTCTCACAAGAGTAGTTGGGTAAATCTCGCCGAGTCTTCTGGACTAATTGAACAAATGTGTGTATCCATTGATTACATTCGTTCTTCTGATGGCGTCGTTATTAAAACATTATTTTTTTATCTTATATATCAGATATTAGTATTTATTTATCTCATATTTCTAATATAAAAATGGCATTTACAGATTTGGATGTAAATTCCTTTGTAGTTGTGTTAGGAGATTTCAACTTAAGTAATATCAAATGGATGTATTCTAATAATGATAAATGTTTGTTTCCTTGTAATGTTCTAAGAGATTTTGAAGTTGAAACAACTGGCTCATTGCTCGCTTTGGGCTTTTTTCAAGTAAATGCAATTCAAAATAGTATTGGTAGAATCTTAGATTTAGTTTTTACTTATGAAGACTTAAATGTAGCAGTAGATGAAGCTAATTTTCTTATATCAAACAACAGTGTTCATCTTAAAGCCTTGCATATCTCTTTTGATATTTCGTTTTTAAATTGTTTTTTTAATGATTATTATGAAACCGTTTTTATTCAAAACCAATGTTAATGGACATCTCCTATCTTTCCCCTCCCTATCT
Organism: Platycheirus rosarum; assembly: GCA_963971375.1. NCBI lineage: Eukaryota > Metazoa > Arthropoda > Insecta > Diptera > Syrphidae > Platycheirus > Platycheirus rosarum. The sequence goes on along the minus strand of OZ020509.1, from coordinate 55,246,423 downwards.
TCCTAATGCCCGCGCAGTTCTAAATTAAATTAAAAGGGAAACAAATAGTCCCCTGTGCGCGCGTTAATTATAAAAAAAAAAATGTCGATTGATTTGGAATTGTCTTTCGAGCTCTTCAAATTTGGAAGTTATGTATATTTTGTTCATGGATGTAATTGAAGACGTTTTCTCCAAATATATTCCTGTTAAAAAAGTTCTAAGTTCCAATAAGCCGGTTTGGTTCAACAAATGTTTATCAAATCTAAAAAAAGAAATGCAACGTATTTATAGAAAAAGCTTATATGATCCATGCTTTCGTGAAACATGTATGAATTCTTAAAAAGATTTCTATATCGTCAGCATAATATGTTATCCACTGAAAGTAAAATAACGACCAATCCTAAAGCTTTTTGAGCTTTTCTAAACAATAAAAGGAAATCAATAGGTCCCTCTTACTATGAAATTTAAGGATGATGTGAGTAAAGACTTAAAATATTTATTGCAATATGTTTGCGATTTTATTCCAATCTAACTTTATTTATGAGCCTGAATCTGTGAGTGAATCACACTTTCGTGAATTCTGTGGTTAACATGGGAACTCTTTATATCTACGGGAGTGATATTTTAAATGAACTTTCATCTCTTTATCTCTTACTCTCCCAGCCTCCCATATTTGTTAAAAATTGTATGATTTAACTTGCTTTATCCACTTCAAAAGATTTTTTATTTATTACTTTCTGAAGGTGTGTTTTTGGATTCCTTTGTCATTCTTTTGTCACTCCAATTCATAAATCTGGATCTAAGTTGATATTATAGGCCAATTGCTAAATTACAGTTAGTTCCAAAAATATTTGATGCAATTGTCAAACAAAAACTTTATTCGTTCGTTCGTTCTTTTATATCTGAGGATCAACATGGTTTTGAAAGTGGTAGGTCGACTACAACTAATTTAGCTATTTTCACTAACTTTTCCTATGCAATATGGAACAACACTTTCAGGTGGATGCTATCTACACTGATTTCGCTAAAGCCTTTGTTAGTGTTCAGTTTCATATTCTAGAGCGTAAGCTAATTAGTTTTGGTTTTCATTCTGCTTTCCTTAATTGGTTAATGAGTTATCTAAAAAATTGGATACAATAATGTAAAATTTGGTTCCTTTTTTATCTCGAGCTATAATAAATTAGTCAGGTGTTCCGCAAGGTCCTCTATTTTTCCTTTTATTTATGATTTGTTAGATTTTATTTTAGACTCACATAGCTTACTTTTTGCTGGTAATTTCTAGTTATATAAACAAACTCTGGTTTCTAAAGTAAATGCTTTATTTGGCTTTCTGTTTAGAAACTCTAAAGAATTTAGTGATCTTCACACTCTTAAGTGTCTATTTATTTCATTGGTTAGGGCAAACCTTGAATATTGTTGCGTTATCGGGTCACCTTTCTGTAATGAAGGTTCATTAAGAATTGAACGAATTCAGAAAAGATTTACAAAATTAGCTTTGCGTAAAACTTGTTTTAACTCGGATATACCTGACTACGAGGTAAGATGTCAACTACTAGGTTTAAAACCACCTCATAGTAGGCGTGTCTACTATTTTGCTTTGTTTGCGAGGGACATTATTTGTTGTCATATTAAAAGCCCTAAGTTACTGTCCTTATTAAATACCTATGCACCTGCTCGTTCCATTCGACCTCGAGGAAACGAATTTTCGATATTCCTAACCATTATACTAACTACTGTCGGAATAATCCAATATGCAATGCTGGTTCATATTTTTTTTTTTTTTTTTTTTTTTATATAATTAACGCGCGCACAAGGGATTATGTGTTTCCCTTTTAATGTAGAACACACTGCGCGGGCATTACGAAGATAGGGAGGGGAGAGATAGGAGGTGCCGATTAACATTGGTTTTGAATGTTTGCAGATCAAAATGGCAAGGGAAAATCCCGCCGGGTAAACTATTCCAGATTCGTGTCGTTCGGCTAAAAAAAGAATCCCTATATTTCACGGTACGTCCGAAATTAGGCTCAAGGGTGAACTGATGAGCATTCCTTGCGAGACGAGTATTACGGGAGAAACTTTTAAGGGGAGGAATGCAACTGGCTACTTCGAGTGAACATTTTTTGTAAAAGAAACGATAAAATAAGGAAAGACATGAAACATTGCGTCGGTGTTCGAGTGGGGCAATTGTTTCAGCGGCAGTTCTATTACCTATCAATCTTAACGCTCGATTTTGTATTCTATCAAGCAGGTGAAGCGATGTTTGCGAAGCACCTGCCCAGAGGTGGGAGTTATACTCGAGTTTAGGGCGTATAAACGCTTTATAAATTGTAGCCAGATCAGATGGGGAAAAGTACTTCTTACACCGATACAGAAAACCTAAGCACTTTGCAGCATTCTTAGCGATCTCAAATATATGGTCGTTCCAACGGAGGTCGTCGTTGACACACATACCGAGTACTGAGAGCTTTTCGGTTTCTTCGATGTAAGTGCCATTCATGGACAATGGCGTTAGGGGTATGTTAAGCTTTAACGACAGAAGACAGCATTGAGTTTTCGAAGCATTAAACTCCACACGATTCCTATTACCCCATTTGACAATGCTGTATAAATTGGAGTTTAACGAGCTTGACATACGGCACCGTTGCAATTGTACGTCCGAAGGCGAAGGACGTGAATTATCGAACGAATATGAAAAGCTGAGGGTAGAGTCGTCAGCAAAACAGTTAAGTGGATTAGAAGTAACAGACAGAAGATCATTTATAAAAATGAGGAAAAGGGTCGGAGACAGAACAGAGCCCTGGGGCACACCAGCATTTATTTTATGGGAATCAGACTTGAATCCGTCCAATACAACTTGTATTGAACGGTCCAGAAGATAGCTTCTAATCCAACGAACAAGAGTATTATCGATCCCAAAAGCACGCATTTTCGATAAGAGAGCTTCATGCCAAACTCTATCAAATGCCTTGGAGATATCAAGAGCAATAATCTTACTTTCACCAAAGCGATGTAAAGATTTGTTCCACTGTTCGGTGAGATATGCCATCAGATCACCAGTGGAACGGTTGCTGCGGAAGCCATACTGACGGTCATGGAGAAGCTTACGATCTTCGAGATATTCCTTAAGCTGACGGTTAATCAGTGTTTCCATGACCTTAGAAAGAAGGGATGTCAGTGCTATGGGTCGGTAGGAGGAGGGGGAGGATGGGTCACCTTTCTTAGGGACAGGCTGGACAAATGCTGTTTTCCATCTTCTAGGAAAGATTCCAGAAGAGTAGGAGCGATGGAAAAGCTTACGCAGTGGCTTTGCCAGTGTGGAAGAACACCTCTTCAGAAGAATCGGGGGTATACCATCCGGGCCAGCGGATTTGTGTATATCGAGATCTTTGAGAACTCTTGCTACTGTACGAGTGCGGAAAAAAATGTGTCCCATGGAAAAATTTACATTCTCAAGTACAGGAGGGGCAACGTTGCTTTGAGGCAGCGTGGAGCTGGCAGCGAAATGGGCGGCGAGCAAGTTTGCCTTCTCTGAAGAGTAAACAATTGGTTTGTTACTGTCGATGAGCGTTGGAACCGAAGATGTCGAGGAGTTTTTTATATTTTTTACAAATGACCAAAAATTTTTACTGCCTTTGGGACACTGCAGAATTTTTTGTCATGCAAAAATTTGGTTCTTTCTATAACGGAGTTGCATGAGTTCCTTGCTTGTTTGTGCTTTTTCCGATTTTCCTCTGTAGGGTTGGCTTTGTAAGATCGGAAACTTACTTCTTTGAGCCTGATAGCTTCTTTACACTCAGAATTAAACCAAGACTTTTCTTTAGGTTTGATGCTTTTTACTCTGTTAGGAATAAAAGCACGCATCCCTAGAAGAATCACATTTGTGATCATTTCAGCACTGGCATCAATGTCACTATCGAGGAAGCATAGTGACCAGTTAAAGTTTCGGAAAAAGAAATTCAGGCCGTCCCAGTTGGCTTTCTCGTATTGCCAAACGGTCCTGGTGGGAAGTTTTTCTTTAACTGGATGGGTGGGGGATGAGAAATTAGCTGAAATGATACAATGGTCTGAAGTGCCAAATGGAGAAGTTACACTAATGGTATATTTATCATTATTATTATTATATTATTTCAATCAATTCAAAGATTTTTTGGATTTCCATTATAGTAGAAATGAAAGCAAAGCTTTATTGTTGAATAATGTTTAATAATTAGATTAATTTAGTTTGTAAGATATTTTAAGAAAGTCTTGTACTTGTTAGAGTTAATAAAAATAAATAAAATAATCTAAACTACAAAAAAACCTGCTCAATGCTTAAATTTAACTTATATTTTATATCTTTCAGATTAAATGGCGACTTCACCACGTTCTGCGGACACAATATCGTTATGTTCAACGGTATCAAGCTGTCCCGATCGCAATGGTTTTTATGGAGGTTTCCAACGAACAGACAAACCAAAAGAACCTCTTTCAAAAGCACAAATCTTAGCTCGCGAAAAGAAATGGATACACATGACAGAAAATTGGTCTATTTACATGTCCAAAAATTATAAAAAGGTAATGGGTCTTGCTTGAAGTTCTTCCATATTACATATGACTTGCATCTATTCTAGATAAGAGAACGTTGTCGCAAAGGTATTCCCAAATCAGTTAGACCAAGAGCATGGTTTTATCTTTCGGGTGCTTATTTATTAAAAAAGAAACATGGAAATCTCTACGAACAGCTTTTAGAAAAGCCAGGAAACCCACAAGTTATTGAAGAAATCAAAAGAGACAAGCACCGACAATTTCCTTTTCATGAAATGTTCCTAGACGAGGATAAAATTGGCCAAATCGAACTGTTTAATGTGCTTAAAGCATATTCCATATACAATCCCAAGGTGGGATTCTGTCAGGCCCAAGCACCGATTGCCGCTTTCCTTCTAATGCACATGCCAGCCGAAGATGCCTTCTGGGTTTTTGTCAGTGTATGTGATGTGTAAGTGTTTTCTTTTTCGTCCTGCCTTATAAATTTATTTAACATTGAACATATTTTTGTTTAGATATTTGGAAGACTATTTCATGTCTGGCCTGGAGGTGCTTCAAAACGATGCTGGCATTCTAGAGGGTCTTTTAAAGAAAACATTTCCTTCTGTCTATAGGCATTTACAGAAACACAAGATCGAGCCACTTCTCTATATGACAGATTGGTTCCTTTGCGCAATGACCCGATCCCTGCCATGGGAAACGCTTTTGCGTGTCTGGGATTGTTTTCTAGCTGAAGGCATACGCGTCATCTTCAAAGTAGCTCTTGTTCTGCTGGGTGCCACCCTTGGCCGACAAAAGGTACGGAAACAATGCAATGGACTGTGTGAAACACTAGAAGTCCTTAAATCTCCACCAGAAAAGGTCCTTGAAGAAGATTTTATTTTGAATAATATCCAGCGATTGAATCTTACCGTTCAAGATTTCGAAATTGAACACACGCGCCAGAAACAAAAACGAGAAAAACTTCGAAAATTGGAGCAACAACAACAAGAGCAAGCAAATGGAAGCGGATCAAAGTAGAATGGCGAAGAAGAGATAAAGAATCTGCTGCCGGATAAGCACACACACAATAGTTATAAATAATTATATATATTTCTATCGAATAATTTCCAATTTATTTCTACATAAATAAACTTACAAACAAACATCCCCACACATACATTATTATGCACATATAATCGCACAAAATCAAATAAACATTTGCAAAACTGAAATCTGACTAGAGGATATGTCAATTATCTCAATGCACATACTATGACAATTTATATGGAAAGTTGTTTAAAATCCTGATAAAAAATAATAAATATCGAAAATACAATTTCGTAATTTGCATGTGTGAGCGGATTAAGCTACTGCAAACAAAGACATATAGTTATTTCTGTCAGCCTCGTTTCTTCATATTTGAGGTTTTGATTTCGTTTAAATTATAAATTTTGTTGCACACATGATGCATTAACAAATATATAAAAAAATGTTGAAAATGATTTGTAAATGTTTCTCCAATGAATCTGAAAAACCGGATCGCAGCTATTCATCATAATCATGAACACACAATAATTATATAGTACTTGGAGTCAAACGGTTTTGTGCTGAACACATGTACATTGTACAACCATATTTTTAAAATACTAAATAATTTCATAAATTTAGTAAAAAAAAAATATCGCTTTGTTTTTTGTCGACTTCAAGTCGAAACAGAATTTAAGTTTTTTTTTATTTTATTTTTGTAAATAGTACTGACATTTTATTTTCTCCTTATGCACATTATGTATTGATGTCAATATTGCATTTCTTACTAATTTATTTTTGTTTTATTCTTAAAATCTACAGATCAAAGTATTATTCAATCCCGGATAGAGAAAAGCAAATGTAAACACAGTACAACCTTTCAATAAACTAAATAAAAGAGAAAATAATTTAAACAAATAAATTACACAAACATATCTTCCATCATCATTCCATTGCCTAGCTTTTTACTTGAGAGTATTGCAATCATTGAATTTCTATATAAAAAGCAAATTATTTCTATGTAACATAAATAAAATTACAATCCTTTTTTTTGTTAATATTATTTTTGAATACCATTCACACATTTTTAATATGCAATGCTAACAAGTTTTGATGGTGCAAATGTTTAATTTTATGTTGCAAATTCTTTCAGTTAAAACAAAAAAAATATGAAAAAGAATCTTTTATATTATCTTCTCCTTACATAAATATATTATTTTGTGCAATTTTCTCTAGGAAAGTATATATAAAATCAATATTGTGAGTTTTGAATTGGTTAATATACAAAAAAAAACATCAACAGAAATAAATACAAACAAAATTAATATATTTCATATTTATTCTGTAAAGTTATAAATTTTGAAAAAAAATTAATAAATGTAATATACGAAAAAATGTTAAAAAATATTGATAAACAAATAAAAACATTTCTTTCTAGATGATAAGATTTTTCTTAAGGTTAAAAAAAAACAATTTATACAATCATACAATATTTAAAATTCAGTTCATTTTTTTTAAAGAAATAAATATATATAAAAACACGAAACAGGTGCATTTATATTAGTTTATATTTTCCGTGAGGCCCACACTATTCCGGAGAAGACACAATCATGAATTATATGAAATCCTCCTGGAAGCACTGAAGCAGTTGTTGTTGGAAAAATAAAGCACGGTAAACTCCCGGAGAGGAAACAACTTGGAGTATTTCGCACTTCTTTTTATAGTAGAAGTAGAAGACAACGTTGCAGACCTTGCTTATGGTGGAATGACGGCGTAGACTAGGACGCCCTAAGCTCGGGGGACCCCAGCGTACATTTTAATGCGGATTTAGAGAAACAAGACAATCTGTATACACGCTTACTTGTTACTTCATTAAAGAACAAAATTAGATAAAGGGTCTTGTGAATAAAAAAAAGCTAAAGCTAAAACTTAGATATTTAAGCAAAAGCTAGGTTTTGTGTCAATAAAACTCAGCTTAAACTAACTAGAAAAAGAAGTTTTCTAGCAATTGCAATTTTCAAGTAGCAAACGCTTAGATCATTTAGCTTAAGCTTGTTTTTCCCGCTTAAGCTTCAATTTGTGTGAACAAAAATAGCTTAAGCTAAAATATTTAAGCAAAAGCTACAAAAATATTAAGATTCCTACACCCCAAATATGCTGAATGTTTAAATTGATTTTTTTGTATGCTGTCTTATGGGCATAACACCTAAGACAGTTTGTTTCTTGCAGAAATTAATTTGGACCTTTACTGCACAGTTCGACATTGCCAGAGTTTTGAATGTAAGTACAGGGTTTTTCAATAAGAGCGCTACAAAAGTTTTTTTTTTAAATAAAAGAAAAACGGTTTTGGATATCAATGAAATTCTTTATTACTGTGAAAGTACGTTCGATGCCATTATGTATGGAACTCGATTTCTTTTGCATGGCCACCACGGAAACGCTTGCAGAAGTCCAGACGCTGAACCCAATTTTTGACGGTTTTCAAGCATAAATCGGCCGATACTGCTAAAATCTCACGTTCGATATTCGTACGAAGTTCATCAATCGTCGATGGCTTGTTGGTATAGACCATAGACTTGACGTAGCCCACAGGAAATAGTCTAACGGCGTCAAATCGCGCGACCGAGGCGGCCAAGCGACTGGACCATTTCGTGAGATAACACGTTCTCCAAACTTGGTTTCCAATAAATTGATTGTGACATTCACTATGTGGCGTGACCAATACCGCATATTTTGTTTATTGACGAAGCCATTCAGCCAGAAATGAGCCTCATCGCTGAAGATGATTTTTCGATGAAAATCCGAATCATTTTCAAGTTGTTGCTCAGCCCAATTCACGAACATACGACGCTTCTGGTAGTCAAGCGGCTTTAGTTCTTGCGTCAATTTAATCTTGTAAGGATGTAGGCCAAGATCTTTTCGAAAAATTCGCCACAACGACGTCACAGAGATGCCCAACGCTTGAGAACGACGTGTGAGAGACACATTTGGGCTTTCTGCAACTGAAGCCTCAGCGGCAGCAATATTCTCGACACTACGGGCACTTCTTTGTCTCACTGGCACGGGAACATTTTGTACTGTGCCTGTGGATTCAAATTTTTCCACTAGACGCTCAATTGGTGATCTGCTAAGACGATTATGACGAATTTCGGTAGTAAATTTCAATAATTTCTACTCGTTGTTGGCTCGTATATCTTTCCATCATGAAATGGCAAACCTTACTGAAGAGAAATGTCAAAAGAGCGGCAATAAATATGGCGTCGTTTGCTGTCCCTGTCGCTCTACTTTTGTAGCGTCCCTGTTGAAAAAGCCGATACTATTTTTAAATGGTAAGTGATTTTTGTGCCGTCTGTTCTCATGTTCGCGGTTTAAGAAAGAATTTCTTTCACGTGTACGTCTACACTGTTCAATACAGGCCAGGGGGCCTATTCCTGAATACGAGTAGAGTGAGATGTCACTCGAGGGCTCACAGTCGAGTCGAGTAAGAATCGGTATTCCACAACTCTAGTGAGAGCCAAAAACATGACATGACTCCGAAAATGTTAAACACACTTTGAATTGTAGCTAACTTCACTAAATGTTGACTTGACGTTTCACAAAAAAAAACTGAGAACTAATCATTAAATGTAATTTGATAGTAAATTAAGCAGTTTAAATCGTAAAAGTGCAAAAAAAATTAATATGATAAATACAGAGATGTTTTATAAAACAATTTTTGTATATTTGCTGCGAGTGAGTAATGGAGCACACATTTAAAACAAACGCCAGATCGTCGTCTATTCCAAATACCTACCACCAAAAACTATTTAAATTTTGTTTCAAACACTTTATTATTTAAAACAATTAAAAAATTACAACTTAGTCTTTTATTTTTACCCAAATTTTTGCATCCATCACTGCTGCTCTCGAACACTTTAAACATGAATGATTTCTCACAGAAAAGCGTCACTTTCGAGTTCAGGGATAGGTATGTTTCATTCGAGTGTCATTTGACTTCCATTTTCGAGTTGGGGAATACCGATAATTAGTGAGTCGTGTTCGAATAGCAATTTATCGATCTCATATGAAAACTTACTCGACTCGTATTCAGGAATAGGGCCCCAGCTGTTTTGGCATTAAGTGAAACTCAGGTTTGAGTAAATACTGATTTATAAGAATTTGATCTACATGGGTATAGCATGGTGCTACTTCTTTTTTCTCATGATGGTCTCGCCGTCTATGTTAGAAATGATATTGCTTGCCAGAGCCTAACCCAATACGAGCAATGTTCCAACACGGACTTTAACTTCTTGTGGCTCAAATTCACTGTCCGCAAGCATGTCATTTATTATTGTTTTATTTACAGGAGTCCAAATCTCGACAGTAGTTCGACTTGTAACAAGTTTGATGCGCTGTCTGATTCCATCTCGAAAATTGTTTCCCTTTGTCCTCGCACTGAAATCGTTATTGCGGGCGATTTCAATGTACTCAATTCCAATTGGCTCCGCTATTCGGGTCAGACAATTCTCGAAGGAAGGTATGTCAAGCTCTTTGCCGGGTTACATCAAAAGTGATGTTGGGTAAGGACCCAACTGATCGATGTTCCATCACATGTACCGGATGTTGCTGGGCAAGCCGCCCATACTCTTGACTTGTTTCTTACTTCTCACCCTGATAAATATACCATTAATGTAACTTCTCCATTTTGCACTTCAGACTCCACTAATTTCTCGTCCTCCATCCCACCAGGACCGTTTGGCAATTCGAGAAAGCCAACTGGGACGTCCTGAATAGTTTTTCCGAAACTTTAACTGGTCACTATGCTTCCTCCATAGCGACATTGATGCCAGTGCAGAAATGATCACAAATGTGAATCTTCTAGGGATGCGTGATTTTATTCCTAACAGAGTAAAAAGCATCAAGTCTAAAGAAAAGTCCTGGCTTAACTCTGAGTGTAAAGAAGCTACCAGGCTCAAAGAAGTAAGTTTCCGATTTTACAAAGCTAACCCCACAGAGGAAAATCGGAAAAAGCACAAAAAGCAAGGAACTCATGCAACTCCGTTATTGAAAGAACCAAATTTGTGCATGATCAAAAATTACGCCAAAAAATTCTGCAATGTCCCAAAGGCAATACATCTCTGGGCTTCGCAAACATCGCTCCACCTGCTTGATAGAATACAAAATCTTAACGCTGATTGATAGGAAATAGAACTGCCGCAGAAACAATTGCCCCTCTCGAACACCGACGCAATGTTTCATGACTTTCCTTATTTTATCGTTTCTTTTATAAAAAAATGTTTACTCGAAGTAGCCAGCCGCATTCCTCCTCTTAAAAGTTTCTCCTGTTATACTCGTCTCGCAAGGAATGCTCATCAGTTCACCCTTGAGCCCAATTTCGGACGTACCGTGAAATATAGATTCTTTTTTAGCCCAACAACACGAATTTAGAATAGTTTACCCGGCGAGATTTTCCCTTGCCATTTTTATCTGCAAGCATTCAAAATCAATGTTAATCGACACCTCTTATCTTTCCCCTCCCTATCTTCCTAATGCCCGCGCAGTGTGTTCTACATTAAAAGGGAAACAAATAGTCCCTTGTGCGCGCGTTAATTATAAAAAAAAATAACTTTGGAATAGCAAACGCTTAGATCATGTACATTAAGCTTGTTTTTTCCAGCTTAAGCTTGTTTTTTCAAGCTTAAGCTTCAGTTTTGTGTGAATAAAAATAGCTTAGACTAAAATATTTAAGCTTACACCCCTGCCTAGAAAATTTGACTAGTTTTAAGTTTTACAATTCTCTTTACTCTTTAGTAATAGTGCGAACATGGCAGAGTTCATACGTATGTACATATATGTTAATCGGAAAGGCTTCCACAGCATAGAAAAAAAAGAACTGCCACCCGTACATGCCCTGCAAACCCTAAAATATTATTTTGTGTATGTGAATACGTTTGAGAATCGTGTGAGAAGCACCCAATCAGCCATACGTTTCGTGCTAGCAAAAATGCCAACGTATTAGTAGTCGCATAAGAAATGTACTGGTACCGGTACACATAAATTTTTGTAGGCGAAGAGAGGATTATACTCTCAGTTGGCATACTTGTTTCTCTTTTTTACGTTTCACAGCCCTAATGTAAATGCAACTTGCAATGCAGCTGAAGAGTTTACAAGAGTTTATCTCTTTTCTCGGCTCTTCGATTTATAAAAAAGATTGCTTCTACCAGCGAGTTCATTTGTGTGGACTTCAGATTAAGTTATTGGCATTATTTAAATCAAGTTACATAAAAAAAATTATTCAGATTTCTCCCGCATTTTTCAGAATAAAAGTAGCCTGTGTAGCATAATGAATCCTGTTACTGTTACGTCGATCAAAAATCACAAATTCTTGCAGTTGTTTCTGCATGGAAGCATATCAAACAAACCTCCAGCAATGGAGTATTTAATATTTAAGCCTCTCCCATACGATGATTTTTTCTAGTTTCCATAAATACAAATTATCCATCAATCTATCTAGTACATTTATAATATATGTAGGGTAGGTAGGAAAAAGTTGAAATACTAATACATTTTACTCAATCCTTTCGACGGTTCTTAACCACGTCGTAAACGGCCTTGTAACCAAATATTGGATATGTGAATTTTTATATTACCCTAATAAAGTCTATTCTAATCTTACGCATTTTCGTTAAATAAGGTTTTCCGCCAAATTATAATTTGTGAATACCATTTTTCTAATAGAAGTAATAATTCTCTTTATCTCTATATTACTATAGTATAGTTAATCCTGTAACCCTTTCAAATACCAGCTTAAATTCGAGCAGTCGTTAAGATATGAACAAATTTCAAACAAACTTCCAGGAATGCAGTATTTGACATTTAAGCCTCTCCCACAGAAAGCGTTAATTTTTCTTAAATAAAAAGTAGCTTATGTTTTAATCCAGCACATTATCCACCTAACTACCAAATTTCATCAAAATCCGTTCAGTCGTTGAGATATGATTGGGGGACCAAACATCCAAACATTCACATTTATAATATAAGTAGGATCCGCTTTAGCTAAAGTTACCTAATCCGAGACATGTGAATAAACAAAGTAAAGCTGAAAATGCGAAAATGCTGGAAAATTTAGCAAAATCTTTTTTATTCACATAAAACAAAGCTAAAGCTAGAGCACTCTAGCTTAAGCTACTAGTAAAAGGTATGACTAGCTAGCTTTAGCTTCCTCTGAAAAAGGCTTTTACTTTTTTACTTGCTATTATAGGGACTATAAGGCAAGTTAAGGATTCGTGAATATAAAAAAAAATTGAGATAACAATCAAACACGACATTAAGATCATATAGAAGCCTTAAAGTCATTGGCAAAAAATTTCTGTCTATCTGTCTGTCTTTCCGGTGTATATCGAGCTGCAACCTAAACGGATTAAGCGATTGCCTTCAAATTTGGTATGTGTGATTCTTTTGGAATTCCTCAGAGGTGTTGTTGGTATTGTATATCATTTGATCAGAGCCACATATACGGCAAAAGTCTATTAATGGGACCTTTCATATAACGGTTTTTTTAATTTTTGGCTTTCTCGGAACGGCTGTATGGATTACTGTCAAATTTTATATTTGAAAAGATCTAGATAGTCAAATTAATTTTGCATATCAAAAATTTGAATAACTTTTTTTTTCTAATTAAAATTAATTTTTGATTTTTTTTTTTTTGAAAATTCAATATTTGTAAAACTAATCAAAAAAAATTATTTTAAATTTTAAAATTACATGTATATAACTCTAAAAAACTGCATACCACAATTTAAAAAAAAAATTAAAAAAACTAAAAATAAAAAACAAGGTTTTATCAAAATCCGTCCTACAATTTTCGAAGTACTTTTTTCATAAATTCTCATGTAATTAGGCGCATAAAAGCAAGTACGTGCGACCCAGTCGTGCCCATTTTTGTCATTCACATTGATATCTGTTTGTGTTTATTTTCAGTTCAATTTAAAGTTTAGGAATTAAATACGAATCAGCTAACTCTTTTTGAACGATGGTGGTAGTGTCGTGCCTGCTCTGCTCTGATGTGAATTGAACACAATGGGACGCAGCTGCAGACGGAGCTGCTATACGGAGACGGAAAGGTTGGTTAACTTTTAATAAAGACATGCAGTTTTTTGACATTTCACAAAGAAACAAATGGAACACAACAGTGGTGCGTTCTTTTTGAAAGATCTTTAATAAGGTACGTTTAAATGATTCCTATTTTCGGTAGTTTTTTCATTCTTATTTTTACAAAAATGGTAAAAGGTGTATATCAGTAGGGGAAAGGAAGTAACGAATGGAAGAATGAAGGTTTTAATATTTTAAGGTTTGAGCTTTGATGTTTCTCGTTTGAAAAAGAAAATGTTTGACATGATCTAAAAATAAGAACTTTAAAAATTGATTGTAGAACATATGGAAACAGCGAACAAATCAAAGGTTTCATGAAATTTCTGGGCTACTTTTCTTCCTGATGAGACATGTCAAGGAAGGCTGACAGCTTTTCTTTTTTGTTTTGAATTTTGAAAGGAAACCTATCTAGTTGGAATTTTAGCACAAAAAAAAACGAAAAAGGAGAACCTTTATTCTTCTTTTGGACCGACACGTGCGTTGATGTTTACACTGATTTTGATTATCACGAACATTTTCAATACTTTCATATATCCATGTATATAAACTGCGCTGTTTTATTCCAACAAAAAAATTTAACAAAAAATATCCGTTATCACAACAGAAAAATAAATAAATATGAACAAGAAATGCCAAAGCCTAACCTTAACATTTTTTTTTTAATTTTCATTCAATTCGTTTGTTTGCCAAAAAAAGAAGAAATAAAGAAACGAGTAAACAAGGTAGATATTATAATAAATGGGCTGATATTTGACCAATGTCAAAAAACTGCACAGCATCATTGGGGGCACTTGCAAGTTGGTACGTACGCCCTGGTTTTTTTTTATAATTTGCACACGCCAAAGGGATTTGGGCTATCCTTTTGATGTCGGTGGACACAGCGCGAGCTTAGGAAAGAAGGAGAGGGTTTAATAGGAGTTGCTAATGCACATTGGTTTTAAACTTCTGAACATCATAATGGGAGGGGAAAACAGAGTTAGGCAAAAAATTCCACATTCGAGTTGTACGGCTGAAGAACGAATATCTGTACTTGACTGTACGACCGAAATTGGGCTCAAGGGTAAATTGGTGGGCATTCCTGGAAGCACGAGTATTACGGTGAAACTGTTTAAGGGGAGGAATGCAACTGGCTATTTCTCTACAACATTGACCGTAGAAATAACGGTAGAAAAGAGAGAGATATGAAACATTCCAACGATGTTCATCTGACGTGAATGTTCTAATGATGATATCATCTCCAATCAACTTGAAAGCTTTTCTTTGAATACCATCCAAAAGACTCAAGTGAGTTGATGGAGCACCCGCCCAGATATGGGAATTATATTCTAGTCTTGGACGAATGTATGATTTGTAGATAGTAGCCAGATCAGAAGGGGAAAAGAATTTCTTACACCTTCGGAGGAAGCCCAAACATCTTGCGGCATTTTTGGCAACATCATAAATATGATCATTCCACAAGAGGTGAAGAAGAATTTCAAGATGATCAGTTTCCATAATGTAAGTACCACTCATGTATAATGGCAAGGGAGGTGTATTACGCTTTAGAGACAAAAGACAGCATTGTGTTTTGGACACATTAAATTCTACACGATTTCTTATTCTCCATTTGATGATTTGGAAAATAAGAGAATAACAGTAGGGATATTCGTGCAACGATGTATGAATGGCCCTATAAAAAAAATTGCGCAAATGGGCGAAACAGAGCGTTGCCAGAACTACATAATTGATGCTAGGTCTAGCATTATAGATACGAGAAAAGCATTACGAAATTTCAAAATGTTTCATTAGAAAAGATTTCGATTTTCTTTATAGAAAACTTCGAATTTTGAAATTTTAGATTATGGCAACAATTATTGATTCTTGGTCTATTTGGTTTATTTCTTGACTTTCCACAGCAAATTTATCTGTGTGGCAGAAAAAAGAGGAATTAGCCATTTACGACTACGGAGTTTTCAGTGATGGCATGAACCCTAGTGTAAGCTTACGTTTTGTGATGGATGCCTGATTGTTGGAACTTGAGTTATGCTTTTACATCTTTATTTTTACTAAAGAGCCATGTTTCGCATGTTGCGTTTAAGTAGATATATTTTTTTCAATTCCGTCGTACGAATTGGATAATTTTCATTTGTCCTTCTTTATGAATACAATATTATCTCTGATTACACATTTTTAAGTAAAAAAGTAAGTAAAAAAGGATACGCTTAATTAATATAAAATAATTTTCCTTGGCTTCATTTCTCAGTTCCATAAGCCACCTTTTACCATCGCAAAAAAACCAAATGGTTCACCCCTTGTAAATAAAACGATTTAAGTTATAAAAAGATTTTCCTTTGCATTGTTGGCATGTTTTGTTTTTTTATTTAATTTATTGACATTTCTCCTTTTTACATAAGAAATAAATAAAAAAATACTTACAAAATATGTTCGTTTCCTTATGAAACGACATCCATCTTGCTTGTTCTTTTTGTTTTTTTTTTTTCTTTTTTTTCACAGTAGAACCTACATTTATGAAAGAAATTAGCCATCTAGCTCTAGCCGTCGGAGTTGAAATTGATTTCTAGGTTTCAAAAATCAGCTAAGATAGAAAGCAGGATCTGAAGCCATTGTTGTATACGTGTTGTGTTTTTAGAAATAAAACTTATTATTAGGCCTTAAATAAAATTTTAAGAAAAAAATTAAATTCTTTATTTTGTTCATTTAGATATTTTATTTATTTTTTTTAAACAATCCACAAGTCATTATAGTGTTTAATAAATATAATTATAAATATTCAGTGTTCATTTAAGATACATTATGATCTAAATAATCATTAAAAAACAATAAAAAAAATATTAATATAAAAAATATAATTTTTTTAACATTTTTTGTGCACCTTTTAATACAAATTCAAGACAAACAATTATTAAATAAACTAAGTTCATGCACATAGTTTTGTTTTGCAGTTATTTAATTTTCTTTAAGAGATGTAAATAAAAATTCTGAAAAAGTTCTAAACAAATTTTAAAATGGGTATTTTATAATTTGAAGTAGACATGAATATTAAATGTTGGTAATACTTGTATAAATTAATGCTAATAATTAAAAAAAATTTATATAAAAAATGCTGCAAAATAGAGGTGAGTGGACTTACAACTTAAAAAAAAACTTGCCGATATTAAAAGTAAAATGTTTTATAAGTGATGATATAAATAATTAGAAGTTTTGAAATTGATCACTTACCACTTTGTATTTCTTAAAAAGAAAAATATTCAGACATTGAATTATATTTAATACTAACAAAAACTTATTAGTTACTCTCTCTTACCTTCCGTATTTCGCAAGAAAAAAATGTTTATATTAATCTTAATTATTACTACGTTGGATAGATTTTAAGGCTGTGTAAACAAACTTCTTCTTACAATAATACGAACCGGTTCCAACTTAAAATGAAAATGAAATTACATAAACTTATCATTTTCTGAAGTTTCTATATATGACAATATTTTTTTTTAATTTGATGAATGTATTAGTCTTGTCCTTGATCGTGCACCGTATAACATGTATGTTTACGAAATATGTGTCTTACTAATCTTATCCGTCATTTCTTGTATTTAAAGAATCACCTCAATGTTTTAAATTTTATGTCGGAAGTACTCATAGCCAGTCGATAAAAAAAGTGCTGTTGCCGATCCGAGCATCAAACAGACCCTTAAGATCAACGTTGATTGCCTTGCCACGAGGCTAAAGATTTCAAGCTTCATAATCTTTCGAACCTAAACTAACAGGTGCTATTTTTTTTTTAATAAACTTTCCTAAATTTCTAAACTGTTCGAAAAGAATTTTCTCCTACAGTCATTTCACCTTTTAATTGTGATGTTTTTGATGAAAGTGAATTTGTAAAATGCAGGGTTGTAGAAGATTGAACCCAATCACTGTGAATACGTTTCTACTACTCCGTTATCGCCATTTGGAGCCACTGAAGACAATGCTGAACTAGCGATCTCCCCATGTATATTAACATAAATTTGCTATAGAAAACTCTGTGTTTCATTTGTGGCTTTAAATTCGGTTCGGCAACGGCAACACACTCCAATAACAAAGAAAAAAACTTCAGCATGATAAGTTGACCATGACTAACAGACCATAAGCAAGACACCAAGAGAACAAAAGATTGATTCAATCGACACTTAAGAGGCATCCGTCCCTTTTTTAATGCGAAAAATTGCACAAACACATGCGAGTTAATGTCCATAGTGAATGTATTACAGACATTTATATTGCGTATCCAAGAATGGTATTTTGGCTTTAAAACCCCTGAAACCTTTTTTTTTTTAATTTTTGATTATTTACGTGACTTGTTTTGTAAAAAAATGCTCAAAACCGCTCTACGCAAGTCTTGAATTGGTGAGATATAGGCTTAAACCAGATAAACTATATATGTCGTTTTAAAGGTAATGAAAAGTTCTTTGAAACGTCTAGAGAAGATTTTCTATTTTTGGGATACCAACATGCTTCTTGCCAAACATGAGTAGAGTTGATAACTTCCCTGTATGGTTTCACCAAAGACTGTATATTATTATCGGTCGTACCGAAAAATATAAAGCTGTTTTGTTGATCTCTTCTTCCCACCATAATGAAGATATAAACGCCGATTCAAGAAAACATGTAATGATTGCAGACTACAATCATACAAAAGGAGGAGTTGATGATGTCGACCAGAAATGCTCTATATATTCTTGCAGCCGCAAGACTCGTCGTTGCCCTATGGCAATCTTCCAATGAATTCTTGATATGGCAGGGATAAATTGTTTTGTTTTGTATTAAATTTGTATCAAGATATGAGAAGAGGAGCTTTTATTTTGAACATGGCAAGAGCATTAATGCTAGATCACATGAAGTACCACATATACAATGAAAGATTGCCAAGGGCACTGCAGATGACGATCAGTAGTTTTGGGCGAAGATCTCCCCCCTCCACCACCTCAATTGCAAGGAAGGAAACTTTGTCATATTTGTCCGTCCAAAATAAAAAGGGTGTTATTGTTGCTGTGCTTGTTTGAAGCCAATCTGTCTTCAATGCTCTAAGCCACTGTCTGAAGACTGCCAAGCTAATATGTGATTTTAATAATATAATTTCTTTAAATTCAACCAATGAATGGATCTCTTTTTTACCTGATTTATACAAGTGTTAACTTTAATTTACATATGTATAAAATTTTTTTTTTGCTATAGGTCTAAGTTTTGGAACCAATATTTATGCTATATAAATAAATGTTGTTAAAATTAATGTAGTAGATAAGTACCTCCAGTAATAAAGATACCTTCAATCCAAACAGTTGTGTCTCTCTCTCATTCCATGTCGGTTCTTCCATCATCATTTTTGCCAATCATATAATATGGCAACGGTGACAGATTGTACGTTCTCGGTGGTGCAACAAGAAAAATATTTTCATATACACGTTCCGTGCGGAGTTCAGTCTTGTGGAAAGTGTTATATAGGTTCGTTGCTAATATAAATATCACACATAAAAAAATAGGAGATAGCACGAACAATAAAAGAAAATCTTCGGTCCGTTGCTGTACAAGTTCAAAAAATATTAAAAAAAGAAAATACAGTTCGTTTTTCTGACTGCTTCGGCTGGAAGGAGTTGTGCCGTGGACATAAGTTTTACTTTTTAACGAAGAGCATGAGAGAAGAGGAAAAGGAAAAAAAAAGAAAAACAGTTGGTGATCGACTGATCGAATCGAAATGTGCCGTTGCACGATGGTGGTGTGTTGTGTGAACTATGAAGTGTGATGCCACGCGACATTATCGTTTTCGACTTCCACTCGTACAGTCAAATTAAAATTAATCTGCAATTTGTAAAAAAAAGAAACAAAAATGAATGAAAATAAATAAAACCAAAAATTATTTTTTTAATAAGAGCAAGTGCGTGTGTGACACGCATTATAAGTTATAATTTGATAACTTATTGAAATACGTTTATAGCTATTCGAAAAAATAAAAATTAAAAAAAGAAAGAAAGTTGCGTTCTGTTTCCCCTGTTGTGTTGCCCATGCGGTGTTGCACCTGTTGTGCTGCCCATACGGTGTTGCCTTGTTGTGCTGCCCATGCTGGGTTGCTCCTGTTCTTCTGTCGCTATTGTGCTACCATAGTTGGGCTTCCCAGGTTTTTTAAAATATATGCACCAAATACTAGCTCGTTTGTGTTTCAAGAATAAGCTTAAATATACTTAAACCTAAAGTTTAAATTAGTTAAAACGAATCAAAAAAAAAAACAAACAGGGCCGTGAAACAAGTTTTAAATATAAAATAAAAAAATATATAAAGATATTTTCATTAAAAACTAAATAGATAATAATAAGAAATAATAGATTAAGTAAAATAAGTATGTACGTATGATTTAGGTATATTTAAGAATTTAATTATCAACTTCTCAAACTAAATTTTATAATTATAATAATTTTGCATAAAAGTATACTAATTTAAAGTTATACCTACATACCTACATGTGTATTGAAATTTTAATAGAAATGAAATTAAAAATTATAATACTAAACTAAGTATATGACTACATATTATGTAAATGCTTAATTAAATTGAAATTTGAACATAAATGAAATTAAATATAATAATGGAAGAGTTAGTCAAGTAATTACAAAAAAAAAAAGAATCGAAATATATAAGAATTTAATATTCCATAACTTTTGAATAAAATATAATAATGAATAAATATACCTACATATAAGTGTAGTGTAAGCCCAGCCTTAATTTAGTACTTAGATATTAATGACATCTACTTCTAAAGTAGCATGGTAAAGGACTGTCAAAAAAGGGCGCCATTAATAAAGAAGCTACCTAACTGAGAGAACGTGTTTCATTTATAATCCGAAGACATCACAAATTGGCGACGAGGAAAAGGATATATATATTAAAAATATAAAGTTAAAAAAACTGTAATTTCACAATCAGTGAGGATTTTTATAAAAAAAAGTGCAAAATTGCAAAACTAAAAGTGTATTATTTCTAACCTAAAAAAAACAGAACAATATATGAAACAAATTATTAAATTACAAGCAGCGATAAAATACCAGACAATTAATGAAATAAAATGGGCAAAGGAAGACATCAAACACGCAATGAAAAAGAAATTTGCGAGGAGGAAGATGAACACTCCAACAATCATGCAGTTCTCTCAAATTTTGTTTGAAACACAAAATGGGACGAATGGGCAATATATAAGGAAAAGTTAGCTCATCTATTCAACATAACAAAAGTGAAGCCTGAAGAAAAGGTAAGCGTCCTCATCACAGTTCTAAGTCCACAAGCATACAAACTGCTTAGGAATCTAACGACACCTGATAAGCCTGAGACGAAAACTTTCAAGGAACTGTGTTTTATACTCGACCAACATTATGTGCCTTCACAAAACAAATGGAATGAGCGACCCAAAACGAAGATGAATCCGTAAACGCATGGTATGCCCGAGTCATGGAATCTGCATCAAAGTGTGAACTCGGAGCTGAGATATCAGAGTTGCTCAAATACAAATTCATCACTGGGCTTTGCAAAAGAATTTTCCATCGTTAAGCAGAAGCGAAAGAAATTGATCTACTAACTGCATTACAACTGGCCCAAGCAAGTGAGGGCAAATCACAATATACTCAAGCTGTCAACGTGGTTACACCAAACACAAACAGTCAAAATCTCAAAACAAAGCAGTATGCAAGAACCCCACAATTAAGCTGCAATCAGTTTCGCTGTAATCGCTGTAACAAATCTGCACATCGAACATGTGCCGATACAAAACATATAAATGTTCTACATGTGGCAAAATTGGACATCTGAGTGAAGCTTGCCGACAACAACAACGAGGTAAACATGAAGGCCCTTTCAACAACTCAAGACTATCAACAAATCAAAGGAATAAACCAAAAGAGCAAGAGAGGAGCATCAGCACATTAAACATCAACAATATAGGAGCAGAAGATAAGTTAGATAATAAAATATTTATTGAAAACGTAAACAAACCAATTCTAATTTCCATTTTAATCTTAGGTAAATAAATGCAGTTTCAATTGGATAGTGGAGCGGCAATATCTGCTATGCCTGCAAATATTTTCAAATCACTTTTCAAGAATGTAGTACTTCAAAGAAGCGTGCAGACTGCAGGTGAATCTTTAAATTGTATAGGATATTTTAATGTGTCAATTGAATTTAAAAACAAGAAATCTACTTTGAAAATGCATGTAATAGAAAATGCAACTGCACAAGTACTAGGTCGAGATTTCTTTCAAAAATTTAATATTGGTTTTTCAATTTTGCATGTAGATAATAGAGCATTATAATCAAGTTATGAATTAAAATTGAAATCACTTTTAGAAAAACATAATGAATTATTTAAAAACGAATTAGGTATGTATAAGTTTAAACAAATATCGCTTGAAATTAATGAAAATGCAAGACCAAAATTTTGGAAACCTCTTCAGGTTCCATTTGCAAAAAAAGAAATGGTTCGTACTGAATTAGATAAATGGGTTAAATATGGACTCATAGTAAAAATCGATAATGCAGAGTGGGGAACGCCAATAGTGGTTGTACCCAAAAGTGGGGGTGGCATAAGAATATGTGGCGACTATAAGGTCACACTAAACCCACATCTTAAGGATTTTAATCACCCGTTACCTCGTATTGGAGACATTTTTGCTTCATTACATGGAGGTAAATTTTTTTGCACATTAGATGTGAAACAAGCTTTCATGCAATGTCTTCTCGATGAAAAATCCCAAATGCTTTGTGCATTAAGCACTGAAATGGGAATATACAAAGTACTTAGAGTGCCATATGGCATTAAAGTTGCCACAAACATATTTCAACAGGAAATGGAAAAAATCATTTCTGGTTTACAAGGTGTAGCAGCGTTTGTTGATGACATTCTTGTAGCAGCCTCCACTGCTGAAGAGCTTCTTGAAAGATTAGAAGCATTATTTGACAAACTTTCACAAACTGGAATCAAATTAAATAAAGACAAGTGTGTGTTCCTCGCCGAATCAATCGAGTATTTAGGCCACACAATTAATTCAAAAGGCCTGTCCAAAAACATGGATAGAGTCAAAAAAAAAATTAAACACTTCAGAACCACGAAATGTGGGTGAAGTTAAAGCTTTTTGCGGAGTTGTTAATTACTATTCCAAGTTCATCGAGGACTTAGCTAAAATTATGTCTCCGATTTATAACCTTTTAAAAAAGGATGTTATCTTTGATTTTAATTCTAAATGCAAAGAATCGTTTAACACGATAAAAATAGCTGAGGACATTACCTTAGTTCATTTCGATATAAATTATCCACTCATTTTAACGACAGACGCATCAAAACATAGCATTGCTGGAGTTTTATCCACAATTCAATTCAATCAAATTCAATTCAATTAAATTTATTAACAAAAATAGAGTAACATTTATAACATATAATATTTAATTCAAATAAAAATGTAAGCATGGCATATAAGCCGTCTGCCGTATATGATATCGATTAAGTTTTATTTTTTAAGAGATTGAACAAAGTTAAACAGTTTATACAATTAAAATCTGATGGTACAAATATATACTAACAAAAATAAATTAACAGAAATACATTAACGGAAATAGATTAACAGAAATAAGTACTTTTATAAAACACAATTTTTATATTTATATTTAAGCAAAAAAAATGATAATTTTATGTAGGAAATATTTAATATTTACACAAGATATTACGGATTACATTCAAAAAAGTCAAAGAACTGCAATAAGACGAGAAAAAAAAGAAAACGTAAATGAAAAGTTAGTGATGGCATACTTGGGCTTCTAGTTTAGCTAAAAAAATGGTCTTTTTATATAAAATAACTAAAAATAGTCGAGTCAAAACAAATTCAAATATGAATTCCTGTAATTGTTTGCGTGTGAAACAAATCGCAGAAGTATTTTCCAACCTCTCTCACCATTTAAAATACTGATAAGCTCATCGAAAGACAAGAAGCTTTTGCTAAAATAAAGCCTGCGTATTTCTTGAAGAATAGGACATATTGCAATGAAGTGGCGTACGTCTTCAATTTGGTTAAGGTTGCATAGAGAACATATAGCGTCTAAATCTGTTCTGTGAGGCCTATAATTAAGTTCAAGGGTTTCAGTTCGAACCTTAAAGATTAAACTCATATCTGAGGTTGAAAGTTCCTCCCTAAAATAATTATTATCACACAAGCTCAGATTCAAACGTCTATACGTAACCCTAGAGGTGGAATTTGTTACCCTTTCTAATTGTTGTTGATAGATTTTATCATCTACCACCGATATTAAATCATAAAAGATGTTTGTCCACTCTTCTCTGTTGCTTACATTCAGATCTAAAGAGACGCTGTGAGCCGACGCGAGCGCGTGCCAGTTTCTAAAAGGTGAATAACCACAGCGGAGTGATACCAGTAGAATTCTTTTATGTAAATTGCTATCAAATCTATGCATTACTTTCGTGAGATAGTCTGCATTGGCTTTCAAACTCCTCACATAAACTTGTGGTAGACCAGATTCAACATATATTGCGTAATTGGGGGTATTAAAAGGCAACCGGAAAATTCGTTTGAAAAAGTATCTTTGAATGCTTTCAATTTCCTCAAAAAATTGGTACCCATAAACAATTCAGGATGGTAAAGAGCGACCTATATCATTCATATCTCAAAAATCTTTATTAATATTTTTTGATCCAGATAAAGAGACACCTGTACTTGCCAATGAGAGACTAAAGCGTTGGTCTTCTTATATTAGTGGCTATGATTTTAAAATCAAGAAAACAAATTCAGTCCATTTTTAAAAAGAAGTAGTGAAATAAGTATCGGAGAAAATATTCTTTTTTGGGGCGATCGAATTATCCCACAAAAACTTCAAGATGTCTTTCTAGAGGAATTACATTCCCCACACATGGGCATGGTCAAAACTAAATCGATTGCCAGAAAATATTTTTGGTGGCCCAGTATGAATAAAGCTATCGAAAATCGTTGCAAGAATTGTGAAACATGTAAACTTAACAGTGATAATCCTCCCAAAGCTGAACTAGTATCTTGGCCGATTCCAACGAAACCATGGTCTCGTATTCATATGTGGATTCAAAATCCAAATGGTTAGAAGTATTTAAAACAAAACATGCAATTTCTCAGTTCACAAGAGATAAACTTAGAGAAACTTTTGCTAGGTATGGTTTGTGTGACGTTATTGTGTCTGATAACGGTTCAGTTTTCAAGTCCAACGAACTCGAAGAATTTTTTTCTTCAAATGGCATAGATCATAGAACAACTCCAACATACTTTTCCCAAAATAATGGGCAAGCTGAAAATGCAGTGAGAACAATTAAAAATGCTCTTTTGAGAGCACTTGAAAATAAACCTAAGACAAGTTATAAAATAGAAGTCGCTTTACAATTTTTTTTATTAGTTTACAGGGTGACTCCACATTGTTCTACTGGTCAATCCCCTTCAGATGCAATTTATGCAAGAAAAATAAAAACAAGATTAGACATGTTCTTACCAGATCAGAACGATATTTTTAAGAAAAGTTCTAACAAAATAGCAAAACAGAGCAAAATTTCACAAAAAAAATACTTTAGAGGAAGGAAAGCAAGAAAACTAAAAATAGGTCAAAATCCAAAATGTTAAAATTAAAAATTTGAAAGGAAATAAAACGATATGGTTAGATGCAAAAATAAAAGAAATCATTGGACAACGATTGTACTTTTGTGAGTTGCATAATGGAAACATTATAAAAAGACATATAGATTAAATCAAATGAGTGAAGCTAGCAATCTGCACGTTACAAAAAAAAAAAACTATCCAATTGAAACACATACAAAATTAATATTTTTTGTTCAATAATACATACATACATTTATTTATATATAAAAAAATATATCACTGCATTACAAAAATAATGTAAAAAACTATATATATTTATTTTAGGATTTAAGGTAGTTCTAAAAATATGTTGAAATTGTAAAATTATTTCAAAATTATTTTAAGCAAAAAAAGGGGGTATTGCAGTGTAAGCCCAGCCTTAATTTAGTACTTAGATATTAATGACATCTACTTTTAAAGTAGCATGGTAAAGGACTGTCAAAAAAGGGCGCCATTAATAAAGAAGCTACCTAACTGAGAGAACGTGTTTCATTTATAATCCGAAGACATCACAATAAGTAAAAAAAAAATTATTAAACAAAAATATTTTTTTTTAAATTACATTAATTTGACTTTTTAAGATAAAGTTCAGTTTAACTTGAATACCGCATATATATTTGATACAAATACATACATATTTGCTAATTTCTATGGAGGAATGGCAAACAGCTACTAATGTTAAACATGAAACACTTCACAAACATATAAATATTTTACTTAATTCAATCGAAATAATTCGTTGTACTTTAGTGGGCCATGATGAAGCATTTCAAGAAGAACAGAAATTATTAGAAAATAGTATAATTTGCGAATGCAGGGAAAAATTAGTAAAAATATTAAACAAATACAATATTACACATGATATTAAGAATATTCATCTCCTTTACGAGGAACAAACTGATAGTGAAATAGAAATTGTTTTATCAAACCAAAACGAACCAAAAAATGTATCGCTAAAAATGAATCCTGTAAATTTATAAACTTAGCCACAAAAATTTTACTGGAAATTGACGGAAGTCCGGGCAACTTAAAAGGCTTTTTGGACACTTTAGGCTTACTAGACACTCTGAAAGAAATCCATGAAACGATAGGAATACAAGTAATTAAATTAAAATTAAAGGGATCAGCCAGAGATTTAGTAACAACTGAGACGACAATTGCTCAAATATCCAGCACCCTTGAAAAGGGGATACAAACTGATTCTTCAGATACAATTTTGGCAAAAATCTCAAGAGTACAGTATAAAAATGCAAACGAATACGCGAAAGAAATTGACGAATTGTCTAAAAGTTTAAGATCAGCTTATATCTCCGAAGGGTATCCAGCAAATGCCGCTAACAAATTGACGACCAAAACGGTTGTTAAAAGCTTGGTAGATAATACCACCAACCTTGAGGTCAGAACGTCCATGATATCTAGAAAAGTCACCAATAGACGAACCTGGCAACACCATAACATATTTCAGCATTCCCTTCATACCTGAACTGACACAATGCAACAACCTTAATAAGATAATCGACCAACAAAAAGACAACAAAAACAAAATGAAGTTTGTATTTAAAGCCAACCACACGTTGAGGAACCTGTTTTGTAACACGAAAACTAACATAAAAGAAGAACAACACAACGTATGAGATTTTAGATTTTTATTTTCGTGGACGATATTCATATTAGATAAAGTTTTGTATTTTCTGCGTACTCAAAAAGAATCAGGTAGAAAGTTTTCTGATTCATCTTAATTCCATCCACGAAAAAATTAAATTTACAATGCAAAGAGAACAAGAAAACTCTTTGACTTTCCTAGACGTTAAAGTCATACGGACACTCATACGGACAGATACTTACATGCTACATCACATCATCACCCAGCCAACTTGACATCGGTTGTATCGGCTCTTGTGAACCATACTCACAAAATTTATGACCCGAACACCTCAAGCAAGAGTTGAAGGATATAGACATTGCACTTAAAAAGAATGGCTACAACTCCAAACAGAGAACCTGGAAACCCAAACCCAGCTCACAAAAACATTCGCTACATCCAGCATTGGAAAAAAGCCTTTTTACCCTATATCAAAGGCATAACGGACGGAATTGGGCAAATCTTACAAAAATATGATGTTAAAACCATCTTTAAACCGCCAACTAAGGTTCGTCAATTTTTAAGATCGCATAAGGACAAAATTCCACTCCAAAATCCTGGTGTATACTCTGTTCCCTGTGGCTGTGGGTCTTTTTATATTGGTGAAATGAAAAGAAGTATTAAAACGCGTTTAAACGAACATATCAAAGCTATCCAAAACAAAGCTGTTACAAAATCGGCAATATGTGAACATCTGGCCTACAACGAAGATCACTTTATACGTTTTGATCAAGCTAGATCAATCGCAAATGAAAGATTTTATGTACCAAGAATCGTCAGAGAAGCAATTGAAATTAAGAAACATACAAATTTCAATAGAGATTCTAGCTTTAAATTATCGCCAACGTGGGATCCTCTCATAAGCAAAACCATAGTAAAGCAAATCAAAAAACCTATAGCCGATATCGTGAGCTTTGCATGTGTCCAAAAATACATCGACTCAACGGAACAACAACCTAGAACGAGTACACCACCACCACCCACAAGCAATCCAAATGCATCAACATCTACGCACCGGTACTACTTGAGAGCGAGAGCTAAAAGCCAATAACTTAAACAACATCAATCAAACGTCAGTCTCATCCCGTGACCACGAAGTATGAAACTTCTTCGAAACGTCGGGTAGAAAGAAATAAGAAAATATTTCTTATAACGCCGTAAGTTCCGAAAATACAAAACTTTATCTAACACAACGTAGTTTATCAAATTGGATGTAAGGGTAATAGAACACAAAGCTGCGATCTTGTTTACATAGGGACAACAAAAAGGGCGCTGGGGGTAAGGATAGCGGAACATCAAACTAACATAAGGAAACAGATGACAACAACTTTTAGCAACACATAGATGAGACAAAACACCGCTTATTTTGACAAAAAAAGCATACAAAATAAAAAAAAAACGATGAACACTAAAGAAGACAAAGATAACATAAAATCAAGTTACAGTGTGGTTCTAAGAAAAATCCTGTGATGTTAGTTTATAAGTTCTTGTCTTGATTTTTAATGTTAAGCGTTTTTTAAATTAATTTAAAGTGTTGTCTTTTGTTAAAAAAAAAATACATAAAGTAAGATTCTTTAAAATAAATATGTAAGGTAAAAATTGTTATGTTTAAAGACTAAATTTCATTGTAAAATGTATATTTGTTTATAGAAGTTAAATAAAATTGTCCTTGAAAAAGTTGGTAAAAAGCCAACGAAACGTCGGAAAGAATGAATTAATTTTTTTATTTGCATTCGGAAAATAATGATCTGAAAGCTGCCAGAACAAATTATCACATTTAAAAACAACAGATCACCATTCTCATAAAATAAGTTATTGTTTATGTTTTTCACTAGTAACAAAAATAAGATAAGCTTGTTTTTATAATAATATTAATTATTTTTATTTATTGAACAAAGGAAGACAGTAAAAACATAACAAAACATAAACAATCGAATTGACAATTAACTGAAACAACATACGTACATATGTTATTAAAAACGAAACAAAAAATGTATGTCACTAACATGAACTTAGTGAATTTTAACCCAATTGAAATAAAAAAAATCGAAATCAAATGTCACCATGGCAGCTGTGCTCGATTTTCCAGGAGCGTTGATTTGTGGTAGCATGCTTAGCTTTTAACAATATTCCGCTTACGGACCATTTGTCTTCTATTTCAGGATAGAACAAATTATCGCACATAGACTTTTTCTTTAAAAAGCTTACGTTGCTTAACTGCTTTTATTGGAACACTCAACCAATGTTTAGTCGCCTTTAAATTTTCATAGCTCAAATCAAAACATACATTGCCAAATGTTCTGTATCAGAACAATTGAAGGATCCTTAGCAAAGTCAAAGTCTAAGGCGGTGTCATCATTCACCGAAAACGAACCTTCATCTGATTTCGAACTAGAATTCTTCGTTTTTTTTTTAGTTTTTGCTGCGTGTTTGATACTTTCGGTCTACTTTTAAACGCTTATTAAAAGAGTATATCTCTGATTTTTTAGGTTCAAACGTGTCCCGATTGTTGGGGCAGATTTGAAAACAGTCGGTGAGCGACAAAAAAAAATTTCGTAAATAAGTATTTTGTGCTTACCCATCTAATATATCTGATATGAGAGTATTTATGATAGCAGTATATTTAGTAAATGGGAAGCCACGTTGTATTGATAGTTTTTTGCACGATTTCTGTGAAGAATTAAAGGATCTTCAAATAAATGGATTAGTTATCAACCAAAAGACATTACAAATTTAAATAAAATATTTTGTTTATGATGCTCCTGTTAAGGCTTTTGTTTGTGGCATAATGTCTCACAATTCTTTTAATGGTTGCTTAAAATGCGAACAAGTTGGTCGCTCTGTTGACAGAGTTACAATCCATATACAGCCAATTACATTATTACATTACATTACATTTTAATCTACTCCGTAGATAAATCTACGAAGTAGACACATTTACGAGCACTGGCTACTGAGGCCATCGGCTCAGACAATTACAAAGACAACACACAAGACGACATTGATACAGGACAGAAGAGAAGACAGAAGGAGAACGGAAAACAGAAAACACATAACACATGTCAACAGCACGCAGTTGGTTTTCAGACGGTCCCCCATCTTTCTACTAACCACACGCAACGATGCTTGATTTCGCTGATCTCACGGGAAGCGATACTTTATCGGAGCCAAGGCCGTTGACACCCAAATTACATTATATTATAAGTTTTATTCGCAAATGTGATTATTTTTCTGACAGCTTTCTTTCAGAGCTCACGATCACGATCTGTGTAACCTAAATATCTGTGGTTTTACCCTCCCCGACGTGATTTCTTCTACTTCCGAAGAATCTAAAGCGAGCATCAACCCGACCTATGATGTCGCGCAGCACAACGATGGCTAACGGTTCGAAGAAGCCAACATTCCAATTTGAAAGTAGCCGCCAATTACTACGCTCGACTTCAAATGCCGCCGTTCGTAGAATCAGATGTCGACAACAGTTTTTTTTTATTGGACTTCTACTTCCGTACATCCGGCATCGCCCCAGACAGCCGCAAATTTGATACGGTTTGTGCACAACTGCCACACTGCCGAGCTCCGACTCCGACGAAAAAACTCGGGTGGCTGACATGGTTATGGAAAAAGTCGAATTTAGGAAGCCGAGCCATCAACATCAAGAAACCAAACTTATATACAAACTCCTAGTTTTAATAAAATTATCTTGAAACTAATTGTGTCCATTGTTTTAATCTTCCAGGGATTAATCAGTTGTCATGTGGCTAAAGTGCTAAACCCATTTGCTAACGTGTTCATGAGTAAAAATGCAAGAAACAAAAACAAAAAATATGTGAGCAATCAAATTATGTGAGATGGTATTAGTGTGATGTATAGCTTGAACCAATTCACTTGGCCATTATACTGCGCAGATCTCTTCAAATTTCTCTGCTCATCTCATGAATTTTGAAAGATACACACAATCAAGACCCAGCGATGGACTTTCTTTACATGAGATATGATCACGAGCTATTGTCATGTTTTCAAAAAAACAAAAACTTTGGCCAAGTGATTTGGTTCAAGCATACACACACACTTTCTTGGCTATTTTCAATTTTATCCCTTGGGAAAAATAATTTTTGTTCCTATATCATTGTATTTGTAATCTAAAGTACTATCAAAATGGGTGTTTCACCTAGCGCCATCTAGTTTCGCTATCTCGCTATTTCGTATTGTAGACTTTTAATCCTGGAGATGTTTTCAACACATATGCAATTTTAGAAAGAGACAGAACGGGAAAGATGTATATAAAGTGTTAGCAGTTAGAGGGAAACAAATCATCAAGACTTTTTCGTGTTATTTCTTTGTCATTTTCTTAAGAATAACTAATAATGAGAGAATGGAGGATAGAAATTTAGACAGGGATGTGAGGAGTTTTCATTTCTGCCTTGAAAATACAGTTTTTGGGTGGGATTTTTATAGATACGGCAACTCGATTTATTTGCAGGATGAAATTTACCGTTTTAGCGATTAGAAAATATTTGCTTTGTGGTGTGATTGTTTACAATCGGTTTTTAGTGTTTGCATTTCAATTTTTGTTTTTTAATACCTATAAAATATAAAGTTATAAACATACCTTTACTATGTTAATCTGTTGTGCACCTTTTAAGTGTTTTAATTATTCTTGTTTTCCCTTGTTTTTAGTGTTAAACCCGTCTTTTAAATATATATATATATTGTAGCCGCAATTTCAATTTATGCTTGTATTGTAAATAAAGAATTGTATATTAAGAGCTGCCGCTACTAAGTATATACTAAATTGTTACGTATCGTAGTATAAGTACACCAATATATGTATACCTATTATAATATCACTTATTCGCCGTGCGCCACTCGCCAGTCGTCGGTTTGTAGTCAACCCGAGCGGTCGTAATAAAAGAAATATTCATACCGTGCTGTGTTTTATTTTACAAACGAGGAATTAATGTTAAAAAGCAATATTCGGACCATCTATAGACTTTAAAAATCAGAAGTGGGATAGAAAACTCACCCTTCGCGAGATAATAAATAATAAATACGAATTATTAACAAACGAAAAAATAGAAAGCCCCTCGCGAGAAAATATATAATAAAATAATATATACATATAGTTGTACCCAAACGAGCGCTACCAAAATAGATTAAATTAAAACCACGAGTGTGTGACGGTGTGCTTACGTGCATAAAAAGAAAAAAAAAACAAATCACTTTTGCCTGCGCATTAAAATATCTGTGTTGTGTAGTGCAAATAAAATTCTAAAGCCGTAATTCGAATCCAAAACCCAAACGACGCGACAAGACGAACGGTAGATTAACGGAATTTAAACCCAGTAACCATATACACACACACATATAGAATGGATGCAGGAAAGTACAAGTCGTACACGGCGACACAGCTAAAAAATTGGTTGGCGCAGCTGAAGAAAAAAACAACAGGAAACAAGAGCGAGTTGATATTAAGATTGATGTCTATTCCTGAAAAAAAGCGCGGCGAATACTCACTCTTAACGCAAAAGCCATTGGTATTCGACGATGTGAACGACAACGACAACGAAAATGAGGCGAATAATGATGACGATGACGATGAGTATGAGGACAGCGTTGATGTAAATAATGAGAGAGCAGCAAAAACAAATGAAAAGCAAAATGACAGCAACAATGAAGATAGCGATAATGAAGATGATGACAGAAACCCACCACCAATGAACGAGAAAAAAGAATTGGAGTTGATGAAAAAAGAGATAGAACTGCTAAAGAAAGAAATCAAACTACTTAAAAAAGAAAATGAAATGCTAAAAAAAAGGAGCCTACAAAAGAGAGTCACGATTTGAGGGGAAACGATTACTTCCATAACGGAACTAAAGAATTGCTTCCTGACTTTGATGGAGAGTGTTTCCAGCATTGGGAAACTCAATTGAAAAAATTGTTAAGGACGTACAAATTGGACGACAACAGTGCGCGCATTTTAATTTCGTGCCGATTGAAGGGAAAGGCACTCAATTGGTTCGACTCGAGATGTGATCTGGTGCAAATTCCCACAACACAGCTGTTGAAGGAGATGAGTGGAGTTTTTGGAACTCAAGAGAGCCGGCTGTCAATTAAAAAAGCGTTTAAGGGTTGGAAGTGGCAGCACAGTGAGACTTTCTAGCAATACTTCCATGACAAAATAATATTGGCAAACAAATTGTCAATGGATGAAGATGAGTTACTAGAAAGTCTCATTGACGGGATCCCAGACTCCAGACATCCGTCTACGATCCCAAGCACAGATGCAGTGCTTCGACAATAAGCAACAACTGGCAGAGGCATTCAATAAGATTGAGTTGCCTAAAATAAAAACAGTAGTTACAACCACCAACAAACCGACGACTTTACCATCAACGTCACGACGAGCAACAGCAGCAGCTAAGTCCAAGCCCATTCGATGCTTTAATTGCAACTCGTTTGGACATATCGCTACGGAGTGTCGTAAAGCAAAGCGGCCACCAGGTTCCTGTCATGTGTGTGCAGAAGTTGGTCACTTGGCAGCAGATTGCCCCAAAAGGAAGGCACTGGTAGTTCACATATTTGACTATCATGACGACGATGAAGACAATTATGTAAGATTATTAATTTTTGAATTTTATACAAATCAACTAGTGCATGCACTTTATTAGATACTGGCAGCCCAGTAAGCATAGTAAGAGAGGGAGTTTTTCCGGATTTCATTCAAATATGTAAAAAATCTAAAAAAAATAATGTTAATATAGTTGGCATAAATAAAAGCCCATTAAAAATAAAAGGCATTGTACAGAATTTCATTCATTATGAAGATAAAAAAATAAAATTGGAATTATATGTTGTAGCGAATGATACTATGCAGCATGCCGCTGTGTTAGATAGAGACTTTTTAAAATTGGCAGGTTTAAGATTAAGAGCAAATGAAGAACAAACGAAAAGACAAATGAAAGAACAAAATATAGAAATAAATGAAAACAAAAATGAATATGAAAGCGAATGTTACGATCTAATGAATATAGAGATGGAGGAGAATGCAAATGAGATTAATTTACCTAATGAAATAGATTATAAAACAAAAGAAGTTTTTTTTTGAAATGTTTAAAAAATTTAAATGTTGCGAACGTCCCGAATGGCCTGAGACTAATATAAAAATGAAATTGAATTTGACGACTGTGAAACCTTTCCATTCTCCCCCTAGGAGGCTATCTTATTTGGAAAAAGCTCAGGTTCAGGGTATATTAGACGAGTTGATGAAGACGGGAGTGATAAGAATCAGTAAATCAGAGTATGCGTCCCTTATCGTGTTGGTAAAAGAGAAGACAGGCGACGTTAGATTATGCATTGATTTCCGAAATCTTAATAAAATGACTGCAAAGGATAAGTATCCCTTAACCTTAATCGATGATTTATTAGACAGGTTAGCTAATAAAAAGATTTTCTCATTGTTAGATCTGAAAAGTGCGTTTTACCATGTCAATATGGATGAGGAGTCAATAAAATATACGTCATTCGTGACACCTTTAGGACAATATGAATTCCTCAAAATGCCATTCGGATTAAGGAACGCTCCTTCAATGAAGTATTTGAGGATCTTATTCGGGTGGGGAAGGTTGCAATCTACCTTGATGATATTATGATAGCTACGGAAACAATTGGTGAACATCTTAGCATATTAGAAGAGGTTTTTGGTAAATTAATAAGAAACAAATTGGAATTAAGACAGGATAAGTGTAGATTTTTTACAAACAGAGATTCAGTATCTCGGGTATACCATATCAAAAGAAAGGATACGATAACAAAGGAATTGAGTGGGTTAGAAATGTCCCTATACCTAAAAATGTTAAAGAAGTACATAGCTTTCTGGGTCTATGTTCGTACTTCAGGAGGTTCGCTAAGGAATTTTCCTTAATAGCTGAAACTTTATATAAACTCATACGAAAAGATGCTGTGTTCAAATTTGAAGAAAATGAGCTTCAAGCATTTAAATCACTTCAAAAAAAATAAATAGAAACTCCAATACCAGCTATATACGACCCGCGAGATGAGACAGAGCTCCATTGTGATGCTAGCTCTCTAGGATTCGGAGCAATGCTCTTACAAAAGAAAAATGATGGAAAGTTCCACCCAATATTCAAAGCGTACGACTGATTGCGAGTCCAAATATCGTAGTTTTGAACTAGAGACCTTAGCAATAATTAATGCACTCAAGCGATTTAGGATTTACCTACACGTTATGAGGTTTAACATTGTTACGGATTGTAACTCCCTCACTCTTACATTGAACAAAAGGGATATAAATCCCAGGATTGCTAGGTGGGCGCTCGAGTTACAGAACTACGATTATATTTTGGAACATAGGAGTGGGAACAAAATGCAACACGTAGATGCACTCAGTCGCATGACTAATTTGTTAGTACTTGAGGACAATACGTTCGAGCAAACCCTATCCATTTGCCAAAACAAAGATGAGGAAATTCAAAAGATAAGAGACAAATTACAAAAAGAGGAAGATAATAGGTATGAGCTCCGGAACGGGTTGGTCTATAGGAAAGTTGAACAAAATATTCTTTTCTACGTGCCTAGTGGTATGGAGAGTAGTATTTTACAAAAGTATCATAACGAAATGGGACATGTAGGTAGTGAAAAAGTTGCAGATGCTGTATCCATATCTTATTGGTTTCCTAAACTAAAGGAAAAGATACAAAACCATACAAAAACCTAAAACTGCAAACGCTAACCTTCCTGGAGATTTTCGTCCAATAACAATATCATCTGTGATACTGCGTACTCTGCACTCCATATTGGCCAAAAGAATAGCAGCAAAATACCAACTTGACCCTAGGCAATAGGCCTTTACAAAAGAAGATGGATGCGCTAACAAATTAACCATCATAGATATGCTTCTAAGAGAAAATCATGCAAACTTCAAAAGTTTCTACATAGCTTCTTTAGATGTAGCGAAGGCCTTTGACACGGTGTCACACGCTGCTATATGGAGTGCTCTGCAAACCTGCGGAACAACAGTGGAACTGCAGAAATACATAAAGGAAAATTACACCCATTCCACAACTTCCCTTATTGGCAATGGTTGGACCTCAGAGTCTATCAAACCCAGGAGTGGGGTCAAACAAGGCGACCCCCTATCCCCGATCATCTTCAATATGATCATCGATAGACTATTAGAGAGATACCCTAATGAAATAGGATGTAGAATAGGTACGACCATAACCAATGCCATTGCCTTCGCGGACGATCTGGTTCTGTGCGCGTCAACACCGTCTGGTTTGCAGAAGTTGATGGACATCACAGAGTCGTTCTTCAAATCGTGCGGACTTAATGTAAGCCCTGCCAAATGCATCACCATCAGCATCAAAGGGCAGGCCAAGCAAAAGATCGCGCTGATTGAGGCAAGAACCTTCAAGTACGGGCAACAGTCGATACCCGCCTTGAAGAGATCAGAAAATTGGAAGTATCTTGGCCTCCAATTTACGCCTGATGACAGATGCAAGGTGAAGCCTAGTGAGCTCCTTCTTCCAAAGCTGGAGAGAGTCACTCGAGCTCCGCTCAAACCCCAACAGAGGCTTCATATCCTCCGGACTACCCTTATTCCCCAATTATACCACCAGCTAACATTGGGGAATACCACCATTGGTAGTCTTAATAAAACTGACAGAATCATAAGAGCAGCGGTAAGGAAATGGCTACATCTTCCCAAGGACATCCCAATACCATTCTTCCACACAACGACCAACAACGGTGGACTTGGTATTGTTGCGCTAAGATGGATGGCTCCTATGCTTCGTCAAAAAAGACTGAGAAACTTAAGGCTACCAAACTTGGATGAGTCTGTTATCGCTAACATGTACATAGCAAAAGAAATAGACAAGGCTA
Organism: Platycheirus rosarum; assembly: GCA_963971375.1. Taxonomy (NCBI): domain Eukaryota; kingdom Metazoa; phylum Arthropoda; class Insecta; order Diptera; family Syrphidae; genus Platycheirus; species Platycheirus rosarum. The sequence goes on along the minus strand of OZ020509.1, from coordinate 55,209,562 downwards.
TGGACAGACTCAGGGTAGACGGCAGGGTACTGAACACAATATCGGAAATTAACGACTACTGGAAGGGCAAATTACTTAACTCTGTGGACGGAAAAGGCTTGCGTGACGCCGACAAAATTCCGCAAGTCCATCGATGGATCAAAGAACCGACAAAGTTCCTATCTGGTCGGGACTTTGTAAATTGTATTCGAACCAGGATTAATGCCCTTCCAAGCAAATCTAGGACATCAAGAGGGCGTCCAACTATGGACCGGGAATGCAGAGCAGGGTGCCAAGTGCCCGAAACCTTGAATCATATTGTCCAACAATGCCACCGAACACATGGACCCCGGATCCTGAGACATAATAGTGTGGTCCACTTTCTAAGAAGGAGTGCAAACAATAGAGGCTACGAGACCATCGAGGAGCCGACAATCCATACCTCGGAAGGTATCAGGAAGCCAGATCTCGTGATTTGCACTCCGGACCATGCTATAGTAGTGGACGCCCAAGTCGTTACCGATGGGAGGTCGCTCGAGGAAGCTCACCGGAGGAAGCTTCAAAAGTATAACACGGCGACCCCCTATCCCCGATCATCTTCAATATGATCATCGATAGACTATTAGAGAGATACCCTAATGAAATAGGATGTAGAATAGGTACGACCATAACCAATGCCATTGCCTTCGCGGACGATCTGGTTCTGTGCGCGTCAACACCGTCTGGTTTGCAGAAGTTGATTGACATCACAGAGTCGTTCTTCAAATCGTGCGGACTTAATGTAAGCCCTGCCAAATGCATCACCATCAGCATCAAAGGGCAGGCCAAGCAAAAGATCGCGCTGATTGAGGCAAGTACCTTCAAGTACGGGCAACAGTCGATACCCGCCTTGAAGAGATCAGAAAATTGGAAGTATCTTGGCCTCCAATTTACGCCCGATGACAGATGCAAGGTGAAGCCTAGTGAGCTCCTTCTTCCAAAGCTGGAGAGAGTCACTCGAGCTCCACTCAAACCCCAACAGAGGCTTCATATCCTCCGGACTACCCTTATTCCCCAATTATACCACCAGCTAACATTGGGGAATACCACCATTGGTAGTCTTAATAAAACTAACAGAATCATAAGAGCAGCGGTAAGGAAATGGCTACATCTTCCCAAGGACATCCCAATACCATTCTTCCACACAACGACCAACAACGGTGGACTTGGTATTGTTGCGCTAAGATGGATGGCTCCTATGCTTCGTCAAAAAAGACTGAGAAACTTAAGGCTATTAAACTTGGAAGAGTCTGTTATCGCTAACATATACATAGCAAAAGAAATAGACAAGGCTGTGGACAGACTCAGGGTAGACGGCAGGGTACTGAACACAATATAGGAAATTAACGACTACTGGAAGATCAAATTACTTAACTCTGTGGACGGAAAAGGCTTGCGTGACGCCGACAAAATTCCGCAAGCCCATCGATGGATCAAAGAACCGACAAAGCTCCTATCAGGTCGGGACTTTGTAAATTGTATTCGAATCAGGATTAATGCCCTTCCAAGCAAATCTAGGACATCAAGAGGGCGTCCAACTATGGACCGGGTATGCAGAGCAGGGTGCCAAGTGCCCGAAACCTTGAATCATATTGTCCAACAATGCCACCGAACACATGGACCCCGGATCCTGAGACATAATAGTGTGGTCCACTTTCTAAGAAGGAGTGCAAACAATAGAGGCTACGAGACCATCGAGGAGCCGACAATCCATACCTCGGAAGGTATCAGGAAGCCAGATCTCGTGATTTGCACTCCGGACCATGCTATAGTAGTGGACGCCCAAGTCGTTACCGATGGGAGGTCGCTCGAGGAAGCTCACCGGAGGAAGCTTCAAAAGTATAACACGGCGACCCCCTATCCCCGATCATCTTCAATATGATCATCGATAGACTATTAGAGAGATACCCTAATGAAATAGGATGTAGAATAGGTACGACCATAACCAATGCCATTGCCTTCGCGGACGATCTGGTTCTGTGCGCGTCAACACCGTCTGGTTTGCAGAAGTTGATTGACATCACAGAGTCGTTCTTCAAATCGTGCGGACTTAATGTAAGCCCTGCCAAATGCATCACCATCAGCATCAAAGGGCAGGCCAAGCAAAAGATCGGGCTGATTGAGGCAAGAACCTTCAAGTACGGGCAACAGTCGATACCCGCCTTGAAGAGATCAGAAAATTGGAAGTATCTTGGCCTCCAATTTACGCCCGATGACAGATGCAAGGTGAAGCCTAGTGAGCTCCTTCTTCCAAAGCTGGAGAGAGTCACTCGAGCTCCGCTCAAACCCCAACAGAGGCTTCATATCCTCCGGACTACCCTTATTCCCCAATTATACCACCAGCTAACATTGGGGAATACCACCATTGGTAGTCTTAATAAAACTGACAGAATCATAAGAGCAGCGGTAAGGAAATGGCTACATCTTCCCAAGGACATCCCAATACCATTCTTCCACACAACGACCAACAACGGTGGACTTGGTATTGTTGCGCTAAGATGGATGGCTCCTATGCTTCGTCAAAAAAGACTGAGAAACTTAAGGCTACCGATGGGAGGTCGCTCGAGGAAGCTCACCGGAGGAAGCTTCAAGAGTATAACACGGCGACCCCCTATCCCCGATCATCTTCAATATGATCATCGATAGACTATTAGAGAGATACCCTAATGAAATAGGATGTAGAATAGGTACGACCATAACCAATGCCATTGCCTTCGCGGACGATCTGGTTCTGTGCGCGTCAACACCGTCTGGTTTGCAGAAGTTGATTGACATCACAGAGTCGTTCTTCAAATCGTGCGGACTTAATGTAAACCCTGCCAAATGCATCACCATCAGCATCAAAGGGCAGGCCAAGCAAAAGATCGGGCTGATTGAGGCAAGAACCTTCAAGTACGGGCAACAGTCGATACCTGCCTTGAAGAGATCAGAAAATTGGAAGTATCTTGGCCTCCAATTTACGCCCGATGACAGATGCAAGGTGAAGCCTAGTGAGCTCCTTCTTCCAAAGCTGGAGAGAGTCACTCGAGCTCCGCTCAAACCCCAACAGAGGCTTCATATCCTCCGGACTACCCTTATTCCCCAATTATACCACCAGCTAACATTGGGGAATACCACCATTGGTAGTCTTAATAAAACTGACAGAATCATAAGAGCAGCGGTAAGGAAATGGCTACATCTTCCCAAGGACATCCCAATACCATTCTTCCACACAACGACCAACAACGGTGGACTTGGTATTGTTGCGCTAAGATGGATGGCTCCTATGCTTCGTCAAAAAAGACTGAGAAACTTAAGGCTACCGATGGGAGGTCGTTTGAGGAAGCTCACCGGAGGAAGCTTCAAAAGTATAACACGGCGACCCCCTATCCCCGATCATCTTCAATATGATCATCGATAGACTATTAGAGAGATACCCTAATGAAATAGGATGTAGAATAGGTACGACCATAACCAATGCCATTGCCTTCGCGGACGATCTGGTTCTGTGCGCGTCAACACCGTCTGGTTTGCAGAAGTTGATTGACATCACAGAGTCGTTCTTCAAATCGTGCGGACTTAATGTAAGCCCTGCCAAATGCATCACCATCAGCATCAAAGGGCAGGCCAAGCAAAAGATCGCGCTGATTGAGGCAAGAACCTTCAAGTACGGGCAACAGTCGATACCCGCCTTGAAGAAATCAGAAAATTGGAAGTATCTTGGCCTCCAATTTACGCCCGATGACAGATGCAAGGTGAAGCCTAGTGAGCTCCTTCTTCCAAAGCTGGAGAGAGTCACTCGAGCTCCACTCAAACCCCAACAGAGGCTTCATATCCTCCGGACTACCCTTATTCCCCAATTATACCACCAGCTAACATTGGGGAATACCACCATTGGTAGTCTTAATAAAACTAACAGAATCATAAGAGCAGCGGTAAGGAAATGGCTACATCTTCCCAAGGACATCCCAATACCATTCTTCCACACAACGACCAACAACGGTGGACTTGGTATTGTTGCGCTAAGATGGATGGCTCCTATGCTTCGTCAAAAAAGACTGAGAAACTTAAGGCTACCAAACTTGGATGAGTCTGTTTTCGCTAACATATACACAGCAAAAGAAATAGACAAGGCTATGGACAGACTCAGGGTAGACGGCAGGGTACTGAACACAATATAGGAAATTAACGACTACTGGAAGATCAAATTACTTAACTCTGTGGACGGAAAAGGCTTGCGTGACGCCGACAAAATTCCGCAAGCCCATCGATGGATCAAAGAACCGACAAAGCTCCTATCAGGTCGGGACTTTGTAAATTGTATTCGAATCAGGATTAATGCCCTTCCAAGCAAATCTAGGACATCAAGAGGGCGTCCAACTATGGACCGGGAATGCAGAGCAGGGTGCCAAGTGCCCGAAACCTTGAATCATATTGTCCAACAATGCCACCGAACACATGGACCCCGGATCCTGAGACATAATAGTGTGGTCCACTTTCTAAGAAGGAGTGCAAACAATAGAGGCTACGAGACCATCGAGGAGCCGACAATCCATACCTCGGAAGGTATCAGGAAGCCAGATCTCGTGATTTGCACTCCGGACCATGCTATAGTAGTGGACGCCCAAGTCGTTACCGATGGGAGGTCGCTCGAGGAAGCTCACCGGAGGAAGCTTCAAAAGTATAACACGGCGACCCCCTATCCCCGATCATCTTTAATATGATCATCGATAGACTATTAGAGAGATACCCTAATGAAATAGGATGTAGAATAGGTACGACCATAACCAATGCCATTGCCTTCGCGGACGATCTGGTTCTGTGCGCGTCAACACCGTCTGGTTTGCAGAAGTTGATTGACATCACAGAGTCGTTCTTCAAATCGTGCGGACTTAATGTAAGCCCTGCCAAATGCATCACCATCAGCATCAAAGGGCAGGCCAAGCAAAAGATCGGGCTGATTGAGGCAAGAACCTTCAAGTACGGGCAACAGTCGATACCCGCCTTGAAGAGATCAGAAAATTGGAAGTATCTTGGCCTCCAATTTACGCCCGATGACAGATGCAAGGTGAAGCCTAGTGAGCTCCTTCTTCCAAAGCTGGAGAGAGTCACTCGAGCTCCGCTCAAACCCCAACAGAGGCTTCATATCCTCCGGACTACCCTTATTCCCCAATTATACCACCAGCTAACATTGGGGAATACCACCATTGGTAGTCTTAATAAAACTGACAGAATCATAAGAGCAACAGTAAGGAAATGGCTACATCTTCCCAAGGACATCCCAATACCATTCTTCCACACAACGACCAACAACGGTGGACTTGGTATTGTTGCGCTAAGATGGATGGCTCCTATGCTTCGTCAAAAAAGACTGAGAAACTTAAGGCTACCGATGGGAGGTCGCTCGAGGAAGCTCACCGGAGGAAGCTTCAAGAGTATAACACGGCGACCCCCTATCCCCGATCATCTTCAATATGATCATCGATAGACTATTAGAGAGATACCCTAATGAAATAGGATGTAGAATAGGTACGACCATAACCAATGCCATTGCCTTCGCGGACGATCTGGTTCTGTGCGCGTCAACACCGTCTGGTTTGCAGAAGTTGATTGACATCACAGAGTCGTTCTTCAAATCGTGCGGACTTAATGTAAGCCCTGCCAAATGCATCACCATCAGCATCAAAGGGCAGGCCAAGCAAAAGATCGCGCTGATTGAGGCAAGAACCTTCAAGTACGGGCAACAGTCGATACCCGCCTTGAAGAAATCAGAAAATTGGAAGTATCTTGGCCTCCAATTTACGCCCGATGACAGATGCAAGGTGAAGCCTAGTGAGCTCCTTCTTCCAAAGCTGGAGAGAGTCACTCGAGCTCCACTCAAACCCCAACAGAGGCTTCATATCCTCCGGACTACCCTTATTCCCCAATTATACCACCAGCTAACATTGGGGAATACCACCATTGGTAGTCTTAATAAAACTAACAGAATCATAAGAGCAGCGGTAAGGAAATGGCTACATCTTCCCAAGGACATCCCAATACCATTCTTCCACACAACGACCAACAACGGTGGACTTGGTATTGTTGCGCTAAGATGGATGGCTCCTATGCTTCGTCAAAAAAGACTGAGAAACTTAAGGCTACCAAACTTGGATGAGTCTGTTTTCGCTAACATATACACAGCAAAAGAAATAGACAAGGCTATGGACAGACTCAGGGTAGACGGCAGGGTACTGAACACAATATAGGAAATTAACGACTACTGGAAGATCAAATTACTTAACTCTGTGGACGGAAAAGGCTTGCGTGACGCCGACAAAATTCCGCAAGCCCATCGATGGATCAAAGAACCGACAAAGCTCCTATCAGGTCGGGACTTTGTAAATTGTATTCGAATCAGGATTAATGCCCTTCCAAGCAAATCTAGGACATCAAGAGGGCGTCCAACTATGGACCGGGAATGCAGAGCAGGGTGCCAAGTGCCCGAAACCTTGAATCATATTGTCCAACAATGCCACCGAACACATGGACCCCGGATCCTGAGACATAATAGTGTGGTCCACTTTCTAAGAAGGAGTGCAAACAATAGAGGCTACGAGACCATCGAGGAGCCGACAATCCATACCTCGGAAGGTATCAGGAAGCCAGATCTCGTGATTTGCACTCCGGACCATGCTATAGTAGTGGACGCCCAAGTCGTTACCGATGGGAGGTCGCTCGAGGAAGCTCACCGGAGGAAGCTTCAAAAGTATAACACGGCGACCCCCTATCCCCGATCATCTTCAATATGATCATCGATAGACTATTAGAGAGATACCCTAATGAAATAGGATGTAGAATAGGTACGACCATAACCAATGCCATTGCCTTCGCGGACGATCTGGTTCTGTGCGCGTCAACACCGTCTGGTTTGCAGAAGTTGATTGACATCACAGAGTCGTTCTTCAAATCGTGCGGACTTAATGTAAGCCCTGCCAAATGCATCACCATCAGCATCAAAGGGCAGGCCAAGCAAAAGATCGGGCTGATTGAGGCAAGAACCTTCAAGTACGGGCAACAGTCGATACCCGCCTTGAAGAGATCAGAAAATTGGAAGTATCTTGGCCTCCAATTTACGCCCGATGACAGATGCAAGGTGAAGCCTAGTGAGCTCCTTCTTCCAAAGCTGGAGAGAGTCACTCGAGCTCCGCTCAAACCCCAACAGAGGCTTCATATCCTCCGGACTACCCTTATTCCCCAATTATACCACCAGCTAACATTGGGGAATACCACCATTGGTAGTCTTAATAAAACTGACAGAATCATAAGAGCAGCGGTAAGGAAATGGCTACATCTTCCCAAGGACATCCCAATACCATTCTTCCACACAACGACCAACAACGGTGGACTTGGTATTGTTGCGCTAAGATGGATGGCTCCTATGCTTCGTCAAAAAAGACTGAGAAACTTAAGGCTACCGATGGGAGGTCGCTCGAGGAAGCTCACCGGAGGAAGCTTCAAAAGTATAACACGGCGACCCCCTATCCCCGATCATCTTCAATATGATCATCGATAGACTATTAGAGAGATACCCTAATGAAATAGGATGTAGAATAGGTACGACCATAACCAATGCCATTGCCTTCGCGGACGATCTGGTTCTGTGCGCGTCAACACCGTCTGGTTTGCAGAAGTTGATTGACATCACAGAGTCGTTCTTCAAATCGTGCGGACTTAATGTAAGCCCTGCCAAATGCATCACCATCAGCATCAAAGGGCAGGCCAAGCAAAAGATCGCGCTGATTGAGGCAAGAACCTTCAAGTACGGGCAACAGTCGATACCCGCCTTGAAGAAATCAGAAAATTGGAAGTATCTTGGCCTCCAATTTACGCCCGATGACAGATGCAAGGTGAAGCCTAGTGAGCTCCTTCTTCCAAAGCTGGAGAGAGTCACTCGAGCTCCACTCAAACCCCAACAGAGGCTTCATATCCTCCGGACTACCCTTATTCCCCAATTATACCACCAGCTAACATTGGGGAATACCACCATTGGTAGTCTTAATAAAACTAACAGAATCATAAGAGCAGCGGTAAGGAAATGGCTACATCTTCCCAAGGACATCCCAATACCATTCTTCCACACAACGACCAACAACGGTGGACTTGGTATTGTTGCGCTAAGATGGATGGCTCCTATGCTTCGTCAAAAAAGACTGAGAAACTTAAGGCTACCAAACTTGGATGAGTCTGTTTTCGCTAACATATACACAGCAAAAGAAATAGACAAGGCTATGGACAGACTCAGGGTAGACGGCAGGGTACTGAACACAATATAGGAAATTAACGACTACTGGAAGATCAAATTACTTAACTCTGTGGACGGAAAAGGCTTGCGTGACGCCGACAAAATTCCGCAAGCCCATCGATGGATCAAAGAACCGACAAAGCTCCTATCAGGTCGGGACTTTGTAAATTGTATTCGAATCAGGATTAATGCCCTTCCAAGCAAATCTAGGACATCAAGAGGGCGTCCAACTATGGACCGGGAATGCAGAGCAGGGTGCCAAGTGCCCGAAACCTTGAATCATATTGTCCAACAATGCCACCGAACACATGGACCCCGGATCCTGAGACATAATAGTGTGGTCCACTTTCTAAGAAGGAGTGCAAACAATAGAGGCTACGAGACCATCGAGGAGCCGACAATCCATACCTCGGAAGGTATCAGGAAGCCAGATCTCGTGATTTGCACTCCGGACCATGCTATAGTAGTGGACGCCCAAGTCGTTACCGATGGGAGGTCGCTCGAGGAAGCTCACCGGAGGAAGCTTCAAAAGTATAACACGGCGACCCCCTATCCCCGATCATCTTCAATATGATCATCGATAGACTATTAGAGAGATACCCTAATGAAATAGGATGTAGAATAGGTACGACCATAACCAATGCCATTGCCTTCGCGGACGATCTGGTTCTGTGCGCGTCAACACCGTCTGGTTTGCAGAAGTTGATTGACATCACAGAGTCGTTCTTCAAATCGTGCGGACTTAATGTAAGCCCTGCCAAATGCATCACCATCAGCATCAAAGGGCAGGCCAAGCAAAAGATCGGGCTGATTGAGGCAAGAACCTTCAAGTACGGGCAACAGTCGATACCCGCCTTGAAGAGATCAGAAAATTGGAAGTATCTTGGCCTCCAATTTACGCCCGATGACAGATGCAAGGTGAAGCCTAGTGAGCTCCTTCTTCCAAAGCTGGAGAGAGTCACTCGAGCTCCGCTCAAACCCCAACAGAGGCTTCATATCCTCCGGACTACCCTTATTCCCCAATTATACCACCAGCTAACATTGGGGAATACCACCATTGGTAGTCTTAATAAAACTGACAGAATCATAAGAGCAACAGTAAGGAAATGGCTACATCTTCCCAAGGACATCCCAATACCATTCTTCCACACAACGACCAACAACGGTGGACTTGGTATTGTTGCGCTAAGATGGATGGCTCCTATGCTTCGTCAAAAAAGACTGAGAAACTTAAGGCTACCGATGGGAGGTCGCTCGAGGAAGCTCACCGGAGGAAGCTTCAAGAGTATAACACGGCGACCCCCTATCCCCGATCATCTTCAATATGATCATCGATAGACTATTAGAGAGATACCCTAATGAAATAGGATGTAGAATAGGTACGACCATAACCAATGCCATTGCCTTCGCGGACGATCTGGTTCTGTGCGCGTCAACACCGTCTGGTTTGCAGAAGTTGATTGACATCACAGAGTCGTTCTTCAAATCGTGCGGACTTAATGTAAGCCCTGCCAAATGCATCACCATCAGCATCAAAGGGCAGGCCAAGCAAAAGATCGCGCTGATTGAGGCAAGAACCTTCAAGTACGGGCAACAGTCGATACCCGCCTTGAAGAAATCAGAAAATTGGAAGTATCTTGGCCTCCAATTTACGCCCGATGACAGATGCAAGGTGAAGCCTAGTGAGCTCCTTCTTCCAAAGCTAGAGAGAGTCACTCGAGCTCCACTCAAACCCCAACAGAGGCTTCATATCCTCCGGACTACCCTTATTCCCCAATTATACCACCAGCTAACATTGGGGAATACCACCATTGGTAGTCTTAATAAAACTAACAGAATCATAAGAGCAGCGGTAAGGAAATGGCTACATCTTCCCAAGGACATCCCAATACCATTCTTCCACACAACGACCAACAACGGTGGACTTGGTATTGTTGCGCTAAGATGGATGGCTCCTATGCTTCGTCAAAAAAGACTGAGAAACTTAAGGCTACCAAACTTGGATGAGTCTGTTTTCGCTAACATATACACAGCAAAAGAAATAGACAAGGCTATGGACAGACTCAGGGTAGACGGCAGGGTACTGAACACAATATAGGAAATTAACGACTACTGGAAGATCAAATTACTTAACTCTGTGGACGGAAAAGGCTTGCGTGACGCCGACAAAATTCCGCAAGCCCATCGATGGATCAAAGAACCGACAAAGCTCCTATCAGGTCGGGACTTTGTAAATTGTATTCGAATCAGGATTAATGCCCTTCCAAGCAAATCTAGGACATCAAGAGGGCGTCCAACTATGGACCGGGAATGCAGAGCAGGGTGCCAAGTGCCCGAAACCTTGAATCATATTGTCCAACAATGCCACCGAACACATGGACCCCGGATCCTGAGACATAATAGTGTGGTCCACTTTCTAAGAAGGAGTGCAAACAATAGAGGCTACGAGACCATCGAGGAGCCGACAATCCATACCTCGGAAGGTATCAGGAAGCCAGATCTCGTGATTTGCACTCCGGACCATGCTATAGTAGTGGACGCCCAAGTCGTTACCGATGGGAGGTCGCTCGAGGAAGCTCACCGGAGGAAGCTTCAAAAGTATAACACGGCGACCCCCTATCCCCGATCATCTTCAATATGATCATCGATAGACTATTAGAGAGATACCCTAATGAAATAGGATGTAGAATAGGTACGACCATAACCAATGCCATTGCCTTCGCGGACGATCTGGTTCTGTGCGCGTCAACACCGTCTGGTTTGCAGAAGTTGATTGACATCACAGAGTCGTTCTTCAAATCGTGCGGACTTAATGTAAGCCCTGCCAAATGCATCACCATCAGCATCAAAGGGCAGGCCAAGCAAAAGATCGGGCTGATTGAGGCAAGAACCTTCAAGTACGGGCAACAGTCGATACCCGCCTTGAAGAGATCAGAAAATTGGAAGTATCTTGGCCTCCAATTTACGCCCGATGACAGATGCAAGGTGAAGCCTAGTGAGCTCCTTCTTCCAAAGCTGGAGAGAGTCACTCGAGCTCCGCTCAAACCCCAACAGAGGCTTCATATCCTCCGGACTACCCTTATTCCCCAATTATACCACCAGCTAACATTGGGGAATACCACCATTGGTAGTCTTAATAAAACTGACAGAATCATAAGAGCAACAGTAAGGAAATGGCTACATCTTCCCAAGGACATCCCAATACCATTCTTCCACACAACGACCAACAACGGTGGACTTGGTATTGTTGCGCTAAGATGGATGGCTCCTATGCTTCGTCAAAAAAGACTGAGAAACTTAAGGCTACCGATGGGAGGTCGCTCGAGGAAGCTCACCGGAGGAAGCTTCAAGAGTATAACACGGCGACCCCCTATCCCCGATCATCTTCAATATGATCATCGATAGACTATTAGAGAGATACCCTAATGAAATAGGATGTAGAATAGGTACGACCATAACCAATGCCATTGCCTTCGCGGACGATCTGGTTCTGTGCGCGTCAACACCGTCTGGTTTGCAGAAGTTGATTGACATCACAGAGTCGTTCTTCAAATCGTGCGGACTTAATGTAAGCCCTGCCAAATGCATCACCATCAGCATCAAAGGGCAGGCCAAGCAAAAGATCGCGCTGATTGAGGCAAGAACCTTCAAGTACGGGCAACAGTCGATACCCGCCTTGAAGAAATCAGAAAATTGGAAGTATCTTGGCCTCCAATTTACGCCCGATGACAGATGCAAGGTGAAGCCTAGTGAGCTCCTTCTTCCAAAGCTGGAGAGAGTCACTCGAGCTCCACTCAAACCCCAACAGAGGCTTCATATCCTCCGGACTACCCTTATTCCCCAATTATACCACCAGCTAACATTGGGGAATACCACCATTGGTAGTCTTAATAAAACTAACAGAATCATAAGAGCAGCGGTAAGGAAATGGCTACATCTTCCCAAGGACATCCCAATACCATTCTTCCACACAACGACCAACAACGGTGGACTTGGAATTGTTGCGCTAAGATGGATGGCTCCTATGCTTCGTCAAAAAAGACTGAGAAACTTAAAGCTACCAAACTTGGATGAGTCTGTTTTCGCTAACATATACATAGCAAAAGAAATAGACAAGGCTATGGACAGACTCAGGGTAGACGGCAGGGTACTGAACACAATATAGGAAATTAACGACTACTGGAAGATCAAATTACTTAACTCTGTGGACGGAAAAGGCTTGCGTGACGCCGACAAAATTCCGCAAGCCCATCGATGGATCAAAGAACCGACAAAGCTCCTATCAGGTCGGGACTTTGTAAATTGTATTCGAATCAGGATTAATGCCCTTCCAAGCAAATCTAGGACATCAAGAGGGCGTCCAACTATGGACCGGGAATGCAGAGCAGGGTGCCAAGTGCCCGAAACCTTGAATCATATTGTCCAACAATGCCACCGAACACATGGACCCCGGATCCTGAGACATAATAGTGTGGTCCACTTTCTAAGAAGGAGTGCAAACAATAGAGGCTACGAGACCATCGAGGAGCCGACAATCCATACCTCGGAAGGTATCAGGAAGCCAGATCTCGTGATTTGCACTCCGGACCATGCTATAGTAGTGGACGCCCAAGTCGTTACCGATGGGAGGTCGCTCGAGGAAGCTCACCGGAGGAAGCTTCAAAAGTATAACACGGCGACCCCCTATCCCCGATCATCTTCAATATGATCATCGATAGACTATTAGAGAGATACCCTAATGAAATAGGATGTAGAATAGGTACGACCATAACCAATGCCATTGCCTTCGCGGACGATCTGGTTCTGTGCGCGTCAACACCGTCTGGTTTGCAGAAGTTGATTGACATCACAGAGTCGTTCTTCAAATCGTGCGGACTTAATGTAAGCCCTGCCAAATGCATCACCATCAGCATCAAAGAGCAGGCCAAGCAAAAGATCGGGCTGATTGAGGCAAGAACCTTCAAGTACGGGCAACAGTCGATACCCGCCTTGAAGAGATCAGAAAATTGGAAGTATCTTGGCCTCCAATTTACGCCCGATGACAGATGCAAGGTGAAGCCTAGTGAGCTCCTTCTTCCAAAGCTGGAGAGAGTCACTCGAGCTCCGCTCAAACCCCAACAGAGGCTTCATATCCTCCGGACTACCCTTATTCCCCAATTATACCACCAGCTAACATTGGGGAATACCACCATTGGTAGTCTTAATAAAACTGACAGAATCATAAGAGCAACAGTAAGGAAATGGCTACATCTTCCCAAGGACATCCCAATACCATTCTTCCACACAACGACCAACAACGGTGGACTTGGTATTGTTGCGCTAAGATGGATGGCTCCTATGCTTCGTCAAAAAAGACTGAGAAACTTAAGGCTACCAAACTTGGATGAGTCTGTTTTCGCTAACATATACACAGCAAAAGAAATAGACAAGGCTATGGACAGACTCAGGGTAGACGGCAGGGTACTGAACACAATATAGGAAATTAACGACTACTGGAAGATCAAATTACTTAACTCTGTGGACGGAAAAGGCTTGCGTGACGCCGACAAAATTCCGCAAGCCCATCGATGGATCAAAGAACCGACAAAGCTCCTATCAGGTCGGGACTTTGTAAATTGTATTCGAATCAGGATTAATGCCCTTCCAAGCAAATCTAGGACATCAAGAGGGCGTCCAACTATGGACCGGGAATGCAGAGCAGGGTGCCAAGTGCCCGAAACCTTGAATCATATTGTCCAACAATGCCACCGAACACATGGACCCCGGATCCTGAGACATAATAGTGTGGTCCACTTTCTAAGAAGGAGTGCAAACAATAGAGGCTACGAGACCATCGAGGAGCCGACAATCCATACCTCGGAAGGTATCAGGAAGCCAGATCTCGTGATTTGCACTCCGGACCATGCTATAGTAGTGGACGCCCAAGTCGTTACCGATGGGAGGTCGCTCGAGGAAGCTCACCGGAGGAAGCTTCAAAAGTATAACACGGCGACCCCCTATCCCCGATCATCTTCAATATGATCATCGATAGACTATTAGAGAGATACCCTAATGAAATAGGATGTAGAATAGGTACGACCATAACCAATGCCATTGCCTTCGCGGACGATCTGGTTCTGTGCGCGTCAACACCGTCTGGTTTGCAGAAGTTGATTGACATCACAGAGTCGTTCTTCAAATCGTGCGGACTTAATGTAAGCCCTGCCAAATGCATCACCATCAGCATCAAAGGGCAGGCCAAGCAAAAGATCGGGCTGATTGAGGCAAGAACCTTCAAGTACGGGCAACAGTCGATACCCGCCTTGAAGAGATCAGAAAATTGGAAGTATCTTGGCCTCCAATTTACGCCCGATGACAGATGCAAGGTGAAGCCTAGTGAGCTCCTTCTTCCAAAGCTGGAGAGAGTCACTCGAGCTCCGCTCAAACCCCAACAGAGGCTTCATATCCTCCGGACTACCCTTATTCCCCAATTATACCACCAGCTAACATTGGGGAATACCACCATTGGTAGTCTTAATAAAACTGACAGAATCATAAGAGCAGCGGTAAGGAAATGGCTACATCTTCCCAAGGACATCCCAATACCATTCTTCCACACAACGACCAACAACGGTGGACTTGGTATTGTTGCGCTAAGATGGATGGCTCCTATGCTTCGTCAAAAAAGACTGAGAAACTTAAGGCTACCGATGGGAGGTCGCTCGAGGAAGCTCACCGGAGGAAGCTTCAAGAGTATAACACGGCGACCCCCTATCCCCGATCATCTTCAATATGATCATCGATAGACTATTAGAGAGATACCCTAATGAAATAGGATGTAGAATAGGTACGACCATAACCAATGCCATTGCCTTCGCGGACGATCTGGTTCTGTGCGCGTCAACACCGTCTGGTTTGCAGAAGTTGATTGACATCACAGAGTCGTTCTTCAAATCGTGCGGACTTAATGTAAGCCCTGCCAAATGCATCACCATCAGCATCAAAGGGCAGGCCAAGCAAAAGATCGCGCTGATTGAGGCAAGAACCTTCAAGTACGGGCAACAGTCGATACCCGCCTTGAAGAAATCAGAAAATTGGAAGTATCTTGGCCTCCAATTTACGCCCGATGACAGATGCAAGGTGAAGCCTAGTGAGCTCCTTCTTCCAAAGCTGGAGAGAGTCACTCGAGCTCCACTCAAACCCCAACAGAGGCTTCATATCCTCCGGACTACCCTTATTCCCCAATTATACCACCAGCTAACATTGGGGAATACCACCATTGGTAGTCTTAATAAAACTAACAGAATCATAAGAGCAGCGGTAAGGAAATGGCTACATCTTCCCAAGGACATCCCAATACCATTCTTCCACACAACGACCAACAACGGTGGACTTGGAATTGTTGCGCTAAGATGGATGGCTCCTATGCTTCGTCAAAAAAGACTGAGAAACTTAAAGCTACCAAACTTGGATGAGTCTGTTTTCGCTAACATATACATAGCAAAAGAAATAGACAAGGCTATGGACAGACTCAGGGTAGACGGCAGGGTACTGAACACAATATAGGAAATTAACGACTACTGGAAGATCAAATTACTTAACTCTGTGGACGGAAAAGGCTTGCGTGACGCCGACAAAATTCCGCAAGCCCATCGATGGATCAAAGAACCGACAAAGCTCCTATCAGGTCGGGACTTTGTAAATTGTATTCGAATCAGGATTAATGCCCTTCCAAGCAAATCTAGGACATCAAGAGGGCGTCCAACTATGGACCGGGAATGCAGAGCAGGGTGCCAAGTGCCCGAAACCTTGAATCATATTGTCCAACAATGCCACCGAACACATGGACCCCGGATCCTGAGACATAATAGTGTGGTCCACTTTCTAAGAAGGAGTGCAAACAATAGAGGCTACGAGACCATCGAGGAGCCGACAATCCATACCTCGGAAGGTATCAGGAAGCCAGATCTCGTGATTTGCACTCCGGACCATGCTATAGTAGTGGACGCCCAAGTCGTTACCGATGGGAGGTCGCTCGAGGAAGCTCACCGGAGGAAGCTCACCGGAGGAAGCTTCAAAAGTATAACACGGCGACCCCCTATCCCCGATCATCTTCAATATGATCATCGATAGACTATTAGAGAGATACCCTAATGAAATAGGATGTAGAATAGGTACGACCATAACCAATGCCATTGCCTTCGCGGACGATCTGGTTCTGTGCGCGTCAACACCGTCTGGTTTGCAGAAGTTGATTGACATCACAGAGTCGTTCTTCAAATCGTGCGGACTTAATGTAAGCCCTGCCAAATGCATCACCATCAGCATCAAAGAGCAGGCCAAGCAAAAGATCGGGCTGATTGAGGCAAGAACCTTCAAGTACGGGCAACAGTCGATACCCGCCTTGAAGAGATCAGAAAATTGGAAGTATCTTGGCCTCCAATTTACGCCCGATGACAGATGCAAGGTGAAGCCTAGTGAGCTCCTTCTTCCAAAGCTGGAGAGAGTCACTCGAGCTCCGCTCAAACCCCAACAGAGGCTTCATATCCTCCGGACTACCCTTATTCCCCAATTATACCACCAGCTAACATTGGGGAATACCACCATTGGTAGTCTTAATAAAACTGACAGAATCATAAGAGCAACAGTAAGGAAATGGCTACATCTTCCCAAGGACATCCCAATACCATTCTTCCACACAACGACCAACAACGGTGGACTTGGTATTGTGCGCTAAGATGGATGGCTCCTATGCTTCGTCAAAAAAGACTGAGAAACTTAAGGCTACCGATGGGAGGTCGCTCGAGGAAGCTCACCGGAGGAAGCTTCAAGAGTATAACACGGCGACCCCCTATCCCCGATCATCTTCAATATGATCATCGATAGACTATTAGAGAGATACCCTAATGAAATAGGATGTAGAATAGGTACGACCATAACCAATGCCATTGCCTTCGCGGACGATCTGGTTCTGTGCGCGTCAACACCGTCTGGTTTGCAGAAGTTGATTGACATCACAGAGTCGTTCTTCAAATCGTGCGGACTTAATGTAAACCCTGCCAAATGCATCACCATCAGCATCAAAGGGCAGGCCAAGCAAAAGATCGGGCTGATTGAGGCAAGAACCTTCAAGTACGGGCAACAGTCGATACCTGCCTTGAAGAGATCAGAAAATTGGAAGTATCTTGGCCTCCAATTTACGCCCGATGACAGATGCAAGGTGAAGCCTAGTGAGCTCCTTCTTCCAAAGCTGGAGAGAGTCACTCGAGCTCCGCTCAAACCCCAACAGAGGCTTCATATCCTCCGGACTGCCCTTATTCCCCAATTATACCACCAGCTAACATTGGGGAATACCACCATTGGTAGTCTTAATAAAACTGACAGAATCATAAGAGCAGCGGTAAGGAAATGGCTACATCTTCCCAAGGACATCCCAATACCATTCTTCCACACAACGACCAACAACGGTGGACTTGGTATTGTTGCGCTAAGATGGATGGCTCCTATGCTTCGTCAAAAAAGACTGAGAAACTTAAGGCTACCAAGCTTGGATGAGTCTGTTATCGCTAACATATACATAGCAAAAGAAATAGACAAGGCTATGGACAGACTCAGGGTAGACGGCAGGGTACTGAACACAATATCGGAAATTAACGACTACTGGAAGATCAAATTACTTAACTCTGTGGACGGAAAAGGCTTGCGTGACGCCGACAAAATTCCGCAAGCCCATCGATGGATCAAAGAACCGACAAAGCTCCTATCAGGTCGGGACTTTGTAAATTGTATTCGAATCAGGATTAATGCCCTTCCAAGCAAATCTAGGACATCAAGAGGGCGTCCAAATATGGACCGGGAATGCAGAGTAGGGTGCCAAGTGCCCGAAACCTTGAATCATATTGTGCAACAATGCCACCGAACACATGGTCCCCGGATCCTGAGACATAATAGTGTGGTCCACTTTCTTAGAAGGAGTGCAAACAATAGAGGCAACGAGACCATCGAGGAGCCGACAATCCATACTTCGGAAGGTATCAGGAAGCCAGATCTCGTGATTTGCACTCCGGACCATGCTATAGTAGAGGACGCCCAAGTCGTTACCGATGGGAGGTCGCTCGAGGAAGCTCACCGGAGGAAGCTTCAAAAGTATAACACGGCGACCCCCTATCCCCGATCATCTTCAATATGATCATCGATAGACTATTAGAGAGATACCCTAATGAAATAGGATGTAGAATAGGTACGACCATAACCAATGCCATTGCCTTCGCGGACGATCTGGTTCTGTGCGCGTCAACACCGTCTGGTTTGCAGAAGTTGATTGACATCACAGAGTCGTTCTTCAAATCGTGCGGACTTAATGTAAGCCCTGCCAAATGCATCACCATCAGCATCAAAGGGCAGGCCAAGCAAAAGATCGGGCTGATTGAGGCAAGAACCTTCAAGTACGGGCAACAGTCGATACCCGCCTTGAAGAGATCAGAAAATTGGAAGTATCTTGGCCTCCAATTTACGCCCGATGACAGATGCAAGGTGAAGCCTAGTGAGCTCCTTCTTCCAAAGCTGGAGAGAGTCACTCGAGCTCCGCTCAAACCCCAACAGAGGCTTCATATCCTCCGGACTACCCTTATTCCCCAATTATACCACCAGCTAACATTGGGGAATACCACCATTGGTAGTCTTAATAAAACTGACAGAATCATAAGAGCAACAGTAAGGAAATGGCTACATCGTCCCAAGGACATCCCAATACCATTCTTCCACACAACGACCAACAACGGTGGACTTGGTATTGTTGCGCTAAGATGGATGGCTCCTATGCTTCGTCAAAAAAGACTGAGAAACTTAAGGCTACCAAACTTGGATGAGTCTGTTATCGCTAACATATACATATCAAAAGAAATAGACAAGGCTATGGACAGACTCAGGGTAGACGGCAGGGTACTGAACACAATATAGGAAATTAACGACTACTGGAAGATCAAATTACTTAACTCTGTGGACGGAAAAGGCTTGCGTGACGCCGACAAAATTCCGCAAGCCCATCGATGGATCAAAGAACCGACAAAGCTCCTATCAGGTCGGGACTTTGTAAATTGTATTCGAATCAGGATTAATGCCCTTCCAAGCAAATCTAGGACATCAAGAGGGCGTCCAACTATGGACCGGGAATGCAGAGTAGGGTGCCAAGTGCCCGAAACCTTGAATCATATTGTGCAACAATGCCACCGAACACATGGTCCCCGGATCCTGAGACATAATAGTGTGGTCCACTTTCTTAGAAGGAGTGCAAACAATAGAGGCTACGAGACCATCGAGGAGCCGACAATCCATACTTCGGAAGGTATCAGGAAGCCAGATCTCGTGATTTGCACTCCGGACCATGCTATAGTAGTGGACGCCCAAGTCGTTACCGATGGGAGGTCGCTCGAGGAAGCTCACCGGAGGAAGCTTCAAAAGTATAACACGGCGACCCCCTATCCCCGATCATCTTCAATATGATCATCGATAGACTATTAGAGAGATACCCTAATGAAATAGGATGTAGAATAGGTACGACCATAACCAATGCCATTGCCTTCGCGGACGATCTGGTTCTGTGCGCGCCAACACCGTCTGGTTTGCAGAAGTTGATTGACATCACAGAGTCGTTCTTCAAATCGTGCGGACTTAATGTAAGCCCTGCCAAATGCATCACCATCAGCATCAAAGGGCAGGCCAAGCAAAAGATCGCGCTGATTGAGGCAAGAACCTTCAAGTACGGGCAACAGTCGATACCCGCCTTGAAGAGATCAGAAAATTGGAAGTATCTTGGCCTCCAATTTACGCCCGATGACAGATGCAAGGTGAAGCCTAGTGAGCTCCTTCTTCCAAAGCTGGAGAGTCACTCGAGCTCCGCTCAAACCCCAACAGAGGCTTCATATCCTCCGGACTACCCTTATTCCCCAATTATACCACCAGCTAACATTGGGGAATACCACCATTGGTAGTCTTATTAAAACTGACAGAATCATAAGAGCAGCGGTAAGGAAATGGCTACATCTTCCCAAGGACATCCCAATACCATTCTTCCACACAACGACCAACAACGGTGGACTTGGTATTGTTGCGCTAAGATGGATGGCTCCTATGCTTCGTCAAAAAAGACTGAGAAACTTAAGGCTACCGATGGGAGGTCGCTCGAGGAAGCTCACCGGAGGAAGCTTCAAGAGTATAACACGGCGACCCCCTATCCCCGATCATCTTCAATATGATCATCGATAGACTATTAGAGAGATACCCTAATGAAATAGGATGTAGAATAGGTACGACCATAACCAATGCCATTGCCTTCGCGGACGATCTGGTTCTGTGCGCGTCAACACCGTCTGGTTTGCAGAAGTTGATTGACATCACAGAGTCGTTCTTCAAATCGTGCGGACTTAATGTAAGCCCTGCCAAATGCATCACCATCAGCATCAAAGGGCAGGCCAAGCAAAAGATCGCGCTGATTGAGGCAAGAACCTTCAAGTACGGGCAACAGTCGATACCTGCCTTGAAGAGATCAGAAAATTGGAAGTATCTTGGCCTCCAATTTACGCCCGATGACAGATGCAAGGTGAAGCCTAGTGAGCTCCTTCTTCCAAAGCTGGAGAGAGTCACTCGAGCTCCACTCAAACCCCAACAGAGGCTTCATATCCTCCGGACTACCCTTATTCCCCAATTATACCACCAGCTAACATTGGGGAATACCACCATTGGTAGTCTTAATAAAACTAACAGAATCATAAGAGCAGCGGTAAGGAAATGGCTACATCTTCCCAAGGACATCCCAATACCATTCTTCCACACAACGACCAACAACGGTGGACTTGGAATTGTTGCGCTAAGATGGATGGCTCCTATGCTTCGTCAAAAAAGACTGAGAAACTTAAAGCTACCAAACTTGGATGAGTCTGTTTTCGCTAACATATACATAGCAAAAGAAATAGACAAGGCTATGGACAGACTCAGGGTAGACGGCAGGGTACTGAACACAATATAGGAAATTAACGACTACTGGAAGATCAAATTACTTAACTCTGTGGACGGAAAAGGCTTGCGTGACGCCGACAAAATTCCGCAAGCCCATCGATGGATCAAAGAACCGACAAAGCTCCTATCAGGTCGGGACTTTGTAAATTGTATTCGAATCAGGATTAATGCCCTTCCAAGCAAATCTAGGACATCAAGAGGGCGTCCAACTATGGACCGGGAATGCAGAGCAGGGTGCCAAGTGCCCGAAACCTTGAATCATATTGTCCAACAATGCCACCGAACACATGGACCCCGGATCCTGAGACATAATAGTGTGGTCCACTTTCTAAGAAGGAGTGCAAACAATAGAGGCTACGAGACCATCGAGGAGCCGACAATCCATACCTCGGAAGGTATCAGGAAGCCAGATCTCGTGATTTGCACTCCGGACCATGCTATAGTAGTGGACGCCCAAGTCGTTACCGATGGGAGGTCGCTCGAGGAAGCTCACCGGAGGAAGCTTCAAAAGTATAACACGGCGACCCCCTATCCCCGATCATCTTCAATATGATCATCGATAGACTATTAGAGAGATACCCTAATGAAATAGGATGTAGAATAGGTACGACCATAACCAATGCCATTGCCTTCGCGGACGATCTGGTTCTGTGCGCGTCAACACCGTCTGGTTTGCAGAAGTTGATTGACATCACAGAGTCGTTCTTCAAATCGTGCGGACTTAATGTAAGCCCTGCCAAATGCATCACCATCAGCATCAAAGAGCAGGCCAAGCAAAAGATCGGGCTGATTGAGGCAAGAACCTTCAAATACGGGCAGCAGTCGATACCCGCCTTGAAGAGATCAGAAAATTGGAAGTATCTTGGCCTCCAATTTACGCCCGATGACAGATGCAAGGTGAAGCCTAGTGAGCTCCTTCTTCCAAAGCTGGAGAGAGTCACTCGAGCTCCGCTCAAACCCCAACAGAGGCTTCATATCCTCCGGACTACCCTTATTCCCCAATTATACCACCAGCTAACATTGGGGAATACCACCATTGGTAGTCTTAATAAAACTGACAGAATCATAAGAGCAACAGTAAGGAAATGGCTACATCTTCCCAAGGACATCCCAATACCATTCTTCCACACAACGACCAACAACGGTGGACTTGGTATTGTTGCGCTAAGATGGATGGCTCCTATGCTTCGTCAAAAAAGACTGAGAAACTTAAGGCTACCGATGGGAGGTCGCTCGAGGAAGCTCACCGGAGGAAGCTTCAAGAGTATAACACGGCGACCCCCTATCCCCGATCATCTTCAATATGATCATCGATAGACTATTAGAGAGATACCCTAATGAAATAGGATGTAGAATAGGTACGACCATAACCAATGCCATTGCCTTCGCGGACGATCTGGTTCTGTGCGCGTCAACACCGTCTGGTTTGCAGAAGTTGATTGACATCACAGAGTCGTTCTTCAAATCGTGCGGACTTAATGTAAACCCTGCCAAATGCATCACCATCAGCATCAAAGGGCAGGCCAAGCAAAAGATCGGGCTGATTGAGGCAAGAACCTTCAAGTACGGGCAACAGTCGATACCTGCCTTGAAGAGATCAGAAAATTGGAAGTATCTTGGCCTCCAATTTACGCCCGATGACAGATGCAAGGTGAAGCCTAGTGAGCTCCTTCTTCCAAAGCTGGAGAGAGTCACTCGAGCTCCGCTCAAACCCCAACAGAGGCTTCATATCCTCCGGACTGCCCTTATTCCCCAATTATACCACCAGCTAACATTGGGGAATACCACCATTGGTAGTCTTAATAAAACTGACAGAATCATAAGAGCAGCGGTAAGGAAATGGCTACATCTTCCCAAGGACATCCCAATACCATTCTTCCACACAACGACCAACAACGGTGGACTTGGTATTGTTGCGCTAAGATGGATGGCTCCTATGCTTCGTCAAAAAAGACTGAGAAACTTAAGGCTACCAAGCTTGGATGAGTCTGTTATCGCTAACATATACATAGCAAAAGAAATAGACAAGGCTATGGACAGACTCAGGGTAGACGGCAGGGTACTGAACACAATATCGGAAATTAACGACTACTGGAAGATCAAATTACTTAACTCTGTGGACGGAAAAGGCTTGCGTGACGCCGACAAAATTCCGCAAGCCCATCGATGGATCAAAGAACCGACAAAGCTCCTATCAGGTCGGGACTTTGTAAATTGTATTCGAATCAGGATTAATGCCCTTCCAAGCAAATCTAGGACATCAAGAGGGCGTCCAACTATGGACCGGGAATGCAGAGTAGGGTGCCAAGTGCCCGAAACCTTGAATCATATTGTGCAACAATGCCACCGAACACATGGTCCCCGGATCCTGAGACATAATAGTGTGGTCCACTTTCTTAGAAGGAGTGCAAACAATAGAGGCTACGAGACCATCGAGGAGCCGACAATCCATACTTCGGAAGGTATCAGGAAGCCAGATCTCGTGATTTGCACTCCGGACCATGCTATAGTAGTGGACGCCCAAGTCGTTACCGATGGGAGGTCGCTCGAGGAAGCTCACCGGAGGAAGCTTCAAAAGTATAACACGGCGACCCCCTATCCCCGATCATCTTCAATATGATCATCGATAGACTATTAGAGAGATACCCTAATGAAATAGGATGTAGAATAGGTACGACCATAACCAATGCCATTGCCTTCGCGGACGATCTGGTTCTGTGCGCGTCAACACCGTCTGGTTTGCAGAAGTTGATTGACATCACAGAGTCGTTCTTCAAATCGTGCGGACTTAATGTAAGCCCTGCCAAATGCATCACCATCAGCATCAAAGGGCAGGCCAAGCAAAAGATCGCGCTGATTGAGGCAAGAACCTTCAAGTACGGGCAACAGTCGATACCCGCCTTGAAGAGATCAGAAAATTGGAAGTATCTTGGCCTCCAATTTACGCCCGATGACAGATGCAAGGTGAAGCCTAGTGAGCTCCTTCTTCCAAAGCTGGAGAGTCACTCGAGCTCCGCTCAAACCCCAACAGAGGCTTCATATCCTCCGGACTACCCTTATTCCCCAATTATACCACCAGCTAACATTGGGGAATACCACCATTGGTAGTCTTATTAAAACTGACAGAATCATAAGAGCAGCGGTAAGGAAATGGCTACATCTTCCCAAGGACATCCCAATACCATTCTTCCACACAACGACCAACAACGGTGGACTTGGTATTGTTGCGCTAAGATGGATGGCTCCTATGCTTCGTCAAAAAAGACTGAGAAACTTAAGGCTACCAAACTTGGATGAGTCTGTTATCGCTAACATATACATATCAAAAGAAATAGACAAGGCTATGGACAGACTCAGGGTAGACGGCAGGGTACTGAACACAATATAGGAAATTAACGACTACTGGAAGATCAAATTACTTAACTCTGTGGACGGAAAAGGCTTGCGTGACGCCGACAAAATTCCGCAAGCCCATCGATGGATCAAAGAACCGACAAAGCTCCTATCAGGTCGGGACTTTGTAAATTGTATTCGAACCAGGATTAATGCCCTTCCAAGCAAATCTAGGACATCAAGAGGGCGTCCAACTATGGACCGGGAATGAAGAGCAGGGTGCCAAGTGCCCGAAACCTTGAATAATATTGTCCAACAATGCCACCGAACACATGGACCCCGGATCCTGAGACATAATAGTGTGGTCCACTTTCTAAGAAGGAGTGCAAACAATAGAGGCTACGAGACCATCGAGGAGCCGACAATCCATACTTTGGAAGGTATCAGGAAGCCAGATCTCGTGATTTGCACTTCGGACCATGCTATAGTAGTGGACGCCCAAGTCGTTACCGATGGGAGGTCGCTCGAGGAAGCTCACCGGAGGAAGCTTCAAAAGTATAACACGGCGACCCCCTATCCCCGATCATCTTCAATATGATCATCGATAGACTATTAGAGAGATACCCTAATGAAATAGGATGCAGAATAGGTACGACCATAACCAATGCCATTGCCTTCGCGGACGATCTGGTTCTGTGCGCGTCAACACCGTCTGGTTAGCAGAAGTTGATTGACATCACAGAGTCGTTCTTCAAATCGTGCGGACTTAATGTAAACCCTGCCAAATGCATCACCATCAGCATCAAAGGGCAGGCCAAGCA
Source organism: Platycheirus rosarum (assembly GCA_963971375.1). Taxonomy (NCBI): domain Eukaryota; kingdom Metazoa; phylum Arthropoda; class Insecta; order Diptera; family Syrphidae; genus Platycheirus; species Platycheirus rosarum. The sequence continues at coordinate 55,184,134 of OZ020509.1, read as the reverse complement.
AAAGATCGCGCTGATTGAGGCAAGAACCTTCAAGTACGGGCAACAGTCGATACCCGCCTTGAAGAGATCAGAAAATTGGAAGTATCTTGGCTAGGGTAGACGGCAGGGTACTGAACACAATATCGGAAATTAACGACTACTGGAAGGGCAAATTACTTAACTCTGTGGACGGAAAAGGCTTGCGTGACGCCGACAAAATTCCGCAAGCCCATCGATGGATCAAAGAACCGACAAAGCTCCTATCAGGTCGGGACTTTGTAAATTGTATCCGAACCAGGATTAATGCCCTTCCAAGCAAATCTAGGACATCAAGAGGGCGTCCAACTATGGACCGGGAATGCAGAGCAGGGTGCCAAGTGCCCGAAACCTTGAATCATATTGTCCAACAATGCCATCGAACACATGGACCCCGGATCCTGAGACATAATAGTGTGGTCCACTTTCTAAGAAGGAGTGCAAACAATAGAGGCTACGAGACCATCGAGGAGCCGACAATCCATACCTCGGAAGGTATCAGGAAGCCAGATCTCGTGATTTGCACTCCGGACCATGCTATAGTAGTGGACGCCCAAGTCGTTACCGATGGGAGGTCGCTCGAGGAAGCTCACCGGAGGAAGCTTCAAAAGTATAACACGGAGGAAATCAGAACACATATAACGTCAAGAACAGGGAAGAACTCTGTCCTATTCGTACCAGCTACGCTCAACTGGAGAGGATTATGGGCAGCGTCGAGTTTTTAAAAGAGAATAATGTACGTCACGTCAAAATCGCTACAGCTTCACCTCAGGCAAATGGGCAAGTAGAGCGCGTAAACAGGAATATGGCCCCAATGATGGCAAAGATGACTAACGGAGGGCTGGAGTTTACATTAGACAAGGTGCTATCCAAAATTGAATTTGCTATGAACAATACCATACACAAAAGTACAGGAACGTGTGCAAGCAAATTACTTTTTGGTATTGTACAAAGAGGGGAAGTGATAGACTATCTGAGAGAAAAGTTAGAGGAAATAAATCAGGAGGAAACAGATAGAGAGTTGTTAGAAATCAGAAAGAAAGCAGCCGAAAGAATCGTGAAAAACCAAGATTATAACAAAAGATTGAAGGATAAAAATAGAGTGTCTAAAGAATATAAAGTAGGAGATTATGTAATGACGAAAAATTTTGTCAGTCAACCAGGAGTATGTAAGAAGATGATCCCAAAGTTTAAGGGACCATATGAGGTGAGCCAGGTGTTACCAAATGATCGATACCTATTAAAGGATGTGGGGGTTTTCAATTAAGCCAAATACCTTATAAGGGAGTATGGGAAGTCGCTAACTTAAAACCCTATTTAGATTTATCCAAAGCAGTTGAAGCCAATCGGGACGATTGAATGTCAGGACGGCCGAATTGTAGCCGCAATTTCAATTTATGCTTGTATTGTAAATAAAGAATTGTATATTAAGAGCTGCCGGTACTAGGTATACACTAAATTGTTACGTATCGTAGTATAAGTACACCAATATATGTATACCTATTATAATATCACTTATTCGCCGCACGCCACTCGCCAGTCGTCGGTTTGTAGTCAACCCGAGCGGTCGTAATAAAAGAAATAGTTATAACGTGCTGTGTTTTATTTAAGCTTTAAGTGCTTTGAGGTTTTTGTTTGCCCTTGTTTTTAAATTATATTAGATATGTATATATTATATGTATAAAACTGAGTGTTAATTCTTAAGTTTTTCTAGTTGTTTCAGTCATATAAAACATGGAGGTGTTTCACACACAAATGTTCTGCCAAAGACAGCAGTAATGTGTGAAAAGCACTTCCATGAATACTTTATAACGGTAAGTTCGTCAAGCAAGATTTTAAGCATACATGCGGTGCCTATTTCTTTACAATCGGTGTGCGGTTGCATCGGCCTAAGCATAGATTCCTCATATTTTGATTTGATGAATGCATGGAGGCCCGAGGAGCAACCGACTTCCACGGTTATTTCTTCCTCTCATAAACCGATAACAGTTAAGATATGTAAGGGCCATCAGACTTTTCGGTGACTTTCGCAAGTGCGGCAAAAATTGCGTACCCGAAAGAGCCACCAACCTATACGGTAGTGCCTCTGGTACGTGATTTTACGCCCAACTACTCCTGTCTTTAATATGGCTGAGAACACTTCCCGCACATATGTAAGAGATTATGGTCTACCAGAGTTTCCTTCTTCAGATATGTCTCCTTCGCAGTTTCCCTCTCCCAAAATTGCGAAGTTACAAAATGGATCGAAAGCTCGCTGTGCCTCGATCTATTTTTCGAACTTCGAAAATATTAAAGAATAGTCCGGAGTATAATATGGAGGAATATTTGAAGAATCATATGAAAGACTCCACGGAAGAAGTGCGCACATTTATTTTTCCATTTTCCACAAAAAAACGCACATTGGGGAGAGGATGAAAAAGATTTGTTTCTCAAATTCTTTTATAAGTCCCCAGCCTGTTTTTCATTTATGTTGAGTACAGGTTTCAAACTACCATCGGTAAGTACAATTTACCGATGGCATTCGAATTACGTCTGCCAGCTGGATTTTCAACAATTATATCGGAAATACACACCGCAAAAGCCAAAGGCTTGACGTCCATGGAAAAAAATGTGTGCTAATATTCGATGAAATGAGTATTAAAAGAGAGCTCGAATATAATATCAAGGATGATATTATATATGGATTGACGGATAAAAACTGCATGCAAACTATAGCTTATTATGTTGGGGGAGTTAAAGGGAACACTCTGTCCGAAATGCTGGTTACAATTATTTCAAGAGTAATAAGTTGTGGATTGACAGTTGTTGCAACAAGCTGTAACCAAGAAGCCAATAACGTATTAGTCTACAAAAACCTCGGAATAATCCTATCAGCGGAGCAAATACCATGTGTGGACATTCAAAATCATAGAGTTTTCTTCCTATATGATTATCCACATCTCTTCAAGAGTGTGAGAAACATTTTGTTGAAAAACACAATTAAAATAGATCGTAGATTAGCGTGTTATCGAAAAAGTTTTTTACGAAGATAGGAAAGGAAACTTTCAACTCTGCTTCAAATTAAAAAGCAGACACATTCGACCCAAAGAGTTTGATAAATATTCCGTTAAGTTGGCCACATAAGTTTACAGCGACAATGTGTTTTCTGGAATCTTGATTGCATTGACCACGAATTGTTTCAAAACCGAAGAAGAAAAGAAAAATTCTCTATCAACAGCCCGTTTCATAAAAGGAATGAATGACCTCTTCGACATTTTAAATACTGGCCAGATTCCAGATCGGAATCTATGGATACCCTCAATGCTCTTAAAAGTGCAAGGGTGTGGATTTCAAAATGGATTGCAACCGCTGGTCTTCGTGTACCATATTGTTTTAATGGATTAAAGCAAACTTTGCTTGCAATTATTCATATGTGGGAACATCTGAAAAACGAAGAGCAAAGCTATTTTCTGCTGGCACTTTAAATACAGGTGTAGCAGAAAATTTGTTTTCAATGGTACGTTCCAATAGAAGCTCGTATGATAGGAACCTTCGGCTTGGAGATTCATCAGAAATCTCAAACAAATAATGTTTCAACATTTAAGTTCTGCAGCACATTCTGGATATGAAGATGCTGGAGCAGAACCATTGCTGGAATACGCGGACAATGAAAATGACGATGTAAAGGAATACACGTTTCAAGAGCCCATATGCGATAATATATTGCAATTAGAACCTCAAATACTGTTCGAAGCAGAAATTGAGGATAAAGAAGTGGATGCCGACATGGAGCATGACGAAGTAAATGTCAACATAGAGAATGAGGATAAAGGAAATGCACAAAACATGAATGTTGATATGACGTCATGTTCTGAGATCTGAGGAGCTTCAAAAAGCAGCTGCAGTATACTACGCCGGATTCGCAGCACAAAAGCTGAAGACAAAGCTCAACTGCGTCGCATGCTCTTAATTTATGATTGATTCCGAAAAGAATACAAGAGAACAAACCTTGCTAATAGAACTAAGGGCTTACGAGTCAATCACCACATCTTCTGAGTTCGGAAAATTAACAGTACCATCAATAGATTTCGAAGACACTGTTAGGCGAATTCAAGGAGTTTTTGAGACAAACTTTCCACAAATAATGCAACAAGACAAAATAGTCCAGACATGGTTATGTTAAATCATGAAAACAGAAGAATATAGCATGACACGACTAAAAGCCATAAAGAAACAAATGCAAAATTCCAATAGATCGGACTGATCATTTTTCTAACCAACAAAATCAACAAGAATGTGAGGCTTCCAAGGAAAGGACAACACTAGTAAATAAATTATATTAGATAAGTTTAGTTAGATTTTAGTTTTTATTTATAATTAGAAGAAAACAGTGAGAGGCATAGGGAACTCACTCTAAACAAGCACCCTTAGATTAAGTTAAAGATTTAAGTTTATTATATATATCGTTTAAGTAAAGAGAGGAATAGGCCTAATGGGGAAACCTCGTTAAAAAAAGCGCATTTAGTATTCTACTCCTTGGGTGATGCGGAAAAGAATACAATAACTTCAAAGTTTTTATTCGATTTTTCTGCGTTTTGATTGTTTGAAAAAAGTAAATAAAATTGTTTTCAGGGGAAAAAATTTAAACGCCATATATCTATAGAAAATGTGAAAAAGTGTGATTTTTTTGTGTCGTAGGAACGGTTTTTAAATAAAGCAGCTTTTTTTTAAAAACTAAAAAAAAAATAAATCAAGAATGCAAACTTTAACTGAAAAATTACTTACATTAAAAAAAAAACTAAGAAAAAAATTCAAATACCTATTTTCAAAATATCGATTTTTCAAAAATACAATTTTAAAAAATTATTAAAAACACAAAAAGAAGTTATTCGAAAATATTTGTATGTCCTTCCTGAATATCAAATATGATTGTAATAATCGGTTAAGCAGTTCTCGAGAAGCAAAGAAAAAAAAGAATTTACTGGGTTGCAAATATATGATGGCCATATTTAATTTGATTATTATATCAAATTTTTTAGTCTGCAAAAATTAAACTTGACTCCAAATACCTACTTACTTACTTATTTTACAAATAAAAACCAAATTGTTTGCAGATGTTTGTACCTATGTTATTGCTTTTGAGTATCTTCAAAAAATGGTTAACATTTTTCAAGCCATAAAACAGAACCTTTGAAAAATAAAAAAATTATTCTGGTTTTTTAATTAAAAAAAAATTCACAAAAACATAGACCGAACCTTTATCCGATCGTAAGCAGTAAAATGCCGTTTTGAATATACATTAGTTTTTACTATTCTTTCCTTCAAAATAAATGTTAATAGGAACCTACCTACGTTTAAATACAAAAAAAAAAACAAATTCTTATTACGTTCGGAATTGAATAATATACATTAAAACTGTAAGCAGTCAAATCCAAACATGGCAACATTGGTATCAAAGGGAAATCAACAAGTTTTTGTTTCTCTTACTCAACCATACCATATGGTCTAGTGCCACTTTTTGAACCTTTCCTTCGTACATATTATTCATTATTCCTGCAAATGCTTGCACTCATTCCAATTCCTACATTTCTGATAACATAACATACAACCTACTCTTTCATCATTATATTTCATTGTACTATCTAATGGGGCTACTATAAAGGTGACATATTCCATACCTTCCGAATCATCAGTATTCGCAATCCAAAACCCGAAATAACATTTCCCTATATTCAACTTGATTTCCCACAGAAATCAAGTTCATTAACATTCCCATTGCACGCGCATCGTTGAAGTCTGCATTCCTTTACCTTTGCTCGCCTCGAAATCATTTTATAACTTAAATAGTAGAGGAAATAATGGCTAAGGATGTGTCTTTTGATACAATGGTGGGCGAAACTCAGAGAGAAAACAACATCTTGGTCTCACCCCACTGTTAGAAAAATTGACAAATAATTTTAACCTGTCCAGGACGAAATTGGGCTTCATTCTTTTGATTCCGATACTTTTGTTAAACATATACCCCGGCATGTAATTACGTAACAACCGTTCAGCGTTACGATAGCAAGGAGCCCCTACCGACAAGTTAGAACGTGCTATATGGTAGCATGCCACGCTATGTCGTAATATGAACACCCTTTCCTTTTTGTTTAACAGCACTTAAAGTCCAACTGGCATTCTGAATCTACCGGAAGAGCAAACGATTTCTACAAGATCTTGGAAAAGAAGAGCATAAGTGTTGATCAACTCATTCATTCATCAAAAGAAAAACAAATTGAAACAAAAAGAAACAAAATCCTTCCTATAGTATAGGCATTCCATTTGTTAAAAAAATGCCAACTAGTGAATTCCGCGTAAGAGAAGAATTTGTAGGTTTTATGGCATTGCAAAATATGGATGCTGCTACCATAGCGAATACAATATTATCGTCGCTTACAAATTTCAGACTTAAGTTGTCGAAAATGGTTGGCCAAGCTTATGATGGGTGCTCTACTATGGCTCGGAAATTAAGTGGGATGAGAAAACGGATACAAGATATATATCCTCAGGCAAATTTCTTTTACTGCAGCTCACACAAATTAAGCCTCGTCATAAACGACGTTAACGAAGCATCTAAAATCAGAAATGCTGCCGGGACGATTAAAGAAATAATAACTATTTTCGAGAGTCCCTTACGAAGAAAATGTATACCTATTATTGCTCTGTTTTGTGAAACAAGGTGGACGGCAAAATACAAAAGCATTCGAGTTCTGAGAGAGAATTTAGTTATTATTGAGGCCCTGTAAAAGCTATCGGAAGAGAGAAATCGAATAACAAAGCAACGTGCCCTCCATCTGTATTACTCTTGCACAAATTTGACGTGTTTAGTTTGTTTGTTTGTGATGTCACATTATTCCTCGATGTTTGAACCTGTTGCTAACATTTTACAGGGCGTTGACCAAAATCTGTCTTCAGTGAAAGATCAGGTCTCTGCTTTAAATAAATTATTTCAACAGAATCGAGAGGAAAACATTTGGTGGATCAGGCATAGTCTTAAGCTGCCCAAGAACATCTCGAAAGCAAACCCATCTATCAAATGTTCCCGCTTCTTCCCCCAAAGTTATTTTAGAAAATCTATTTACATCCAATACGTCGCGCGTCGATCCTTTGATAATGTCCCTTAAAGAACGTTTTCCTGATGATAATGAAGCTGCATATTTAGTTTTTAAATTAACTCCAAAAAACATGCAAAAAATGAATAATGTAGAATTTGAAACAATTATCCAGAAAATAATTGACAAATACCGGTGTTTTTTTAGATAATTTTCTGGTGGAGTCCAGGATGTAGTATGATTACAAAAAACTGCATGATTAATAATGTACATAGCTTGTTCCATACCCCTGATGACCTGAGAAGACTAGGATTTCTTCCTCGCTTGGCATATAAATTCGAAAATTGTATGCTATCATTGAAGAAAATGGTTAACAAAACAGAGCAAAATTTTAGTACAAATTAAAAATGGATATAAAGACATTAATTTAGTTAAAAACCATCCGTCACCAAGTCAAAGAAAGCTCTTTCCTTACATGATGTAAATCTTGATTCCGACAGCCCAATACACGTCAACGAAAGTTTAACATCATTGAACCATAAGGTTCTGCGCAAAGCTTTTCACCTTAAACGTGGGAAACAACTAACAGCGGTGTTTACTCGAAACGGAAAAGTTTATGTTCACACAGTAAATAATCCAACAAAAACTCACCTCATTAATTCTTGTCAAGATCTGGATTCAATTACCCAATTGCAACATGTTGAGGTTCGGCCTCACGCTGAAGGTACTCGTATGCATACATAATAACTTATTTTTATCAAATGCAGCCGAATTTCACCAGCACTGATGATGTTATTTACATTTTAAACAATACTATATTTATACAATACTTTTGCTTGCGATATTTTCGAAATGAAATTATTGTTTATTGTAATGCTCGATATTATTTTAATTTTTTCTCAAATTATTTTTTTTATAAATTTATTAATTTGTATGTTTTTTTAATTATTCTTCTCTTTTTTTCTTTTCATATAGCCAAATACTTAGTCTCTTATTCGTCATGGTCATACTTCTTAATAGGGGTTCAACGTATCTGTATGCTGTGTGGTATGTTCTTGCGGTCATTAAGCATTAATGAACCCAATTAATACAGTTTCCCAATCTGATGGTATGGATTTAAACCTTCGTTTAATTTTAAATATTTTTTGTAAGCAAGAAAAGGGATTACATGTCTGCCATTTCAACGCACAAAGCTTGTACAGGAAAGTAGATGAATTTCGTAAAATTTTTGTAAACTCTAATGTGGATGCTATTTCTGTTTCTGAAACATGGTTTAGAGAGGGTGTTAGCGACGAAATGTACAGCTTAAACGGTTATAAACTTTTTCGTGTTGACAGAAAATCCAAGGGTGGAGGCTTTGCAATATATGTCAAAAAATGTATCAATTGTCGAATTGTGGCTGAATCACCTGGAAATAATCCCATAGAATGTTGTCTTGTTGAAATGTTCGATGGCACGATTAAGAAGTTACTAGGTTGTGTCTATAGGCCAGATAGTCATATGAATTTATCTAGTTTTTATAATCTTTTAGAAGAGTACTCATCACTTTATGGGGATATTTTTGTGTTTGGCGACTTTAACTGCAATTTATTATGCAGTCAGGCGTCAAAATCATTCATTGAAAATCTTAAAAGCTTGCTACTAGAACCAGTAAACAAAACACAACCAACCCAGCTTGAAAGCGATCTAGCTAGTACTGACTGGCAATCGATTTATTCTATCCCAACTGCTGATTCCCAAGTAGCTTTCTTTCAAGACAACATTCGCCAACTCTATAATACTCATGTTCAAGTCAGGACAAAGCGAATATCAAACAAGTCTGTTCCTTGGTTCACTATGGAAATAAAAAACTTAATTAGAACTAGGGACTTGACATATAAAAGGTGGAAGAGATACAAACTTCCAGAATTTTATGACTTTTATCGCACTGTTAGGAATAAGGTAAATTCCAAAATAAAAGAATCGAAGTGGTTATACTATTCCAAACACCTTGACATAAAACTTCCCGGAAATGAAATCTGGAAAAACATTCGCGAACTCGGCTGTGGACGAAAAAAATCTGAAGTGCCTGAGAATGTTGACCCTGATAAACTAAATAGTGAATTTACAATAATACAATCGATGGTAACTTCAAATGCATCAACCAATTTTAATTATCACCAGTTCGATTCTTATGAGGATTACGGGTCTTTTTGTTTCTTAAGGGTCGATGATTGTGATGTCTTAAGTGCTCTCTTAAAAATCAAGTCTAAGTCAACCAGCTTTGACGAGATTCACCCCACCTTCATTAAAATAATTTTACCGTACATCCTACCCTTTCTAACGCATCTTTTTAACACTATCTTAACTACTTCTTCTTTTCCTATGTTATGGAAAGAACCAAAAGTACTGCCACTTGTTAAGAAAAAGCTACTACTAGTTCACCAGCTGATTATAGGCCTATCTCGATATTACCTTTTTTGTCCAAAGTAATGGAAAAACTGTTGCATCAACAAATTTCAGCATATCTTCAGAGAAACAATTTAATAAATAGTATTCAATCTGGTTTTCGGGCAAAACATAGTTGTGTTACCTCATTGATTAAGGTAACTGAGGATATAAGGAATGCAATTGATAAGGACCAGGTTACTCTCCTAACTTTACTAGATTTTTCAAAAGCATTTGATACAATCAACCACCAGCTCTTGCTAAATAAGCTGAAACACATGTTTAGTTTTTCCTCATCTGCATGCAAGCTTATATTCTCATATCTTACTGGAAGAGTTCAAGCTGTTTTCGTAAACAACATGACTTCAAATTACTTGCCTATACAAAGAGGTGTTCCACAGGGATCTATTTTGGGCCCCCTGTTGTTTTCCCTTTTTATTAATGATCTACCTACTTGCACAAATAATTCGTCCAAACACTTATACGCTGATGATTATCAGCTTTATTTAAGTTGCAAACTGGGACTGATCGATGATGGTGTAGATAAAATGAACGATGATCTTGAAAGTGTTACCAAGTGGTCTTTGAAAAACGAAATCAAAATAAATCCTTCAAAATCATGCTGTCTTGTAATCTATAAAAACGAACTTGACCTAAGCTATTTTCCTCCAATTCTCTTGGGTAATAATCAGATAAACTATGTTGAAAGAATTAAAAATCTGGGTGTGTATTTTAACAGAACTCTAAGATGGGATTACCACATTCAACAAATTATCGGAAGAATATATGGAATTCTTAGAAATCTTTCACTCTCGAAACACTTTACACCTCTTGGTACTAAATTATTGCTGGCAAAATCACTAATCGTTCCTATAATAACCTATTGTTGTGAGATTTTTTGCCATCACAGTGCTGAAACTAAGCGTAAACTAATAGTTGCTTATAACAACGTTATAAGGTATGTGTATAGCCTTAAACGGTATGCTCACGTCAGTAGATACTCCAAAACAATATTGGGATGTACAATCCACACGTACATTAATTACCGAACACTTATTTTCCTGTACAAGCTTATAACAACTAAAGAGCCCTTATATCTATACAACCTCTTGTCCTTTGCAAGATCACCGCGTTCTATTACATTGATACAACCTCGTTTCACATGCCGCATAACTGAAATGCAATTTTTCATCCATGCTATAAGATTGTTTAACTCACTACCACAGAGCATCAGAAGACTAGTTGACACACGTAACTTTGAGACCGTTTTGTTTAAGTATATGGCTACAAATGAAAACTAATTTCTTTTTTTTTCTTTTTTTTATGAATTTAATTAAAAATAATTTTCTGTATTTCTAAAATCATTGCCAGATTCAATTTTAAATTTCTGTAACTTTTTCACTCGAGCAACTAAAAAGATTGTAAAGTCTATTTGTAAGAGATTTGATTTAACTGAATAAATAAATAAAATAAATAAAAAAAATAACAACGGAATAATTCAAAACTATAAATCAGTTTATTTATATTTGTGTTTAAAACAACCAGATAACTTTTGTTGCATGAATGAGAACATTCCTATTCGAGCTTCTCAGACGAAGATAATCAGCGATTTGTCACAGGAAAAATTATTAAGGCTAAACCTTTGTTACCCTTTGCTTTTATGGCTTATTTACAAGTGTTAATTTACTTGAGAGCCTGAATCATGCTGCCCTGGGAACTGTTATGGCGAACCGTAAGAATTTGCCTAACATTGACAAAAAGTTAACAAAGGGTGGATCAGTTTTCAAGGCTTCATTTTCCATGGAAATTGTGTTAAGATGACTGCAATTGATTTCGAGTACTTAAATAAAAGCAAATCCATTTGGAGATGCAAAAACTGTACAATACAACGAAGAGAATCTTTCTCTTTACCTGCACATCAAATGCAACCAACTACGTCATCGATATTGCCACCAACAGCTGCATCGCCGCCACCACCACCACTTTCAACGTCACTGTCACTGACGCCTGCCGCCTCGACTCAACCTAGTAAACGATCTTCGAATCTCCCTTCATCTGCCACCAACGTACCTAGTGCTTCTGTAACATTAGAGATGATCTATGCAAAAATTGTCTCAATGGAGGAAAACCAGACTAAACAAATTAATGCACTCATTGCCAAAAATAACGAGTGTAAAAAAAGAATTGATCTTCTTGAAACAAAGGTAAATAATTTAAAACAACAACTGCTTTCAAACAGTATCGACATTGTCAACATACCTACTATCGATGCCGACATGTCAAATACTGATGTGTGATGTTGCAACTGAAGATTCTTCGTGATGGTTTAAATTTGAATGTACAGGAGAGAGACATAAACCAATGTTATATGAAGAAAATAAAACTAGCAAAACCAACAACAAATGGAAGCCCTGCTACAAAAAATATTCTTCATGTAAAATTGGTTTCAAATCTTTTTAAGGAGAGGATAATGAAAGCAAAGAGAGAGAAAAGAGAGCCATTAACAACCAACCTGATCAAACCTAATGCAACTTCGGAGAAGATATATGTAAACGAATGCTTGATATATGAAACCAGACGATTATTCAAACTTGCAACAACAATGAAGACGCAAAAGAAGTACAAATATGTATGGACGAGGAATGGGACTATTTACATGCGGAAGAATGAGGGTGACAATCATGTAAGAATTAATTGTAGTGCAGATTTTTCAAAATTAAGAGTTTTAGTAGATCGAATTCACCTTCCAATTTTTCTGTATGTAAATACCCAGTCAATATTGTTCCTTCCTTGGATTCTTGGTTTTGTTTACATCAAAATATTCGTAGTATGAGAAAAAATTTCAATTTTCTTGGCTCATCTTAATTCATTAGCTAATTTACCAGTTGTTATTGTGTTAACTGAAATATGGATTTATAATAATGAGTTAGAATTATATAATATACAGGGTTATACTCTTTTTGGTAATTGCAACGAAACATACCCTGCTGGAGGTGTAGTTGCTTATTCGAAAAATGGTTTTGTGTGTGAATTTTCTTGTCCAAAATTATCAAGCGCGGATGTATTAAAATTATCTTTTGTTTTTGAGAATATTAATTATGCTGTGCATTTACAGACTTCATGAATTTCCGAAAAAATGTTTTTATTGACGAATTAAGCAGTATTTTAAATGCACTCAGCTAAAAATTTAATTGTGTTAGGTGATATCAACATTGATATTATTAACAAAGTTTCTTCTTTAGCATTTGATTTGTTTTTAAATATCTTACAAAATCATATTAGTTCAAGTACTTTCCAAAAAAGCAATCTGGCAAAATGAAACACCTTAAACCTTGGATGAACAATCATCTTCTCAATAAAATAACAAAAAAGAATAAAATGAGTTTAAAATTTAAAAAACATTAAAACAATAATAAACTTAAAAAACACAATGAAAATCTATGCAAAACAATTAATAAAGAAATTGAAGAAACTCGTAATAATTATTATGCTTATAAGTTTTTAAATGCTAAAGGGAATATTCGGGAAGAGTGGAAAGTTGTAGATAACATTTTAGGAAAAAATAAAGAATCAAATAAAATTGATTTTTATTGAAATTGAAGGAATTATTGAATCTGATTCTCGAAATATTTCAAATAAATTTAACGAATATTTTATTGATATTTCAAACAAATTAAAACCTAATTTAAATACTTTTTTAGTTGTAATTGTTCCATTTCTTTAGAAATTTTCGTAGACGATATGCAATCAAATAGTTTCGTTTTTGATACGATAACGTCAAGAGAAGTTTTCAAAGTTATTATGTCTTTAAAAAATAAACATTCGTGTACTAGCCATTTGTTGAAAAATGTTGCTTGGTATGTTATGGACGTTCTAGCGTTTGTATTTAATAAATGTGTTGAAACTGGTTGTTTTCCAGATCATCTTAAATGTGCTGAAGTGATACCGCTCTTTAAGAAAGGAAAGAGAAAACTTATATCTAATTATAGACCCATTTCACTACTTTCAATTTTTTCAAAATTTTTTGAGAAACTAATCAAAGTGCGAATTTTGTCATTCTTGGAAAAGTTTAATTTTTTCTGTCATAATCAATTTGGTTTCAGAGCTGGTTTGTCAACAGAAGATGTTATCTTAAGAGTTTGTAGTCAACTGTATGGAAGTTTGAATAGCAAGAAGAAAACTATGGGCCTGTTTATTGATAGGACTAAAGCTTTCGATCTAGTCAAACATGAACTTTTACTAAGCAAACTTTATAATGCGGGTTTTCGCGGTAGTTTTTTCAATTTGCTAAACTCTTATTTAAAAAATAGAAAACAAAGAGTCAACACAATTAGTTATAAGTGAAAAAACAAAGTTGATGTGTTTTGAGGTGTCTGGGAATAATCCTTACTACTTCAATTTACGGTTCCATGGTCACGATTGCAAACAGTATTCATTACCTATTCATAAGTGTGGAATAAGTAATTTTGAAGCCAATTATCAATGTTCAAAAAATTGCTTTAAAGTGGAAGTAGTTCATCAGTTCAAGTACTTAGGAGTTATAATTGATTACAACCTGAACTGGAAAGATCATATTCAAATGGTAAAAATTTTTTTGCTATCGGTCATACGAAAAACTTGTTTAATAAAACCCTCTTGTTCCGAAAGTTTTAAAAATTATCTATTTTGCTCTTGCAAACTCGAAGTTACAATATGGTAACAGTAGTTGGGGTGGATCTTATGCAAATACTTTTACACCTCTATTAACAGCTCAGAAACATTTTGTTAGAATTATTTTAAATAAAAATAGGATGGCCGAAAGTTTTGTTTTATTTTAAAAGGTTGCAAATTTTGCCAATGAGAAATTTATATGTTTTCAAAGTATTAAGAGAATTTTTTAAACAAAGCGGAAATATTCCTAGTAGGAGTTATCAAATGTACAACTTACGTGTAAACAATATGACTTTAGTCAATGTACCTTTTGCTTACAGAACACATTTCAACCATTTTTTCACATACTCAGCACCAAATATTTTTAATAAATTGCCCTTATGAATTAGAGAAACTCTTCGATTTTCAACCTTTATCAAAAAGACTAAAGACTGGTTATTCATATTAAATTTTGATGACATTGAATCATTAATTTAGTTTTAAAATAATGTAATCAAAAAACAATAAATTTTTTTATAAATATTGTTGTAATGTTCAAAAATATTTAGTTCCTACTATATTTTGTCTATAAAGTTGCTCGCAAGCTCTTCTTTTCTATAATGTTATTATTATTTTATTCTTGTTACTTAAATTACTGATTGTCACCCCACATCAGTTAATAATGCATTTTCAAATTCGATGTGTCATTCATCGCTAACTACCTAGTTAAAGAATGTACACTATTATTCTTATTTTATTAATGAATTGTATATTTATATAAATTTAATATTGAATGAATAAAATTAAATACAATACAATACAATTATCTATTGGTCATATATATCCCACCCAGACAACCTATTGAGATATATTTGTCCCAGCTTCCCCAGCGCCTCCTGTGGATAATTTTTGAACTTTTATTTTGGAAATGTCTTGAAAGGAAATCATTTTTTCGGTCCTGCATAATTTTCCTTGATTTCTTAAAATTTATTGGTCAGAATTCATTTTCATTTGACTTGGTAACCTTGTGAGACAGAAGTTTACCCCATTACGTGCTAATATAGAACAGCTCAATAATAGTTTTTGCGAGCTCAATCCACGATTGAAGCAGCTTTCGAATAACAATTGCTACCTACTGTAGAGGACCTAGAGGAGCTGGAGAAAAAAAAACTCTGAAGAACCAGACCGATACGTAAGAGCAATGTTTATACAAAAAAAATATTACAACATGAAACCTTTATACTTAATCTGTTTTTCTTCATCATTACATTACCTACCGTTTTTTTAAAATATCGAACTTTTCAAAAAACTCGTCGGTAAAAATGGTGGAATAGAAAAAAATTTAAAAAAAATATGTCACTAAATGTTGCCGTGCAATACAACTTCGATGGAACAAGTGGCAAGAAGCAATTTAAATCGCTTTAAATAGTAAGTTATAATATTTATATTCGACAAATGGCAAATGAAATTATTAACTTTTATTTACAGGTGCTGTCAAAAAGGATTTCGCTTCATATAAACTATATGAAAAAAGTATACGCTTGGCTTTCAAAAGGATGAAGAATTTGTATTTAAAAAAAACAATCCACCATACACCTACCGGAAGAAGACAACACAGAACTGTACATGAGAACAGCATCATTTTAATTTTTTTTATTAATTTAAGTTAGTATGGAAATATCATTTTTTTAATTAATTTAAGTTATTATGAAATATCTTCTTTCTTTAATTAATTTAAGTTATTATATATTTTTCTCTGTGGCATTGGTTTAATTAATATATAATTAAAAATAAACAAAGAAAACCAACGGTTAACACATTCTTTCTGATTTCGTTCATTTTCTCTCTTTTCGAACTATTCAATTGATTTACTATTTTTTTCATTACTGAAAAAGCAAGTATGATATGCAGACTTTTCAGCAGTGAAAAATATTTTCAATGGTTCTTTCACTAAGGAAGTTCAGAAAAAATGTATGCATTTTTCATTCATTTCATGCTTTCTTCACATCAGAAGAACTAATTTTTTCAAGCAAGAAAAGGAACTAATGAATTCGACGATTCTATGGGTGCAGTGATTTCATCGCAAATTGTTCATTGAGAATGGGTGCAGGTACTTACCTCCAATGACAAGCCCATGTTAAATTCATCATAGGGTTCAGTAGGAAATTCATTGATGCAGCTTCTTTTCCCCAAGGAAAAAGTAGCTTCTTCACTAGTGAATTTTTGGAAATTTCCTACTAGGCCCTTAAAGAAAGAAAGTTAAATGTGAATGAACTCAGAGACAGACTGAGACGGACACAACTTTACAAAAAGTATTCGATTGGGGATGCAAGATGTTCAAAATGCTTTTTAAAGCACATGACAGAAATGACAGACTTTACGAGGTTAAGCGAGCAAAATTTGTGCGACTTAATCGTAAAATTTTGTTCAGTGAATAATTTGAAATTGAACGTTGTTCTTCGAGTACTTTCAACAGCGAAGATGATGCATGGACAAGTTTCATTGTGTGTGATCAAACCTTCAATATTATAAACGAAGTATGTTATTTCCTCTTTATGAAATAGGTTTTTTTTATCAAGTGGGAACAGCAATACCGGCAAAATTTCCAGGCTATTTAACTAAAATCAAGTTACTCATTCCTTATAAAAAAGTTTTGAGTAATCAAATAAACATGATACATTGAGGGCCATTTGTACAATCGTGGTTCATCCTCGGATCAAAATTTATAAAACGATTTACCTCAATTCGTGTTTGCATAATTAAAGTTTAGACGGTGGTTCAAGAGTTAACCCACCGGTTTCGGAGAGTTAAATAAAGTTGACCCACGGATCAAGAAGTTGAACCACGATTGTACAACTGATACTTAGATAATAAGTGAAGTATAAAAAAATTCATGCTTGGTAACGGCATCTTGAAATTTTTTGAGTAAATTCATTCCAGACCTTAGCGACTTTCGCACGTTCTTGCTCCTATAACAAATACATAAGTCATTCCTTATAGGTAAATTAGGAGCAAGTATGTCCGACCCAGTGGTGTATAAGTTAACACAATTCCTTAAATTCGCCAAGCCATACATGGTTGTCGTCGTCAACAACAAAGTTAACATGATCGCTTAACATCCGCCAAACCACACATCGTCGTCGTCGTCAACAACGAATCATGCTGACATGGCTGGTTCTGTAAACGAAGCAGTCAAGTGTCAACAACCGACGACGGGAAAGATGAAATGCGATATTTTGCACAATGTAAGAGATATCCAAAGCATTGTCGAAAGTAGTTGCGATCAATACCAACAATGCTAGTAATATACAAGCAGCAATTTCTCATAATAGTTGGAAGGGATTCTTTCTTTAGTCGTACCACGCGAATGTGGAATGCCTTGCCAGACTCTGTTTTTCCCCCCCTCTTTGAAGTGCAGAACCTTAAAATAAATGTGCATCGTTACCTCCTTTCACATCCTTCCCTATTTTTTAATTAAATTTTATATTTATATTTATATTTTTTAATTAAACATTATAAGGGTAGTCAAAATCCCTTTAGTGCGGGCTAGTTATAAAAAAAAAGACGATTCTTTGCTTTGCACAGAAAGAAATCGACGTGCGATATGTTTGAGCGAGCACTGGCTGCCAAAAGAAGTCTCCTGTCAAGACTCGCCGATGTTCCAAGTCTGAGTAACGCCGATTTTGAAGTTTTATAATTAAGGGTGAACTTTCTTTCTTTATTTAAAGAAGTTACACAAGAAATGAGTTCCGAAAAACTAGTGACAGTTTCTGAGATAATCCTTATTTCAAATGACGAAGCTTTTGGAAGAGCATGCAAAACATTGAGGTCCTTAGCAAGAAGCATTCAAATAGCTCAACAGATCTAATTGAAAAACCGCAACCATCTGCTTCGAACAAAGCTCTTTCATTTGGGCAGATCTCAACAGAAAGGTTTTTGATGAGTTCAACCCAACCGCGGTTGGGATTTTAGAGGTTGATAAGACTCTACCAACAAACAAGTGTTCGTTCAACCACCGTTGACCTAAAAAACTAACACACCCGCTGATACATCAAAATGTATCTCCCTAACTGATCCATTCATTCACCCCCTACCGGCAATCGTCACATAGCATATACCAAACGTATCGCATTTAATACGCCATTGAATTGCGATTAGTTTTTGTGCAATCCAACAGATACTTCGCCCAATGGGATATGTATCCCACAGTACCTTATGCCACATCGCAACCCAGACGACGACGGCAGATACACAGCCCGCTATAGGAAAGTGTATACATTTCGTTATCTACAATGGGTAATCATACCAGTCTTGAATACAGTGTCTTAATAAAAGGAATATAAAATTTAATACAGTCTTTAATAAAAAGAAATTAAAATTACAAACATACAAATGGAACAAGAAAATTCTTGTTCAGAGTAACTTTGGTTTTTGAATTATTTTTCTTGGACTAACCCATGCCTTCTGTGAGGACTGACATTTTATTTATTAAATTTATGTGCGCATATTGCTATCTGGTAGCAATCAGTGTTTTTGATGCATTGTACTTCCTTTGGTTCGCGCTTTTGGTTATAGTGAATTCGTACCTCCTTTCTTTTTCCCCTACGTAGTGCTCTTAACAGAAATCGAGTAACATGGCACAATTGACAAGGAGGTCTGCAGCGTGCACCGCCATTAAGCGGGTGCACACAAATATCACCACCAACGTTGCTACCTCACTTTCCTTGAGCATCCAGCTGGAACAGAAGGCTCTGGACCAACAATATGAGCAGTGTCAGGCCGCCCATGATGGATGAGTGGCTGAGATAAAAGAGGAGGATATGTTGGCCCACAATACCTTGCTGCATATCAGACAGGACCAATATAACGACGCCTCGGCGGTATTGGGCCCCGACTAATGAAAATACAGCCTAAACCTTAACGCATGGTTACTTCTGAAGTCGCTCCAGCAGCAGAGCTCTCTTCCTCCAGAGTGGAAATGAAGCTGGATCCGGTTCTGATCCCCAGCTTTAACGGTAGCCTGAATAATTGGTTAGCCTTCAAGGAAGCGTTCGAGAGTCTCGTAATCTCGAACGCTGATCTACCGGTGGCCTACAAATTGCAGAAGTTGCGGACAGCTGTCCCCCCCTATTCACGTGGGTATGGTGGGGAATATCTATTCTACGGCTACGAGGAGCTCTGGCAAAAGCTTACAGAACGCTTCGACAACCCGAAGCTGTTAGCTGAGACTCACGTTTCGCGATTGATGAATATAAAGCCGTATCTGAGGAGTCAGCCAAATCCAGCCAAATCCAGTATTGTAGATAGTGTCCAGGAAACAATGCGGGCTCTCAAGCTGATGAAGCTACCCGTTGAGCACTGGGATGCCTTGGTTGCCCACTAATCTCATCCAAACTCCCAATGAAGACCAGACAGACATGGTGTATGTACTACAAACCAAAGCAGATCCCGACATTTACGATTTCCACAGAAATCATTTTGCCATCCAGACGCAACCGACAGCCACCGGTGACCAGAGCCCATGTTACCGCAGTGGAAGGAATCCAGTGTGTGTTGTGTGATCAGGCACACAGCTCCTATACATGTAGTAAGTTTCGGGACATGAATCCCAAACGGCGATTGAATGCCGTCCGAGATGCCGACGCCAATTTCAATTGCTTGAATAAGGGGCACTGACAATTTATCGAGGATTGACTTACTTTGCAAATTTATTTTTTCAAGAAGATTTGTGTAGTCGTTGCTGGAAAATGTTGTCGCCGCAGTTTTTTCTGGGGTAAGTTTATTAGATGGCGGATTTTTATTCAAAGCCGGTGTTGCTGGTGATGATTTGTGTATGGGTAATGGAGAATGATTGAGATTTTTATTTCTTCGCGTATTATGTGGGTGGGAATTCATGATTGTATTTGTTAAGTTAAAAGAGAATAACGTATTTAATAATAATATAATAATATAGAGCAGCTCAATAATGGTTTTGGCGAGCTCAATTCACGATTGAAGCAGCTTTCGAACAACGATTGCTACCTACTGTAGAGGACCTAGAGGAGCTGGAGAAAAAAAATTCTGAAGAACCAGACCGATACGTAAGAGCAATGTTTATACAAAAAAAAAAAAATATTACAACATGAAACATTTATACTTAATCTATTTTTTTTTTCATCATAACATTATAACCTACCGTTTTTTAAAATATCGAACTTTTCAAAAAACTCGTCGGTAAAAATGATGGAATAGAAAAAAAAAAAAAATATGTCACTAAATGTTGCCGTGCAATACAACTTCGATGGAACAAGTGGCAAAAAGCAATTTAAATCGCTTAAGCAAATAAAGATCACTTTATATAGTAAGTTATAATATTTATATTCGACAAATGGCAAATGAAATTATTTAAATTTTATTTACAGGTGCTGTCAAAAAAGATTTCGCTTCATATAAACTATATGAAAAAAGTATACGCTTGGCTTTCAAAAGGATGAAGAATTTGTATTTAAAAAAAAACAATCCACCATTCACCTACAGGAAGAAGACAACACAGAACTGTACGTGAGAACAGCATCATTTTATTTTTTTTTTATTAATTTAAGTTCGTATGGAAATATCATTTTTTTAATTAATTTAAGTTATTATGAAATATCTTCTTTTTTTTATTAATTTAAGTTATTACATATTTTTCTCTGTGGCATTGTTTTAATTAATATATAATTAAAAATAAACAAAGAAAAACAACGGTTAACACATTCTTTCTGATTTCGTTCATTTCCTCTCTTTTCGAACTATTCACTTGATTTACTGTTTTTTTTTCATTACTGAAAAAGCAAGTATGATATGCAGACTTATCAGCAGTGAACAATATTTTTAATGGTTCTTTCATTAAGGAAGTTCAGAAAAAAATATGCATTTTTCATTCATTAATTTTCCATGAAGAAAGCATCACATCAGAAGAACCAATTTTTTCAAGCAAGAAAAGGAGCTAATGAATTCGACGATTTTATGGGTGCAGTGATTTCATCGCAAATTGTTCATTGAGAATGGGTGCAGGTACTTACCTCCAATGACAGGCCCATGTTAAATTCATCATAGGACTCAGTAGGAAATTCATTGATGCAGCTTCTTTTCCCCATGGAAAAAGTAGCTTCTTCACTAGTGAATTTTTGGAAATTTCCTACTAGGCTCTAAAGAAAGAAAGTTAAATGTGAAGGGGAAAGTGAATGAACTCAGAGACAGACTGAGACAGATACACCCTTACAAAAAGTATTCGATTGGGGACGCAAGATGTCCAAGATGCTTTTTGAATGACAGAAATTACAGACTTTACGAGCAAATTTGTGCGATTTAATCGTAAAAATATGTTGAGCCTTGAGCCCAATAGTAACCGACACGAACATATTCCTACGCAAACTAACACAAAATGAAGAACCGAATTACAAGAAAAAGGAGACTAGCTTAGTGGGACTAAAAGCTCTTATTGGTTTGCTCTACATCGCAGGAGTCAAGCACGGAAACAGAATGAGTCTTTCCGAGTTTTGGGCATCTGATGGCAATGAATTATCTATTTTCCCCTCTACAATGGGAAAAAACAGATTCCAGTTTTTACTAAAATGTATAAGATTTGATAACATCCACACAAGACAGGAAAGACGTGAACTCGATAAAATTGCTCCCATAAGAAATTTCTTTGAAAAATTCGTTGAAAACTCTAAATCGGCTTATACGGTTAGTGAGTATACAACCCTTGATAAGATGCTTTGGGCTTTTAGAGGACGTTGTAGTTTCCGCATGTATATTGCTAATAAATCTGCAAAATACGGCTTGAAAGTTTTTACTTTAGTCGACGCCAGGACCTTCTACACCATCAATATGGAGATTTACGCTGGTTCTCAGCCTGATGGGCCATTTAAACTAACCAATAAGACAGATGATATTGTAGAGAGAATGTGTGTTCCCATCTATAACATGGGAAGAAACATGACTATGGACAACTGGTTCACTGGATATGATATCATAAAAAAGATGCTGGGAAATTATAAGCTCACTGTAGTTGGTAGAATGAGAAAGAATAAACCGGTACTTCCAGTGGATTTCACAAATCCGAAAAATAGACAACTTTTTGATAAAACTCGGAATGCAACTTGTAAAAGACCATTTGAAAGATCGTGCTTCAAAAAATCATTTGCCAATGGAGTCACGTTCAAATGCAAAAAAAATTTGCTAAATTAAAGTTCTTCAGTCGGACAATGGTGGCGAGATTTTGATAATTTTTTTGAAAAATGAAGGCATTCGTAGACGGATTACGGTAGCATATACACCTCAGCAAAACGGTGAGATGAGCCGATGTATGCTGTTGGATGTAAAGTTGCCTGAATTTTTGTGGGCCAAAGCCATAAATACCGTCGCATATTTGCGTAATCGGTCGCCAACCAAGATGCTCTCAGGCATCACTCCATATGAAGCTTGGAGTTGTAAGAAACCAAACGTTTCTCAAACGTCCTTCATGTTTTTGGAAGAAAAGTAATACTGCTTGACAAATCACCACATCTACGTAAGTCAAAATTTGCAGCCAAAGGTGTTGAATGCTACATTGAAATTGCAACTCAAGAATGTATCACTGATGTTGGTAAGCTTAATACTTTTTGTGTAGGAGGACTTAAAGGATTCGAATTTCTACATTTCTTCGCCCAAGTGGCTATTAGGGAAGTTTTGGTAAGTCTTTGTTGGTTTACAAAATGGACTGCATTATTTTGGAAAGGACTAAAATGGCAGGTCAAGGATGTATCAGTGATGTTGGTAAACTAAATACTTATTGCGTGAGAGGACTTTAAGGTTTCAAAAATCAAAAATTCCTTAGCTGAAGTGGCTTTAAGGGAAGTTTTTGTGAGAAAACTCTCATCTAGTAGAGAACGAGAATTGACACTCAAGGATATGTTCTTAAATAAGGCCTTAATTGATAAGATTTTTTGAACAAAAATATTAAATAAAATGACATAAGTGGCTATTAAACATGATTAATGTTTCGAAGGCACGCTTAAAAGTATTTTTAGTATATTTGTTTATAAACATGTAAATACAAATTTAAAAAAAATATACAATTGATTTTAAATTTATATTCTGCCTTCGGTTGTTATAAAACGATATTTATTTTAACAGGATGATCAGCCGCAGGCTTCTACAAGCGGAAGCCGAAGTACTGCAGTTGCAATAAATTTTTTTTCAGGTCGCTCAACTGTAACAGATGAACCGGAAATATTAATAACAACAGATAGAACTTCAGAAAATGCGCCGCCACCAGAAAATAGCCTTGCTCCACGGCCACGACAAATACCAATGACGTCATATCTCCACAAACGGATGACCACAAAAAAGCCAACAACACATAAACTCAAAATTGCGCCGGCTTTTTACTGAAACTTTCAGCCCTTTAGAATTGTCGAGGAAGCTGCATTTCGCGAGTTTGTTGCTGCTCTCGATCCTACATATGAGCTTCCAAACAGACACACTATATCGCGCACCCTCATACCTGCATTATATGAGCAGGGTGTTGTTGAAACAGAACAAATAATTAAATCTGACTACAGATTGCTGGACTTCATTAAACATGGAAAGCTATATGGGTGTGACTGTGCACTTTTTGGATGAAAATTTTAAATTAATTTCCCTTCTTTTAGAATGCGGAACCTTACCTGTGCACCAAACCGCCTCTAACCTTGCTGTTGAACTCGATAGAGCCCTAATGAAATGGAAGATCAGGGATAAACTATTAATGGTTGTGTCCGATAATGCTGCAAATATTAAAGCAGCGGTATTAAATGAGCTTAATTGTAGCATTTCGGCTGTTTCGCTCATACAGTCAATTTAATTGCCAATTATGGCTTAAAAGAAGAGGAAGCTAGCCATATATTACAAAAGGTTAAGCTTATTGTGGGACACTTCAAGAGAAGTCATATAGCCACCGTAAAATTAATGGCGTATCAGAAAAACCAAGGCACTGACGAGTGGTCAATAATTAGGCAGCTTTGTCAAATTTTAAAACCACTCGAGAAATTAACGAAGACCATATCTGGGTAAAAGTATTTGACAGCTTCCCTAGTAATTCCGTTGTCCAACGGGTTCAATGCAGTATATGAAGGGTTTAAAAAAAATCACTGAACCCTTGTGTAAAAAAAGTGACTGATAAAATATAATAGTCGATAAATATAAGACTTGCCAAATTAGAGTAATACTCTAGCCTTTAAGGAAAAGATCTACGCTAAAAGCGCAAAAACAATTTGATTTTGTTAGTAGCGGCAAAGTTATCAGCCCATGATATTAGAAATACCTCCACTGAATTTGATGCCATACCATCAGCATCAAACATGACTACTGACCGTGACGACGATGACATTTGGGCGGTGTTTGATAAGGAAGCTGAACTTTATCAACCAGTCGGAACATCTAACAGCAAAGCAATTTTGGAAGTTCAAAGATATTTAGACTATGACAGGCTTCCGAGGACAGAAGATTCTTTGAAATGGTGACAGGAAAATAAATATAGGTTTCCAAAGCTTGGTATTGTGGCTCAAGAAAGGCTTAGTTCAATCGCTACGTCAGTGCCTTGCGAGCGACTTTTTTCAAAGGCAGGGCAGATAGTTACAGAAAGGAAAACTCGGCTCAGCACAACCAAGACAAAAATGCAAATTTAAATTTAACGTCGAATTCAAATGTTTTAAACTAAATTATATTATATTATAATATCTTATATTATAATATATTATATTACATTATATTTTATTATATTATATAACATATAACACATAATTCGCTTTAACACCTTAAAAAGAAATAAACATGTAAGCTTTACTTCCAAAATTCAAATTTGAGCTGACGGTTATCAAATTTCAAAAAGTAAAGTTGGTTTTAATATCACCATTGATTGTCAAAAATCACAGTTTAAAATCACTGTGATTCTAAAATCACAGTCACAGTTATACCTGTGATTGGTAAATCACAATTAAGCTGATATCTAGTAATTATCATTGTATCTTAGTTTTAAGTTCAGTTCTATTTCCAAAGGCGAATAAAAATGTCCACTCGTGGGCCAGCGTATTAAACTTAAATCTCGATTGTTTCATTTGTTCCTCCATTGTTGGAGAAGAAAATATATTTTTATGTTTTTTTCAAATCTCGGAAGATTTTCAGCATAACGGGCGCAGTCGGTAATATACCAAGTATCCGTTCGAATATCGAAAAAAAATCATGTAACTGAGAAGCTACTCCAAACTAATTTTAAAATCGATATAATTCAAAGTGAAATTTTTGTTTCTTTGGTCTTACATTCAATTTATTGGGATTGTGTGACTTTTAAGAAAAAGGGAAAGTTTAATACGCACGTTTAAAACGCCTACTGAGACTGATAGGTTAACCCATAATAATTCTGACCAAACATAAAATTCACTAAATAAAAATTTTTACCCCACAATTTCAATGCAATGTTTTTCAGAATATTTTGTTCACTGTTCAGTCGTGATCAAATCAAATAAATTCCATGCAAAAGGAATATGAATTATAAAACATATTTAAAAATTCTAACCCTCAAAATAATATATTTTCCAAATATCCAGACGGATACCGCAATAACTTTAACCGAAACTATTCCAATGGAAATATAAATACAAGAGGCTTCAATAATGGAAAATCTTACTTTAATTATACTGCAAATAGAAACCATAATTTTAATGGAAACTTTAACCTTAATAGTACAGGGAATAGAAACCAACATTTTAACTTTAACAATAGAATTAACAACGGGAACTATAACAATTATAATAACATGAACATGACAAATCATTTTTTTAACCACAATAGGAATAACCGTGGAAGTTTTAATAATAACAATAATTTCAGACCCCAAAATTATACAAATTTTACTAACAATAATAACCAAACTTATTTTGGGCCAAATGAACAAAATTCATCATCATTCAGAAATACCGAAGACCAACGATATATTAACCGTGATATAAATTTTCAAGAACCGGCCTTAGACGTCCTCTTTCCATAGTTAATCATAAAATAGGAACAGAAATAATATCTGTTCAAATAGATTGTGGAGCCTAAACTTCCAGTATCGATATGAATTGTTAAAAATCATTTTAAAGATATAATTTAGAACATCCACTTGAAATAAATGGATTAACAAGTAAAACTCTAGTGACTCAATAAACAAAAACTAGTTAGTGTGCTCTATGGACAGAGGGACTCATTGATCCATATTTCTTCAAATATGAAGCCGGCCATAATGTTACAGTCAATGGGTAACGCTATAGAGCCATGATTAATGACTTTTTCGTGCATAAATTGGAGCATGTTGATGTGGACGACCTTTGGTTCAAACAAGACGGCGCTATATGCCATACAGCCAACGAAACAATCAATTTACTGAAGAGAACTTTTGGAATTATCTCGCGTCGGTCGTGGGCCTGTAGCATGGACTCGAAGTTCGTGTGATTTAACACCGCTGGACTATTTTTGTGGGGTTATGTGAAGTCGCTTGTCTGCGCAGATAAGCCCGATACGATTGACGCCTTGGAAGGAAATATTCGGCGCGTTATTGCTGACATACTCCCCCAAAAAAGTGGTCGAAAATTGGGCTCCTCGGCTGGAATTTATTCTAGCCACCCGCGGCGGCTTTTATAAATACGGTTGTCCTTCAAATACGAAACACAGCATAACTACCACTGACAATATACACATTTTTTCCAAAATTTCCAGATTCCTAAAAATACATGAATAAGAAGTAGAAAAACAAATACAAGATAACCTCAAACAACGCACAATAAAACCTTCCAATTTACTTTATTATGCACCTATTTAGGTAGTACCAAAGAAAATTGACAACTCAATGAAAAAAAAGTGGCGGAAAGTAGTCGACTACAGCAAGTTTAATGAAAAAACTCTCCAAGATGAATTTCCTCTTCCAAATATTGAATCAATATTTGACAAACATGGGCCAAGCCCACTCGACCTTGGTAAAGGTTTTCATCAAATTTAAGTTGACAAAAAAGATACGAGTTAGCTTGGAACTCAATAAAATACAAGGTTTTATTTATTTGTAGTTTGTGCAACAATAGTTTATTTAAGTCTAAATATAATTATTTTCAATAGTTATTTATTTAGTTTATTATTTGATTTTAGCAATAATTATAACTTAGGTTTTACGATACATAATAATCTTTAAGTTTTCTTAGACGCGTTTATCACAAGTAACACTTAACAATCGAATGCACGATTGATTAAAACCAGCAACGACTAACTGGATTATAAAGAGCTTATAATCCCTAAGCGTCGTTTGGTTGCTAAGTAAAATCAATGCATGTTCTCCAGCTTTATCTTCGTTGAACATAAAGTTGGAAAGTGTAATTACTTAAATTTATTAGGCACACTAGGTTTTTGTTCAGCAAAAATCAAAATACTATTTAGGGTGAGGATACATTACGTTTCGGTAAGGTAGTTCTGTTATGTAACACCCCCCACCAAACTGTTTTTGGTCCCCAAAAACATATTTTCTTATAAGAACTTATCAAAAGAACATTTACAAAATATCTTATCAATTAATATTTGTATAACGATGCATTCAAATTAAACAAAATCAAAATAACATCAACTCAAATTTTCAATAATTTCATTTAACGTAACGAATAAAAGTTGTTTGGGATTAATCTACCTAGCTTCATAAACCTTTATTTAAAACATTTGTTTTTGTTTCAATTATTTAAATATTAAATAATATGTTTCAATTTTACATTTATAATCATTCACACTTAAATTCCAATCTAACACTTTATCATTTATCACATTTGTGCAACATTACCAAACATTCACATCACACACTATGTTTTTCTCACAAGCTTAAAACTATGAAGTTAGTATTTTTTTGCCTACAAAAAATGTTATGTTAGTTTGATACAAGTAAATTCTTATCGGCACAGTTACATATGGTTACTCAATTTTTTTTGTTCCTTTTGTGCTCGTATTCTTTGCCACCTGCAAACAAGAATTTTTGTAAGCATTCTTTTTCTTTTCAATTGGATTGTCAAGCTGTTCACAAATGCTGTTCACAACTGGTAACAAATTATAAATATACATATTTATTATTTTTTCTGTCAAATTACACAACTAACATTTTTTTCACAAATAAAAAACACATTATACATACAGTCCATTAATACACAATCATTCGTGGTCCTTCGAGCCGAATTTAAAGAACAATTAAAAGACAATCGTGTTAAAACATAATTCGTGTTTAAGGAAAAACTATAAAAAAGTGTTAAAGACTACGTCGAATTCCATACATATATGTATGGAGGTTACATATCAGACAAAGTCGATATTCGCGCCATAAGCAAAATTCAATTCAAACCACATAATTTCATAATGTTCAGATTTCATTTGATTTCCGTTCCCACGGAAATCAAAAGAATGCATTATCTTTATTTTTATAACGTTCATATTTCAGTTGATTTCCATTCCCACGGAAATCAACAGAATGCATTACTGTGCATTTGTCTTTGTAACCTGAACCCAAGAAATAGAAAAACAGAAATGTAGAAACCTTTTTCAAAGTTAGTCTTAAGTGAGCTTTCCGACAATAAAGATCTTCCACAAAGTTTAAGTTTTTTGTTTTTTTTTCACAATTCGACCACACGAACTTTTATTTGGCGCAGTCGGTAGGATTTCTATAAACTGTAGAAATCCATACGAGAACGAATCTACTCGAAGAAAAATTTTTTTTTAATAAATAGTGTTAGTGTGTATCAAGCAAACGAATATTGTTTGAACCCAAACGCGACTAAAGTTTTAACTATTGCCGGTAGAAAAAAATTTATAGATACAAACTAGTGTTAATGTGTATCAAGCAAACGAATATTGTTTGAACCCAAACGCGACTAAATTTTTAACTACTGCCGGTAGAAAAGAAACTATAGATACAAACATAAAATCAGTGTGTGTAGTGTGTGCAAAGTCAAACTAAAATTGACATAACAAAAAGCAACTATTCGTCGGAACAGAGCACTCGGATTTTGGCAGAAAGAAATGATGAACGAAGAGATCATGAACCGGTTAGGGGCCGTATTGGAAGCATTGGCCGCACCTCACGCCCAAAGACCAAGTAGAGTATTCTATTTAATGAAAGAAATCCAACACATACCAACGTTCGAGGGAAAAAGCGAAACACTAAGCCAGTTTTTCGCAAGCGTGGAAACTCACTTAAACTCAATAGATGAAGGAATGAGAGGAGAAGTATGGCAGGCAATCTATAATTCGAAAATAATAGGACGAGCAAAAGAATTATTACTGAACAACAGACCTGAAGGATGGGAAGCGACGAAATCACTCCTAAAACAACACTTTCGACCAATATGCAGCTACAAGGACATATCAACGAAAATTTGTAATATTAAAGTAAGTTCAATTCAAGATTTAACTGATAAAATTGAAAAATTAACACAAGAAATAAATCAATTTGTGACTTATGAATCTAACCCTGCAGAAGCAAAAGAAACTTTTTATACAGTATTAATCAATAGAATAAAGCAGTTAGTGTCAGGAAATTTATCAAGAGAAATCAAAGATCTTTATAACTTACATGTGATAAAAGACATCTTATACTCCTATGTAGGATATGATAACGACAACATAGACAGAGAATTTATAAGTCAGGATAGGCGTAGTACTCAGAATTCAAATTTTAATAGGAATGTGAGAAACAATAGTTATAAT
Source organism: Platycheirus rosarum (assembly GCA_963971375.1). NCBI lineage: Eukaryota > Metazoa > Arthropoda > Insecta > Diptera > Syrphidae > Platycheirus > Platycheirus rosarum. Next base: position 55,154,243 of record OZ020509.1, on the reverse strand, counting down.
CCCTTCAGACAAAATAATTATGAGTCAAATCAAAATAATAATAGGCAGATTAACAACCATTTCAACAACAATTCTAACAGACAAAATAATAATTATTCTAGGGAAAACAATAATGACTTCAATCCAAACTATAACAGACAAAGGTACGATAGCAGAGATTTCCACAGACAGAATAGACATAACACATCAGGTCAGTATAGGCAGAACGTCCAACCCGTTTTTAACCCCTCTGGACAATTGAGAAATGCGACACAACATCCGACACCGATGTCGGTGAACCAAACTGAAAATCGAGAAGAAGAAATTCACAATTTAGAGTTTTTTCTAATCTAAGCCTTGGAAACAAAATATTTGTAGACTTAACAATAGATAAAAATATTTATAGAGCACTCATTGACACTGGGTCAACAATGAGTATAATAAATTCTAGTGCAGTTGATTGTAGTAAATTTCGAGTATACGACAAAGTCAACATGCAATTGCAAACAATAAACAATATAACAAATGAGGTAGTAGAAAGAGTAATCACGAACATTCCCGAAGAATTCAAAGAAGACAGTAAAATCGCCACAAGGTGGTATAAGAGAGACCTAGGTCCAAAGCCATACGATATTTTAATAGGCATGGACTTACTAGGTAAAATTGTCCAAACTCTCGATTTCGACAATAAAACTCTCGTATTAAAAAATAAAACCTTAATTCCTTTATACTCTGAAAAAGACATTACAACTTTCGATTGTTTTGAACTTATTGGAGAAGGGAAAGAACTGGATCTAAGTTATTTAAATGAAGAGGAAAAGAAAGAAATAGAAACATTGTTAAGAAAATTCCAAAAATTAGTTTATCATGACGGTGATCAACTGACTAATACAGATACGATCACGCATGAGATAAAGACTACTATAGATCAATCCATACATTCAAAAATCTATAGGCTACCACATAGACATGAGGAGGAAGTTAGACGACAAGTTGAGGAGATGGAAAATCAAGGTATTATTAGGAAATCTAATAGCCGGTATTCATCTCCCATTGTTGTAGTAGCGAAAAAGTTAGACAATTCAGGAGAGCAAAAGTTTCGCCTTTGTGTAGATTACAGGAAATTGAACGAAATAACTATCGATGATAAGTACCCACTCCCGAACATCGATAGTATTCTCGATAAGCTTGGCAGAGCACAATATTTTTCATCAATTGACCTTGCGAAAGGTTACCACCAAATTAAAGTTCACCCCGCCGATATTCAAAAAACAGCATTTGTGACACCCAATGTCCTCTATGAATACCTTAGAATGCCTTTTGGACTCAAGAATGCCCCGGCCACATTTCAAAGGCTAATGAACAACATTCTTCGAGACTACATTAACAAAATTTGTGTCGTCTATTTAGATGATATTTTAATTTTCTCAACCAGCTTCAAAGAACATATTCACGCTTTAAATTTAATTTTCAAAAAATTATCCGAACATAACTTAAAAATTCAGTTTGACAAGTGCTCTTTCATGAAAAAGAACACTGAATTCTTAGGTCATGTCCTCACGGCAGAAGGCATGAAACCAAATCCGAAGAAAACTAAGTGTATTGAAGAATATCAGATTCCGAAAACAGAGAAACAAATAAAATCGTTTCTAGGAGCTACAGGGTTTTATCGAAAATTTGTCAAGGATTATGCCAAAATAGCATATCCCATGATTAAGTATTTGAAAAAAGATTCCAAAATCAACATACATGATCCGGAATATATTCAAGCATTTGAAACTTTAAAACTTAATATTATCAAACATCCAATTTTAAAATTCCCTAACTTCCAAAAAGACTTTTCTGTCTATACAGACGCAAGTAACTATGCAATTGGAGCAGTGTTGACACAAGAAGGTCAACCAGTCTGTTACGCATCCCGCACTTTAAACGACCATGAAAAAAAGTATTCAGTAACGGACAAAGAATTTTTAGCAATTGTTTGGGCTGTTACGTATTATAGACCTTATTTATGGGGGAAACGATTTACAATAGTTACAGACCATTTGCCAATTAAATACTTAAATAAAAAATACACGGGAAAAGAATTTAGTCAGAGAACTCAAAGATGGTTATTAAAATTACAGGAATATCAATATGACATCGAATATCTTAAGGGTAAATTAAATAATGTCGCAGACTTTCTAAGTAGGATTCCAGAAGAGAATAATAATAAAGACGAGGTAGCCGTAGAACAATCAGTCAATAATTTATCAGACAATGCAACAGTACATTCAGTAGAAGAAGAGCAGCTTAATCATATTCCTATAAAAGAATCAATAGTAAATATTTATAAAACTCAATTAATTCTAACAAACAATGCAGAAAAAGAAATTGAAATTTTACATGGAAGAAGAATTATTTACATTGATATGACAAAAGGAGAAGAATATTGGACAGACGTATTACGAAGATTTATTAAGCCAGGCATCACAGGAATATACACAGAATTAACGTATCACGAATACAACAAAATACAACAATTGTTAATACAGTTGTTTGGTCATGATAATCAGATCAAATTTATTAAGGCCACATTGAGAGCACAAGAAATAAGTAACTTAGAAGAAGCACATAAACAAATCTCTTTATATCACACCCAAGAAAGTCTCCATAGTGGGATTATAGAAACATATCATAGTTTAAAAAATAAAATATACTACCCCAAATTAGTAAAAGAAATAACCAAAATCATAAATAATTGCAAAACATGTCTACAGACGAATTATGAAAGAAAACCAATTAAGAAGAAGTTCGAACTAAGCGAAACTCCGAATAGACCGAATGAGATCCTGCACCTAGATATCTATTACTTTATGAAAAATCCATTTATGACCCTAGTAGATAAGTTAACAAAGAAAGCATATGCATACTATTTGCCAAATCGAAACTGGGTAAAAAAGATAGAAACTCTTGAGGAACACTTTTCAAAATTCGGAAAACCTTTTAAAATAATTGCGGACAACGAGTTTAAATCTGAAAACTTAAAAGAATTTTTTAACGCACAAGGAGTGAACCTTCACTTAACAAAACCAAATACACATACAGGTAACAGTGATGTTGAAAGATTCCATTCAACATTGCAGGAAAAATTAGTAACAATGAGGAATTTAGACCTCACAATAATCCAAAAAGTCCATAGAGCCGTTAGTAATTATAATAATAGATACCATTCAACCATTAGAATGTCTCCAGAAGAAGCAATGTTCACTGACATAGCTACCTTAAGAAATCGCATTAAAACAGAAAAAGAAAGAAGAATAGAAAAGCTTAATAGAAATAGGGAAGAATATACTGAGAATAGACAGGTAATACCAGTAAAAAATTACAAAAGAAACTATTACAAAAACGAGCCCAGATATAGAATAAAAAAATTAGAAAGGGAACACCCAATTAATATAAAACGACCACGTTTATTTGCAGATGATAATCTTAGTGTTGCTACTACTAACAACATCAGTAACACCAACCCTAACAGTGGATAAAATACTGACAGAAAACGGATATTCTGTTATTAACATGGGTGAGACAGAAATTATTAAAGACACAAAGATAATACTTCATATAATCAACATTCAAGATTTGAAACACACAATCGGTGATATGGAGAGAAACATTCAAAACTTAAAATTATATAACGATTTTATAATTAGGAGACAGCTAGATACAATAAAAGCTAAGGTTAAAGCCATAGAACCACAATCAAGTATTAGACACAAAAGAGGATTGATTAATATTGTAGGAAAGGTAAACAATTTTATTTTTGGTACAATGGACGACGACGATAGAAAAGATATAATAGAACACATTAGCGTACTAGAAACAAACACTGAAAACGCAGTTAACACAGTCAATAAACAAATAGAAATAAACCAAAGTTTTAATGAAAGCATAAGACATTTCAAAACCATTATAGAAGCGGATAGGATAGATTTAACTAAAACCTTCTCCGAACTAAAAGAAAATGAAAAACAATTTATACTCAACCAAATCAAATTAGATCAAATTCTAAAACTCTATATGTTAGAAGAGAAAATAAACCAGATCATAGACAATATAGCTTTAATTAAACATGGACTAATACATCCTAGCTTACTAACAACAACAGAAATTATTAACACAAAGCTTGATTTATTGAAACTAAAAAATATTAAAGTTGGAACTCTTAAGTATAACAGCGAAACTTTAATCATAGCAATAAAAATTCCAAATAATTACGAACAAGTTGATTTAAAACTTATAACCCCTATTCCAAACAAACAAAATTTAGAAATTGTACTCCAAGAATATTATTTCATTGAAATTAACCAAACAATGTACTATTATCAAAATGATGTTCAATATAAAAAGGAATTGCTTACTGTTAATAATTGCATAACAAACAAAAATTGTACTCTTAAAGAAAATCACACTACAGAAATTAAAAGAATGGACGATAGCACAATTATTTGTAAAAACATTAAAAATGAAAACATTGTTAACAAATGCGACGATAGAAATATCAAACTGGAAGGAAACTATCTAATAACTATTAACAATTGTACAATCCAGATATTTAATGAAACAATTACTAGTAAAAATATGTATTTTATTGAAAGATTCTACTATGACGAAACGGAGAATTATAATTTTACTAAGGAATTAAATTTTGAAGAAATCATCCTTAAAAACATTGTAAACCTTGAACCGATAAAATTACTAAAAATACATAAAAATATTCATTATGTTATTGGTTCAACGACCATAATACTTATCATTATACTAGTTTTAATATTTGTGAATATCTTAAAAAGATATAAGAAAATTACTGTTTTAATTAAAGAAAAAGGTACCCAAAATTCAAATGAAAATGTTAAAGAAACTCCGAAAATTCAGGAGAATTTTAATGTAAAGGGGGGAGAGGTTACATATCAGACAAAGTCGATATTCGCGCCATAAGCAAAATTCAATTCAAACCACATAATTTCATAATGTTCAGATTTCATTTGATTTCCGTTCCCACGGAAATCAAAAGAATGCATTATCTTTATTTTTATAACGTTCATATTTCAGTTGATTTCCATTCCCACGGAAATCAACAGAATGCATTACTGTGCATTTGTCTTTGTAACCTGAACCCAAGAAACAGAAAAACAGAAATGTAGAAACCTTTTTCAAAGTTAGTCTTAAGTGAGCTTTCCGACAATAAAGATCTTCCACAAAGTTTAAGTTTTTTGTTTTTTTTTCACAATTCGACCACACGAACTTTTATTTTGGATGATACAATGTGATGTTTATATATAGGTAATCCGTAGCTCTATAATATTTGGTAGTGCTATTACATATATATTATTTTTTTTTAATTAATTACGATTTATCGAACATCGAATTAATATCGGTACAGTCTAAGTAAAACTGATTTGGACACGTTTCTGCATAAACTTACGAACGTATACGAACATATTATTTGTTTTTTTTTTGTTGGTTATAAAAAATTTAATCAAAAACTAAATTATAACTAACTGCGATGGCAGGTGCATTAAAAGTTAAGTGCGTAATGCAAAAGGGCGCTTAACTCGGGCGGCAGCATTTGCAGAGGGAATTGATGAATCTACATCAATCGAAATGCTTGAGATTCGGTTAAATAGACTCGAGACTACATGGTCTGAATTTTCATCTCTTCATAACGAAATTCTTGAAAATGTTGAAGATGAAGAAGTTAAAGAATTAGAAACTGAATTTTCGGAATACGAATTAAAATATTTTATTTCAAATGCCGAGCTCGTTAAGGCCATTCGCGATAAGGAAAAATCTTCCACCAAACCTGTGGAATCTCTTGATAAATCTTCAGCGTTACATCGCTTAGCTGAGCAACAATCAACAACAATTCTCGAAAAAATTAATTCGTCTTCGTCATCGTCAAATAATGCCAATACTTCTAAACTTCCGACAATCGATTTGCCACCATTCAGTGGAAGTTATAAAGATTGGCCTTCGTTTCGGGACATTTTTCTGGGTTCAGTGGACACTAAGGTGAATCTTAGTCCGACCCACAAATTTCATTACTTGAAATCTTATCTGCGTGATGACGCTGCCAATCTTATAAAGCATTTGAATATAAATGACGCAAATTATTAAATTAGACGGTACACCACAATACCGTACAGCATTAACAATAATTGATTCAAAAATACAAGGCGAAGCAGCAAATGTATTAATAAACCAAAATACAGTGTTTAATATGGAAGCAATGATTAATAGACTCGACTATACATATACAGACAGTCGACCTCTATATGTTCTTCAAGAACAATTAACACGAATACGTCAAGGCAAACTGTCGTTATCAGAATATCACGATTTGATAAAGCATTGAATTTAATAATTTCAAAAATAAATATGATCTCATCAGCAGACGCTCGAGTAGTTCAAGAACAGTTAGCACAAGAAGAAGCTATACGTGTATTCACAGCGAATTTGAATTCAAACTTCACCGAAGCCACTTTGTACTCAAATCAACCAAGTACATTGGAAAGTGCATATGCTATTGCATTAACGATTCAACATGACAACATGTCTCATCCCAATGAATACTAACCTAGGAGAGAACAACATCATGATAAGCTAAGAAATGTCCCACCACAAATACAGGACAATAGGCAGTTCAAACCCAATATCAGAGTCAACCAAATAGACACAAGCAAATGTGAAGAAGAACTCGTAAGTAATAAACATTTAGAATTAGATTACGAATCGGAGTGTTTTTTAGACGTATAAACGGTTTACCGTGTCTAATAAGAAAGTGTAGATTAACAGGTAAATCGGTTAATATTCTGGTAGATTCGGGTGCTACCAATAATTATATTAGTAATAATTGTGAAATAGGGGAACACATTCCCATAGAACCATTAAAAACAAAAACATTGCATGGTATATCAATAATTAGATATAAGAAAATAATAAACCTATTCGGTTATAAAATATGCTTTTTTGAATTATCTGAGTTACAAGATTTCGATTTAATATTAGGAGAACAGGGTCTTAGAACAATTAAAGCCAAATTAAATATGTTTGAATATAAATTAGAATATGAGAACAAAATCTCACAAACAATTCACTATACTAATGATTCCGACAAGTATCGGTTAGAAATTGAAAATTTAATGAAAAGAAATGAAAACATTTCAGAAACGTTGCCCTTTGCAACTACAATTCGTACAACTGACGATGAACCAATATGGACGAAACAATTACGGATAGATACCCAATTCCAGACGTGAACATGGCTATCCAAAATTTAGGAAAAGCAAAGATTTTCTCGACCATAGATCTCGAATCTGGATTTCATCAGATTAAGATAAAAGAACAAGATAGGGAAAAAAAACTGCTTTTGCAGTAAATGGCGCAAAATACGAGTTTGTACGTATGCCATTCGTCTTAAAAATGCTCCTTCGATATTCCAACGTTGCGTTGATGATATCTTAAGAGAATATATTGGCAAATTTGCATACATATATATAAACGACGTGTTGATATATTCTTCCACACCTGAAGAACATATTTTAAATGCACTACAAAATGCTAATATGAAAATTTCTCAAGAGAAATCACATTTCTTTAAAGACCAAGTTGAATACCTTGGACATGTGATTAAAAAATTAATAGAGTGACGGTGGATCCTTCTAAAATACAAACGATTCAAGAATATCCAGTACCAACCACACTCAAAGAATTACGCTCATTTCTTGGTTTAGTTCATAGAAAACTTCGCACAAATAGCAAAACCCTTAACCGTCCATTTAAAAGGAGAAAATGGTATGATAAAGAAAAATCAAAGTCAGAATGTAAAATTAGATTTAATAAATGATGAATTGGCTTTAGAAGCAATTAAAAAATTAAAAATAAAATTAATTGTATATCCAGAACTCTAAACAAGACGGAGCAAAATTACTTCACAAATGAAAAAGAACTTTTAGCCATAATATGGGCATTGCAAAAATCGCTGACGCATTATTCAGAACACAACAGTTGAATTTAAATACTTCAGTTAGTGAGTCAGATCACTCATGTGACAATTCTCCATTCAAAACATTGAAAACTGTACCCACGCCACTAAATTCCTTTCATAATCAAATCATTATGAACAGTGTAGAAAAACAAATTCAAAGTGAGATCACCACAAAAAATATTTTTAAAGATCATATACGCCACGAAGTCACGTACACCACGCCACAAGACGCGATAAAAGAACTAAAAAGGATTTTAAACTCAACAAAAATAAACGCGATAAAAATCGACGAACAAAGCCTTTTTTATATTGAAGAAGAAATATTCTCCCACTTTGAAAATTATAAAATTTTAATAGCACGAAACCTACTTGAGGACGTTACTAATATAGACGATCAAATACGTACTTCCGAAGAAATACACAAACGTGCTCATAGAAACCATATGAACAACGCCTAAGAAATACAAACAAGTTATTTTTGGCCCAAGTTGAGAGATACACGCAGAGGTATAGCTAACACATGCCAAATATGTCTCGCTACAAAGTACGAAAAACATCCGGTTAAACAAGTCTTAAAAGCCACGCCAATCCCAGAGTTTGCAGGCGAGACTGTACATTTTGATATCTTTTATATATCAAACCAGTTATTTTTAACTTCAGTGGACAAGTATTCGAAATATTGCCACATACACACTCTCGAAGGTAAAAAATTAATTCATATAAAATTCGAAGAAATTTTAAATACCATACACCCATTTAGCAAGTATATAGTAACGGATAACGAAAATGTGTTAAATACGCCTTCGATACAAAGTATCTTGAACAAGAATAAAATTGAACATTTTAAGACTCCGATCAGTCATTTGACAACCAACGGTCAAGTAGAACGCGTACAACTAAACACAATTCCTTAAATCCACCAAGCCATACATCGTCGTCGTCATCAACAACAAAGTAAACATGATCGCTTAACATCCGCCAAGCCACACATCGTCGTCGTCGTCGTCAACAACGAATCATGCTGACATGATCGCTTAACATCCGCCAAGCCGCACATCGTCGTCGTCGTCAACAACGAATCATGCTGACATGGCTGGTTCAACGAAACAGTCTAGTGTCAACAACCGATGACGGAAAGGATGAAATGCGATATCTTGCACAAGCTACAAGATATCCAAAGCATTGTAGATTTCAGGCTTGCAGGGTTTTAAGTTAGTCATAAGATAGTCAGTCTTTTTACGAGTCTCAAAACTATTACAATAAAGAAAAAGTGAGTTTTAACAAATTCATAACTTACACAGTACACTTATTGAATTAGCTAACAGTTTAGCTTTAGAAAATAAAACATCACCGCTCGTAGAAATATTTAACGCAGTGAAGCAATACAATTTAACAATTCATTCGGTCACTAAGGAAAAACCTTGTGAGATATTTTATAATAAGAACTCATTTAAAGATGTTTATAACAAACTAATAAAAAATCAAGAAAAAGTGATTCAGTATCAAAATAAAAAACGAATTAATAAACAATTTAAGAAAAACGATCTAGGTGTTTTTGAAATCTAACAAAAGACCCAAAGATATTCGAAAGTATACAAAATATATAGTGCATAAAGATAACGGTGAAACTTTAGTATAAAGGAAAAATTATCCATAAAGATAATGTTAAAAAACAATATATTCCTAACGGTTCTACTCATATTAGTAGTAAACAAAATCTTATGCAGAAGCTTAAAAATAATAAATCTAGAAAACAAAAAGTTCATAGCAACATAAACTGATGATGCTTACAGTTACCACGATCGGAAATGCTACACAGCATAAAAAATAAACAACGAACTCCACGCGCTTCCTGCCTTCCGATACCCAACACCCAGCATAAGCGCGATGACCCAGCGAGCATGCATGGGATTGTTCAAGGCTACCCATTCTGTGGGAACTGCAATTCTGCAGTTTAGTATATTAAGAATATTAACTTTGTGGGAACTGCAATTCTGCAGTTTAGACTTAACTGAAATTATAACTAACAAATTAAGGTGTACTCACTCTCGGTCGTGCACTCAAAGTTGTAGGTCATAAAAAAAAACTTATGTTATAACGTTAATACTGTTGTTTTAATTAAGAACCAGTGGAATGTTCTCAAAAATTAATTTTTTTATCAAACACGGATCTGAAATCCGTAATTTTACTTATACTCAAGAACAGAATTTTTATACCACATAACAGATTTCGGTAAATTATTTAAAGCATTCCATAATATACAAAATTCTCCTTTTTATGCTTCAGAAGAAGATTTAGTAATAATGAAAGCTATAGAAACTTTAGAAGAACAAGTGTTAACACACACAAGAAAGATCTAAATGATCAATTAACTTTTTAGGTAGTGTTTTAAAATTCATGTACGGCACTCCAGATCATGATGATTTAGAAGAAATACATCAAGGAATTAATAATGTAGTAGAGAATAATAATAAACAGAAACAAATAAATTTTCAACAATAAGAGAAACTCATATGTTGAAAGAAATAAGGAAAGAATTAGAAAATATTAAATATTAAATCTAGCAAAGCATAATAACTTTAACTTCAAATCAATAAATTTAGCAGAGGTTAACGAAATAATTGCAAAAGAAAAGTTAGATATCCCAGTAATAAATATTTTAGAATACGCAGATATATACCTATGCAAAGTTGATTTAAAATTAATAAATTTTTTTAAATATCCAATAATAAATAAAAAATGTAAACATTACATTTTAACCCCACTTGAATTCAGATATGGTAAACTGAAATTAGATGAAACAATTTCAAAATGTGAAAATTTATATGTCAGAAACGATAATTGTAATAAATATATAGATTCATTAATATGTAAAGAATTACCCAATGACAACTGTACAATACAAATTTTATCAAATGAAAAACCAGCACAATGTGATGTGATTCAAGAAAATAATATGTTAATAAATAGAATAGATGAAAGCAATATTATATTATCTGGTAATCATATATTAAATAATGAGACTATTAATGGAATAAATTTGATACAGTTTAATGAAAGTGTAATCATTAATAATATAACTTATATAAATTACAAAAATTACAGACTATAAATTTGATATTATTAAAGCATTAAGAAAATTTACTATTCCCATAGAAGAAAACCCAATAATGTCAACAATATATGCTATTATATTCATTTTCATAACTATATTCCTATATTTTATCATAAGCCAAAATATTAATATGTTATAATAATTACAAAAAATTACAAATGAAAAAAGAATATAATATATATTGTATAAACAAGCTCTTCTAGCCAAAAGTTTGATAAGCGAGGACGCTTAAAATTAAGAGGGAGGGGAGTTATGTAGTCATATTATATCTTATTCTATAATAAAAACATAACGAAGGAACGCAGTGCCCAAATACACATAAATGCTATAAAAGGAACTACGTGCCCAAACACACATCAACCTCAGCAACATGACCAAATAAGGTATTGAAGAAATCCAAAAGCCTCTACGTGACTTTCTGCACAAGAGCATGACTTCATAATTCTAAGAATAGATATTCATATTTAGATAACCAATCAGAAATGTATTCAGTAAATAAGATTATACATAAGAATTGTTCAGTATAAAAGCGATCGCAATAATACGATCGAGGTTCACTAAAATATAAAAGTCTAAGACTATACTTCGTGTATTATAAGTTCTTGATCAACATTAAATAAAATACCCTAGTCCGTATTTTATACTCACGACTTGCGTTTCATTTCAAATAAACTTGAAGACACTTACAGCGTGAAGACATACGGACTTGAGTGTTCGTATAAGTTGATATTTTTTTGATCCATTACGGTACAACGTAATTAACTCACGCGACATCCAATACTTATTGTTATTCTTATAAAACAAATTATGCTATCATGCTCCAGACAATGTCATTGCATTAGACAATCCAAAATTCATACATGTTAGATCGTAAGATTTAGATGTAAATTCAGTTATAATTTAGATTGAGAAGATTAAAGTAAAATTAAATTAGAAATAACTTACATCATCCCATGGTGTGTGTGGTCTCCAAAATATGCAAGGACTTAGTATTAACTAGATTTTGTTTCTGAGTGGAAAAAAGTATATTTTGCTCTTATACTTTGAGACCACTCACTTCACGGGGATGTTTCTTACACCAACGCTATTCAAGTTCTTTAAATGATATCGTTTAAAAAATCAGGTTTTAGTATTTTGTAGTTGATTAGACTATAACATGGAAGTTACTACTATCATTACCTTAAAGTTATAATGTCTATATATTATTTCAATTAAAGCTATTTCTGTTCTATATTCAGATTCATAACTGAAACAAACTACTAGCAAACTGATGGAGCTAACCAAGGCGGGAAGTTTTATTATGAGCTCAATGGAAACCAATGAGCATAAAAGTGAGCCCACTACCGGCATTGCACATAGGAGGAGTTGCACCGAAAAGCTGGCCAAAATTCAATTTTCTAAAAAGTAAAATCAAGAAGTAAAAGTTTGCTATTGCGGATCATAAATATACATGGGTCAACGCGCTGCAGTTATTTTTCCTTCTTCATCGTATCTTGTGATAAACTGAGTTCAAAGTTAACGGTTTGAATTTTTTGTATTTTTTCTTTGCGAAGAACATTAACGAAATTGCGTGCATAATTTCGTTAATGTTCTTCGATAAGTGATTTCATGTTGTTGTGACATAAATCTTAATTTTTTTCAATAGAGTTCTATTGCAGGTATTTATTGACATTTTAAAAATATTTTTGGGAATCCTGTGTTTTTGTTTTTCTTTCAATTCAGTTTCAAAGGCAGTACAGCAAAAAGTTGTCGTATTTCTTTTAATTTTTTTAAGTTTTAATGATTTTAATATAGTATACCGTGTTATTCTGTAGTTTGACTTCAAAAGTTTGTTTGAATATTTCTCATTGTAATGCAAAAAGATTTGGCTGCTACTAGCTGCTACGCGAAATTTAATGAACGTCTTAGTTTTTCGATTTCGTGTCAAAAAAACACTCATACGCCATACAACGCAACGGATTTAATAATTAGTTATTGGCTGTATACAGTTTTTAATTATTTTTTTGTGTGCAAGTGGAGATAGAAAGCAAGAAGAAGTCAAGTTTTATTGTGTTCATATCGTGAATGTTTTGTGTGTGTAAAAGTAAAATCATCGAGGAAAATTTGTACCAACGTTGTTTAAAGAATTCTTAGCTTTGAAAAGTTATTTAAAGACGAAGACGAACTTAACAATTTTGAGGAGCAATCAGATGATTTTAAGAAACAATTGCGTCTGCAATTGCTTGTCAGGATTGGCAAAAGGAAACCAACAGATGTTCGTTCATGTTGCCTAGAGCTTTGTTAATTGTTAATCTGACACGAATGTTGGAAACTTACATCATTCCATGGTAGAACTTAAGATGCCAAGCCAAAGTTCTCCCTTTAGGATCATCAAATCTGAGTAAAATCTTTTAAGGAAATTATAAGAGAAAGTACAGGTGTTTGTTTTAGTGATAAAGATTTTGCTGTTTTTCCAAGGCAATATGAAAAACCGAAACCAGCTTTATGACTGGGCTAAAGCGAGCAGTCTTTTGCCTTTTATAATTGCCCGATTTTTTTTTTGTATTATCACGTTTCCAAAAAAAATGTTCTTCATTTTTATAAATGAAACCCACAAGATGAAAAAGAAAAACGTCAACGGGAAAGTAGATGTTTTGCCAGCCCAAAGCGAACGTAAAGACTTCCCTAAGATAAAATGCTAAGTATTCATAAAAATGTATTAGAGAGAAAAAAGAAATAAATTAAAAAAAACTCGTAAGGAAGCAATATATTTGTCATATAAATTTTGTTTTAAAAAAGATGTTTTAAGAAGAATATTGTTAGAGTTCAAGCAAATAACACAGCTGAGATGAACAAGAATAGGTCATGCGCACCCCACTACTGCAATTAGGAGAAGCTAGTTCATTAATTCAGTTTAATTATTTTTCTTCTTATCAAATCCTCAGGGGGACACTGTCGTATGTGTTACGTGCTATTCAAGCTCCAAGGTTCTGGCAAAGTGGCCTTCAGAGCCGCTACGAAAAGGTTTGCTTACTGCCCAAGAGCTGATCGAGGATGAATGTTTAATATGCCGAATGGTTCAGCAACATTAGTTCAACAAAAAAATCTCTTTAATCCAATTTCAGAATCAACCCTAATCTATTCGCTATCGCCTTTCCTAGACAAAAAAGAATTGCTACGAGTTCGAGGACGTATCGATGAAACTTGCGAGGACGTATCGATCAAACTTACTTGCCATTCTTATGTCAAATACATTGTTTACAAGCTGATAATGCGTCACAGGATTTACTGATCAAAGCTAGTTAATTGAGATAATTATAACTAAACAAAAATCAAGGAAAAAATTCCCTCGGTGATTTTTGGAAGCAAGTGTCAAATAAAAAAAATAATATACTGCCATTCGACAAATTTGATAATGAGGATGTGCAGAAAAAGAAAAACAATGATACTGTGACAAATCTCTTCAATGAACAGATCCTATAAATTCTCTGTCTTGCTGCTGCCATTGTTTGCCGATCTATTACACCATTTACATGTCCCGGAAACGACAGCCATTTTATAGATGGGTCAAATGGTATTTCCATCTAGGACGAGTGGTGGTGCTTTTGGTTTATTTTATTGGTGGAGAACTTGGTAGACAGACAGCACGCGGGCTGGGGCTAAGGCTAGGCTGGGATGTTTCTAGGCTAAGCTGAGTGCTGAGGTTGGAGAGGCTAGGGCTAGGGCTAGGGCTGGGGTGTTTCTAAGCTAAGCTGAGTGCTGAGGTTTGGTGAATCACTGGTGTTCGTATAATCTATATTTGCGGCATTGAATTATGTGAATTATGATCTCTGGTATTTCGTATTTAAGAGTCTTGAAGTAAACGTAAGCAAACGTAATCATTTATGTTTTTTTTTTTTTTTATGATAGTAGATAGTGCATGTGTGTAATATGTTTTGTTAATTTGGAGTTTTCAAAATATCAATATAACGAGATAGCGTTAACGTGATGAAGACATTTTATAATTCATATAATATATAATTCGTTCATTAATTAAAATAGTCGACCCTTGTAAAAATGTTTTGGTGTGAAAAATTGAAAGAGGGGGAAACTTTTTGTGTTTGTGAAGCAGGATGGTTGGAAATAAAAATAAGTGATGTTGTATTTTTTACTGATACTTTGAAATTACTTGTACAACCAGAATATGGTGTTGAATGTACCATAATTCATATAAGAATTGGGGAGGTTACTTCTCATCTAAACAATTTCAGAATGCAGTTTCAATCAATGCAACATGTGAAATTTAAAGTTGAGTGTAAGAGAGTCAATTTAGATAAAAGAAATAGAATCTTAATAAAACTTATTGATTTCACAGGAGGAGAAATAACTTTGTTTGGATCAATTTTTCCTCATTCCAATGTTATAAAAAGAAAAGAGAATGAATACCCAATTCTTTGTCCATTCGGTGCTGCAGAACTACTGAATATATCTAAGAGGAAGCACCCCGAGAAATTAAGAACACGCGACTCTTCAGAAGTAATGAGAGAACAAAACAGAAATAAAAACAATTTACAATCGCATTTAGTTTAATGATCCCTAGAAATAATAACACGAAGGAGAAGAAAAATAATTTTAACACATGTGTACATATGTATTTGTGTTAGTTAGCAAACTTTTCTAAATAAAGTACCTACCTAAATACTATATAAATTTCTGACACTTGTTTAATTTATTAGTTTATATTTATTACTTGACGTATAAGTACTTCTAGTTAGCAAGAACCAAATTTCAACTAAAATGTTCTACTTAACATTCCTGGCAGGTATACCAACTTTAATCCTTGGATTGCCTCTACAGATTAATATTGATTTACAAGAACCAAGCAATACCAATAATCTTTCTTTTGCTGTGAGTTTACCAAACAATGATACCGCACAAATAGGTTTATCATTTCGTTTGTTAACATTTTCGAATGGAAAATCGCTGTTAAATACCACAAATGATGGTGTGTCATCATATCAAAATGATGAGATAGCAAAAACAACAACAACCACAACAGAGAAAAATGTATTACAAAAGAAGATCGTTACTGTAGAAGAGGCAATTGAAAGTTTTAGGCAAGATTTAATTAAAAAAGAAGCCGATATATCAGGAATCATTCAAAGTAAAAACATATTTTATAGACATTTTAAATTGGAATTTGACGACGAAATGGCTTTAACTATCCGATGTTTTTATGATAGTAATTATAATATGTGTAGCTTAACTATAAAATGTTATGAATATCATGAATACGAAACGGAAAGAGTTCTGAGTAATGGGGAAGTTGAAGTGTTTATGAAAGAGGATCTTGAATACAAATCTGATGTGGAATTGCTGGATTTTAAATCAATGAAACAAACATATAAAATGGAATTTTCTTAAATAAAACATGTATTTATTTTTTTTATATAGAAGGTTTATTATTTTAAAATTACAAGTTTTTCATTTTTTTTTTATAAAGATGAACTAATTCCTTGGAAGATATCCAAGAGTTATCTTTTGAAGGAAATCCAAGCCATTTGACAAATATTTGATCATGTTTCTTTTGCAGTACTTTCTCAACTAGGTAAGTATCAGGAAACTTGGTCTTTTGGAGCTCAAATTCATAGAATAGAATATGAAATTTGATGTGATTATAAATATTTGAGAGTAATTGCTTTTCATTTGAAGCATTGACTTCAGATGGTTTCATTTTTATTGTTCGATGTACTTTTTTGTAAGTGTTTTTATTATGTCGGTCCATCGATATGTTCCACTGGTACTGAATTCTTTCCACATGAGTGTGTTAAGAGTGCGATTAAAACGTTCAACAATCGATGCCTTGAGTACGCTAAACGTTGAATAATGATTGATTCCATATTTTTTCATGAGATTTTTAAAACATGAATTAAAAAATTCTTTCCCATCATCCGTTTGTAAGTTTTTTGGTACACGACCGCTATTTATTACACTAGCCAAAGCTGCAGTAACTAAATTACCTGTTTTACTTTTAACAGGAACTGTCTAAGCAAATGTATCAATTACCGTAAGAAGATATCGACAATTTTTATTTTCACCTGAATAAGCACCCATTTCAACAAGATCAGCTTGCCATAAATCATCTAACCCCTTGATAACAACTCGCCTTCTCTTAATTTTTTTTCGAGAAGGCTTATGTAGTTCATTGACAACGTCTCTCTTACTCATCTTCTTAAATAATGATTAAATAAAATTGCAATAAGTCTGTTATTTTGCTTATAAATTTTGTATTATTATTTTTTTAATCTTTCATACAATGACATTAACTTTTTAATTCTTATCAATCTGTTTTCAACCATGCAACATGCACATGTATCTGGTCCTTCTTTACATTGATTTGAAGACCAGGGACAGTTGACAAAATGACATCCGTTATCCGATAAGGTAGTAGATACATTTTCGAATCTTCGCAAGAAAGATAAGCATTCGTAATGTTCCTCAAGTATATTACACTGATTTGTTTTCAGGAAATCTAATATTTCTCCAAAAATTAATGAAGTATTAATGTTGGACATCGTGGAAGTATGAGTTCACTCCTCAATTCAAAGTTTTAGACTGCAGTAAAACAATAAATGGCTTTATGTTAAATAGTTGATTTTGTTTGAGCTGTGATTTCGGTTTTTTTTTTGTTAATTACATTTTCAAGCAAATACTTTTCTCTTTTTTAACTTCATATGTATTTTTCAAAATTTGTAAATTTTTCATCAACATAATTTTTTTGTTGCCTCATCTGTTTTATCATAAGGCTCCTGAAGATTTCGTATCCTTTTTAAGTTTAAACTAAAGTCTCCGTTTTCTTTTTTAAGAAATCCCTCTCCTGGTAGTCCAGGTGGACCTCTTTCCCCCTGTAAACCTTGCTCTACTCGTTCTCCTCTTGGTCCTTACCTAACTTTCGATTGAGTTCTGTTTGAAAAACGTTCAAACTTATCAACACTCATTTTCATTCAATGATGTTTGCTTCTTTGAGTTCTTCAATAATTGAAACAATCTCGTTAGAATGATTATTATGTCCCGCCTGATGTGAGGCAATAAGAAGTCGTAAACGAACTACGAGTTCATTTGGATCATCCCAGTAGATATAGTCTTTTTCTTTGTTTGATAAATGCATTAAACCCTGACCTATATGTAAATCAGTGGGAGAGCTAGAAGTATCTTTAAATAGTTTACTTATAATTTGTTTATATTTATATCCTTTATGTCCCATTATTTGATTTTTAGAATCATGATTACGTCTATATGCATTGGTGCTAAACAATATTTTTTTGTAATTATTTAAATCTTCTTTATTATAAAGGGCTGAACTTGATATTTTCTTAAATATCAACTCAAATAACCCGCTTGTTCCTTTATAGGTTTTATTATTAATTTCTATATTCTGCCCATTAATTTTGAAGTCCTTATCACCTATTTGTAATTTTATACGCCATCAATTGTTTTTGAATTATTTACAAACAAATCCATATATTTCCGAGGAATTTCCCCATAATTTCTTAAATCTATTTGATCTACAAACTCGCGAACAAGGTTTCGACGAAGTTTGCGTTTACTCCTATCGGATTTGCTTCTAGGCGTTGATAAAGATGTTTTTGGGGGAATATTGACGACTAAATTAGAGGAGATGCCTGGAGTTATGAATTTATCATCAACTTCTTCATCATCATATTCTTCAGTTTCTTCCCCTTCATAATGGCGCTTTATTTTTTCACAGGCGAATTAAAACTGTTTGGATTTTCATGAATTGAATGATGTTTTTTTGACTTTTTTACTAATTCGTTAAGAGGTTTAGTAATTGGCTCGAAGGTTTCTTTTAATTGAAAATCGAATGCTTCTTTACCATTTCTAAGAGCTTTATATTTTTTTTCTTAGTGTATCGGTAGTTTTAATGAGGTCTTTTGTTAATTCTTTATTTAACTTCATCATGATTTTCTAAGTTTTTTTTTTAAACAGTTTATAAATAAGTATGCAATTAGCTTTTTAAAACGTATAAAATTTAGTTTAATATTTTTTTTTTTTTTTTTTTTTTTTATAATTAACGCGCGCACAAGGGATTATGCGTTTCCCTTTTAATGTAGAACACACTGCGCGGGCATTACGAAGATAGGGAGGGGAGAGATAGGAGGTGCCGATTAACATTGGTTTTGAATGTTTGCAGATCAAAATGGCAAGGGAAAATCCCGCCGGGTAAATATTCCAAATTCGTGTCGTTCGGCTAAAAAAAGAATCCCTATATTTCACGGTACGTCCGAAATTAGGCTCAAAGGTGAACTGATGAGCATTCCTTGCGAGACGAGTATTACGGGAGAAACTTTTAAGGGGAGGAATGCAACTGGCTACTTCGAGTGAACATTTTTTGTAAAAGAAACGATAAAATAAGGAAAGACATGAAACATTGCGTCGGTGTTCGAGTGGGGCAATTGTTTCAGCGGCAGTTCTATTACCTATCAATCTTAACGCTCGATTTTGTATTCTATCAAGCAGGTGAAGCGATGTTTGCGAAGCACCTGCCCAGAGGTGGGAGTTATACTCGAGTTTAGGGCGTATAAACGCTTTATAAATTGTAGCCAGATCAGATGGGGAAAAATATTTCTTACACCGATACAGAAAACCTAAGCACTTTGCAGCATTCTTAGCGATCTCAAATATATGGTCGTTCCAACGGAGGTCGTCGTTGACACACATACCGAGTACTGAGAGCTTTTCGGTTTCTTCGATGTAAGTGCCATTCATGGACAATGGCATTGGGGGAATGTTTAGCTTTAACGACAGAAGGCAGCATTGAGTTTTCGAAGCATTAAACTCCACACGATTTCTATTACCCCATTTGACAATGCTGTATAAATCGGAGTTTAATGAGCTTGACATACGGCACCGTTGCAATTGTACGTCCGAAGGCGAAGGACGTGAATTATCGAACGAATATGAAAAGCTGAGGGTAGAGTCGTCAGCAAAACAGTTAAGCGGATTAGAAGTAACAGACAGAAGATCATTTATAAAAATGAGGAAAAGAGTCGGAGACAGAACAGAGCCCTGGGGCACACCAGCATTTATTTTATGGGAATCAGACTTGAATCCGTCCAATACAACTTGTATTGAACGGTCCAGGAGATAGCTTCTAATCCAACGAACAAGAGTATTATCGATCCCAAAAGCACGCATTTTCGATAAGAGAGCTTCATGCCAAACTCTATCAAATGCCTTGGAGATATCAAGAGCAATAATCTTACTTTCACCAAAGCGATGTAAAGATTTGTTCCACTGTTCGATGAGATATGCCATCAGATCACCAGTGGAACGGTTGCCGCGGAAGCCATACTGACGGTCATGGAGAAGCTTGGGTCGGTAGGAGGAGGGGGAGGATGGGTCACCTTTCTTAGGGACAGGCTGGACAAATGCTGTTTTCCATCTTCTAGGAAAAACTGAAATAGTTTCGAACCGCGTCTTGCTTTTCACAAGCAACATCATCGAAAATAAATACAGAGTTTGGTCTGGCCTCTTCGGGTGGTATGACATCACAATTATTTGCAAATGCAAAAAAACCCATATTTTTTATTGGCATAACTGCTTGTTTTAAAAATTCATACTTTGGTTGGTGTAAGGACTTTGAATATATATAAATATTTTCAAATCTTAACCCATTTGTCTGTAGTAATAAACTCATCATAACATTTGTTTTACCACAATTGGATGTACTGGCCCTCTTATACTATTAGGTAGAAGTTCCCCATGTTTTTTCTCTTTTGTTTCATCATTTTGAATTAATTCCATATTTTTAATATGTAAAAGATGTTGTTGTTTAACGAAGCGCATACTGATAAAAACTAATTAAATTTATATAAAAATGAAGATTATATTTTAGTTTATCATAACTGAATAACAGTTCAAAGAAGCTGATACTCATATATTAAAATGATTGATTTTTCAAACAAAAATATCAGTCATCGATATGCAGTGAAAGGGAATGGTTTCCTAAATACTGTAATAAATAAATTACCAATTGAATTACATCTACCTGGTTATCAATATTGTGGCCCTGGAACAAAACTAGAAAAACGTCTAGCTCGAGGAGACTCTGGAATTAATTTACTTGATCAAGCGTGTAAGCAACACGATATAGCCTATTCTAAGTTTAAAAATACTTCAGACCGACACAGACCGAAAAAGCTTGGCAGCGTGTAACATCAAAAAAAGCTAGTTTAAGTGAGCGAGCAAGTGATGCAGTCGTTACAAATCTTATAAAGAGTAAGCTAAAATTATATATGGGGTGTTCAAAACTTAATGGAAAACACAGAAAAACCAAAATGACAAAATCAAAAAAGCCTGTGTTTTTTAGTAAAACAATTAAAAACATAGGAAGACTACTCCAGGAAAAAAACCCCATAACCTTGAAAAAGCTGTTAAAGTAGCTTTGTCAGCTGCAAAGAAAACTATAAAACGTAATGGTACTAACATAAGGATACCAAGAGTTATCTCAATACCAAAAATTGGTGGGGTGATCCCGTTTCTAGTACCTCTATTTGCTGGGCTTTCAGCTCTTGGAGCTTTGTCGGGAGGAGCTGCAGGAATTGCAAAAGCTGTAAATGATGCTAATATTGCTAAAAAAGATCTAGAGGAGAAAAAACGACATAACCAAAAAATGGAATCGATTGCAGTTGGACATGGTTTACATCTAAAGCCGTATAGAAAAGGTTTAGGTTTATATTTACATTCACAGTCAAAAAACTACTAAACTCGCTACCTAATCGTGCACTAAATGAGGTGGATTTAAGAACATTCGCAAAAGATTTTATACCAAATTTTCGAGGGGTTTCGCGATAGTTTACCAAAAGGTAGACCTTGGAAAAATAAAAGTGAAATTATAAATCTTGATTCATCGAATGGACTAGGAACACATTGGGTAGCGTATTTTAAAAAAAGACTACTATATAGATTATTTTGATAGTTTCGGAAATTTGCCACCACCAGTTGAATTAATTACATATTTAGGTAATAATATACATTATAATTATATTAAGCACCAAGATTATGATTCAGTAAATTGCCGTCATTTATGTTTAAGATTCTTACATGATTGTAATTTTAAATAAATAAATAAAAAGAAAATCTATAAAACTTTTTCATTACCTTTTTTATCGTCATGACATTGACACTTACATTAAGCGGGAATACATCCCTTCTTACCGCAGATTATTTCCCATCTCTAATATTTGATGGTAATTACGTTTGTGGGTTGATTGATTTTCAAGCATATAATTATATACCTAATGTGGATGACCGGAATAATTTATTTCACATCGGGTCTGATGTATTGGAAATTCCAGTGGGGTCCTATGAAATTGATGACATTGCAACACTTGCTTCTGAAACATTGTTAACGTTGAATTCAACAACATCTATAAGGGTGGAAGCAAACAATAATACCCTGAAAAGTGAGATCCAATGTAGCGAGAAGGTTTTTTTTAACAAAGATCGTACAATTGGGAAATTATTAGGTTTCAGTAAACGTGTACTTGAACCTGATCAAAAACATCTATCAGACTTACCAGTTGATATAAATAAAGTTAATGTTATACGAATTGAGTATAATATTATTACTGGTTCATATTTGAATAACAGCCCCGTACATACTGTTGAATGCACCATCAAATGACGTCACACATCACAATCAACAGAGAAGATAGCACAGGCAGATGCTGCTTAATAGCTGAACGCGCAACATGAAATGTCAACATGAAAAAAACGTCAACTTGTCATCTAACGTTATAATAAAATTGATGGTTTAAAAGTGCGGTTTGTGTTTCTTTTTTTTTCACTTAAAGATTTTTATAAGTTTAGCGTAATTAAATTCAATAAAATCATAAAAGGCTTTTCAGCCAAACATTTGGTCCTTCGAGCCCTTAAATAGTTTGTGTGTTTAATAAGGGGTTGAAAAGTTGTGTGTGGATTGGAAAAGTGTGTCAACGAGGGATAACCTTAAACCAACAGGAGCACCACATCGCCATTTTGTGCAACACATCAAAGTAAGTGATTTTTCCTTACATTTTCTTTTATTTTACGTATTTAAAATTAAACATGGCAACTAAAAAATTAAATACAAAATATAAGCAATTAAAAAAGAATGTGGAAAATTTTTGAAAGAAAGGCAAGGCGATAACAGCCAATTATATCCAAGCTAGGCTTAAAATGCTTGATGAATTGTGGCAATCGGTAACCGCCGTATATGAGGAGTTTTTAGCAGTCGATGATGATGTTTCAAAGGAAGAGGAGGAAGTTGATTCTATTTATGACAGCATCAGAGAGGATTGCTGTAACTTTCGAGCAAGGCTTTGGGATTCGTTGGCAAGTCTTGGGAGCAGCAGCAGTCAGCAGTCCAACGAAGTTTCTAAAAACGAAAGTGTTTGTAAAACACCAGCAAAAACGCAGCAGATGTGGGAGGAAAAGCTGAACAGCAGAGAGGACCCGAAGCAGCTGCCGACTTTTAAGGAATTCACATCATTTATGGAGACTCGATTCCGGACTCTAGAAGCGGTTGATCAGCAACATACTCACGGTACATCTAACACGTCACGGAACTCTTCACACAAGCAGACGTTGATCGCTCATGCTCAGGATGATAAAGCAAAACTTTCCTGTAAAATATGTCATAAAAATAAACATTTGGTTAGAAGGTGCAACAAATTTTTGAAAATGAGTGTTACCGAGCGTTGTCAGGTTATAAATAAATTGGGTTTGTGTCAAAACTGTCTAGGGTACAGTCATACAACAAATAACTGTCCAAGTGATCGTAGGTGTTATCACTGCCAACAACCACATCACTCTTTATTACATGCAAATAACATTCCTTTTCAGCCAAACCAACA
The DNA here is from genome assembly GCA_963971375.1 of Platycheirus rosarum. Lineage (NCBI taxonomy): Eukaryota > Metazoa > Arthropoda > Insecta > Diptera > Syrphidae > Platycheirus > Platycheirus rosarum. The sequence goes on along the minus strand of OZ020509.1, from coordinate 55,130,248 downwards.
ACCTTCACGCTTACAGCAAAATCACAATAACTCTTTTCAGCCAATACAGCAACCAACAAATTTCAGCCAGAATCAAAGACAGCAACAAAGTTTCAACCCAAACTTACAAGGCGCAACTTTAAATGCAGAGGCTTCTTCATTTCAAACTTCCAATAGACAATCGTGTCCATCAAATAATGTAACTTCTCACCACTCGCATTACAGCTTTCCAAATAAAAACTCACAAGTTTTACTGGCAACCGCCCTTGTGAGAGTTAAGTCGTCGTTAGGAGAGTGGTTGACGCTGCGAGCATTATTGGATTCTGGTTCTGAAGCGTCATTCATCACGGAGTTTGCCACCCAGTTGCTTCAACTCAAATCAAAACCAACTCATACGGAGGTGTCTGGGTTGGGTTTGGTCAGCAGTGGCACTTGTCTTAGAGTAGTAGACATCACTTTTGCTTCGCAGCATTCCTCGTTTGCAACAACAACGCAAGCTTTCATCTTCAAGTCACTGTCTGGGCATTTGCCGGCCCGGACCCTTCACGTTGAGAATTGGACTCATCTCAACGGGTTTGTACTAGCCGATCCTGAATTCTTCATATCATCCAAAATTGATCTTTTGCTTGGCAGTGATGTTTTAGCCGAACTTTTGTTGCCGGATTTGATAAAGCCATCAGATAAGTCGATGCCAGTAATGCAGAAGACAACATTGGGATGGATTTTATTTGGAAGGGCCCCAATTATATGCGAGTCAAATCATCCAGTCAGAAGTTTCATGCGAACTGTAGATGTCGAAAACCAACTTCGAAAATTCTGGGAATTGGAAGAGACACCTTTTAAACCCTTTCAAAAGGCCGAAGATATTGAATGTGAAAATCATTTTATAACCAATACTGAACGGACAACTGATGGACGCTATCAAGTTGCACTGCCGTTCAAAGGAAACGTACCTCCTATTTTTGGCGTTTCTTATCAAGGGGCTTTACGTCGATTACAAGGCTTAGAGCGACGTCTTGCAGCAAATCATCAACTACGAGACCAGTATTCAGCATCCATGGACGAATATATAAAGCTGGGTCACACACATGAGTGAGGTCGACACGGATCGTTTACCAGAAAATCAGCATTATTTTCTACCACATCATGCAGTAATCAAAGAAAGCAGTTCAACAACAAAATTGAGGGTTGTGTTTGACGCTTCCTTCAAAACGTCAAACGGTGTTTCTTTGAACGATGCTATGATGACAGGTCCAGCTCTTCAACAAAACATCTGCGACATCATTCTTCGGTGGAGGTTATACAGATATACCTTCACAGCTGACATTGAGAAAATGTACCGACAGATCTGGATGACGGAACGCGATCGAAATTATCAGCTGATTCTGTGGAGAAAAAATCCTGAAGATCCTATAAAATTTTATAGACTAAACACGGTTACCTTTGGAACAGCAGCCGCTCCGTATTTAGCGATTAGAACCCTTCATAAGCTAGCAGAGGATAATTTCGAAAATTAACTTGTTTCCACCATGATCCGTGAAGAGATGTACGTTGATAATTTAATATCTGGAGGAAACACCATTGCAGAGGCTGAAGAAAAAATAAAACAAATTAAATCGATACTAAAGACAGCTGGATTACACTTACGTAAATGGACATCCAATTCTGACGAGTTACTAGCGGGCATTCCAATCGGAGAACGGGAGTCAACATTTCCAATGCCATCAGAAGACGCGGAACGAGTTAAAACGCTTGGTGTCCAATGGCTTCCTACTGTCGACCAATTTTCTTTCTGTTACACTTCGCTTCCTAATGCACAGCCGACAAAACGATTCATCCTCTCTACTATAGCACAGTTGTTTGATCCAATGGGTTGGATTGCTCCGTGTATTGTCAAGGCGAAGATCTTCATGCAGCAACTGTGGACGGAGAAAATTTCGTGGGATGAACCGATTGAACCATCAATGCTGGAGCAGTGGAACGTTTTCTACGAGGACTTACAAGCCATCAATAAGATCCAAATTTCAAGGTGGGTTCAAACAATCGGCGATCTATCTCAAGTAGAACTGCATGGTTTCAGTGACGCATCGGAGAAAGCATATGGAGCTGCAGTCTATTTACGGGTTAAAGACGACAATGGCCAAGCGCAGATGCATCTCCTTATCGCTAAATCGAAAGTTGCTCCCGTACAACCAATAAGTCTTCCTCGTTTAGAGCTTTGTGGTGCGGTTCTGCTAGCCAAACTTCTGGATCATGCTGGTCAGGTGTTAGGCAACAAAGATATCAAGAGTTTCGCATGGACGGACTCAACTATCACTCTTTCCTGGATTCGAGGTTCCCCAACAAAATGGGATACATTTATACGGAATAGAGTTGGCGAAATACAACGATTAACTCCAGTCAAAATATGGAAACATATCCCAACTCAACTCAATCCTGCAGATCTCGTTTCCAGAGGAGTTTTACCATCTGCTTTGCGGGACAACACATTATGGTGGAACGGACCCGAATTTTTGCGCGATTCTTGGAATTTTCAGTATCCTACTCAGCCAATTATTCGAGTGTATCACAGTGTACCAAAGGTTCCTCCAATCAATGAACTGATGCATCGGTCATCTGAAATCAAAAGGTTAGTGCGCATTGTTGCCATGGTTCTACGTTTCACAAACAACTCACAAGACTATATACCCAATTGGAAAATTGGTCCAATTTCACCGCAGGAACTTGACAACGCTACCAAAATGTTAGCTGGAGTAGCTCAACGCGAGATGTTTCCTGAGGGTGTGTTAAAATCCAGGGGTATGGGAGCCTTAAATCCTTTTACAGATGACGAGGGTTTAATTCGAGTTGGTGGACGGTTGAAAAATGCGAGTCTAACATACGACCAACAGCATCCAATTATTTTAGAACCAGGCCACCATTTCACAAAGCTCATAATAAGAGAAGCACATGAGAAAACACTTCACGGAGGAATTCAGCTCATGATGGGATACCTGAGGTCAAAATTCTGGATTTTCCATACAAAAAGAGCGTTGAAACAATACATTCACAACTGTACGATCTGCTATCGGTATAGGAATAAGCCAGCTCACCAGTTAATTTGGTAAATTACATTATTGCTACAAAGGTTACATGGCTATTTTCATTTGCTTAGCAACAAAGGCAATTCATTTGGAAGCGGTGAGTGATCTCACTACGCAAGCTTTCCTAGCTGCCTTTCGACGCTTCACGTCACGGCGAGGAGTCTGTAGCTAGATATACAGTGATTGCGGCACGAATTTCGTTGGAGCTGAAGCAGAGCTGTGTCGTCTTTTGAAAAATGCTAGCCAAGATTGGAAAATTGTTGCTGAAGCCTTATCATCACAAGGAACGAAGTGGAACTTCATTCCTCCTGCTTCTCCCCACTTTGGAGGATTTTGGGAAGCCGGAGTAAAGAGTGTGAAGCACCATTTTAAAAGAGTTGTCGGAAACGGGACACTCACTTTCGAGGAACTCACCACGCTTTTAACGCAAATTGAAGCGTGTTTAAATTCGAGGCCTCTATGTCCTTTAACAGAAAACCCCGAGGACTTCCCAGCGCTAACTCCAGCACATTTTTTAATCGGAGAAGAAATGTTTACCGTTCCAGAGCCGGATCTCACTTTAGGAAAGACAAGTTACGTCGATCGATGGAAAAATATCCAGTTCAATCTGCAAACATTTTGGAAACATTGGCAAACGGAGTATCTTACTCGTTTACAACAACGACGGAAATGGCTCAAGCTTCAACCGGAGTTAAAGATAGGAGACCTAGTTCTCATTAAAGATGAATGACTACCACCCGCTAAATGGAGTTTGGGACGAATCCAGGAGACTTACCCTGGAACAGACCACATCACCAGGGTAGTTCAGCTGAAAACGCAACAAGGAGTGCTAAAACGCCCTATAACAAAACTTTGTCCTCTACCAATTAATAATATTCAAACATATATATAATACAACTTATCAGAGCTAACGTACACACACACACACACACACACACACACACACACATATATATATATATATATATATATATATATATATATATATATATATATATATATATATATATATATATATATATATATATACACGCACACACACACACACACACACACATATATATATACACCCACACACACACGTCATATCACATCATGCCCGTACGCATCAATTCCACAATTAAATACAGTCCACTTTCTATAAAAATAACATATATGTAAGTTATGCTCACTTGTAATTACACACATTCTTATAGCATGTACATCCAAAACGCATTAAATATACATAATATGCTCGGAACATAATATTCGTGTCAATAAAATGCTCATCAAAAAATTTTCATAACAAAATACACATATTTTACACGTAAAAATAATAAAAACTAATCCAAATTTCAATTTAATATGAATTCTTACCCTAATCAACAACGAAATTTAGATATAGTCCACTTTCTATCAAAAAAAAAAAAAAAAAAAAACCTTAAAACTACCAATCCGTTTACCATAATTCCACTAATAATATTAATAAATGTCGTCATTTTCATTAAATTTCATTTAATATCAACAAATTCTAAGATAATAATTCAAAAGGAATTTACAAATTATTATTTTCGCCTAAAATGCAGTAAAAGATTAATACACAATAATCAAACATTAATTTTCTATCTATAAAATAACAACAGAGTGGTGAAAACGGACCATTTATTTTCACACGGACTTTAAAATTAAGTGGTGAATACCGCCCTTAAACCGGCTCCGGTAACCAAAAACAAATTTGTACACAAACAAAATAAACTACTTTAAATGGAAAACTAACACAGATTAATCATCGAATAACTTATAAATGTTATAATAATTTACTTACCTGGTTCATTCAAACCACTATTATAAATTTACACACAATAATAACTACGAAATTTGCGCACTCAAAGTCACAACCGCCGTACCTATTTTATGGAAAATTTTCATTCACCAATCGACCAAGGCAATTTGTTGTTGTTTGCCACCTTCATTCATAACTCAACCAGGGCAATTTGTTGTTGTTTGCCTCCTTCTTCAGCATTACTCGATACTTTATCAATGGAAAGAACGAATAGGATTTACATGTGTACTTTCTGTGAATCCATCATAATGCTCTGATTGACTTGGTCCAAAGTTCTTTTTGTACTTCATTTATATTGATAATTATTAATAGAATTGTTTCTTTTCATGTTAAAGAAGACACGAGAAGCAATAATAAAGGCTTTCTTCAGGCTCTAGCCACCAAAGGAATATTACAACTTACAGCCCACCAACCCTCTTTCGCCCGGGGAGAATGTTGAATGCAACATCAAATGACGTCACACATCACACTCAACAGAGAAGATAGCACAGGCAGATGCTGCTTAATAGCTGAACGCGCAACATGAAATGTCAACATGAAAAAAACGTCAACTTGTCATCTAACGTTATAATAAAATTGATGGTTTAAAAGTGCGGTTTGTGTTTCTTTTTTTTTCACTTAAAGATTTTTATAAGTTTAGCGTAATTAAATTCAATAAAATCATAAAAGGCTTTTCAGCCAAACACATACTCTACATGAGTTTTCCCCTGAAGTAGGACCGGGAAATAAAATCATTGAAGTTCCAAAAAATGTCGTCTATTTAGCAGTGAATGTCAATAGAATAACTTCTCTTACGCTAAAGCTAGTGGACGGAGATTTGATAAATTTTAGAGGAGAAACAATAACTGTGCGCTTGCATTTAAAACGCACTTCTTAATAATGCTGGTCTACAATAATATAATAGACGTCAAACCAAATTCCTCAATTAGTCCTGATAAAACATCGAAGCTAACTACACAAAACCGCACCACAGAAAATTCAGCTTATCTACTTTCATTAGGTTTTAAATTAAAAATAAGATAATGAGTGAAATATTGAATATAGCTCAGGTTGTTAGCTATGACAATAGCATATCCAAATACGAATATCACAGTTATTCACCCTTTCTTCAATCATTCAACCCAAGCGATGAAATACGTATTCTCATTCAGCAGCAGGACTTGTGTATTTTACCTTCTGAAAGTTTCATTTATATTGAAGGAAGTCTCACAAAAGCAGATGGAACGATATCTTCTACATCAAAACTTTGTAATAATGCAATGGCATTTCTTTTCGAAGAAATTCATTATGAACTCAGCGGAGTGGATATTGAGTTCAATAAAAATGTTGGTATAACAACATCATTAAAGAATTATCTATCTTTGAATGAGCATGAAAGTAAAAGCTTAAAAAATGATGGTATATCCCTTAGTTCAGGGACTTTTAACTTCTGTGTTCCATTGAAAAATCTGTTAGGGTTTGCCGAAGATTATAAAAAGATTATAGTAAATGCAAGACACGAGTTAATTCTTATTCGTAAACGATGCAATGAAAATGCTTATTTTTCCAAGGAGAATGAAGAATTAAAACTTTCAGTTTTTAAGTTGCAATGAAGAGTTCCTCACATTACTTTAGCTGATTCAGAAAAACTTACACTACTTAAGCAAATACAATTGAAACCAATTCAAATTCATTTTAGAAATTGGGAAATGTATGAATATCCTGCACTGCCAACAGTAACTGATCACATTTGGACTGTTAAAACTTCAAGTCAACTGGAAAAACCAAGATTTATTATAATTGCTTTGCAAAGCGATAGAAAAATCAACAAAATAAAGATGTTAGCAGATTTGATCATTGTGACTTGAATAATCTAAAAGTGTATTTAAACTCAGAAGCATATCCTCGTGAAGACTTAAATCTCAAATTTAAGCAAGATCGATTCGCCCTTATTTATGATATGTACAGTAAATTTCAGCAATCCTACTACAAAAAACAATCAAATCCACTATTAGCTCGACAGGAATTAAAGGATACCGCACCGATAATAGTAATTGATTGTTCACACCAAAATGAAACAATAAAAACAGGGCCAGTGGATGTGAATATAGAACTAAAAACCACAATACCGGTTCCTCCTTCAACAAGTGTGTATTGTTTAATTTTGCATGATAGAGTCATTGAATACAATGTAATAACGGCCGAGGTTCGTAAATATATTTAAACTATAATAGCCCAGCAAATAAAATAAATAAAACAAATATTTATGTGTATATTTAATAAATCATATTGTTTTGTTTTTATTGCAAATTATCTTTTATTTTTGATGGGGTAATTTTTCTTGTGAATCCATATGGAAGGGAACTGAAATCGGGGAGGAAGTTTCTTTTTTCCGAAACAAGTCTGTACGTTTTGTGTTCTGTTTTGGTAACTACTTAATGTTCCTTTGTACGTTTTATGTTCTCAGAAACAACCAGAATACTCTCATTTTCTTCAGGTTTAAGTATTGCCTCTTTAATGGATTCAAAATTTACCTTTTTTGAAGCAGAATAGTTTAAGGAAATACCTTTCACTTTGCACACAACGGAGGATGTATTATCGTTAGGGTTGAATACTTTGTAAGCATAATTTTTTGGCCCACCACTTACGAACTCTGCCTACTCCATAAGATTCCAACTCATCCGTCAAGTCTCCGATTAGGTCTCCTGTTACTGGTTCAAATTCTCCTTCACGACTTATGAAGACAATAGAGCCTGTGTCATAATATAACACTCTTCTATCTAACTTTTCCAAAAAGTCATACAGTTTGAGACGAGCTTGAGTTGTTGTGAAGGCTGCAATGCTTACATTTACCGTTGGAGAAGATTCCACAGCCTCTTCTTTACTTGTGAAATTTACGACAACATTTATATCATTTACTGGTAAAACACTGCAGACTTCTAGAGTGGGGTTTGTCAACATTTCATATAATTTTGAAGGGCTGTTTACAATGCTTGTTCTAGCTTGATTCTCTCGTTGACCAAAATTACCCCAAAATGAATTTAGTATTAACTTTGAGAAAGATCTTTTACCTTCATTTTTCTCAATGTTAGAATATTCAAGCTGAATATTTTCTTTTTTTAAAAAGTGAGAAATGTAGTTTTGTTTTTCTTCTTCTGTGTTACAATTACTAGGCCAACCCGAGGCTTATTGCTTCAATTTCAGAAACTTATCCATCATGGAATCAAAAAGCCCTTTAGGACCTATTTCTGTACTACACTGAACCACATTATATTTCCATATTTCGGTGATTTCCAAAAACTTATAACCTTTTTCTAGGGCTTTGCATACCTCATCAATTATCCATGTTCCGTATAAAGCTCGTTCATTATCTGTATGACGGCAAAATTTTTCTCTCGTTTTGAGGTTACTGCATGTCCTACAGAAAGAGAAAATAAGTTTACTGTTTTGTTTTATTGGAAGAACAGGATGAAACAAGTTCTCTGGGGGTAATATTTTGCATTTGATAATTCCACTTATGTCTTTTAACTTTATCTGAGAAGTTATGGATGGATCTGTGTAGAGTTCCGGGTGTCCTATAGGAAATTTCCCATATTTACAAACCCATGGATATAAGGAACATACGTCGAGGTACTTGATTTGTTCATCTTTTTTACACTGATAATACATGGTTGTATTACCGGTTCTACCCCCATAAACTGCATCTCGAGGGTTAAGTGGAGTTTTCTCGATACGCGGATGCGTTTTTAAGAACTCCGACTCCTCATGATTCATCATTGATAGCTTTCTTCTAAATTCGCATTCCCAAATTTCAATGACTTCATAGTTGAATGATTTCAATCTAGCCGTTTTGGATTGCGTTCTTTCAAATCGCAAGTTTAGTGTGTCAAGCGTATCACTTCCTAGTGGTTCATCTCTTCTATGGGTTAAGCACTTAGGATAAACTCAACTTTTCTTCCTTTAAGGTTAAACCTCCTAACATTTGTAGAGACATCTGATAATATTTCATAACACTAGATATAGAACAAATTATTAATCCATTTCATTTATTCGTACTTCTTTAGATTACCTTTTCATATTCCTTTTCCTCTTCCGCTAACACAATTTTTGGCAGGAATCTTACCCCCGTCGAAGATCGTTGAATCCTCGTGTTTTTCATCTCTTTCAGCTCCCCGTCTGCAGGTTGCTACAACGATCTCCGAAAAACATCTTACACTTGTCTAGCTCGACAAGTATCCTACCCCATAGCGAGTGTTACACCGTTGTGCTGCCAGAATAAGTTGGGGATCTTCACTTAGATCTTTTAATGAAATTAGCGGTTTCTCTTCCGCTAATTTGTTCAGCTCTTTTAAAAACGAATCCATTTTACTTTTTCACTCAAAAATTTAATAAACCGTTTTATAAATTGGAACTAAAGTAATGAAACTATAAAACTGAACTTTCTCATTAAAAACTCTTAAATACAAAATACTGACAGTTCCTAACAGCTGACATGATATCAACACTATAACAACCACAAACCCCAACAACTTTATCATAATAGGTTGAATTAATATGCATATCTAGACATTTATTTCTCTGTTACCATCTTTATCAAAAGGAAAAATAACAACAAAACAACCAAAATGACAAAAAAAAAACAATGAAGAAGAAATTATGAAAAATACAATTTTAAATTTTTATAACTTTATTTAGGTATTCAATTTTTTTTTAATTCTCAAAAGCATTGTCGCTTTTGAGAGAGCATAAATAAATCGCTGGAATCGTCGTCTTCAGCTTCATGATCCTCCCTGGATCGTTTTAAACGTTCTTCTGGTAAGAACCTTACTCCAGTCGAAGATTGCTGCATCCTCGTGTTCTGCATATCCTTCAGCTCCCCGTCTGTTAGGCTGCTGAAACGATCGCCCAAGAACAAATTGCACTTGTCTAGCTCAACAAGTATCTTCGTTCCGTAGCGAGTGTTGCTCCTCCGGGCTTCTATAATTCGTTGAGGATCTGTAGATAGATCCTTCAACAAAATCAACGGCTTCTCTAATTTTTTTAATAGAAAATCCATTTTTTTTTTTTTTTTTTTTTTGAACTGTTAAGTCAAATTATCTGTTTAATACTTAAATTTAAGAAATTGTTCCCTCTCTTATATACGACTTTTACCGCTACCATAGAATACCTAATAATCTGTAGTACAAATTCTTAGCCATCCGAATTTACTTATCAATTTCGCCACAAATTATAGAAACTCAAATTCACTTAGCCTAACTCAACCGCTAACATAAAATCATGAGTTATTTAAAAGTATGTCTCACTTGTCTTGTAACCTCAAAATTTTGATAACATGTCATTTCAATGTCTCAATTGTCAGACTCTTAAATACGAAATACCACTTTTCAAAATCATTCCTTTTTTTCTCCAGAGACCATAATTCACATTATAAGTTCAATACCACAAATATAGATCATTTCTTTTTTACCAGTGACCATAATTCATATAATAAGTTCAATGCCGCAAAAATAGATTATTTAAAATTATGTCTCACTTGTCTTGTAACCTCAAAATTTTGATAAAATGTCATTTCAAAGTCTCAATTGTCAGACTCTTAAATACGAAATACCACTTTTCAAAATCATATCTTTTTTTCCAGAGACCATAATTCACATAATGATTTCAATACCGCAAATATAGATTATTTAAAATTATGTCTCAACTGTCTTGTAACCTAAAAATTTTGATAAAATGTCGTTTCAGTAATTTTTTTTTTTTTTTTTTTATTAATCTAACGAACACCAGTGATTCACCAAACCTCAGCACTCAGCTTAGCTTTGAAACACCCCAGCCCTAGCCCTAGCCCTAGCCTCTCCAACCTCAGCACTCAGCTTAGCTTAGAAACACCCCAGCCTAGCCTTAGCCCCAGCCCCAGCCCCTCCACTACGCTGCTAGTTCACAAATCTCACCCAATTTTTTTTTCACACTAAAAATAAACTCTTCCAAAATAAAACACATCACAGTCTTCTTCTCAAACAACAACAGTCATTTCAATTTTATTTTAAACACTAGTCGAATTTAAACTACACAACCATAACTTTGAGTTAGTTCAAAGTTTGATTTGGAAAAGAGGGATTTGCTCTTGCAAACATGTTGTGTATTGCCAAAGTAATGAAGAGTTGGTATCACCAAAACATTCTTCTCCAGACTGCCATATTGTAATTTTATTAATAAATTACATTCACAAGTATGGATGCTGCCACCTTTGAACTACTTGTGAGTTGGGGATTATCCTTCGACGGGTTAAAGCTTTGGAAGAGTGTCGCATAGCTTAAAATTATGAATTACAAGGAAATAGATATCATATTCGATAGAGTTGATGGCGAATACGATCAAATTCCAATATGGTCTTAACAAGTGAAGAGAAGCTAATCATTTAAGAACCAACTAAACTTATTGAAATAACTTTGCTTAAACAACTTCGTGGTCGCCGTCGCGTCGGTTTTGATGCGCGATGCACAGTTGTCATAGAGGGACCGTTGTTTTACCTGCCTGCAGGCAATTTCAATTTATGTATTTTGAAAATGAATCGATCGACTTTTTTTTAAAGTCTTATTTTCTGGATAAACCTGCTGAATATAACTAACTCTTCCTGTTATGAATTACAGTCATTACTTATAAAATGTTTTAAACCTCATATTAAATAACATATGTTAATTTTTGTATTACCAAACAAAGAGTATATTACCCTATTAATTATTATATTAAACTACAGTAATATCTGATGTTCAATGTAACAGCTTGCTTAATCGTACATTCCCTCTCTTATCTACTTCGTGTAATCTGCAGCTGCCTGCAATTAAGGCAAACTTTTGTCACTTTAAAGGCAACCAAGTCAGTCGCAGCAGCAGCAATAAAATTAAACACAAGTCAGGTGTGGTGCACTAGCAGCAGATTACACAAAGGACAACATAAGTATTTGTTACAAATATTAACAAGAATATAATAATTTATACATTTCAATTAATCAACACATTAAGCACTTATAAAACTACAAATACACAAAGTTTTTCTCAATTTTACAAATAATTAAACATAAAGAAGATTAGAAAACTACATACTACAGTCCATTTATTCAACAAAAAACACCTTCCCTTTTGGTTTCTTTAGTGTAACTTATGTAATACCATGCTCCCAGAGTGATCAAAACACTTTCCCTGGTATCAAAATGGCTCTCTTCGGAACCGTTACATGGCAGCTCATAAAGTTCTTTTTAATCGATGTTCGAGGGAAACATATGTGTTTACAATTTGACTATCTATGTAGCAAACGGAGAAATCGCCCACTGTTACACTTGGAACGAGTTAAATGGAAAGCGAGGGAGCAATGAGATAGAAACAATTTTGTTGTGATTTCTCAACACATTGTCCTTAACCATGACACATGTTTCATTGTTCTGTGACACTTGTGGTGGTCACAACAACTAGCAGCTGTTTTAATGTACGCTGTATAAAATTTGAGCCATTTGAACAGAGTTGAACTTAATTTTTTTAGAGTCAGGACATTCACACATGGAATGTGACTCAATGCATTCAGCAATAGTCAGCTAAGAAAAATAAGAGCGCCTATACAATGACGGATTGGACACGAATCTTTTAATCGGCTAGGTCGACTAAAAAAGATAAAAACAAATGCGAATATCAAGTTAATCTATTAAAATTCTCCTACTTCTATAATTTACAGAACTAGCAGCCAGCACGATAAAAAATCGAAACAAAGACGAAAGTGGTGACAAAAAGGAATGGCTAAAAATAAAATGCCTAAAGTTCGAAAAAGAATTCTCCATAACTTTATTCTACAGATACGACCATTCTTTTGATTATAAGAAGACAAATGTAGCTGGAAGAGGTCGCCCAAAGAAAAATGCCACACTGAAGTCGGCATACAAATTATTCACCAATTTCATCACAAAAAAGGCCGATCTTGTTAAACTTTGCGATGCAGGTCTGAAATAATTCCATTGTACAAAAGTTTGCCCAAAATTAATTTGGTACCGTTTACCAGAGCCTTCCAATAATGAAAGTGATTTGGAAGTTGAATAAAGTGTTTTTTTGTGTAATAAATAAAAGTTTTTTTTTTAATATATGAAGTTATCAGAATAAATCACGGTTTTGTTGTTCATTATCTCTCAACATGTTTGCGAGTCCGGCATGAAAAAAATCATTAAGAGTTTTATTTGCTTTATTTCTCGAGAACTGTTGCAGTTAGGTCGAAAATGATAGGGCGAAAATGTAATGTATATAATAAAGAAACATTTTTTTATGTTAATCTGCGAAATTGTATCGATCATTTATAAAATAGAATTTTTTTTTTAAAAATATTCATTAAAACCTAATTATCTCGAAATAGCTCTAACCGCAATAGTGAATTTTAATTGCCATGCGAGGATATGTGAAATCCTTGTGAAAAGAAACTTCTTTGAAAAGAATGAAAGAAGAAAAATATCCACTAGCTTCTTTTTTGACGGCATGTCCACGCTATAAAGACGCCAATGGCGTTGAGCTTTGAAACTCAGATATTTAAACATTACATCCGGGAAAATCTAATAAACTTTTTGAAAAGTTCAATGAGCTGGAAAAAAACATCTAACAAGGTTTTCTTTCCCTTAACGATTAAAGAAAAACTTTTCCTGGAGATGTCCAAGAAAATGTTTCTCCTGAACTCCTGAAATACTAATGTTTTAAATTAATTTTGTATAAGCTTGCTGATCAGATTCAACAGTTTTTTTCTTTTTCAACTTGCTGCATACAATAAATATTCCACCAAGATCAAGTAAAAGTTGCAAACCATCGATTACTGATGTGCAGAGAGATAAGCATTAACAATTTTAAACAGAAAGAAAAGGAGCTGAAATTTCAAGCCAGATCAGAAAAATTTAAGTTGCAGCCTAAAACTTTTGTCGTAAGGGTGTCTTTGAAAACTTTAAAAGAGTTTTATGTGGAAGGACAACGCTCTAAAGTTACAACGCTGCTCCATGCTATAGATTTAGTTATTAAAATTTGTTTCGTTTTTAATTCCGATTGTAGTCAGAAAAGCAAATATGTGTTTTTTTACAGGAATACGATCCCAGATGAAAAAGTTTCAACAATAAAAAAAACTAGGAAATGTCGTCATTGAATAATTTGTATGATACTCGTACACATTATTATTTGCTTTTAAAACTCTAATGAATTTCTCATACAAAAGATGATCATAAGACTCCAAAACAATCAAACCTATCATATCAAAAAATTAAAAATAATCCTATCCGAACACCCAAGTATCCAGTGATTCTGAAGCATGCAATTCTTTGCCACAAAGCTCAAAATTCTTCTTACAACGAACCATTAGTTAATATTAAACAATTTATATTTAAAAGTTTAAAATGTATTGTTCTTGAACCAAGAATTTTGTATCCTAAAATTTTAAATATTTTTGTATATGGCCACACGATTTATTTTGTTGAGTTTTTAATAACCCGTTCTTCAGACAACAATTGACATTCAAAAAATTTTTACATTTTGTATCTTTAAGTCAAGAATAAAAGTTCTTTCATCATGGCTTACACTTGGATTCTCAAATCAAGAATTCTTAGTACTTGTGTTCATTTTGAAGTATGACAATTGTTGGGCCAATGTATAAATTTTTTGATATTAACATTTTTTTTCTGAGTGCGTATCTATTGCTGATGGCACAAGGGAATTCCTCTCCGAGACTTGATCTACTATCCAAGGACAATTACGACACATGGTGCCTTCAAGTAAAGGCATTACTCGTCAAAAACGATACATAGGATTTTGTGTGTTTTATAATCAAATCATATAAAAAATATATTTTTTTTGTAAAAAAAACACCAAACAATGTGGAATAATACCCTATTCTATACAATAGTTTTTATCTAACTTAAAAGACTCTCTCAGCATTGTAAATTATAACGTAACTTCTAATTTCATTTTTTGCTAAATGTATGTAAATCGATTTATTTTAAAATAAAACTTTTTTTGCCGTTTTGGAATCCATTCGAGTAACATCAACATCTGGATTTAATAACAATAATTATAGTACATACACATATATCTGTAATTAAAATTATACACTTTAACATAAAACAATAAGTTTTATTATTTCATAACAAAAAACATTACAATACAAACATTAACTAAAACTACAATAAAAAATTAAGAAAATACAGTCCATTCCACGCCAATAAAAAAACACTAGATGATACAAAACAATGTGTCTGCGAAATACCCTTGGCCACCGGAGCCAACGGAGACCGAAAAGACTCAAATGAAAAAGGCTTTATCTGCGTGGCAACGCCAAAACAAAAAGGGAAACGACAATCTTATTTTGTCAATCAGTACATTAGAGATCAAGTAAGTTCGTGGTTGTGAATCATCTTATGATATCTGGGAGAAACTTAAATCCATTTATGCGTTGCCTGGTCCAGTTCGAAAAGCTCATTCCGATGTAGTACGTGCAAAAAAGATGGGCAAAAGGGTGTTGATTGTCGTGTCAAACGTCAAGCTTCTCAACAAGCCGATAGTGTAAAGGATTCTTTTTACATAATGTCAGATTCTTCTGAATATGACATTTTCATGTTTGGATAGTGGGTACACATCACGCCGTGAAGTGGAGAAGTTTAAATCTTTATTATCTACCGATCGGGAAAAATTACACTTGGCGAGCAATCAATCTACTACTGTGAAGAAGGTTTCCCGATACGAAAACAGAGTGCGTTAACTCATTTAAAGGACTTGATATAAATGCTAAAAGCTGGGATCCAATAATAGTTTATATTGTGTCCCGAAAATTGGATAACGAAGCGAGCAAATCGTTCGAGCAGTCTTTATCAAATCCAATAGAATTGAAGCCGCTTTAAGATTTGTAAGTTCATTGAATACAAATTTAATTTTTAAGACAATCTGACAGAGAGACGATTCAGAGATTCAAAACTCATCCATACTAAAAAAAGGATCAGAGTTGCAGGATGTGTAGAGATCCACATTGGCTACACATGTGCCAAAAATTCATGCAAATGTCGTTCCCCAAAGAACAGGACTTTTTGCAAAGGGAAAACTTGTGTAGATATTGCTTCAAAGACAGCCACTACATCTCAAGATGTCATTCAAACAAATCGTGCCAAACCTGTAAGCAACGTCACCACACACTCCTACACTTAAACGAAAATACATAGCAGGCAACAATTTCAAACCAATTTGGCTGCTACAAATTTTCAACACAAAATACTTTTGGCAACTGCGTTAATTAAAACTAACCGGAGAGGATTCGATTATTATTTAATGGCATTAGTGGTCTTAATATGTATATCACTGAACGTGCTTTTTTATGTTTTAAAACTTTTTCTGATTTATTGATTAAAACGTAAGTCTATTTATACTTAAAATTATTATTATCTTAAAATATTAATTATCTCATTACGTCACACGCGGGTTATGTCGAAGCTTCCAACGCTTCAGACAAAAACTCCTATTCCCATAAATTGGCATTCCTAACAAATAGTAAAGGAATCATATTGCAATAATTTTCCCAGCGGAAGAGCAATGTCCACAAATACAAATATTTGGAGGCATTGCAATTCCGCTGAAACTAAGAAATAATAAAATCAAATTAAATAAAAGAATTATAATAAAAAAGGAATCATATTACAATAATTTTCCCAGCGGAAGAGCAATGTCCAGAAATAAGATATTATTGCGAAACATTGCAATCCCGCTGATATAGAAATAATAATATACATCATAAAAAATTAAATAAAATTATATTAAGTTAGTTCGTAAGAATGCTTGACTGAATAAAGACGTTTCAAACAAAAATTAAGAATAATTTTTTTTTATTTTTTCAAAATTAAAGTGAACTTAAGTGGCGCACTCGGTTATTTTATTGTCTAAAGATGATAAAATCGAATCTCCTTCTAAAGAATTGAACTTAATAAAAACTTATTATCTAAAGATAATAATTCCTAATTCCTCTTAAGCAGTGAATTGAAAACTCTTTGTCCAAAGACAGTGAAATTAGTTTATTCCTATAAAAAAAAAATCAAAAGCTTCAATTGAATAAGTCTTGTAAATGTAATACCAAAAACAACAGTGATAAAAAAAAAGACAACAAAAGTGAAAAATTTCTATCGCTTACTTATAATACAAGAAATCGAGACAGTGACGATATTGAAGAAATTAAAACAATCAAGATGGCAAACGAAAATAGTGGAATACCAGTCAGCGAGCTCATAAAAGAAGCTGCAAAAATAAAGGAGTTCAACGGAGATGAAAAGTATGACTTATCATCCTTTATTCGTGAAGCGGAGCTTATACTCCCACTTTTCAACGATAACCCACCATTAAAGGAGTTTGTATACCAACGATACATATTCAACAAAATCCAGGGAGCAGCTTTAAAGTGCATAAGAACATTGGGACCCAATACAACGTGGGAAAAAAATCAAAAACGAGTTAAAGAAAAATTTCACTTACCACAAATTACACCACCTTGCAATTACATGCAAACCAACATCTGTAAGTGCATATTATTATAATTTAGGAAATATTTTAGATAAATTAAACGCTAAATATGAATTTGATGATACAAAACCTAACGAATTTGCTCCCGATTCAAATGAATCAATTATATTAAAAAAATTTTGAATGGTATTAACCCTAATTTATCAAGTATTATTTATAGTAGAAACATAAAAACACTCCGAGACGCATATTATACACTCGAAGAGCCAGGAATATTGAGACATTACGATAGACAAGTCAATTATAGGGAAAATTCATCAGGATACAATAGAAATTCAAATCAAAACTCAGGATATTATAGTCAGAACAATAATTACAATCCTAAACCAGAAACTACAAATCAGAATCCATTTCGACAAAACAATTATTCCGGACAATATAGGCAAAATTGGGACAACTTCAATACAAATTCTAGACAATCAAGACAAAATGGAGTAACTAATAACAACTATAGTAGGAGACAAAATTCCAATTCCACTCCAATGGAGGGAGATCACATTGAAACCGTTTCAGATGAAGTAAATTTTCAATCAGAAGCCCAACTTCATACCGATAGTTGACCTGACAGTAGGGAAAGAAAAAATTAGATGCCTTAATGATACAGGGTCAACAACCACACTTTTAAACTCAGATAGATTACCCAAATATAAACGAATAAAACTTCAAAACCTTGTTTCTTTTAACACACTTAGTGGTCGAACCTTAATAGACAAAGAAATCATAACACCATTACCAATTGAATTTAACGAAAACAATTTTATGAGCTGGAAACTGACATCTTTTTATAATAAAAATTTCGACGGACTTATAGGTCAAAATCTTCTTAAACCTTTACAAGCAATTATAAATTTAGAGGAGGATTATTTAGAGATAAATAATGCAACAATTAAATTTATTAATTCTTGCCCCTTTAAGTATGAAGAAATAAATTTATTAGATGAATCCAAAATTGATCAAAAAACATTAGAAAAACTTGAATGAAAAGATATGAATACAGAAGAAAAAAGGGAACTGAAAAATCTTATTAATAAAAATAGAGATTTGTTCTTCCAAGAGGGTAATAAACTTACTCACACTCATGAGATTCAACATGAAATCATAACTACTACCGAAAAACCTATATATTCAAAAATATATAGGTATCCTCAAATTCATGAGGAGGAGATTAATAGACAGATGAAAGAAATGCTAGCACAAGGAATAATTAAAGAAAGTAATTCCCCATATAATTCGCCGTTATGGATCGTTCCGAAGAACATCGATAACTCAGGCATAAAAAAATGGAGAATTGTGATCGACTACAGAAAACTTAACGAAGTTTCTGTAAGTGATAAATATCCTATTCCTAATATAGAAACTATATTAGAGAAACTAGGAAGATCACAATACTTCACTACATTAGACCTTGCCAAAGGCTTTCATCAAGTTTTAATAAAAAAGGAGGACAGAAAGAAAACTGCGTTTTCAACTCCTTTAGGGCACTACGAGTTTATAAGAATGCCGTTTGGCCTTAAAAACGCCCCGGCGACTTTTCAAAGACTTATAAATTCTGTCCTACGAGAGCATATCAACCGTATATGTGTCATTTATCTAGATGATATTTTGGTATTCAGTACCACTCTAGAAGAACATATTACGAATATACAAAAAATTTTCAATAAACTGAGAGAGAATAATCTCAAAATCCAAATTGACAAATGCAATTTTTTTAGTAGAAATACAGAATACTTGGGTCACATTCTGACAACAGAAGGTATTAAGCCGAATATGAGTAAAATAGAAAATATTCAAAAGCTTAAACTACCAGAAACCCAGAAACAAATTAAGTCTTTCTTGGGAATGACGGGCTACTACCGAAAGTTTTTAAAAGATTATGCAAAAGTAGCTTTCGGTATTACAAAATATTTAAAGAAAAATACGAAAATTAACAAAAATGATCCTCAATACATAGATTCATTTCAAAAACTGAAAAGTTGCACCAATTTTAAGATACCCCGATTTTAATAAAAGATTCAAACTTATAACGGACGCCAGCGATTTTGCTTTAGGCGCAGTCCTTACACAAGACGATCATCCCCTGAGTTATGCAAGCAGGACTCTTAACGACCACGAAAAAAAATATTCCACAACGGAAAAGGAGCTCCTTAGCATCGTTTGGGCCGTAAACTATTTTCGCCCATATATTTATGGTAGAACTTTTGATCTTCTTACTGATCACCAGCCTCTCAAATGGCTCCAAACCAAACATAAGGGCAAAGATATTAACCACAGGTTACAGCGTTGGTTACTTAAACTTGGAGAGTATGATATAAATATTGAATATATAAAAGGATCCGAAAACAAAGTAGCAGATTTTTTGTCGAGAATAAATTCAGAAACAGGAGAAATAAATGCTTTAGATACAGAACAGGACAATGATAACATAAGTACGGACGCAACAATTCACTCACAGGAGGAAGAACAAAACGACCACTTTCCAATTTTAGACACTGTAGTTAACAGGTTTTTCACTCAAATCATTTTAACAAAAAAATAAAACAAAAGAAATTGAGGTCATTGGGAATAAACGAAAGATTTACATTAGTAAAGATGACATTGAAAATAATTTCATGACGGACATATTTCGAAGATTTTTAAAATCAGGCAAGATAGGGATTTTTTCCGAATTCTCTGACCCCGAATATAATAAAGTTCAACAAAAGCTAATAGAATTGTTTAATACGAGTTTAAAATTTTATAAATGTACCCACTACGCAAAAGACATGGAAAATGAAGACGAGACATTCAGGTACATTGCAAAATATCACAAAAATGAAACAGGACATGCAGGAATAAATGAAAACTATGAAGGATTGAAAAAATTGATATATTATAAAAATTTAAAAACATATATTCAAAAATACATAAATAACTGTGACACATGCAATAGAGCTAAATATGATAGAAACCCTATCAAATAATTCATTTAGATGTCTATATAAATAAAAAAAATAGTTTTTTAACCTTCCTTGACAAGTTCTCAAAACATGCAGTTGTTCTTTATTTAGAAGATAGGAATACCGTCACAATCGTTGGAATAATACGATTATATTTTTCCATCAAAGGAAAACCAAATTTAGTTGTTCTAGATAAAGAGTTTAACTCTGTAAACGTTAAGGAATTTTTAAGACAAGAAGGAGTAGAAACTCATTTTACAAAGCCTAATAGTCACACAGGCAACGCAGACGTAGAAAGGTTCCATAGCACAATAGGAGAAAAACTTAGTTTTAGAAACAGAAAAATCAGATTTACCAATACAAGAAAGACTTTTTAAATGCGTCGTAAATGGTATAATAAGTCCATTAATACGGTTATCAAATCCAAACCTTTAGATGTAATAGAAGGAAAAGTTGATAAAAAACAAATAGAAAAATTATTGAAAGAACACAAAGAAAAAAATTATTTACAAACGAAATGAAAAAATAGAAGATTACACCCAGAGTCAAGAAGAAGGTTATGTAAAAAATTATAAGGCTCTAAGGCACAAAGACGAACCTAAATATAGAAAACTAAAATTAGAAAATATCCATCCTACAAACATTAAACGAAGTACAAAATTTTCAGGTCAATTGGACAACACTATTTTTGATATTGACAATAATGACTCATCTGCCCACAACGAAAGGAACTCTGATAGTTGAAAAAATCGGCAACAATAATGGATACGCTGAAGTCAACATTGAAGAAGTTTCAATCATCCATAATTACAACATTATCTTACATATAATAAAACCCCAGCAAATAACATATATATTAGATACATTTGAAAATAATATAAAACAACTAGGAGAAATAGATAACAAAAACCTTTTACTTCACGAACTTAGCTTACTCAGAACAAAAGTTAAAACCTTATTACCACATAGACAAAAGAGGGGATTAATCAATGTTGTAGGAACAGGACTTAAATGCCTCTTCGGTTCAATGGATGAAAATGATAGAGTAGATATAGAAGAACATTTAGGAACAATTGATGAAAACAATCATAACATAATTAATAATATGAACAAAAATATAGAAATTAATAACCGTTTTAACAATACTTTTAATAAAATTAAAGAAACAATAGAAGCAGATAGGGATAAGATTCTAGAAAAATTTAATGATATTAAAACAAACAATGAAAAAATTTATAAAAAACTACTTTATCTAGATATACTACTTAAAATAAAAATACTCGGAGATAACATAGAACATATACAAAATAATATTGCATCATCAAGAAACAATCTGAGCAGCAATATCTTGACAGAAGACGAAATCAGAAAATATGACATAGATTAAATAAATTACAAAACATTAGACTAGGTACCGCAGAATATAAAAAAGAAAAACTAATATTTGCAATAAAAATTCCTAAAGATATATTTAAAGTTAAGCGATCTATTGTTACACCAATTACCAATAATAAATTTGAAGAATTTGATTTTGAAAATAAAGAAATTGTAATTTTAAACAATACTCATTATGATTTTAATGGAAATGTAAATGAAATTTTTTTAAAAGAATCCAAGCTTTGTATTTACCAAAATAATTGCTATAAAATAAAGAACACAAAATCTGAAACTATAGAAATTAATTCAAATTCAATATTGCTGAAAAACCAAAATAGAACAACACTGTCAAGTTCATGTGATGACAGAATTATAACCCTTAATGGGAATTACTTAATAAATTTTCATAACTGTAATATAAAAATTAAAAATCAAACTTATTATGGAAAAAATAAAGAATTTACACAAAATTTTATAATAAAAAACAATGATTACCAATTGAAAGAAAATAGTAGTACACTATCGTTCGATGACATTGTAATTAAACAAATTAAAAACATGGAAGCAATTGAAGAACTGAAATTTCATAAAAAAAGTACATCATGTACAGTTGGATATATTTAATTGCATTTATTGCAATAGCGATTCTTTTAATACTTGTATTTTTGTTTACACTTTTTAAGTACAAATCAATTAAAGTTGTTATTAATAACGAAACCTAGGAGGGTTCCGACTTAAAGGGGGGAGGGGTTATGTCGAAGCTTCCAACGCTTCAGACAAAAACTCCTATTTCCATAAATTGGCATTCCTAACAAATAGTAAAGGAATCATATTGCAATAATTTTCCCAGCGGAAGAGCAATGTCCACAAATACAAATATTTGGAGGCATTGCAATTCCGCTGAAACTAAGAATTAATAAAATCAAATTAAATAAAAGAATCATAATAAAAAAGGAATCATATTACAATAATTTTCCCAGCGGAAGAGCAATGTCCACAAATACAAATATTTGGAGGCATTGCAATTCCGCTGAAACAAAAAAATAATAAAATCAAAGAATCATGTTACAATAATTTTCCCAGCGGAAATGCAATGTCCAGAAATAAGATATTATTGCGAAACATTGCAATTCCGCTGAAATAGAAATAATAATATACATCATAAAGAATTAAATAAAATTATATTAAGTTAGTTCGTAAGAATGCTTGACTGAATAAAGACGTTTCAAACAAAATTAAAAATAATTTTTTTATTTTTCCAAACTAAAGTGAACTTAAGTTGCGCGTAAGTTGAGAAATACTTTCCCAAAAGTGGAGCAAGTGGTCTTGAATGACTTTTATATGGATGATTGTGTATCAGCTGTGCCGAAGAAGAAGATGCCATTCTCCTCATCGAACAATTAGTTACAGTGCTGCGGACAGGGGGATTCGAGCTGCGCAAGTGGAAATCAAACAGTGAAAACGTAATCCGACAATTGAACGCTGATGATGAGAAAGTAATGACATTTGAAAGTGAAGGGCAAGCAACAGTGCTAGGACTACAGTGGTTAATAACAAGTGACCAGTTTACCTTCACAGTCAAGGAACATGAGCTGGACACGAAGGCAACTAAGAGAAAAGTGTTAAGCTCAATTGCCAAATTATATGACCCCAATGGATATATCGCTCCCGTTATCATCCTGGGGAAAGTCCTTATACAAGACATATGGAGAGTGAATCATGAATGGGATCAAGTGCTACCAACAGATTTGCAAGGCAGATGGAACAAGTTATTAAGACAAACAAAACATCTAGAGCGATTTCGTATAGACCGATGGTTACATACGAGTCAACAAACAAGGATCCAAATCCATGGGTTCTCTGATGCTTCGGTGACAGCGTATGGTGCTGTAATATATGTGCGTACAGAGGAAGCGAATGGACAGTGTAAAAGTCTACTCATGACAGCAAAAACGCGAGTGACCCCGTTGAAAACAGTGAGCATACCAAGGCTGGAATTGGCTGCCGCTGAATTATTAAGTCGGGTGCTAGAAGAGCTAGTGAAAACAATGAATTGGCAAGGGAAGGAGTACGTACTCTGGTCAGACTCCTTGGTGGTCTTGCACTGGTTACGAAAGCTTCCACGTGATATGAAAACTTATGTGGCAAACCGGGTATCATCAATTCAGAGTCGAACTGATATCAACAAATGGCGTCATATAGACACAAAAGCGAATCCAGCCGACTTGCTAAGTAGCGGCGTGATGCCAGCGGAGATAGTCGAGAGCAAGTTATAGTTACATGGACCAGAGTGGTTATGTTTACCGGAAGATGCATGGCCAGTCAATAAAATAGGGCCAGTACCTGAGATAGCAAATGATGAGATCCAAGTTTTCTTATTTCATGAGACAAATATGAAGTTGAGCATCTGGATGCCCCATCAGCAAGAGAGGGTACCAGTGGTGGAATATGCCAGCACTCTTAATAAAGCTGTGAATATAATTGGTTATATGTATTTGGCGATACATAGACCAGTTAAGAGCAAGGACAAGAATGAGAAAGTCAGGTATGCCAGTGAATAAAATAAGGAGAGGTTGGAAAGTGACAACAGCATTGAGAGCTGAAGAGCGATTGGCAGCCATGAGGATTCTCTTAAGAGAAGCTCAATCAGAAGGATATGGAAAGGAAATAGCTGTTTTGCGAAAACATGGACAGTTACCAGAGCATAGTAAAATCGAGGCACTCAAGCCAATTTTCGATAGTGACGACATACTGAGAGTTGGGGGACGTATAAATAGAGCTGAAGCAGTGTATAATGTACGCCATCCAGCGATTATACCAAATGGCACTCGTCTGCTATGGTTGATCGTAAATGATGCCCATGTTCGGGCAAAACATGGCTCTGCGCAAGTGATGATGCAAGTGATACGTCAGCATTTCTGGATCCCACGAATCAGGAGGGAGTTGAGAAACTATCTACACAAGTGCGTAGTGTGTGTCCGATACAACTACAGATTAGAACAGCAACTAATGTCTGAACTACCAGCAGACAGAGTGCAACCGGGCAAGCCGTTTCTGCATACTGGGTGGATTATGCAGGACCATTCATGATGCGAGCGATAGACAGGCAAAGTAAGCAAGTGTGTGTAAAGAAAACATGGGTAGCAATATTCGTCTGCCTCAAGACAAGAGCCGTTCATATCGATACAAAAGGCGATTTAACATCAGGAGCATTTCTTGCATGTTATAGGAGATTTATAAGCCGAAGAGGGCGATGTGCAAGGATGTATAGTGATAATGGTACGTCCTTTGTTGGAGCGGCCAAGACAATAAAGCAAGCGTGGCAAGTGTGGGAAGGTGAGGAAGTATTTCATCAATTAAGCCATGAAGGTACCGCTTTGATTTTCATGATACCCGCTGCTCCTCATCAAGGGGGTATATATGAGGCAGCGGTCAATGAAATATCATCTTAGGAGAATAGTGGGCCAGCATGTGATAGAGAGCGAGCAATTCCGGACTTTATTGACGGAAATAGAGGGTATATTAAATTATTGGCCAATACATCCTCTGCATGGTGATCCAGCAG
The DNA here is from genome assembly GCA_963971375.1 of Platycheirus rosarum. NCBI lineage: Eukaryota > Metazoa > Arthropoda > Insecta > Diptera > Syrphidae > Platycheirus > Platycheirus rosarum. Next base: position 55,104,947 of record OZ020509.1, on the reverse strand, counting down.
ATATGCAAGCGCTTACACCAGGACATTTCTTGGTGGGAGAACCTATGGTGTTTCCTCCTCCATTCCCGTTAGCCAGTGATACACCAGCGAAAGGGGTAAAGTTATGGAAAGAGCGACAGTCTATGCTAGTGCATTTTTGGAAAAGATGGAGGGAGGAATATCTAGTGACATTGCAAGAGAGAAAGAAGTGGAGAAGGGAGAAAGAGGGCCTGAAGGTCGGACAGCTAGTGATAGTAAAAAATGAGAATCTTCCTCCAGCCTTGTGCTTACTGGGAAGAATCAGCCAACTCTTGCACAGTAAGGATGGGATAGTGAGATCAGTGATACTGCAGACAGAGACAGGACCTCTAAAAAGGCCACTGCAAAAATTATGTATACTGCCAGTAGAAGCAGCAAGCTAGAGACAGCTTTGAATTAAGAATCAGCTGGGGGAGATAGCAAGCCAAACGGGAAAGGGATAGGTAGGCTAATACATATACCTCTTTTTATATTTCTCAGATCAGCCGATGATGACACCAACAAATCAGCCGGCCAGTGAAGGAGCAGAGCGAATGAAGAGCCTAGAGGAAAAAACGTTCGTTTTTGTGGGGAGTGTTCCGTATTGACACCATACGGAGTAAAAATCCCTAGAATCATAAGAAGACAGTACTGCTGAGCAAGCGGAGACCAGCACCAATCCAATGATACTTATATATATACATGTATTAATTTATATACCATGCCAGCCTGCGAGCGGTATCTTATGTAATTTTATGGAGACAGCGTGAGTCTGGATCGAGCAAGCGCGAATTATAGTTGGGTTTTTATTCCTTAAAAGGTTTTCCCAAAAGTAAAGTCTATTGTGTTTTAATTATTGAATATCATCGGTTGCGAATCCTCTTTTGTTCTATAGAATGGGTCAGGACGAAACACAGGCCTTATAATAATCAAAATTTTAATCCTAACTATAGAAATTGTTTGCCACTCAAAACATTTAAACTGTGCTACCTATCTACCCCAAAGGGTGGTTCAATTCAAAGTTTATTTTTGTTTCTCCTTCTCTTTTGATTCTGATATTCATTGCAATATTGCAGTCAGTTCAGTTAGTTCTTATTGTAAAGCCGCCGCGGCTATCTCGGCACAATAAAATTTAAATCCCTTTTCAAAATCTATAATTCTCGTATCGTTTTTGTTATTTTTTTTCCATTATTATTCGGATTTCCAGATTATACGACAAACATTTGGTCCTATTCGAGCCGAATTACTATCGCTTTGAACTGTGAATTGGCGCTTGCTATTACAGCAATAAGTGCACTGATGTGTGTTTCGTGCATTGCAAACCTCCAAGTTAAGTTAATAAAAAAAAGTTCCTATTAATATAACTAAAGTCGAGGCACCCACTCGTTTACCTGAAATAAAATTCGGTTTTGCGACCTTTTTATCGCCCTTGTACAGCCTAAAGAAACAATAAGCGGGATCGAAAAGCTTGAACATTTGCAGACGCGACTGCAGGGGGAAGCGTCGTCAATAGTTAAGCACATTCCACCTAGTAATGAAAATTTCGACGTTGCGTGGGAATTAGTGAAATCTTATTACGATAGACCTAAATTTATTGTGGTTGCTCACTTAGAAAATATTTTCGAGCATTCTGCACTCAATGGTTATTCATTAAGTGAAATCAAGTATTTCACTTTCATTTTATTATTTTTAAGTAAGGATGGGATAGTGAGATCAGTGATACTGCAGACAGAGACAGGACCTCTAAAAAGGCCACTGCAAAAATTATGTATACTGCCAGTAGAAGCAGCAAGCTAGAGACAGCTTTGAATTAAGAATCAGCTGGGGGAGATAGCAAGCCAAACGGGAAAGGGATAGGTAGGCTAATACATATACCTCTTTTTATATTTCTCAGATCAGCCGATGATGACACCAACAAATCAGCCGGCCAGTGAAGGAGCAGAGCGAATGAAGAGCCTAGAGGAAAAAACGTTCGTTTTTGTGGGGAGTGTTCCGTATTGACACCATACGGAGTAAAAATCCCTAGAATCATAAGACAGTACTGCTGAGCAAGCGGAGACCAGCACCAATCCAATGATACTTATATATATACATGTATTAATTTATATACCATGCCAGCCTGCGAGCGGTATCTTATGTAATTTTATGGAGACAGCGTGAGTCTGGATCGAGCAAGCGCGAATTATAGTTGGGTTTTTATTCCTTAAAAGGTTTTCCCAAAAGTAAAGTCTATTGTGTTTTAATTATTGAATATCATCGGTTGCGAATCCTCTTTTGTTCTATAGAATGGGTCGGGACGAAACACAGGCCTTATAATAATCAAAATTTTAATCCTAACTATAGAAATTGTTTGCCACTCAAAACATTTAAACTGTGCTACCTATCTACCCCAAAGGGTGGTTCAATTCAAAGTTTATTTTTGTTTCTCCTTCTCTTTTGATTCTGATATTCATTGCAATATTGCAGTCAGTTCAGTTAGTTCTTATTGTAAAGCCGCCGCGGCTATCTCGGCACAATAAAATTTAAATCCCTTTTCAAAATCTATAATTCTCGTATCGTTTTTGTTATTTTTTTTCCATTATTATTCGGATTTCCAGATTATACGACAAACATTTGGTCCTATTCGAGCCGAATTACTATCGCTTTGAACTGTGAATTGGCGCTTGCTATTACAGCAATAAGTGCACTGATGTGTGTTTCGTGCATTGCAAACCTCCAAGTTAAGTTAATAAAAAAAAAGTTCCTATTAATATAACTAAAGTCGAGGCACCCACTCGTTTACCTGAAATAAAATTCGGTTTTGCGACCTTTTTATCGCCCTTGTACAGCCTAAAGAAACAATAAGCGGGATCGAAAAGCTTGAACATTTGCAGACGCGACTGCAGGGGGAAGCGTCGTCAATAGTTAAGCACATTCCACCTAGTAATGAAAATTTCGACGTTGCGTGGGAATTAGTGAAATCTTATTACGATAGACCTAAATTTATTGTGGTTGCTCACTTAGAAAATATTTTCGAGCATTCTGCACTCAATGGTTATTCATTAAGTGAAATCAAGTATTTCTTTATCTCGATCTCCGAAAACATAAACGCGTTGCGGGCTTTGAATCAGCCGATAGAATCTTGGGATATCCTTTTAGTTTATGTTCTTGCAAAGAAGTTAGACGAGAAAAACAATTTTTTTTGGATTCGCAAGACAAAAGATAAAGAAGTTCCTAGTCTTTTGGACTTTACCGGGTTTTTAAAGGAACGTATAATTGAACTTGAGGGTTTAAACGTGTCGCGAATAGGAATCGGTATTCCCAAGGTCAATTCGAAAAACACTATTAAACTAGCACTAAACTCGTCTATACAACCTTGCCTAAAATGTAAGAAAAATCTAAGGTTGGTCACAGTTCGAACCGAAAGAGTACATTACCGCGGAGCATTTTAAGTTTTGGTCACGTGCTTAAAAGGGTAATGAGTCAATTTCTGAATATGAAGTGTCGATTAAAACTTTGGCCGATACCTGTTACTTCGGGTCATTTTCAGAAACAGCACGAAAAGATAAAGAAGATGTTGTCCCCAAACCATTATACTATATGCTTGAAAAGGCATTGGCAACAGAACTTTTAATAAACGAGATGAAAACCATCAGTGTTAATCAGCTTCAATCATAGAATGGTGAGCGGCATTATAATTCCCGTTCTAAAGCTCAAATCGAAGAACCACTTCCCCTTCATTTTCACATACATCGCGAAAAAGAAACGAAAGTTCACCAAATCGTTTTTCTTCTTCGTCTAACAAAAACAATAATCGAGGAAGAAACCGTTTGAGACAGAATATACAGTGCTTTTTCTGTCATAAATGGGGCCATGCATCGAGAAACTGTTACTCCGAAAATACATCACATTACAAGCATAATAAGAACCATAGAAGCCGAGGAAACATAAACGATCTGCATGATGACGATGAGACAACAGATGATGATTATGGTAGCGTAGATAATAAGAATTTGAATTATATTCATTGTGTTGAATTTAGTAATATTAGTTTTATAAATAAAATAGATACTGCATTATATCTAGAAGTTATATGTTATAATAAAATAATTAAAATGGAATTAATTCTGGTGCTTGCATTTCCGTTATCCATTATGACGAATTTAGAGATCTGTTTCCTGTAGTTAAAATTATTGATTGCGTCACAAATGTTCATGGTTATGCTGAAGTGGTAGTTTCTATGCAGAAAACTTTAATCTTAAACTTTATTTGGTTAACACAAGTAGGAAGTTCACACCTCTTTTAGCGCGCTCTTGGATGGATTGTATTTTTAAGAACTGGAGACCGAAATTCCAAATCAATCAAATAAAAGAAGTGGATCTAAAATCTGGTCATATTATTCAAAAATTTCCATCGTTTTTTTCAAAAATAAACAACAAGCCTATTAAAAGTTTTAAAACCGAATTTGTTATGTGCCAAAACAGCACACCAATTTTCTTTAAGCCCTATACAGTGCCTTTTAGGTTGCGTGAGTTAGTAAATAAAGAGTTGGATAGACGTAAAATTAATGAAAACATTTCATATATCCGGGATCAGATTTCCAATTATTAAACATTACATATCAAACATAAAATCGATAATTAGCTTTTGAAATATCGATCAACGCCATCTACAGCAACTAACGAAACCCCTTTTAACATGGTATTCAAAACTAACCCTAAGACATTAATGGATCTTTTGAAAACGGGAAACGAAACGGATAAGGAAAACAGATATGCAAGTACCACGAAAATTTAAAAGGTTGCAATTCCAATTGTATAAACCAAGAAAATAAATTGAACCAAATAAAATCATTAATTTTATTAATTATTATTCTAATTAAATATCTAATAAATATAAATATATAAACAAACTGAAGCAAATGAATTGGTGTTGGGTATTTTAAGTAAATTTCTATTTAAGTTTGGATGCAATGTATGAATTCTTTTACACCCCAGTGTATATTAAATTAGTTTATAAGCTATTTACCTAAATTGTTAAGAACATATAATGAAATAAATTCAGTCGTAGAATAACAGCCAAAGCGCGTGAGTTACATATATGACACATTCTTCCCCATCAATTTTAGATATCCGGTTAGCGGATACTTTTAATTCAAAACTCTTCATGCAAAATATAATGCAACAATCTGCACATTCCTTCACGGAGCACAGTGTAAGAAAATATCTTTGTTGCATGCAAACGGTTATTTTGCTGACAATCATATTTAGATTAAGTTCATCATGAGAAAATAATTGTAAAAATAGAGCTGAGTTGTTTGCGGGCTACGATTAAGAACAGACGTAAAATAAAAATACTTCCTCTTAACTTAAATAATCTTTGTTCGATCTTTTTATTCTTTGAAATATTTTTTTTAAAAACGTGATTCCGAAAAGGAAAAAGTTAAATGGCGCGGTCGGTAGGATCCTTTTAAATAAATAAAGAAAGGATCTAGTGATACGAGCTACCTCAAAAATCGCGAATATTAAAGAGTGACTAATTATATGAAATAATCTCGAAAATATCGAAAAGATAACGAGAAAGTGAAAATTCAAACCAAAATAAAAATCGAAAAAGATAAAATTGAGGTTACGAAAAAATAAATCAAGAAAAAAAAAATCGAAAAGATTAAATTGTGGCTAAGTGAAAATCGACGAAGACAAATTTGTTTAAATAAAGAGAAGTGTTAGTGATAACAAGGAGTAAGAAACAAAATAAATTTGACGTAAGCCGAAATTTACACGAAATCGAAATGGAAGAAGCCAAAAATGAACTACAGCAACAACAGCAACTGCAGCAACAGCAGCATCAACTCCAACAACAACTTAGATTACGAGAACAGCAATTGGAACAGCTAAACAATGCTTTTCAAAATCTACAAACAAGAGAGGCAGCACGTGAGGTATCTCATATGACTGGAACCAATGAAGTTACCATTAATAGCTTCGTTAAAAAAATAGAATATTACATACATAAATCGCCAGCAACAGAATATTTCTAACAATGAACAACCAATGTCAATTGGAAACATAGAAAATAATAACGAGGTGAATCATACTGAGTTTTTTATCAATTAGCCTCGGATGACCTACCAATTATAGAAACCACAATAAATAATAAAAAATATACCGCTCTTATAGATAAAGGCTCTTCACTAAGCATCATTATTGAAAAAATTCAAGATTTTAGTTTTATTAAAATAAAACCCTTAAGCTTCACCACCATAAGTGGTAAAGACATAATTAGTTACGAAGTACATACTCCTACTCCCGAAGAATTTAAATTCCCAGCAAATACAAAAATTAAATGGAAGGTAAAAGACCTACCAAACAGGAGGTACGATTTTCTTATAGGAATAGATCTACTCAATAAATTAAATACTCTCATTGATTTACAATTAAAAACAATAAGCTTAAACAATCAAACTTTAAACATAATAGGTAATCCGTACACATACGACGAAATACATACTTTAGAGATGGTAGAACATAATGTAATTAATAGATTAAAACTTGATTATTTGAATACAGAAGAATACGAAGCCATTTCTAAAATTATAAAAAGATTTAACAAATTATTTTTTAAAGAAGGTGATACGTTAACTAGTACCCCAATAATAAAACATGAGATTAAAACAACTACAGATGTTCAAGTTAACGCAAAATTATATATATAATTAAAGAAAGATAGAATACTAAATACGAAAGATCCAAATTATATAGCAACTTTCGGGAAACTTAAAAGCCTTATTTGTTCTCATCCTATTCTAAGATTTCCTGATTTAAAAAAACAATTTCAATTAACAACAGACGCCTCCAAATATGCGTTAGTGCAGTTCTGTCACAGGAAGGGCACCCAGTGTGTTTTGCTTCCAGAACACTCAATAAGCACGAAATCAATTATTTCGCAACGGATAAATTAGGAGAATATAATTTCGAGATAGAGTACTTAAAAGGAAACGATAATAAAGTAGCAGATTTTCTTAGTAGAATTGAAATTAATGAAGACGTTAAGTCTGAAGAAGAGAACCAAAGTATGTGTAACAACTTTTTAAAATTGTATGAAGATGATGTTTCAGAAATAGGATTACTATTTAATTTAGAGGAAGATGAAAACGATGAAAATGAAACAACTTTTGCTACCATACATTCCGCAGAAGAAGAATTGTTAGATCACATTCCTATTAAAGAAGAAATTGTGAATAAGTATAAAACTCAAATTATACTTACTAATAACAAAGTCCAGGAAATAGAAGTAATTCATGGTAAAAGAATAATATATATTGCAGAGTACGATTTTGATAATTTAAGTGATATATTTAGAAGATTCATAAAAAAGGGTTTATTATATATTCAGAGTTAAACGATAATAAGTATAATGTAGTACAGGAAAAATTAAGGGAATTATTCTCAAACGATAATCAGATAAAGTTTATAAAATGTTCGTACCGAGCACCAGATATAAAATTAGAAACAGAAGCAGTTAAACAAATTTCACTTTATCATGTTAAGGAAAGTTTGCACTCAGGTATACAAGAGACATTTAATGGTATTAAGTATAAAATTTACTACCCAAAACTAATGGAATTAATACAAATCATTAAAAATATGTGAAGTTTGCCAGCAGGTTAAATACGATAGGAAACCGATTAAACCAAAGCTTAATTTAACAGAAACACCGTCAAACCTAAATGAAATTATACATGTAGATACATTCGTAATTCTTAAATGCAGTTTTTAACTATAATTGATAAATTTTCCAAATTTGGATTTGCCTATTATTTGTCAGACAGAAATCATATAACAATAATAGAAGAACTAGAGAGTCATTTTTCTAAGTCAGGAAAACCAAAAAAGATTGTAGCTGTAGGAAGACGAGTAGAAAAGAGATGGGGTGCTTATAACTTGCTTGATTATCAGAGCCGTCCACATCGAGGTTCCTCAGCCTTACAACGACTCCTGCATCCTCGCTTTACGCAACTTTATGGCTAGGAATACAAAAAGTAATTAAAACAGCCCTAAAGCTAGTTGATAATGAGAAGTTGGCAGGGACGTTTACCTCTACAGTGACAAAATGGCATTTCATACCACATGGATCTCCAACACATGGGAGGCAGCTGGCAAAGAATGGTGCGCTCCATTAAAACAGTGCTCTATTCTATAACACACACACGCAAACTTTCAGACGAACTGTTAAGAAGCATGCTGATAGAGGCCGAACGCATCGTGAATTTCCGACCTCTAACCTACATTCCTATAGAAACGGAAAACCAAGAAAGGCTTACACCTTATCATTTCTTATTGGGATTATCCAATGACGAGAAACCATTTGCAGTGTTCAACAACGATAGCAGTGTATATTTAGAAAAAATTGGCTTATTTCGCACCAGTTTGCGGATCGATTTTGGAAACGCTGGGTAGGAGAATATCTTCCTACAATAACTAAACGCACGAAGTGGTTCAAGCCGGCAAAACCGATCGAAGTCAAAGAGGTTCATGGCCCAAAGGTAAAGTTCTTCATACGAAAGTTTCAAGTTTGTACGCATCAGTACAAACGCAACATGAACTTATGAAAGGACACTTCTCGACGTTGAACCTCTACCAGATAATAAGCTAGATGGCGTTTATGCAAGGGGGAGTGTTGTGAACTTAGGTTTTCGAAATCTCCCACAAGATTAACTATCATTTAAAAAAATCGACCGTCATAATGCTGACTATCGAAAAGTCGACTAGTAAAAATACCGACTTTTTGAAATGCCGATTCTTATGATCGATTTAGAAAACATAAATAATACTTGCGTTTTATTTTCTCCACGTAAGGAGAAAATATATTTATATATATATATAATATATATATCTCTTATTAAATGTATTTATTGTATCAATCAAAATCATACTAAAAGAAAACCATATTTATTCAAATTAAGTTGCATCGAATCATTTCGTATAATAAACCACTAGACTAATAGCGAGACTCTACATACATATTAAAGGTTATGAGACGAAAAATCAATGTCAAGTTTTGAAGTAGCCATAGGATGTTTGTTTTGAACGACTAATTGATACATAAACTCTTCAAGGATAAGAACATCATGAGTACACACAAGAAGGCTAATGTTGTCGACGATCCCGTAATAAAAAAATGGCCGAAAGCATTTAGTCTCCCACCTGAATCTAAGAAGAATGGTAGGATAATTGAAAAGTTGCGGCTCCAGAACACCAAAATAAGCTGCAGAAAGTATAGACAAGGATGTTAGTGAATGGACTGCACGATGGACTATAAAAAGAATTGGATTAATCGTAAGAGAGAAGCTCAAGAAACCTCTAGTTTCAGCGAAAAATGTGAAAGCCAGGTTAGCTTTTGCCAAACTTCACAGAAACTGAACCATTGACTAATGGAAAAAGGTGATTTGGTCTGACGAGACAAAGATCAATCGAGTAGGAAAAAATGGAACAGTTTTGTCAGACACGTACTGGAGAACCACTTCACCACTTCAAGTTCAGAGGACAGTGAAACATGGTGGAGGTTCCGTAATGGCTTCAAGTGTTTTTCTTGGAGTTCTGTTAAAAATTAAATAAAAATTGAAGGACTAATGAAAAAAGAACAATATCTTCAAACACTGCAATATAATTTACCAGGGTATTTGTCAACAACTGGCTACATCGTGTCTAAAATATTTTTTTTAGCTAGATAGGGCCCTAAAACATTTCTTAAATTGTCAAGGAATGGCTTGAATATCAGGAATTTCAGATGATGACATGGCCAGCACAAAGCCTTGACGTCAACCTTCTATCTATCAACGAATTTTTTTTTTAAAGTGAAAAATAAATATTTATGTAATTATGTATAAATAGCCTTAGAATTTAAGAATAAAATCACTTCGCATTCAGAAGTCAATAATTGAGTTTTATTAGCTTTGTTCCCCCCTACCCAAGGTAAGGAGCACTAATTTCAACATCAAGTCGTAACCAAAAAAGGTTTCGACTACAAATATATGGTGTATTGGTACCCCCACCCGCGTTAAGGATCATTACAACTGTTAAAATATATAAGTCAGAATCAAAAGAGATTTCGACACTAAACATTGGTGACCCCGACGTGATCTAACCACGTCAGTCAAGGGCTTTAACATTGACCTTCCGAGTTCCAGAGATCCAAGTATCTAGAGTTCCCGTGTTCCGGTATTCCAGAGTCTACAAACAGAAGAGGTAGATATTAAGTTCATACTCGTGAAGAAATCATTAGGATGGATGAAATAGAAGTATACAGTAACGTAGCCAGACAGAAGGCTATTATTGACGATCTACTACGGCTAAGAACTAACATTGGCAAAGACGGTACTGACCGAAAAACGGTCGACTATAAAGCCAAGAAACTACAGTTATTAAAAGCTCTCTGGCTAGAGTTCTATAACAATCATGAAAATATTAATGAGCATGTCAAAGTAGACACTCCGTATGTACAAGCTAAAACATACGAAAAAATTAAAAAGGCATAAAGACAACCCTTTAAAGATACCATTTGCGGCAGCCATCTTAGCAGATTCTATAAGTAAAGAAGCATAAACAAATTCTGCTAAGGACAACATTTCTGATGAGAAGTGTTGTCACATCTGGCAGCACTTAACAAGCGGATGCAACCACGGTAGCCATTTTTTTCAAAATGACAGGAGCATATGCGAGTTTAGGAAATTGGCACATGCAATTTCCGCAAGGAAAGTTTTCATTATTATTTTCAACCCAAGCCGATAAGGAACAGGAGAAATAAGAGAATTGTTACAACAAAACTAAACGTAGGTTAAAAAAAAATGTACTTATTTTTTATTATAATTATTAGGAAATAAAAGTTCTTTTGAGAGCTGCATCTTCGTTTTTATGAACAAGAAGAAAACCCTGGACACAAGAGTCCAAAATTCAGACTTCTCCAGAATTATCAGAAGACATAACACAACCGTACAGTTTTTACAGCGGTTACTATCAAGTCTTAAAACCTCTGCTTGAAGTTCAACCTTTTGCAGCGTGAAATTAAACGCCTTGCAAAAATACTGGACGGAACTAGAGGAAACCCATAGGTTGTTGCATGAGCTATCTGAGATCCAGTCCAAGATGGATACGACTTGAGCGAATTTTACAACCTGGAAAATGAAGTACAGCAATATCAGATATCATTAACTGCCAAAATTAATGATTTCGCCGCACAAAGCACATTTCCATGCAATTTAGCCGTGAATCTTACATATAAGAAATAAATCAACAGTGCAACCAAAAATAGTCCTGAATGGACTAAAATTACCGATTTCTTCGTATATTGTAATAAAATAAAGTACAAACTGGCTACATTCATAAAACGTATTCGGAAATTACCAATATCAATAACAGGATTACAAATTAAACTTAAAAAAAATGTGTTTTGTAAACAAAATAGCCTCAAGTTAAAATTAAAAATATTTATGGTTTTAAAAACAGATTTAAATAAACACTAACTAAAAAAACTAGTACTAATATTGAATTTCCTCTAATATGGTGACATCTTTCAGAAATCGACACCCCACTGGTGTTCAGGTGTAAAAACAACTTTGCAATGTCCGTAGTGTAAATGTAAGGATGGAGACTCGGAGAGAGGGGACTACGTGCACACAAGCCTGCCAATGGTCCAAAACTAACTCCTGCTCATCGCCAAACGCGGCTTCAATTTCATCGTGCTCACGTTGATTGGTAGCTCGAATAATAGGAGGTCGTTCGGATGAATATATAATTATTATTATTGGAAACAATAGACGCAGAAAAGTGTACAGAAGAGAGGGTGAGCGATTTGCACAAGCCTGTATTGCGGAAAGGGTTCAGTTCGGAGGAGGTTCTTGAACTGTACGGGATGGTATTTCATTGGAAGTAAAAACTGACCTTCAGTTCGTATCTGGGCCTCGACTAGGCACTATTAATGCCGAAAGATACATCTAAAGAGTGCTACAACAGCATGTCATGTCGTACGCTGGTTTTATAGGCGAAGGTTTCGTGCTAATGCACGACAACGCCCGACCAAACACTGACACAGCTGTTTTCAGTACTTGCCCGGCGTCGGAGTCTCAGTTATGGAATGGCCAGCAAGGAGTACTGACCTTAATTCCATTCAATATCTATGGGACGAGCTTACGAGAAAGGTCAGGGCTAATACTCAACGTTCATGCACAATATAGGAGCTCTTTGGTAAAAAAGCCAATAATCCTGAATAGAAACAGCATGACTGGTGGAGTGGCCGCGTTAGTGGTAAGTAATTTAGTTTTTACAACTTTTTTCGGTTTTTAGACGTTTATGTTTGTTTTATGAAAGAACCCTCCTTCTCCGGTGCAAGAGACAACTGCCAAGACATCCTCCACTCAAATATCAACCACCACCATAAGTCCAACAGGAGCAAACATTTAACATTCCTAGTCCTAGTATAAATGTTGGTCTTGACACAGATTCAAATTTAAATTTGAGTGTCCCCAGTTTCAGTGGCGAAATTGTTTTAAATAATTCAACGAGCTAGGGGATAAATCAAAATAAGATACTTATACAACATTTGTTACATAACTATTCACATGAAGAGCTTTCATATGCTACCTCCTTCAGCCTCTACGCTGAACCCAAACTGATTGTTGCAAAAAAAATTAAATTTATCTAAAAATGACACAATGCGAACTTTTATTAACTTTTCGAAAATCTTAGAAAACGTGGAAAGAAGAGATATTGGTCTATAATTTGAAAGCAGTTTTCTGTTTCCTTTTTTAAAAACAGGAATAACTTCAGCACATTTCAGATGATCAGGAAAACAACCCATTTCAACACTACTGATAAATAAGTAGGTCAATACATCCACGACATACAAGGCAATATTTATTAGTAGTACACTTGACATACGATCAGTAGTGCAAGAATTTTTTATTTTTAAGCGACATAATAACTTTGTATACTTCTCCCGATGTAATAATAAAATATTTCCGCGAAAAAAATGCTTAAAATTCAATTACAAAATAATTAACCGCGGTAACGCTAACCGACTCTTTTTTGATAACAGTAACGTTCATCGGGAGCTCATGGTTCTCTTAAAGAACACGGAAAACATTGAGGCGCACTCATTTACACTGAAAGAGGATAGAACCTCTAACGTTGTTCTGAGGGGACTGACGACAGATTTTTCGGAAGCCGAAATATTGGCCAAAATTAAAGAAAAAGTTAATAATGTGGACAAGGTTTCGGTTTTCGAAACTCTGAAATCCAAAGCTGCTCAATTCCGGTATAACCTTTTCCTTGTACCTCCAACCCGGTACGAGTCCTGAGGAGCTCATAAAAATTCGTCATCTATTCAATACGCGAGTCTATTGGGAGAAGCCAAGGGGCAACAAGGGATCCCTTCAATGTAGATGGTGCCAGCAATTCGGCCATCTTGCCAAAAATTGTGCCAATAAATATAACTGTGTTAAATGCACCAACGCACATGAGCCAGGTTGCTGCACCGTCTCCAAACAAGAAGGCAGTAAAGCTAACTGTGTCAACTGCGGTGAAAACCATCCCGCATATTATAAAGGCTGTACCTCGTATAAGCAATAGGAAGCATGCAGAAAAAGTAAAATGAGCGCAACTAAAGAAAAAATCTTCAATGCTAAAACCTTCTCCAAATCAATTGCAAACGGAACCGTTGTTGCCACTGGGGCATTTCAACAGCTCCCAAGTCTTTCAAAAGCATAACCTTCTCGGCAATCCGTTCTCAGCCGGCCCCACAGCTTTCATTCAAGAGACCTATTTAAACCACAAGCACAACGTGTTCAATGATGAGATCAACGTCCTCAGAAATGATGATCTTCATTAAGAAAAACATACAATATGAGACTGTGAGTTTTCAATCTTCCATCATACCAACAATATCTGCCTCATTCGACCTTAAAATTAACAACTCTGTCAAAAAATACATCATCGGATCGGTTTACTTCCCAACCAACAGCTCCCCCTCGCTTTTAACTCCAGAACTAAACAACATTGAAAATTAAGTTTCCGCTTTTGATGGTGCTATCATAGGAGGCGATCTTAACGCCAAAAGTCCTAGCTGGGCCGATAACTGGCAAAACGTAAATGGGAGCAGTATCATTAACTGGTACCAAGCCTACAACCCCTCTCTTATAAATATAACTTCCGATACCCCAACTTTTCCGAGGAGCCCCTCGTTTCTGGACCTCTTCCTCATTTCTAGCCATCTGACCACATTGATTTGAACTTCGTTGTTGAATCCCTCCCTACCTTCACGGAACTCTGCTCACTCTTACTAAAAATTAATATCGACGAGGCTGATATTATTTCAAAGGAGCCATACTTTACTAGATCCTTTAAGGAAACTAAATGGAATACATTTCGAGCGGAACTCGACCGCTCTCTTTGGGACACACTCCCCTCCCGTAAGTCCTGCCTAACCAAAATTGACATCGATAGACACATCAACGATTTTAACTCATCACTTCGTGCTTGCCTTGAAAACAATTCGACCAGGAATACCTTCTCTTTTAAAAAGTATCGTAACCTTCCGGCAGATATTGACAATCTTTACAGAACCAAGCATCAATGGCAAAAACGGCTTAAGTCTATATTTCACAGCCCATATAAGAAACTGTCTACCATAATCTCACTTCTTAACGTGATTATCCGAGACAAGGTCAAAATATGGCTGAATAAACAGCTAAGCGACAGAATGGTAAAAATACACCCAGGCCCTCAGGCGTTTAAAGAAGTGTTTAGACTGGTTGGTAAAAATAAAAAAATTACATGTAATAAGGTCTTGTATTGTATTTGTATTGTAACCTTCAAACCAATCGGACGTGTTTTTGCCTAGCTCCTCCTACCCTTGGTTCACTTAAATATCCATTTATATTTACAATTTTTTTCCTATTGCTTAAATACGATTTTAACAATTTAAAAAAATTACCTCGAAAACCAGCATTATAAAGTTTGTCAAGTAAAAGGTCGTGGTTTACCATATCAAAAGCTTTCGTCATGACAACAAACAAACCTATGGTTGATTTATTGCCATTTAAACTACCATAAAGTTGACTACACACTCTCAAAATTGCATCCTCTGTTGACATACCCGCTCTGAACGCAAACTGATTGTTGCAAAAGAAATTAAATTTATCTAAAAATGACACAATGCGAACTTTTATTTACTTTTCGAAAATCTTAGAAAACGTGGACAGAAGAGAGGTCTATAACGTGAAAGCAGTTTTCTGTTTCCTTTTTTAAAAAGAGGAATAACTTCAGCACATTTTAGATGATCAGGAAAACAACCCATTTCAACACTACTGTTAAATAAGTAGGTCAATACATCCACGACATACAAGGCAATATTTTTTAGTAGTACACTTGATATACGATCACTAGTGCAAGAATTTTTATTTTTAAGCGACATAATAACTTTGTATACTTCTCCCGATGTAATAATAAAATATTTCCGCAAAAAATCCTGAAAATTCAATTACAAAATCATTAGCCGCCGTAACGCGAGCCGACTTTTTGTTGATAACAGTAACGTTCATCGGGAGCTCATAGTTCTCTTAAAGAACACGGAAAACATTGAGGCGCACTCATTTACACTGAAAGAGGATAGAACCTTTAACGTTGTTCTGAGCGGACTGACGACAGATTTTTCGAAAGCCGAAATATTGGCCGAAATTAAAGAAAAAGTTAATAATGTGGACAAGGTTTCGGTTTTCGAAACTCTGAAATCCAAAGCTGCTCAATTCCGGTATAACCTTTCCTTGTACGCCTCCAACCCGGTACAATTACGAAATTAATAACTTCAGGCCAATTTCACTCTTGTCTAATGTCGGCAAGATTTTTGAACGAGTTATACTCGACAAATTGAACTCCCTATCAGAAATTCCAGTTGACCCAATTTCTGACTACCAATTCGGCTTTCGTAGAGGACACTCTACACCCCATGCACTACTCAAGCTCCAAACGACGTGATACTGAATCTTAGAAACAAACGCTGTACAGTGGCCTGTTCACTCGATGTAGAAAAAGCCTTCGACCATGTGTGGAGGGACGGCCTCCTAACATACTGGTACTTCTTAACCTTCCCCGTCATATCATCAATGTCCAAGACAGCTTTCTTAAAGATAGAACAACATTGGCGTTCCTCAGGGCTCCATCTTGGGTCCACAACTATTCAACATCTATCATCACGACTTCCCGCATCTCTTCTCAGAAAGGAACCTCTCTTCAACTGGACTTCTCTATGCCGATGATACCATAGTATACTCAAGCCATGAATCCCCAATCGTTGCCTCTCGTCATTTAGAGAATCACCTCAGGATCATCAACGATTATTATAACACCTGTCCGTGAAAGTAAAAACCTGACCATCAGACTCTTTAACAGTTCCATCCAACCTAAAAATAGATTAAAATACCTCGGAGTTAATTTCAATAACTTATTTAAGTTTGACAAACACGCCAGAATTACCTTGGACAAAAAAGTTACAAATATGTTTATGCCTCCTCAGACACAGAGCTCTGAATAAAAAAACCAAACTACTCTTCTACAAAACCCTGATCAGACCAATGATGTCTTACGGATTCCCTATATGGCTTTCCATGTCCCCTACAGCCGCGCTGGGATAAGAATTGCTTGAGAGGAAGATTTTGAGATACTGTGCCGGTATTAATTTTGAGCACCGGACTAAGAGATATTCATTTTAAGTATTCTCTTTGTTTTCCTGTATTTTGTACGTATTTTGTTAAACGAACACTTTTATCGTACAAATAACAATATTAATTTCATTAAGTGTTTTGTGTTTTAAAAAACTAGGTGTAATAGTAAAACAACGGTAAATTCAAACCGCCACATTTTCTCTTAGGATCTTTGTGGTTGATTTGCGTTGTCATTTTTAAAATAGATTTACGTTATTTCTCTTAGGTATTTAAACAATAAATCGTGGGATTTATATCGTATATCGTTCATCTTAAGTTTTCTCCTTTGATTTGCTGTGTATGTGTTTTGTTAAACGAACACTTTTTTCGTACAAATAACAGTATTAATTTGTATTTGATTTATTTTGACTTTTAATTTCATTCTCATTAAGTTTTTTGCGATATAAAAAGCTAGCTATTTAACATTTGATAGGTTCTATGTATCTAGGTATCTATTTTGTTACAAAAAGAAAAACAACGGTAAATTCCAACCGCCACATTTTATCTTAGGATCTTTATGGTTGATTTGCGTTGTGTCATTTTTAAGACATTTAGATTATTGCTCTTAGGTATTTTAACATTAATTCGTAGTATTTATATCTTATCTCAAATATCGTCCATCTTAAGTTTTCTCTTTTGTTTTGCTGTGTACCTACTACTACTTTATAGTCAGTTTCTACTTTGTTTTTGAAAGTTTTTTTTTCTTGTTAAACTCCTTGTTAATATTTTAATATATTATTTTTTAAGAATAGATTCAATAAAATTCGAAAACAAATAAACTGACGAACACATTTTATAAATTCACATTGAATAAATTCTGGATAAGGGATAGCTTAAAAGTATTGTTCATACTTCAATGCTATTGGTTACAGTTTATGTCGAAACAAAGTAAATAAAGTTGATCGATCCTTGACTATTGCTTCAACTAGAGTTTTATCAAGTCAACGTAATAAGATAGAATACAAATAAATAAGGAGGAGAAGAATAAGAGATATACTTACAGGAAGGAAGGAAGGACGAGTAGTGATATTCAGTCATTTTTTGTTCTCTCAGAATGGTTTTTTTGAAAGATATTTACAAAAATATAACAAGTATGTGTTATTTTTTTTTTATTTTTAATATTAAACCGGTCCTTTGGTTGTTCATTACTTTTAGGTAGATAGTTTTTTGATTCCGAAAAATTTAATTTATATGTTTATATTTCAGATAAAGTGGCAACCCCTCTGCAAGAAGCAAAGAAACAACTCTCGTTAGAAGAATTAATTCTAAAAGAAAAAATTTGACATTAATAATTTAAATTGATAAACTCATGGGAGAAATGCACTTCAAAATTTACAGTTTAATTATGTTGAAGGGCTGGGTTTTAATTTTAGGAGACGCATTTTTTTACTGATTTTCTGTGCTAGAAAAAGTTATAGAATTAATCTAGAAATTTGACATTTGGTCGGATCCAAGCTCAAACGCTTCTTTGCTTAGCCTGACTTGCCATGGAATTGCAGACAATTTGAAAGATCTTCGATTATATTGAAATGCGAGACATTCGAAGGCCGTCACAATGTTGCATAATTTCTGGAAAATTTAAAACGATGTTTTCTGAATGGAATATTAAAAAAGAACAAGTGCATTGCCTAATCAGAAATGAAGGATCTAATATTAAACGAGCCGTGCGATTAGCAGCTTTGAATGGCATAGATTGTACTGTTCACAAAATACAACATAAAAATACTCAAACAAAAATGTAAGAAAATTTCGATTTATTTCTATCATTCTACCATCGCTCAAAAACAACTGCAAACAATTCAGGACAAACTGAATTAATCTCATCTCAAAGTGTTTCAAGATTGTGTAACGCGATGGAACAGTACGTTTCACATGTTCAAGAGTTTTTCAAATGTAGAGGATGCCCTAAGTCTTTACATCAATGATAATGAGATTAAACCTATTTTGCAAGAAGAATGTAAAATCATTGAAAGTTTTATTCAATTACTGAGATCTTTTGATGAAGCCAAACGAAAACTCACGCCGTTATTTCATCTGTGATTCCAATAATTCAAATGCTTGAAAAAAAGTTCATAACTATTTAACAAGATCACAAGAGTTTGATCCGATTCGACAATACTATGATGTTACATTCGTGAAGTGAAGATGAGAGTAAAGAATACCAGATAATGGTAGCATGAAGCTGTACTCAAAAAGGAAGTACTTTCTTGCCGCCCTAAAAAAGAGACAATGTGGATGAAAATCCTCTTAAACGGAGCAGTGTTCATCGAGAGGAATTTAAAATATTATAACCGAAAGCACGAACATTTGTATCCACTTCACCAGGCAGTGTTCCTAGCGAACAATTATTTAGTAGCGTGGGTTTAATTAACGATTGCTCTCCAATACACAATACGTTCACCCACATTATTATAACATGTTGTTCATTTATTCTTTAATCTCCTGTACCATATTAGAAGACCTTCATAATAGTGACCATTTTCCTATAATAATACAGACTCGAACCAGTCCTAGCCAGTCTAAACTCTTTTTAGCCGAACTTCAAAACAAATTTTGCTGATAGGGACCGTTGCCGATTTCTTACCAACAAATACTTAAAAAAACCTTTCTTCAAATGTAAATAATCTTTTTTTGTATCCAGGTTGTCGTCGTCGCGTTTTAACTTAAACAGCCATCAAGACCACTTCTATTCCTTTTTCATAAAATACAATACAAAACGACTACATGCGCCAGCCAATATAATCTGTTGTTCTATTTTACTTTCACAAAAAAATATATTAAAACAAAGCTTAACCTAATAAAATTTGAAGAAGATCACACATTTGCATAATGTAGTTGGCAGCGGTCGTAGAAGTAAGAAGTAGTTTTTTGCCGGGAAAATATAATTTTTTTTACCAGCCTAAAGCCTGCATATTATATAAATTAAAATTAATTAATAAGCTATGCTAAGAACCCAGCCAAAAGTCTTTTTTTTTATTTAAAATACCTACACAAGCAAAGTACACTTTTTTTTGCTTTTTTAACAGTTAAAAGAAATTTGATGAATACACATTTTTAAGTGATACACGGAAGGCAAATTTAACAATATTTTAAGTAACTTATAAAGTTCGTATTTGTAAAGTTTTAAATATGATTCATTTTAAAGCTGAATTACATAATATGTAATTCAATTTTTTGTTTAAGCTTTTTTTACAAATATTTTTTTTAGTACGGAATATAAATTCGGCAAGTTTTTTGTATATATAAATAATAAGTCCACTTACCTTGACAATTCATTTTTTTTTTTAATTAAAACTCATAATGTTTGCTGACGAAGCTGGAGAAATAAAGTTGCTTTCTTGTAAGTTTTGTGTAATGATGATGATTTATATTTCTTCTATACGTTGATATATTAGTCTCGATTATGCACAATGCCGAGTCTGATGCATTTTCATTGTGTTGGAAAATTATTTTGAAATCCTTATACTTGTTATTGCTCCGTCTCTTATGCTAAATGCTTAGCGTTTTTTTAAGGTTTTTAGCGCATGTATCGTTATTGCAATATTTTGGTCATATTGGTATATTTGGTTCACTAGAACTCATAGTTTAGATCTTGATGATAGAGTTGAAAATACTGAAAAAAAGTTTATATTAGTTATGCCACAATTTCAATTTTTTTTATTTTGTATATAATAAGCACTTTCGAAAGGGGTTATATTTCTACCTTTAAAATGCTAAAAACACCGTGCAAGCATTAGATAAAGAGGGAAGGATGTAAGAGGAGATGTCGATGGACATAAAGTTTAAAATGCTGTGCTAATAAAAATGGGAGGGAATAACAAGTAGTGTTCTACATTCGTATGGTACGACTAAAGGAACATTATCTGTACTTAACAGTACGTCGGCTCAATGGTAAATTGATGGGCATTCTCAGCACATTGAGTTTAGGGTTGAATTGTTTCAAGCAAGGAATGCAACTGGCTTTTTCATTGGAGCACTGTTTTTAAAAATAGCGTTGAATAATATTTGTTATAATCTAATATATAAAATTCTCATGTCACGATGTTTGTTATCAAACACCTCCAAAACAGCCGATTTGTATAAAATTTTGTGTGCATATCGGGTATTTCTGAGAATTGGCCAACATCTATTTTTCATACCCCTAAATGATAAGGGGATTTTTTTTTTAATTTAATATGATTTAGCATTGAAAAATACTTATAACTTGAAATTTTCCCCTTTTTACGATCAACCCCTGTTTTTTAATCGCGATTATTATTATATTATTATTATTATATATTATTCTGTTCCATCCACAGATCCGCAATAGGGTTGTAAGATGGCAATCGAATATAATAATTGTAGTACGATAAATTTTCATGTATTGTTTATAATTATAATTTGCTTTAATTATATTTTTAAATTAATCTTCAAACCCTCGCCGGTCGATTACTGATCAACTACCAATCTATCAGTTATCCCAGCCAGCTGTCTGCGAGGATTACCTCACGCTCACATTTTGATTTGGTTCATAGACCAAACACGTTCTAAAGACATCGATAGTTTAATTTCTGCAGAAATTCCCGATCCGTCAACTGATCAACTACTGTTTGATATTGTTACTACAAACATGATTCATGGATCATGGATCCAACAGTTATCCATTTAGCCGTGCATCTGTAAAATGGCCAGCGCGTATTTTTCAAGAACCAAACAGCGCTTGATCGTGCCATAAACCACCAAAAACTACGCTCACCGATTTTTTTTAAATTGTGTGCCTTCTATTTTACATGGCCTTAATCAAAACAATGGATGCCCCGCAAGCTAGGTACACCAGTTGATGCATGCCCCGGTTTATTCAAATCAAATAACGGACCATTGTCATTTCAAGATCCGACGCATAAAGATGCATGCCTTGCACTGACCTTGCTAGAAGACGACAATCATTGGGACAGTATGCTTGCTGAAGCAGCATTAAACTGCACAAATTCGTCTACTATTTGCTATAGTACAGACTACATGTTTCACGACCTGAGCACAAATGTTTTGGGTTCATCACAAAAATCCCATGACTGATGATATATTGTATCGAAATCGTACAAGGTGCAACGATCTAACGATATCGTTCAGTGACGCACTGTACAATGAAGCATTGATTGCTCTCGAGGATTATTCGATACATTGCCATTGCGAATTTACCAATCATTCATTTCGGTATGAGTTCACCAAATCGAAGTGCAAATGATTTAATCAACACAGATATAAATAGTGAAGTGCAGTATGATACTGTAGAACTGGCTGCGATTCCACTACTAAATGATGAACAAAAAACAATGTACAACCGCATTATGCTGGAAGTTTCGGCAAGGCAAGGATGATTCTTTTTTGATACACTGGCAAAACATTCCTTATTTCGCTACTTCTTGCTAAGATACGATAAAAATGACATCGTATTGGCCGTTGCATCATCTGGCATTGCAGCAACTTTATTAAATCGAGGCAGAACAGCTTACTCAGCATTTAAGCTGTCATTAAACATTCAAAAAAAAACCAGATGCAGTGTACAGCAACATAAAAAACAATCGTTCATGGCCAAAGTGCTGAAACAGTGTAAAACTATCATTTGGTATGAATGCACTATATAGGATATTGAAAGATATTAAAAGAACGACACACTATTTGGCGGCACTCTGTTACTCCTTTCGGGTGATTTCAGACAGACATTTCCCGGTATTCCACGTTCAACGTACGCTGATGAAATCAACGCTTGCTTAAAATGTTGAAACAATACAACTCACAGTCAAGATACGCGTTCAAATGCTTCAGGATCCATCCGGCGAAAATTTCTCAAAACAACTGTTAGATAGTGGCTATGTAAAAGTTGCTGTACATGAAAATACTGGAGGCATAAAACTGCCAACCCATTTCTGCACAATCATCAACTCGCAAAATACTCTCATCGACCACATATATTCCGATGCACACACACAATACAAAAATCTTGCGTAGCTGGCAAAAAGACCGATTTTGGCAAAAAACGAGGAAGTCAATGGATTAAATTCCAAGATACAACAGTTGTTGCCAGGAAACTTGGGTCATACAAATCTGTCGATGCAGTTTGCGATGCCAACGAAGCTGTGAATTATCCAATAGAGTTTTTTAATTCATTGGATATGCCAGGAATGCCACCGCACCATTTACAATTGAAGGTTGGATCTCCTGTTATTTTGCTTCGTAGTTTGAACCCACCACGGCCTTGTAATGGCCGTGGTGGGTATATTAAAATATTAATAAAAAACGTTATCGAAGCCAGCATTTTTAATGGCAAGTTCCAAGGCAAAAAGGTATTGCTGCCACAAATCCCAATGATTCCTACAGATGTGCCAATTGAATTCAAACGCATTCAATTCCCAATTAGATTGGCATTCGCAATGACGACCAATAGGTCACAATGCCAAACGTTGTCTGTTTGTGGCTTAGATTTGGGTAAACCATGCTTTTCCCACGGACAACTATATGTGTCCAAAACTCTTCTTAGTCCGAAATTCAAAACCGATGTCGGGACCGTATCGATTTTTTAACAACAAATACTCAAATGATAAAACTCCATATTCAAATGTAAAATCTTTTTTATATCCAGGTTGTCGTCGTCGCGTTTCAACTTAAACAGCCATCAAGAACACTTCTATTCTATTTTCATAAAATATGATACAAAACCATTGCATGCGCCAACCAATATAATCTCTTGTTCTATTTAACTTTCACAAAAAAAAATATATTAAAATAAAGCCTAACCTAATAAGATTTGAAGAATATCACACGATTGCATACTGTAGTTGGCAGTGGTCGTAGAAGTAAGAACAATGTTTTTGACGGGAAAATATAATTTTTTTTTTTACCTAAGGCATAAACCAGCCAAAAGCCTGCGTATTTTATAAATTAAAATTAATTAATGAGTTATGCTAAAAACTCAGCCAAAATATCTTTATTTAAATTAAAAGGGTCAACACAAGTCATAGTAAACTTTTTTTGATTTTTTAACAGTTAACAGAAATTTAAACATACATCTTTTTTAAGCGATAAATGGAAAGCAAATTTTACAGTTTTTTAAGTAACTTATAAAGTTCCTATTTGTAAAATTTTAAATATGATGTTCAAGCTGAATTATATAATATGTAATTATATTTTTTGTTTAAGCTTTTTTTATAAATATTTTTTTTTAGTATGTAATAAAAATTCGCAAGTTTTTTGTTTAAATAATAAATCCACTTACCTTGACAATACATTTTTTTGTATTTAAATTCATAATGTTTGCTGACGAAGCCGAAGAAAGAGTCCGTTGCTTTCTTTTAAGTTTTGTGTAATGATGATAATTTATAATTCTTCCATACGATGCTATATTTGTCTTGATTATGCACATTGCCGAGTCTGATGCCTTTTATTTAAATAGTCATATTATGACTCAACACATATTGCAAGAAAACTGTTTACACATTGTCATTGTGTTGGAAAATAATTTTGAAGTCCTTATACTTGTTATTGCTCCGTCTCTTATGCTAAATGCTTAGCGTGTTTTAAGGTTTTGAACGCATGTATCGTTATTACAATTTTTTGGTCATATACACAACAGAATTCATAATATAGATCTTGATGATAGAGTTGAAAATACTGAAAAAAGAAGTTTATATTAGTTATGCCACAATTTATTTTTTTTTATTTTGTATATATTAAGCACTTTCGAAAGGGGTTACATTTCTAAAGCTGAAAATTAATCAGGGATTCCATGACCTTAGAAAAAAGGGACGTTAGTGCAATTGGTCGATAGTTTGAGAGTGAAGAAAATTCGACTTTTTAGGGATAGGCTGGCAAATGTTGTCTTTCATTCACTCGGAAAGAGCCCAGAGGAATAGGACTGATGGAAAAGCTTACGCAGAAGTTTTGTCAACGTTAAAGAACACCCCTTTAAAACGGGGATACTATCCAGGTCAGCGGATTTGTGTACATTGAAGATTGGTCCCATAAAATCATTTACGCTCTCGAGTCCAGCAGGAGTTTTCAGACCTGATGGCAGCGTAGAGTTTGCTTAGATTGGGATGCAAGTAGATCTGCTTTTTCTTGATAACTCACATCAGGAGTATCATTGAAGACGAGCGTAGGAATCTTTATAATTTGGCATCGCATTCACAGTAAACAGTAAACACAGGTTTTATTCTACTTCTGATCCTGAAAACCCGACTAAGCGCTGTTAAAAGCCGTTTTAGCATGAACGAGTTTAAAACCCAAGTTTAAGATTGCCTAAGGACAAAATTCCACTCCAAAATCCTGGTGTATACTCTGTTCCCTCCAGCTGTGCTGTGGGTCTTTTTATATTGGTGAAACGAAAAGAGGTATTAAAACGCGTTTAAACGAACATATCAAAGCTATCCAAAACAACGCTGTCACAAAATCGGCGATATGTGAACATCTGGCCTACAACGAAGATCACTTTATACGTTTTGATCAAGCTAGATCAATCGCAAATGAAAGATTTTATGTATTTTATGTATCAATAGAGATTCTAGCTTTAAATTATCGCCAACGTGGGATCCTCTCATAAGCAAAACCATAGTAAAGCAAATCAAAAAACCTATAGCCGATGTCGTGAGCTTTGCATGTGTCCAAAAATACATCGACTCAACGCAACAACAACCTAGAACGAGTACACCACCATCACCCACAAGCAATCCAAGTGCATCAACATCTACGCACCGGTACTACTTGAGAGCGAGAGCTAAAAAGCAATAACTTAGACAACATCAATCAAACGTCAGTCTCATCCCGTGACCACGAAGTATGAAACTTCTTCGAAACGTCGGGTAGAAAGAAATAAGAAAATATTTCTTATAACGCGGTAAGTTCCGAAAATACAAAACTTTATCTAACTAAAATCAAGTTTAATTTCAAAATGTGGAGACAAAGATACTATAGAAAGTATCCAGGCTAAGCTAAAGAGATCGCGTCAAAAAAATCGCCCAATGCCCAAATAACAGAAAATATAAGATATGCCAACAACTCCGGTTATTACAACAATAAAAGCCAAAATAGAGGTCAGAATTATGCACCTAAAAATTTATAGCAAACATCTAGACACAAGAATTTTTGAGTCGCAAGAACTATGTGAAGGAGTTTTCATGGCTGGCTCTATCTCTCATGTGAAAAACGGACAAATGCGAATAAAAATTTTAAATACTAGGGAATCCGAGGTAAAAATTAAATGGATAGAACCTTATGCCGTTATCAGAATACCATATTAACAAACTATGAATCCTTCAAAGTCACGAACACAACAGTTACTTAAAGAAATAAATTTTGAAACTCTTAACGAGGAGGAAAAACATAAACTCGAAGTTATGTTAGAACCTTCAATATCCGCATGGAACTCACCTATTTTGGTGGTACCCAAGAAAAAAGATCCCTTAACGGGAATGCAAAAAGTCAGATTGGTAATTGACTATAGAAGAGTAAATGATGTTATTGAGGATGATAAATTTCCACTACCTAATATAACTGACATATTTGATATGGTTGGAGGTGCAACATATTTTTCTTGTATAGATTTGAGACAAGGGTATTATCAAATGAAATTAGAAAAAAATAGCAGGCCTTGCACAGCTTTTTCAATAAAAAACGCCTTTCAATGGGTTTTCAAATTTCATCCAGCATTTTTTCTAGAATGATGTCTGTGGCTATGTCAGGTTTTACTTACTCACGTTGCTTTGTATATCTTGACGACCTTATAGTTTTCGGCAAAAATTAAGAACAACATAATAAAAATTTAATGGAAGTTTTTGAAAGATTTAGGGAAGTAAATCTAAAAAAACCATCCTAGAAAATGCGCTTTTCTTAGAAAGGAAGTGCTACATTTAGGACACATAATATCCGATAAGGGTATAATACCTGATCCATCTAAGTCGAATGTAATGAAAAATTATCCGATTCCTCAAAACGCGGATGAAGTAAGAAGGTTTGTAGCATTTGCTAACTATTACAGAAAATGTATACCAAATTTTGCTACACTTGCAATACCTTTAAACCGGTTGTTAAGAAAGAATGTAAAATTTAAATTCTCTGAAGATTGCAAAACATCTTTTAATCTACTTAAAGAATTTCTAACAAGTCCAAATATCCTACAATTCCCAAATTTTGAAAAAGAACTCATTTTACGAACAGATGCTTCTGGATTTGCTTTAGGTGCTGTATTGTCCAAGTTAAAAGTAGTTGAGTTAAAAATAATTAACAGCTTTAAAGAAGACGATTAAGATTTTGCAAAAGTAAAGGGTACTAGAGTATTAAGTCCTAATCTTATTTTGGGGTATATTCCAGGAAGTAATTGTATAATTTTAAACCGGTCCAAGATAAGCACTAATGCCCGATCGGCGTCATTTGACAAAATGTTGTTGAGGGACGTGCGAAAAAATTGTGAACCGCAAATGAATAATGAAGAGGAATCCAAGAATGGCAATATTGACCGATCGGCATCATTTGACAAAATGTTGTTGAGGGACGTGCGTATAATTTGCGGACCTCTATCAATTAAAAATACATATGTAACTTAAAAAGAACTAAGACAATTAACAGACGGCCGTCATAAAAAAAAATATATATATTAAAGAAACAGAGAGAAGAAATATTTAAAGAAAGTAAAATAAAAGTGCATATAATAGATGAAACATTTAGAATAACAGACCCTTTCAAAATAAAACTAATACTAAATGGTTATCATATGTTACCAACGAGTGGACATGCTGGTATAAATCGCATGTTACGTAACATTCGAAAAAAATATTTTTGGACAGGCATGCAAAACGATGTGACGACATACGTTAAGCACTGCTCAATATGTCAGCGTAACAAACATATCCAACCCAAAAAACAACCAATGACCATAACATCAACAGCCGAATCAGGTTTTGATAAAATATACTTAGAATTAGAATGACGAATCAGAAAATGGGTCAAAATATATTCTTACTCTTCAAAATGAACTAACAAAGTCCATAGTACATTCATAGTTTAGTACATTCAGAAACAGGGTACACACCCTTGGAATTAGTATTTGGAAGGCAATGTAGTCTACCTTCCAACCTTACCAATAAAGTAGATCCAGTGTACAACTATGAAGATTACGTGGTAGATTTAAAACACAAACTACAAATAGCTCATAAAGACGCTAGGGATACTCTGATAGACAAGAAAATTATTAGGAAGAAAGGTACGATACAGATGTAAAAGCAAAAGTTTCGGATTTTAATGTAGGTAGTCTAGTTTTACTTAGGAATGAAAATAGAACAAAGTTAGACTCAATATACATAGGGCCATATGAAGTATTATCACAAAAAGGAGTAAACTGTGAAATAAAAATGGTGATAAAAAAATTAATGTACATAAAAACCGATTAAAACCATTTTGTATATTTATGTTATTATTGTAAGATTATTTCAATATACTTAAGACAATATATATATTGCACACACATTAACTACATAAGTGATTAAAAACCTGTAAATAGTAATATATACAACATTTCCATTTTTTTATATATAGAAACTAAGTAATATTTTTAAACAAATATAGAATAGGTGAAAAAAAAATAAACTTTGTAGAACAAAATAGAAGAAGTAAATTATATTAAATAAGTCACTTAAAAAATTAATTATAAGAAAGAATGAATGATTGCAAAAATCTTATATAAACTTATTATTATATTATTAAAACATATAACATAAGAAATAAAAAAAAATAAATGGAATCATATTACATAAATAAGAATACAAACTAATACGTGTGCTGTCACTATGAAAAACAAATAAAAATATAAAACTCATGTATTCCAAAAAAAAATATATTATATTATATAGATAACTCATGTATTAAAAAAAATATATATTATATAAATATAAAAAACAAAAAAATAAATGTATATATATAATTTTATTATATTATATTAAAATATATATAAATATTTTTTACGAAAATCTGAAAATCCAGTTCCCTATTGTGCGAGTGGGTCGTAAAAGAAGAAATCAAGATGTCATGAATTCTCCTTTTCCCAGGAAGGGTGGTGTGAAGGGAACACACTAGCGACCACTTAATTGATGTTTCATATGAAAACCATACTTCGATCCTTGACACTTACTTCCCAGCATATGCATTGCCTCAAGCACCAGATACACTCAATTAATTGTTTCATATGCATTGCCTTAAGCATTAGATACATAAAAATCATAATATAATGCAAAGCATTGTCTTGCCTTTAGCATATCCGACTCGTAGTCAATGAACAACACAAAAAAACCATAAGTGTTATATTGCCTTATAACACGAGCGGCATAAAGTATACAAGGTGCATGCATAGGAAATATTAATGGGTTGATCAGTGGTCTTCGGCTTAGGCTAATAAAATATGTCAACTAAGGATAGCTGGTCGTTTGCCTATAGCGCGCGTCATAAGAATTATGCTGACTTGTGATTATCGATTGTAAGTGGAGCCAAGAATCGAAGTATGGACTTAATTTCGATAACATTTCCATTCATGTATAAATAGCAATAGCATTTTAAAATAAAGTTGTCTTTTCTCACGGAACACCAACCAAGAAAGATCTTTTTTTTTATTCTTTTGTGAAGCTTGCGAGCTAAAAATAATTTGAAGAAATCTATACTAACTTGGCGGAATTCTAAGAACAAAACCTCGAGTGCATTAGCCAGAGGTCTGAGCTGAGGCATTCATTGAATACCAAGCGATTTGTCTCGAAGTATATCCATAAACCAAATGGAGCAGCGGTTGCAGGACTGACTTCAACCAACTTTACCCTGGCATAATCATCACTCGCATAACGAACTAATTCTTTAAAATTTTTAGAGCAAACTGAAAAAAAATTGGGCAGACAAGCTTACCAAGGTAAGCACCACGATAGCGGAGATTGTGCATAGAGTTGAATGCATCGAACCCAACTCAATCAATGCCATTACTCTTGACAGCAAGTATGCCTCAGTAAACAATACAATTGCAGATGTTGAGAATAGATCCAGTATCATAGTGAGTAAATCAACCGAAATGCGTGAACTCAAATTGAAGGTGTCGTCATTGCAGCAACAAATCGATGCAACCGAAAAAAAGAGCTCGCGGCCGGTGCTTTTTTATTTGATGTTCCATGTATACCAGAAGAAAATCTAAAATTACTTTTCAATCGTCTGTGTCTAACCGTCAACTGCAAACCACCAACACTGATTACCACTGAACACCATTACCACCTGTAATACTATAATTCAACAATGTGAAAGAAAGAAATGCTCTACTCAAGTGTATTTCGGAGTACAGAAAACAACAACAAACTCATCAACTCTCACTGCGTGTCCTGGGTATAGAGTCTAATAATGCTTGCTTCATTACTGAAAGTCTTACTAGAAATACTCGCACTTCTACACCATTCCATCCGCCTGAGAAACAATCACCAAATATATAGCTAATGGAGAGAGTTTGATTGCCAGAGGCTGCTGTGACAAGACATATTTTCTTGATTTTCATAAGTTTTCTTATTTTTTTTCTTTTTGTTTTCATAACTTTTTTTTTCTTTTATATTTAATATGTATATATATTTTGTTAATTTAATATATAATCTTTTTTTAGTAAATTATAATCCTCCTGACTTGCTCCTTATTTTGTTTGTAACGATATTTCGCCATATCATTTGTTTTTTAATGTTTGCCCACCAAATAACCACTTTTATTTCTTTCAAGGCGCTATTACGTTTGTAGCTTTAAAAAATTTCGAGTGCAGCTAGTGATACCAGGGGGTTCACTGGCAATAACATGAATACTAGCTTATATAACATGATTCGAATTTTACGAGATCGACATTTTGGATTAAAAATAAGTCATATAAACGCGAAGAGTCTAAGCAATAAATTAGATGAATTTAGATACTTGTTGTAGTCTAATATTGATATTGTATACGTCTCCGCGACTTTGTTTCAACCAAGTGTATGTGATAATGTATATCGTTTTCAGGGATATAAGCTCTTTTGAAATGATCGGATGTCCAAAACTGGCGGAGGTTCTGATTTATATGTGCGTGACGGGTTAAGCTGCAAGTTTGTTGGTAAATCGGATGTGGGATGCCTTTTTGAATATCTTTTCATTAGTATAAAATGCAACACTGGCAACCTTTTGGTTGGATCGGTTTACAGGTCATACAACTATGTTAGCACTACACCGTTGGTTACTTTATTAGAGTCGATTTCTTGCCCTTATTCTCCAGGGTTTTCAAAACATGATTTAATCTTCACTTGCTTGGATATAACTTGTCGGGTTGGCCAACAGTTTCCAATATAGCGATTTTAAAAATATTAATGTGTCCGATCTTTTGCGCGACTTCAATAACATAGACTGGAATTCAGTTTATCTTACGTCAAGCGTTAACCAGCAGATAAGCTTTTTAGTGCGTAACTTGATTTCTGTTTGATTTACATGTTCCAATGAAAACCTGGGGTGGAATAGGCTAAGGTGATATATGATAAGTGATTTGTCACAATCAAAAAATTCAGTCTGCGTAAAGTGATCAGAATTTGTAAATTTCCTGGGGTGGAATCGGCTAAGGTGATAGGAAACCGTCACTTTTTTGATCGTCGCTTGTGACTTCTGGTTTGTTGTTACTTTTACTTTTGTGTTTCCGTTTGTGAATTGTTTATTGAAAAAGATGTGAGAATATCTTATCATATTAAACTAATACTTAGCGTAAATATTACATACAATTTGTTTGTGATTCTTTAGGTGATACGTATGATAAGGTCAGCTAAATTGCATTATTATGAACCAAAAATTAGTACTTTTTTTAAGTATGTTAGCATAAATATGAGTGGATAAGCAAATATAATCACTTCTGAATTCTGATATAACATATGAAAAGGAGAAAATAGTTAAAGGTTTTGAATGAAAAAAAAAACAATTTGTGTGAGCCACCAACAAGTTTATGGCTACATATTTCACGGGGGTCAAAGCAACACACTCCTTTAGTGTTACATTATGGCTTAGTGTTCAATTTTATTAAAAAAACCTTTTCGATCATGAGCTGTGTTCGAGCAAGCGATCCAGCCATTGCGAAATACTACACATCGCAACCTAGCCACATGATAAGTTCAACCTCGCAACAGGGTTTACTGGTTCATCAAATTGCTATTAAACAACTAGCATTTTAACAAGCTCACACAAGTTCGGTTTTGTTTTAGTTGAATTTAGTTTTAAGTGATTTAATTTAGCCTATCATTACTTAACAATTAATATAACAAAATAAAATTAAGCTTTACATTGCCGTCTGCCAGATTGAATTATAAATAAACATCTTAGTTATATTTATAGTTTCAGAATAAAAGTAATAAAGTAAATTTAAGGTTATCAAACAACGGTTACTAAAAAAAATTGAAAACAAACTGGGTGCAATAGAAAAGGCATTACTTATCCTTTCGCGATATGCAATAGAGCAATCATGTTATTGAAATTAGACTATTAAAACCTTACCACTGCTGGGGGGATAGTAATGGTACAAAAACTAAATATAAACAAATCAGCCAACTTTACTTATCAGCGTTAAGAATGGTACTCAAAAACTTCTTTATTATCGTCGAACATAAATATTTATTATATATGTACGTTGCGCGAAAAAAATGTATATTCATCATATTAAGTTATCACTTTTAAATCGCAGATATATTCAAGTCGTTCTGCACAAATGTCAAAAAATTAGGTTTGTTCCACATAAAATTAGACTAAAATGGGCAGCTTTCAAATTTTAAATAGTAACGATGAAAATCTCTCACAGAAAAATAAAACTACACAAATCTTCGGGAACGTATTGAACAAAAAAGTTATGATTTACAAGTTCAACCATAGGAAATTAATACATCTTATCACAATGTCGCTTTGGCTTTGACGTTACTTCTATTTAAACTTCAAACAAAATCGCATTTTGTCACTGCGACCAATTTTTTGTATCAGAAAAATATTATTAAAACGGTGTCTTTTGTAATTTTCATTACCCTAATGGTTACAAATTGTTACTATTGTTCGAAAATTTGCCAAAGCGTTGGGGTTTTTAGTTTATTAAAAAAGAAAGCAATTTTTTTGGTGAATGATAATCATGCCGTTGATTAACGCGCATAGTTTTTATAACAACTAAAAAGCCGAAATAAGGAAGGTGGCGGCAAAAGAAAGAAGCTTTAGTGTGAAAACAGGAGGAGGAAAGGCGTTTACACCTTCTGATATTAATTTTGAACTGGCCGTAGACATTATGAATTCAGAACTGTATATGGTCTAGAAAATTTATTCGATGGCGATAGCTTGTGGAACAACAAGAATACGAAAAAGTAATGTTTTCGATTGCTGTTTTTTGGGTGTTATATGTATATCTAGCCCTAACCGCCATTTTATCGTAAGCGACATTTTTTTACAAAATCAAGTTAATAATGCAATTCGATAGTTTATGCTTTTACGCATGTATCCTTATCATTAGTTTTTCAATAAGACTTTAACAAAGAGTTATAGAGAAAACAAAATTTATCGTAACCGACATTCAAATTTTCTGTTCGGTCCGTTTTGAAGCTCAGGAAAAAGAAAAAAATGTGTTTCCTCTAAAATTTACATTTATGTCGCTTACGATAAAAAAGCGGTTTGGGCTCGATATGTGTAAGGCTTAACATTATTGTGGACTGTGTTTTTATTAGCATAGATTTATATGAGTAATTTGTACTAAAAATTCTTCTATTGTTAATGTACTACTTTAGCCCAGAAAAAATAGGTTTTTGAAAGGAAAAAATTAGTTACAGGCTGATTTTTGGTATACAGGTTGGTTTACGACCTGAGAACTCTTCAACTGTCCCGTATACCCTAGGTCCGTTATGGTGGGTCAAAGGTCAACAAAATGGGCTTTTTGCTATTATTTCAATAACAGTAGGCTTTAGAGAACAAAAGTTCTACAAACTTATAGCTGAGGACATATTACATAAAATTGCCGAAAACAGTTTTCACATAGCATTTACCGTTTAGAAGTTACATCAATTATATGCTTCCCAAAAGTATGCAATTTTTTTTAATTGTGCTTTCTACCAAAATTATTTATTAACCATCCTTAAATCTCACATAACTGAAATAATTTTGTTCAAATACATCTTTGAAAGTTTATTTATGAAAGTAGCGTTCACAATAAGTTATTGCACTTAACAATTTCTTTAAGATACAGAATATGTGTACTTTCTTCCACACCACCCGGTTTTTTGTATGTGTTATCCCCAGGATAAGGTGTTAGATAAATCAAAGATATTTTATATTTTTAAAGAGCGTTGATCTTAAGCTCGCCAAGGCCGGACGTATATTAGGTGCGCGCACTAATAAACAAAAATAAGAGTAAAAAAAAAAATAATTTGCGCATTGTTGTCGTGTTAAAAAAATACACTCGTTTGAGAAAATTAAAAATGCCCCTCGCGTGTCTTGTTGTAAAGAATAAAATAATACCCACTCGCTTCGTTGGAAGACAGATAAATATACGCACTCGCACTGTGGAAAAAATATCCTCTTATCTGTCCCATGACCTTGGTGCTTAACTGCCTATTTCTTATCTACTGTAAGCATTGTATAACCATCCAATGCTTTCGGTAAATAGATAAGGACATCTGAATTTGTCCTATTCTGCTGAATGTTTAAATTGATTTTTTGTATGCAAGCTGTTTTATGGGCATAACACCTAAGACAGTTTGTTTATTACGGAAATTAATTTGGACTTTCACTGCACAGTTCGACATTGTCAGAGTTGTATTTGTGAATGTTAATATTTTGTAATGGTAAGTAATTTCCTTATTCGTGTTCCAATATTCGTGGACTAAGCAACATTTTTTCATGTCTACGTTCACTCTGTGCAATACAGGCCCACTGTTTTGGCATTAAGTGAAACTCAGGTTGGAGTAAATACTGATTTATCAGAATACATGGGTATAGCTTGGTACCATTACTCTTTTCCCATCATGGTCTCGTGCTCTATGTTAGGAATGATGTTGCTTGCCAGAGCCTTCCCCAATATGGGCAATGTTCCAACACGGACTTTAACTTCTTATGGCTCAAATTCACTGTCCGCAAGCATGTCATTCATTATTGTTTTATTTACAGAAGTCCAAATCTTGACAGTAATTCGACTTGTAACGAGTTTGATGCGCTGTCTGATTCCATCTCGAAAATTGTTTCCGTTTGTCCTCGCACCGAAATCGTTATTGTGGGCGATTTCAATGTACACAATTCCAATTGGCTCCGCTATTCTGGTCGGACAACACCCGAAGGAAGGTATGTCGAGCTCTTTGCCGGGTTACATCACCTTACCCAACTGATCGATGTGCCAACGCGTATATCGGATGTTGCTGGGCAAGCCGCCCATACTATTGACTTGTTTCTTACTTCTCACCCTGATAAATATACTATTAGTGTAACTTTTCCATTTGGCACTTCAGACCATTGTGTCAATTCAGCTAATTTCTCATCCTTCACCCATCCAGTTAAAGAAAAACTTCCCACCAGGACCGTTTGGCAATACGAGAAAGCCAACTGGGACGGCCTAAATATTTTTTTCAGAAACTTTAACTGGTCACTATGCTTCCTCGATAGTGACATTGATGCCAGTGCTGAAATGATCAAAAATGTGATTCTTCTAGGGATGCGTGCTTTTATTCCTAACAGAATAAAAAGCATCAAGTCAAAGAAAAGTCCTGGTTTAACTCTGAGTGTAAAAAAACTATCAGGCTCAAAAAAGTAAGTAAGGAAAAAGCACAAACAAGCAAGGAACTCATGCAACTCCTTTATTGAAAGAACCAAATTTTTGCCTGATTAAAAATTACGGCAAAAAATTCTGCAATGTCCCAAAGGCAGTAAAAAATGTTGGTCATTAGTAAAAAATATTAAAAACTCCTCAACTTCTTCGGCTCCAACGCTCATCGACAATAACAAACCAGTTGTTTACTCTTCAGAGAAGGCAAACTTGCTCGACGCCCATTTCGCTGCCAGCTCCATTCAGCTGCCTCACAGAAACGTTGCCCCTCCTGTATTTGAGAAAGTAAATTTTTCCATGGGACAGATTATTTTTCCGCACTCGTACAGTAGCAAGAGTTCTCAAAGATCTCGATATACACAAAACCGCTGGCCCGGATGGTATACCCCGATTCTTCTGAAGAGGTGTTCTTCCACACTGGCAAAGCCACTGCGTAAGCTTTTCCATCGCTCCTACTCTTCTGGAATCTTTCCTAGAAGATGGAAAACATCATTTGTCCAGCCTGTCCCTAAGAAAGGTGACCCATCCTCCCCCTCCTCCTACCGACACATAGCATTAACATCCCTTCTTTCTAAGGTCATGGAAAAGCTGATTAACCGTCAGCTTAAGGAATATCTCGAAGATCGAAAGCTTCTCCATGACTGTCAGTATGGCTTCCGCAGCAACCGTTCCACTGGTGATCTGATGGCATATCTCACCGAACAGTGGAACAAATCTTTACATCGCTTTGGTAAGGCATTTGATAGAGTTTGGCATGAAGCTCTCTTATCGAAAATGCGTGCTTTTGGGATCGATCATACTCTCTCTTGTTCGTTGGATTAGAAGCTATCTTCTGGATCGTTCAATACAAGTTGTATTGGACGAATTCAAGTCTGATTCCCACAAAATAAATGCTGGTGTGCCCCAGGGCTCCGTTCTGTAACCGACTCTTTTCCTCATTTTTATAAATGTTCTTCTGTTTGTTACTTCTAATCTGATTAACTGTTTTGCTGACGACTCTACCCTCAGCTTTTCATATTCGTTCGATAATTCACGTCCTTCGCCTTCGGACGTACAATTGCAACGGTACCGTATGACAAGCTCTTTAAACTCCGATTTATACAGCATTGTCAAATGGGGTAATAGGAATCGTGTGGAGTTTAATGCTTCAATGCTCAATGCTATCTTCTGTTGTTAAAGCTAAACATACCCCCAATGCCATTGTCCGTGAATGTTACTTACATCGAAGAAATCGAAAAGCTCTCAGTACTCGATATGTGTGTCAACGGCGAACTCCATTGGAACGACTATATATTTGAGATCGCTAAAAATGCTGCTAAGTGCTTAGGTTTTCTGTATCGGTGTAAGAAGTATTTTTCTCCTTCTGATTTGGCTACAATTTATAAAGCGTTTATACGTCCTAAACTCGAGTATAACTCACACCTCTGGGCAGGTCCTTCGCAAACATCGCTTCACCTGCTTGATAGAATACAAAATCGAGTGTTAAGATTGAAAGGAAATAGAACTGCTGCTGAAACAATTGCCCCTCTCGATAACCGACGCAATGCTCATGTCTCTCCTTGTTTTATCGTTTCTTTTATAAAAAATGTTCACTCGAAGTAGCCAGCTGCATTCCTCCCCTTAAAAGTTTCTCCCGTAATACTCGTCTCGCAAGGAATGCTCATCAGTTCACCTTTGAACCCAATTTCGGACGCACCGTGAATTTGGAACAGTTTACCCGGCGAGATTTCCCCTTGCCATTTTGATCTGCAAGCATTGAAAACCAATGTTAATCGACACCTCCTAACTTTCTCCTCCCTATCTTCCTTATGCCCACGGAGTGTGCTCTACATTAAAAGGGACACAAATAATACCTTGTGCTCGCGTTAATTAAAAAAATGTGTTATCCTAAGGAGGCCAAATCCATGGTGTTAGATAAATCAAAGATATTATATATTTTTAAATAATAGACTTTCGTTTCAATTTTTTTATATGCGGACCTAAGTTATTCCTCTAATTTTTTCTTCGTCATTTTTTGTTTATTCTTACTGGGCTACTTGTACTTATCCTTCCTTTTTTTCTTTTGGTTTTATGTTTGGACTGTGATTTGTATTTTCTTTAATGTGTAGGTAGAATAAGTTTTCTTTAAATAAAAACAAAATAGGTACAATTTATTATAATTTTATTTCCGAGGTTTTTCTCCCATGAAATTTAACTACCCATCCAAAAAGTTTGGCTTTTATTTTTTTTTTTTTTACTTTTGTTGATTTTGCGTATTAAAAAGTTTTGCAACATTTCTCAACGAACACAGCCCCTCCTGAAAAACTAAGGTTTTTCAGAAATAGGAAATCGGGCGATTTTTGTTATAGAACGAACATAATCCCAACAACCGAACGAACGAGTTGTTCCACTTTCTTTCAAAAAACAATCAGCTGACACGAAAAACGAATTTGCATCAGGAAAACAGATAAATACATTTTTAATAAAAAATATTTGTGCAAATTGGTTTTTTCTAGTTGAAAAAAAGTCTTCGTATCATTTGCTACAGATTGGTATATCATTTGTGTTACTAATCAAAGGAAAACATGTAAAAAAATCGGTTTAAAGTTTTTCAATGATGCATTTCAATGATAGCTAAAACTGGCCCCTAAAAGAGCTATGTATGCCTTTTCGAATCTTCGGTTTTGTCCACGGTTTACACGAATATAAATTGGACCAGCATAATAAGAACCTACACGGCTAAACGGTCGAGAAAATCGAAAGTTGTTCGGCTGCCGAACATTCGAAGCTTCGGCCGAGAGTGGGGCCGAATATTCGGTATTCGGCATTCGTCAACTCGTCAGTGGATAATGGATCAAAAATTCGGAAAAAACGGAAAACATAAGCTTTGTTTGATGTCTGCCCTGGGGCGCACTGGTGTACACTGGATTCGCACTGAGGTGTTTTATGTGACACTTTTTTCGCCCCAGGTGTTTTTGCACTGCGTTCGATGTCAACCCCGAGCACGCACTGAGTGCACGCTTTCACGCCCCAGGTTTTTGGTCGGTGTAAGAAATCATTGCTGTCAAAATTCAAATCAGCTGTTGGTGCTTGGTGGTAGAAGTTTAAAACAAATTTTATTTAACAAACTTGGAGTGCAATATCTGGTAAATATAAGATATTTTGTAGATCATTTTCCAATTATTAAGTTTTTTTTGGCAATTTTAGATAAAATGCCGAGATATACTCTATCTGATGGAAATGGAAAAAAACTGTAGACTTTGTAAAGAAAATTAATACATGAATGAAATGTCAAAAAAAAAACTGTTGCACTGAGCTGTTCGATATTAAATCAAACCCCGAGCAGAAACACAGTTCTTTGACAGCTAAAGGAAATGCACTGCCAGTGCGTACTGGGGCGGGCAACATCGAACAAACCCATATACAAAAAACCGAATCGACTTCATCCAATCTGTGTTTTTTAAGTAGAGCTTCTAGTTCATCTACTGATAGTATTGACATTATATACCCGAGCTACGACTTTTCTTTCTTCCAATTGGTTGATATCGATATCCTTATGTTGGAAGTTTGACCGTTTCCATTGGCTCGTTGGCTCTGAAAGCCATTGCGGACCCTTCCACCATAGGTCCGTTACCGCCAAAGTAGATGGAAAAATCCCACTGACCATTTTTTTGCTGGAGCTTGTAACCAGTGAAGAACAATAGAAGAATCGGTCCATGCAAAGATTCTTGTATCTAATTTCTACAAAGCAATTTTGATTTTATTACGTCTTTTTAAATTTGTTTTAATAAAATCAAAATGTTAATAGTAGCGCTCCACATAACTCGAGTCTAGGTAGAAGCAGAACTTTTAACGGAGCCACCCTAGTTTTGGCTGCGACAAGAGTGACTAAAACGGAGTTTTGCTCGTTGGCACTACGACAATAGAATACTGCGGAATATGCGTCCAAGGACGCGTCACAAATTCCACGCAATTTACAATTTAGCCGATTCTGCACCATGACTCTTGGTATTGTAAATGTTTCCATAAGATGTAGTTCATAACGTATTGCGTGCAATTGTCGTGATGTTTTTTCTGAAACTTCATCATCCGATTTTAAGTTCGTTCTCCACAGCTCTTCGAACATAATCTTAATCCCAATGATAACTGGCGAAAGAAATCCTAATGGGTCAAAAATTCTTGATGCATCAGATAGAATGCGGCGTTTAGTGCATATAACTGAAGAGCTCAAACGAATTTTGTAAGAGAAGCAATCCCGCGATGGGTACCATTGCATACCCAACATCTTGATGGAGTTTGAATCCTCGAAATCAACTGGAGAAAATTCTCTTTGATCGTCTGGCAAAGAAACAAGCAATGGCCCGAAAGTAAGTTGACAATTTTCGAAGATTAAAACATGCAGTTTTTTAAGAGATCAATAGCTCAAGTCTTAGAGCGATGACTTCTTCGACTGTGTCAGCTCCTGTAACAACGTCATCGACGTAAAATACCTTTAATAAAACAGACGAAGCACGAGGATGATTTTCTGCACAGTTTTACTCTAATTGTTTTAAAGCTCGAGCAGCAAGTAACGGTGCTGAAGCTGTTCCGTAAGTAACGGTCAACAATCTAAAGTCCCTTAAATAATCATGTGGATTCTCACGCCAATTAATTCTTCAAGGAGTGAATTGTATCGAATTCAACAAGTTCAACATAAAAAAACCACGAGCAGAAGAAAATGAAGCCAACAAAAAAAGTTAAAACAAACCCAACGAGATAAAAAAACAAATCGACAAGGTGGTCCCATCGAAACGTTTCCACGAAAAACAGTAAAATAAAATCAAGAAATGTTTAACTCAACCGAAAAAATAGGTTCGGCCCTGCATCTTCAGATATGAAAGTGACATTGAGGTACACTACGCTGAGTCAGATGTGTCAGAAGGTGTTTTTATAGAAGACTCAAGTAAATATTGGGACTGAAGAATTGCATGTTTCAAGAAATAATTCTCTTGCGATGACTTTTTACGGGAGAATAATCAAACATTTAATGTTGGCGAAATCATTGAAAAATGTTGCTACTCAACTTTCAACGTCAAGTTTCTACGAAGATTTAACATTTTGTCTTGGATGCTTCTTTCATTGAATAGCGAAGTTGAATCAAAAATCGGGTCTCGGACTAAATATTGCTTCGTAGATAACGCCATGATGTCAGTGATCATGAAATCATCACAAATGTGATTATTAAGGATGCAAGCATTTATTTCTAACAGAGTAAAAGTAAAAAATAAAACTGTGCCAAAAGCAGTAATTTTTTTTGTCGTATTTAAAAAATATTAAAAACTTATCAACATAATCGGTTTTAATGCCAATGAAAAACCAATTTTTTACTCTTCAGAGACAGCAAACTTGCTCGTGGCACATTTCGTTGCTAACTTTTCGTCGCCCCTCCTGTAATTTTTTTTAATGGGAGATTTTAAATCGCACTCGTTCTATAGAATGCCTTCTTACAGATCTTGATATTGTATATTTATATATATTCTTTGAAAATAGCTCAAAATAAATGTTTGTCGAATAATAAAAATAAAAGCCGCTTAATAGAAATGTTAAGAATTAAATTAGCTATGTACCTTCAACAATATTTGTACATGCCAAAATGAATGTTGATACAGCAATAACAAACTTGTATAGTTTTGGAAGATATTGACCTGGTTATATTATTGAACACCTAAAAAGAGTATACCTACAAATCCAGATTTAGTTAGGAAATGCCGTTTTTTTTGGCAAAGCTATCCGTAACGCAGTTGGATTTTACACACATTACAAACACAATTTGAATTTGGTTGCGGATAGATTTTCGAATTCGAAATTATTTCTCCTCTTTATATGTTTGACATAAAAAGATTTCATTCACAATTGATAATTTCTGTCATGATACAAGACTTGTATCATGCATTTCTGTCTATTTGAAAGGCTTCTTTCGTAGTTCTATATTTTATCGATTAGAATACATCGGAATGAAATACTGGAAGAATGCGATAAAATGGTGTTCTGGGGCTCTACACTGAAATCCGATTCGAAAGTAAAATCGTTTGAAAACGGATAATTGATGCTCAGGAATCCGATATTCGGAAAGGAATGTCCGAATTTTATTTTCTTCTTTCGCAAGGAATGCTTGAATGATGAAGAAAGAAGAATATAAAATTCGGATATTCCTTTCCGATCCTGAGTATCAATTATCCGTTTTCTAACGGCAGAGAACTGTTAAAGGTCAGAAAAAAAAAAACGTTTCGGGAGAAAAGCTTCTCTTAGGGTTGTAAACAACACCTAAAATCGCCCTAAAACGGATGGTAACACCGTTATCTCTGATATCAACTCAACCCACAACTCTCAATTTCCTAAAACCTTACTTTTAAGCGAGGCATTGCAATATACTGCAAATCCAACATTTCATAAGATTTCGGAGTGCTCAAGAAATATTTATGTCAACACAATTTCTCAGCAAACGCTTTGTATTCTTCTTCTAATAGTTCTCATTGACCACACCTAAAGCTGAGCAAGCGAATCCAAAAAATATTAGGATTCGTTTCTGACAGCAAAGTTTAGATTTTTTTTTGAGAAATTGTGTTCACGTTTCTGAGAAAACGGAGATCTCGAAGGACTTAGAAATGTGAACTGGCTAATTTATTTCATTACAAAATTTCAAAAAAAAAAAATTATTGTTGAGTTGTTCCTGACGAACGGCTGCTCCAATTTTGGCGGGATTTTCACAGGTAAATAGCTACTGTTTTAAGGCAATTACTTCCAATTTAACTATACACCAGGTGGCGTTGCGTTCGTTTTTTTTGGAAAATGCTTTTTTTTTTTAAAGATTTTTATGGGACACAGGCAGATACATACATAGCTGATGTCGAAGGAGTAACTAAGACTATTATCCCTATATGGCGTTTGGGATCACCTTTTTTGATTTAAAAAAAAATAGCCCTTAGCAAAATTTTGACCCGATAGTTGACACTATGCAGGGTATATTGAAGAACGAGGTTTTTCATGTACTTTTATTATTCGTATTTATCAACAGTATTAAATTTAGATGACTTGACCGATTTAAAAAAAAAAAAATGTGTATGCATTAACATGGTAAGCTCGTAGCCTGGTAGTTTCTAATTAAGTGTGTTTAATAGCACTGTTGTTGGAATCCAGAAAAATATTTTAAAACCGAGCAACCCCGAATGGGTTTGCTATCTTAATACATATATAAAAATCTCATCTCGCCAATAGACTGAAAAAACTAACTCAGTTAGTTCTCAGTCTCAAACCATTATTATAAGTTTATTCAACTAGTCTTAATTAAACGTATATAAGTAATTTCCATTCAATAGGTATTAGCAAGCCACAATAACTAACTAAACGCGTCTTCTTCTGTTGATCCTTTTACCTCGACTGACTCATTCCTCTGTTTTATGTTCCATTGTTGTTAGTGGTAGATGCCGGTTCTAATTATAGTATGAGTGTTTTGGTTCTTGCCTGCATGGTGTTGTCTCTCTTAGTCATATCGTTTCTTACATCTGTGTGTAATTTGGTCCAACTTGAGGCATAGGATTGTTTTTTTATCTCGATTAATGGACTCAATATTGTTTTATTGCAAATTAAATGAACCACAGAAACGCGTGGCCTGCTAGTATTTCATAAAATCCAGCTTATTTATATTAAGACTGGGAGCATTTATATAACAGAACTTGAAACCATCGCGAGCTCCAGGTAGTATCTTTATAACTGACTTATAACCACTAACCATGTTTCAAGAATGAACACCTCCTCTAACGACAATAAAATGCAGGCAACTAAAAAAAACAATCAGAAGCGATTGCCTCTAACATAAACATCCAAGCAGCAAACAGATTTTTGACGTGTTTAAATATGAGAATAAAATAGGAAAAATGACTCTCAAATACAAAAAAGAAATAAATAG
Source organism: Platycheirus rosarum (assembly GCA_963971375.1). Taxonomy (NCBI): domain Eukaryota; kingdom Metazoa; phylum Arthropoda; class Insecta; order Diptera; family Syrphidae; genus Platycheirus; species Platycheirus rosarum. Next base: position 55,061,477 of record OZ020509.1, on the reverse strand, counting down.
AAAATCAATAATTAAAAATGGAAATTAAATAAATAAAAATTATAAAAAGAAAAAACAAATAAAAATTAAATTAAATTAAAAAAGTACAAAATTAATCATTTTAGCACAAAACCTCTTCACGGTTTCGAAATAAAGGGCAGGCTATAAGCTGAATGGTATGTATACGAACAATTTATGTATATTTATCGCTTTTAAATTGAGACTCGTCCGACCAATGAATTATCCGAATAAACTTGTTGCAGTCCCAGCTCAACTATAGCAGCATGCTAAAAAACGTACATACGTCTCTTTTCCATATCTTCGGGAAGCAGTTCTTAAACACTCAACAGGTGGTATGGATAAAGGTATTCTCCATGTAGTACATATAGTTTTCTTCCTATGGAATTATATCCTTTCTGGGTAAGGATGTCAAAGTTATGATGGATAGTCGAAGGAAACGAGCCTCGCAGTTAAGTCAAATAAAAAAACGTCCAGCCGCACCGGCACATCCCTTCATTGGAAGCCAATACTGTTTGAAGCATTCACAATTCAGTAACTTATACCCAAAATTATACATTTTTAAAAGCCCATTATAAATAATATTGAAACAATATTTAAGCTTTCAATTTTTTTACATACATACGCATATGAAACTTACTTGGTTTTTGATGAGTAAATATTTTTCTTTCAACCACAAGAGCTACAAGACCACATAAACAACACAAACAATTGAAATTTAAATTGCTTACTACTTGAAAGCCGGCGTCAAATATCTTATAAGAAGCCTTCATTGCTTGAATATCAGAACATAAAACATAACAGAAAATTCAAAATAAATTCTTGAACAGAAGGACGGAAAGTATAAAATAGCCGTACCAAATTCCAGATTCCAGTGAAACTCCGAAGGTGAACGAATCCAATGAATTTTGTGTAAATGTACAGTGAGTGAGTGCGGAACCAAAATATTTTCCATGTATCACTTGAAGCTTTCGTTGCACATTTCACAAGTGTGCGCTTTGAAACAAGTATGAATGCCCTCTTTCTGTCGCTGAAAATCGGTTTTGTGATGGAACTGTTTAGGAAAAACGTCATACTTGTATTGCTTGTTTTGGGATTTGTTTCTGTCTAACAAATCTAGTCAACAGCGAAATCCCATAAATAAAGCTGAATCTATTTACAAGTCGCATAAAGTAGGCTTTACATGCACCTTCATCATCTGCATCAACATCTGAAAAAAAGAGGATACACAATACACAAATCAAACGATAGAGAGGGGAAACCAAAATGCAGATCACCTTCATGTAGGAAGATTATAGGAAGTATGAATCTGAAGATTGCAGATTATAGTGAAGATGAACATTTTTATTATAGCATTTCATCTGCAACATTGTTTTATTTGTTCGGGTGACTATGTTTGTCAGTATTTTTCAATCAATGTTAAACATCGCATTAAAAAAATACTTACAAGACACAAACTATCATTTTCGTTCGTTTAGTTTTTATTGTGATCCGTGGATTTTATTTATTTATTTGTTTTAAAGTTAATTCGGAATATTTTTGGATTAATTTCCACTTTGAAATAACTACGCATTTCATATTTTTCCATGTGCGCTGATAATTTGTCAGAATCGTAAAACGTGCTTTGAAAACTAATTGTATGCTTGCGGCTCACACATATTTTTTTTGAGTATACATAAATTATTTGCGCCAAAAATGGACATAATTACAAATTTATTGCATCAGAATGTGGATTTAAATATATTTCGTTTTTTAGTAAATGGCTCAGAATATTTGTTTTCCTCATTTTATTTATTTAGCTTTCTATGGATAGTATTCTATTTGAAAACAAATTGTAGTGTTCTCTTTTCTTTTAATGCTATTAGAGCAAGAACACAAATTAAAAAATTGTTTTATCAAAATTGGTGTTCTGTTCGGGCAAAATTACGCGTGCTTCGCCTATTGTACTTTCGTCATAATAATCCTACAGAGAGCACTATTCGTAGTGTGGTGGATAAATTTAAATCACTGGTTCAGTAAACAATCAACCAACACCCATTCACCGACGAAACGCTAGATATGCCAAAAACATCGCCGCCGTCCGAACCATAAACCACAGCGGCCCTCAAAGCCAACATACCCAGTTCCATCGGTCAAATTCATGCGCTCATGTCCGCGGCGGACATTTGTTATATGTTACATTCCATATATAATGGCATCGATAGGCATTTCAAATGAACAAAAAAAGTTGATGATATCTCACACACACTTTGTGTTATTTTTATTTAAATTTAAAGTTAGAAAGCGCTTAATGAAAGTCCCTTTTTTCTGTGCCATGGTAAAAATTTAACTTTCCATATTCGGATGTAAGGCCTCCAATAAGATGCACCACAATCAAATTTACTTACATTTTTTTATTAATTCACAAATTGCAATTTGCTAAAATCTGCATTCTTATAAACATTACCAGAACGATTCTCCCCATAATCACTGATGCCTCACAAGTTACAAGAAGATGTGAAATCGATTTTGTGACTTTTTCGGATTCTCCCCCACATCTCAAATAGTTTGTGAGTTGTGACCTGCTCTGAAGGAGATCACAATTTCAATTGTTTTTGTGACTCTTACAAATAGTGACTTTGGGGGAGAATGACTTGTGAGGGATCAGTGATGAGTGGGAGAATCGGGCTGTAAATGTAATTAAGACTTTGAGTTTCTTAGGTTTGTCCGTTTCATATGGGTGTACTCGAAATGAAGATGCCATGTACATTGAATTCATCGTTCCTTTATTGAGGTTCTACACAGCTGTGGAAATTGAACTTGCTAGCAGCCACACCGACGTCATTTTATTTATTTTCGATTTGGATGTTTTACAATTTGCTTTTAGTGTGTAATCTCACCACATATGAAAAATGCTATTAATGAAATGTTCACATTTCGAACAAGGGTGCGGTTCGTTGCAAATCGCTTTTTAATTTTATTTTTTAACTCTTATTTCAAAGCTAAGAGGAAAAACGTAAAAAATCATATGCATAATAATAAATACACCATTTTTACTGTTTATATAAAAAAAGCAACAAAAATGAGTTTCATCAGATGTTTTAGACTCGGAAAATCAACAATCTACCAAAACTTTACTTTAGAATTTTCAGAAAAGCCAACAATTTTAAATCGAGAACCATCATCTATTCTTCGATTTTAAAGCAGCTTATGACAGTGTAAACAGGGACGTACTGTAAAAAACCATGTATAGTTTTGGAATTCCTACTAAACTGATACGTCTTATCAGGATGAAGATCGGCTTGTTGCCTCGTCAAAATTGCCAGATATAATATTAAGAACTTCTACACCACCAGAGGGCTACGACAAGGTGACGCATTATCGAGCAGCTGATTCAACATTGTGTTTGAAAATATAGTATGCAACACCCAAGCCAGCACATCAGGCACTATTAAAAAAAAAAATCAACGTAGCACTTGGGGTTTTGCTGACGACACTGATTTAATAAGAATCAAGAGGTAGTAACCGGTATTTTCACTTCCATGTAGTGAGTAGCAAACAGAATAGAAATGTTTGTATATGTATATGCTTTCATAAATAAAAGTCAAATCCCACAAGTATAACTTCATTAGTAAGTGATTTTGTGTACCTGGGCTCTGCTGGGAACATAAGCAACAACATCAGAAGTCAAGCGTAGAATCACTCTTGCCAATTGCTATTACTTTGGGCTAAGTAAGCAATTGAGGAATAAAGCCATATCAATAATACCCAAGCAGAATCTATAAGAAACTCATCATTATATATGGTGCGGAAGCATGGATCCTTTCCCATTCGGGTGAAAGCTCCCTTAGGGAGCTAAGAAGGCTTGGCCATGTAGAGTGGATAAACATCGACGCTCTAGTCCGTAAGGTCTTCGACGCCGTATCCAAGTAGACAAACGCCAAGGCAGACTTCATTTACGATAGAGCTACATGCTTGGAGTGCGAAACTGGAGCCGGCAGGCTTCAAACCCAGCTATCAGGATGACCATTTTAAACCAGGCCCAGAACACAACGCTATGTTGTGCTAACAAAAGTAAGTAAGCATAGATACTATATTTTTTTACAAATAGTGCTCCAGTGAAATAGATAGTTGCATTCCCCCTGAAACAATTCAACCGTAATACTCTTGAGCCTAATTTCGGACGTACTGTTAAGTACAGAGCTTCTTTCTTTAGTCGAACCACAAGTTCAGTTTTTTCCTCCCATTTTGATATGCTGAATATCAAAACTATTGTCGTCGACATATCCTTTAACATCCATCCCTTCTACGCTAACGCTCGCACGGTGTTTTAACAATATAAGGCAGCGTAGAGCTGGCAGCGAAATGAGCTGCAAGCAAGTCTGCCTCCTCTGAAGAGTAGACAATAGGTTTGTCATTAGCGATGAACGTTTGAACCGAAGATATTTTTTACAAATGACCAAACATTTTTACTGCCTTTGGGTCATGCAAAAATTTGGTTCGTTCAATGACGGAGTTGCAGGGCTTCCTTTCCTGTTTGTGGTTTATCCGATTTTTCTCTGTAGGGTTGGCTTTATTAGATCAGAAACTTACTTCTTTTCAGAAATTGATGTGCACTGCTTGCGTTTGGGGATGCAAAATTTTATGAATCAACGATGCTTACAAGATTTGTGAACGTAAAAACGCATTAAATTTTCGAATAATTATATTTTTAATATTTTTTTTGTTTTCGCTTTGATCGCCTGTAAACTGCAAATAACGATCCATAAAAACGAAAAAAAAATTACCATTAAATTTATTATTTATTAATACATAAAGGGTGTATTTTAAGAGATATAGAAGTTGAGGTTGGCAGCACTGTTTTCAATTACAGTAATTTTATCATCTGCCATGTGATTTATCTTAAGTTTGGTTTGCCATTTAATCATAAAATCGACGGACGCTTGAACAACGCATGAAAACTGTGCAGTTTATTTTGAAAAACTTGGTGTTGTTCGTGAAACGTCTAGCACACTACGTCCATTTCATGGTCGACACAATCGTCTATCTGAGGCATTAATTCGATTAACGAACGATCATTTCTCATTTGGTGAATGGACTCGAAACGAGATTGATGTTGCTCCCGATTTTCAGACGATTTTTTTCTTCAGTGATGATGATCTTTTTTGTTGAATGACTTAGTCAATGAGCAAAACGGCTGCCTTTGAAGTCTAGACAATCCTCAAGCCGTTGGTGGTTCGCCACTTTCACCTCGTTACATCCAGAAAAAACAGACAAAAAACTTTTGTACTAAACTCCAGTCCCCATATAAATAACATGTATTCTCTTCATTATAAGAAACTTTTATTACTCCTTTAAAAAAATCAATGTAAGCTTATACAATTAAACAGACTCATTAAAAAGTAATACAGAATCTTTGCTTTTGTGTTTTATATATAACAATTGTTTTAAAATAGGCACTCTAGAACAAAACCTCAAATGACAAAAGTTGTTTGTTTATTATCAGTATCACCACTGTTATTTCACATCAATGATTTTTTGTCCACATTACATATTTTTTTTAACTCAAATAAGGAACAAATAAATATGCGTATATTATTTTGAATAATATAATAAAAAAAAAATCAATAGTGATTCAGACATAGACATTATTATAATTTTAGGTAGACAAATTATGTAATCAACAAATATATATATATATACTAATATTATTTAGTTTTTTACTATAGATATATATTTTTTTATATTAAAAATATATTTATATTGGATTTTAAAATAGCAAAACATAAGACATGGTAAGTTACATCGTTCAGCAAAACAGATATGTTATACAAAACACTATAACCAAATAATTGTATGATACAAATGTACATCAATTTAAATTCTTACCTTTTACCCAACACATTTTATTTAAGAAATAAACAAAATATTTATACTAAAAATTCACACTGTAAATCTTAAAACTTAAAATCAAAAGATAAGTGGACTTAAATAAGTAAAAAAAAACTTGCCGGTTGTTAAAACGTATATTAATAAATATGTACATACCTTTGAAGAGATTTTACTTCGAAGTTTTGTTTAAAAAGATTAATATTATTTTATTAAACTGACAAAACTTCAGATTCGGGCATGCAGTCGCCCCTTTAATGGAAATATATGCTCATTAAGCAGGCAGTGATGCCTACTATCACTGCTCTAAGGAGTTTGATTTTAAGTTTATACATATGTCACAGAAGATAGACGTGTACCTTCTCGAAATCAGCCCTCTTTAAACTGGTTCCTATTATGGCGCTATGAAAAATCATGTCGTGACTACATTTTGTAGTTGTCCTTCTTGTTTATTTTTACCTTCTGGAATGTGAAATTGGAACATTCTGTCAGATTCCTTTACATTAAATAGCTTTTCTAATAATTTTATCAAACAAGTTTGCTTTAACATTGTAGATATTTTAACTCGCCTATTTAATGAAAGCGTTTTTCTAGGTATATTTCCAGATTGTTTGAAAACAGATGAGGTTAGTTAATCCTATTTTCAAAAAAGGTAACAAAAAATGTGTTAAAAATTTTAGGCCTTCATTTCTTTCAAAATATATTTGAAAAAGTTGTAAAATCTAAAATCCTTACTTAGGTATCTGGATAACCATTCATTTTTTAGCACAAAGCAATACGGTTTTAGAGCTCGTAAGTCAACCGAGGATGTTTTACTACGTTTTTGCTCGAGTGTTTATGAAAGTATGGACAAAAAAAAGTACACGGCTGCTCTTTTTATCGATATAACAAAGGCTTTCGATACCCTTGACCATGAAATTTTGCTCAAAAAATTTAATAAATTAGGGTTTAGGGGTTTTATTCTCGTTTGGTTTTCTTCCTTTCTTAAAAATAGAAAACAAAACGTAAAAATAGGTGATCATTTAAGTGAAAGTCGCAACATTGACATATGTAGGTGTTCCCCAAAGATCAGTCCTTGGACCGGTTTTATTCCTTGTCTATGTTAATTCTATTTTCAATTTTAATTTAAAAGGCACTAAAAGAGGTTTTGCTGACGATATAGCCTGAGTTATGCCGCCACCAAAACATTAACGTTTAACATACGTGTATATATAACATACATACATATGTAATCAATTCGATATTTTATTTTTTTTTCATATGTGAATCATTTTGTTCTTTCAAATACTAAGTAGATTACATTTCCATTAATTTTATCTGCAATTTGAACAAAAAATGCAAAACGCACACAAAATGTTAAACTCAGCATTAATTCATAAAACTCATACCCATTTTGCTCTTTTAAATAAAAAGTTTAAGATTTCATTTCAATTTATTTTCTCATAAGGTAAAAAGAATGCGAATGCAATACAAAATGTAAACTTCAGCATTTAATGAAACTCATGTTACATTTCCCTCCTTCGAATAATAATTTTTCAAATTGCATTTTATTCATATCATCTTTCATCATTTTTCCCATAGAATTTCTTTATTTTTTGTATGCTGAAGTAACAGAAACAAAACTATAAAAACGTCATGTAAATTATCAGAATTGGTTCATTGTGTTTAAATAAAGTGCTACAATGTGCCCAATTTAAAAATCGTTTTTTTTATTTTGATTGGAACTATAACTGGCGCAGTCGAGCAACTGAAATAATAAAAATTGTTTACGCATATATAAAGTTGAAACGCGAATGAAAATATTGCAAGTGCTTCCGATTTTGGAAAAGTAAAACGCGAATAATAATTGTAATTATTATCTTTATATATATATATATTATAAAAAAAATATTAATATAAAGCAATGAGGAAATAAATACCATGTGAAAATATATACAAAAAAACACATTATAAAAAACTCTGTGAAAAAAAAAAAAATTTATAAATTGTGTGCAGTGCTACGGCTAAGAGCAGCAACAATCATCATCGAAAGAACATGGGTGAAAAGAAATCCATAAAAGAACCACCACAACGATACGATGAACCCGGTTTGGGTAATTGCATGCATGTAAGTACCGAAATCGTTCTTTCCCTATTCCAATATTAATACCCCCCATGAGTTTCTGCTCAATAAAAAAAAATAAAATAAAAATAGGCTTCTAACTAAAGGCCCTTATAGTAAAGTAAATAATAATCAATTAGAAGAAAATACTAGTGAAAGTGAAAGTGAAGAGGAAACAGAAATGCAATCTTTTGTAGAAACACTTCAGAAAAATCAAAGTGATGCTAAAAATAGCAACGCAGGAGGCGGAGCGGAAAATCTTGGTCAATCTTTTGCTGCAAATGTAATATGACGCAAGAAATAGCAACGCAGCTACCGGCGCGGAAAATCCTAATCAATGTAATGTTGCCACTGACATAAATTTTGTCAATGTCAACAACGTCTTAAATTCACTAAAATTCCCTGATGCGATAAAAGACCTCCAAGTACGACGGAAACCCAAGACTACTTTTCGATTTTATTAAGAATGTGGAAGAAATTCTTCTACTAATGTTAAGTATTAGTAGCACACCTTATGCAAACATCATGTTAAGAGCTATTAGGAATAAAGTAACAGGAGATGCCAATGAAGTGTTAAATATGTTTGGTACTCCCTTAGACTGGTCGGAAATAAAGGGAAATCTTATACTTCACTATTCAGATAAGAGGAATGAAACCTCTTTAATTAAAGACCTCCACGCACTTAAACAAGGTAATGAAACTATAGAACAGTTTTATTCTAAAATAATAGAAATTAAATGAAACCAAAGAACCTTCCAGAAGCTTTCAGCTTCAAAATACCTTCTACATGAAGTATTCAATGAATAAAACCTCAAATCCACCGTTTACATTCAAAAATAATTACACAAGAAATAACTACAACAATCCCCAAAAATTTGCAAATTTAAACTATAGCCATAATTCAAGACCCTTTAATCCTCCATTTAATTACAATAGACCAATTCAGAATTTTAATATGAACCAGAGTCCAGCAAGCAACATGTACAATAAAAGACTTTTAACATACCCTCAAAACCAACAAATATGGTCACAAGTCAACAATAATCAAACGACAACAAATTCAAACGGATTTGTGTCTAGAAAATTTAATAAGCCTCAACAACACCCCGTACTTATGTCCATAGGAAATGGAAATTCCAGGAATAGCCAAAACAATTACAGTAACTCTTACCAACCTAATAGATTCAATAATAATGCACCAGTTACGTCCGAGACGTCAACTTCACACTTAAACACTTACGTTGCAATTGTAATATGAATATTTGAGAAATAAATGTACATTCCATTCCCACGAAACACCTTAGAATAAGTTTACCAGTATAGAAATTAAGATTATGAAAATCAGTTCAAAATCAACAAGCTAATCGAAAGGTGCAGCCTAGCTTTGGACAGCGGCCTTTCCTTTAGCAGTTAAATAATTATCAAAGAAAATTTGTAATAAATGTATCAGTAAGAACTAAATAATAAAAATGAAATAAAAAAAAAAAAGAAAAGAAAAAACAATTTATGTTTTTTTTTAACATAACGCTCGGCCTCCGAACGTAATTGGCGCAGTCGGTCGTTCGCGAAAGAACACAAAGAACAAATGTAAGTGCTAAAAGAAGAAAATCTTTTTCTGTGCGATCAAGTGCAAACAAAAAGAAAATCTTTTCCTGTGCGATCAAGTGCAAACAAAACAAAAAGAAAATTTTGTTTTTCTGTGCGATCAAGTACAAACGAAAAACCCTATTTCGGTAAACGCGCGAAAAAGTGCATATTTCGTTAAAATTCGATTAAGAAACAAAAACGAAAAACCTATTTCAAAAATTCGAAAAAGAACGCAAGGAACAAAAAGTGCGAGTGCGATCAAGTACAAACAAAACAAAAAGGAAATCTTTTGTTTTCTGTGCGATTAAGTGCAAACAAAATAAAAAGAACAGTTCTCGAACAGTATCAAGTGCAACCAAAAACATCAACAACCAATCTATTTCAACAAATACAACAACTGTGCAACTACAACACAGGAAACACTGGAGGAACTAACATCTTTATTTAATAAACTAGACACAAGAATGACAACATCGGCAGCAGCGGCAGCAACAACAGCAAATATGGCGGTAACTAATACCTTACTAACTATTAACTTAGATCCTATTAAGTATTTGAATAATATACCAAAATTTAATGGAAATACGGAGGACTTAAGTAGTTTTATCGAGTTGTTAGACAGGGCCCAGCCATCACTCGCAAAATTTGACGGTAATAGCCAGCTAATCTTTTTAGACATCATAAAAAGTAGACTCATAGGTAGGGCTAGGGAAGCAATAGATATAAATAACATAGTAACGAGTTGGGAAGAAATAAAGAAGGTCCTTTACCAATACTTCGGTGATAGAAGGACAATAGAGGAGTTATACGACGACCTCAGAGGTCTTAGGTTCACTGACAATTGTCAGAATTTTTACGACAAGATAAAAGTTGCACTAAGGCGACTCAATAATAAAACAAAGCTAGATAAAAACTGCATACCGTCGATCGAAATAAAAAGAAATTGTGACATGGCACTACGCCTGTTCACAAGCAAAACTCCCGAACCAATGAGGGGCATCTTGACTTGCATGCAACCTAAAACGTTGGAGCAAGCCATGGATATCCTCCATGAGTCCGGGTATGCTTATAAAAAAGTTTTTAGTAAATACAACTCTCATGACAATCAAAGACAAAGTTTTATTAGAAACCCAACAAACTCAGAAAATCAAAGACGAAAATTACAACAACTCAGGGCAGTACAATAACTTTAGAAACCCTGAGCAAACACCAAACAGACATTTTGACCAAACACAACATAGAAACTACAACAACTCAGGACAAACAAGAAATACGAGACGAAGCTATGGTAACGACTCACAGCAACACCGGAATTCGAATCCATTCAGATTCCAACCAAATACGGTGCCAGAGCCGATGGATACGACGTCCGGAAGTTACGCAAGACAATTAAATGTACAAAACCTGGATTTTCGAGAAACCAGCCCACAAACAGACTTCCCTATATAACAATTAAAACCAAAAACAATAGATACAATTTAAGAATTTTAATAGACACTGGGTCTGAAACCAGTATAATTAATCCTGGGATATGCCACCCAAAATGGCAAATTAAGTTAAAAAAACCTATTACGCTGAAAACCGCAGGAGATATACCAATCTATGCGGATACTAAAGTAAGAATCCCGTTATTTGAAGAACTCGGCATGTTGAACAAAACAGCAGAGTTCCTCGAATACAAATTCCATGACACTTTTGATGGGCTAATAGGAAACAATATTCTATTTCCTGCAAAAGCCATCATTGATCTCGGAAAAAAATTACTACTGATGGGGGAAACGAAAATTCCCATCTTCTTTGATAAAAAGGAAGAAGAAATAACACCCGATATAAGTACAATCGAATACGAAAAAATGGTTCCGCAAATAGAAATGTATCATACTGAAATGTGCAATGATCCTATTATAGATCAATTAAGAACAAACCACCTTAACGGTGAAGAAAAAAAAGAAATAATAAAACTAGTAGCCCAATACCCAAGCATTTTCTATCAAGAAGGGACCGATTTGACGTTTACTAATGCGATTAAGCATAGTATAAAAACGTTAAATGACATCCTCATATATACCAAGAGTTATAGATACCCTGAAGTTCATAAATCAGAGGTATCTAGACAAATAAATGAGATGTTTGAGCAAAAAATCATTCGCCCAAGCAAATCTCCTTACTCTGCTCCTATTTGGGTCGTTCCGAAAAAGGGAGACGCCTCTGGGAAACAGAAGTGGAGAATCGTCATCGACTATCGCAAATTGAACAAAGTTTCAATAGACGATAAATTTCCAATTCCGAATATAGACGATATATTCGATAAATTGGGAAAGTCGATGTATTTCACAACCCTCGATTTGGCCAAAGGCTTTCATCAAATCGAGATTGCGGATGAAGATGTGAAAAAGACAGCGTTTTCAACTGCAAATGGTCATTACGAATTTGTTCGTATGCCATTCGGATTGAAGAACGCGCCCGCTACTTTCCAAAGACTGATGAACTCTGTTTTATCAGAATATATTGGATTTTGCTATGTATATCTTGATGATATTGTTGTTTTTTCGACATCTTTGCAAGAACATATAATATCACTTAGTAAGATATTCAAGCGCTTGAAAGAAGTAAATCTAAAAGTACAATTAGATAAAACAGAATTCTTGAAAAAAGAAACGGAATTCCTTGGACATATAGTTACAACAGAGGGTATTAAACCCAACCCTAACAAAATTTCAGCCATACAGAATTTCAAACTACCTACCCCAACAAAACAAATTAAATCATTCTTAGGCATCACCGGATACTACTGGAAATTTATTAGAGACTACGGCAAAGTAGCAAAACCTATGACTAATTTCCTAAAAAAAGGAGCAAAAATAGACACAAAAAATCCATATTATATCAATAGTTTTGAAAATTTGAAAACTTTGATTACATCTGACCCGATCCTTAAATATCCTGACTTTGGAAAAAAATTTACACTAACCACGGACGCATCAAATTACGCAATTGGTGCTGTCCTCTCGCAAGAGAATCATCCAGTTTGTTTTGCTCTCCCATCGAAAAAGAGTTATTAGCCATAGTATGGGCAACAAAGTATTTGTTATACCAAGCAACCAATTTATTACAAATGGAAAACTAATGTTTTATAACATGGAAAATAGTTTAAAATTAAAAGACTTAAAAATTGTAAACGATACTTGCCTATCAAATTTGTTAAAAGAAAACGCTGAATGTGAATTCAAAGAAAATAAAAATATAGAAATAAAGCAAATGGCAAATAATATTGTAATAACGAAAAATATTGTACAAACAGAAATATCACATAAGTGCCATAATTATAAAATAAATATAGTCGGAAACAATATTATAAGATTTGAAAACTGTAAAATTGAACTAAATGATGTTAAATACGAAAATTTTATTTACTATGATAATTTTATAATACCAAGTTACAAAAATATAACAATTAAGAAAATTGTAATGAATTACACCTCTGAAGACCTCCACTCAAATCAATTAGAAAATCGCAAAGCTAGAGAAGAGATAAAAGGGAAATATATCGCTCATATTTCTACGAATATTGGAAGTTTTCTTATAATTTTCATTATTTTGTCAATCATTCTGATGTTCATTTTTAAAAACAAAAATGTTAAAGTAAATATAAAAAGTTGTGATTCTTCGGAGAAGAATCTTAAGGGGGGAGGAGTTACGTCCGAGACGTCAACTAAACAGTTACCCCTAACCCCTCCCACACTTCCTTTTGCCTAACGGCACATAATCCCGTTACCCCAATCACTCCCCTTTGCCTAACGGCATAATATACAGTTATAAAAAGTTTCTCACACTTTCGTGCTTACCTTGCACAAACCAATCCCAAACGGATACACCCCCTTTCCCTACACACTTAAACACTTACGTTGCAATTGTAATATGAATATTTGAGAAATAAATGTACATTCCATTCCCACGAAACACCTTAGAATATGTTTACCAGTATAGAAATTAAGATTATGAAAATCAATTCAAAATCAACAAGCTAATCGAAAGGTGCAGCCTAGCTTTGGACAGCGGCCTTTCCTTTAGCAGTTAAATAATTATCAAAGAAAATTTGTAATAAATGTATCAGTGAGAACTAAATAATAAAAATGAAATAAAAAAAAAAGAAAAGAAAAACAATTTATGTTTTTTTTTAACATAACGCTCGGCCTCCGAACGTAATTCACCATCTAAAAATTATGCTTTTAAAGAAGTTCACAACATACATAGATGGAAACCCTAGTAGTATATATCCCTATTTCCATCAATTTCTTCCTGAAAATAACTCTGAGATTACTTACAATAAGGAAACAATTAATGAAATTGATGAGGCAAATTTCCCTTTAACTGCCTTGGAGAACAATTCGGATACATAGATATAAACAATCACGATTCAAATCAATTGCCCCACATTAACATAAAATACCCTTCTGGAAAAAATTTAAAATTTCTAATTGACACAGGTGCCTCCGTGAGCTTTATCAACCTAGAACATACGGACCCCAGGACCCATGAAATAATTTTCACAGTTAAAATCAAAACCGTTCTGAACAAACATGCATTAAATAAACAAATAACCATACCAGCTTTCAAAGAATTCAATTCAAATACTTAGTTCAAATTTATGATTTTCAAATTTCATAACTACTTCAATGGACTTTTAGGCATGAATATCCTGGAACAATTGGGTGCAAAAAATGACGTTAAAAGACAACTCCTTGAAACAGACAATTCAACCCATAAACTTTATTTTAAACCAAATTTTAAATCCCAAATTTATGAAAACCAACTTATATAAAAAAATTTCTAAAAATCTCGGAAGGTGTTTATAGAAGTGATAAATGGAAATCGTAAACCTATCAAACGAAAATCAAACCCTTTTTACTGAACAACCCATTAAAGTTGAGCCAATGTATAATTATTTTGAAGTCAATAACATAAATATTAAACATATAATACAGTAATTTTATCTTATCTTCTTATCTTATGAGGAACTTTTAAATACACTTAAAACAGATCATCTAAATTCAAAAGAACAAAAAGCACTTTTTAAATTGTGTAAACAGTTCGACGACATATTTGTTAAGGAAGGAGACAAGCTATCTTTTACTAACGCAGTCAAACATCGCATTAGAACAAGCTGGTAAACAAAAATGGCGGTTTGTCATTGACTACCGCAAATTAGGGCGAGGCAATTATTTCACGACACTCGACCTCGCTTCTGGATTCCACCAGATTGAGATCGACCCAACGGACATTATGAGTTTATAAGAATGCCATTTGGCTTACGCAATGCTCCGTCAACATTCCAAAGAGTTATGGATAACATACTTGGTGAACTTATTGGGAGAATATGCTTAGTATACATGGACGATATAATCATATTTTCAAGAACATATAGAAAATTTGAAGAAAATTTTCAAAAGACTTCGAGATTTTAATCTCAAAATTCAACAAAACAAGTGTGATTTATGAGGAAGGAAGTTCAAATTCTTGAAGGGTAACATCTTTACCCCTCAAGGTGTTCGACCTAATCCAGACAAAATAAGAGTAGTAAAAGAATTCCCTATCCCCAGAACAGCTAAGGAAATTAAGTAATTTTTGGGCCTACTCGGCTATTACAGACTTCGCAAAAATGACGAAACCAATGACCGAGTGCCTGAAAGAGGGAAGGAAGATAAAACTCGAAGACAATTATAGGAAATGCTTCAATCACTGCAAGGACATTCTTACTAACGACCCGTTACTTCAATATCCAGACTTCGCTAAAACCTTTTATTTGTCCACAGATGCAAGTGACTTTGCCATAGGAGCTGTGTTAAGTCAAGGCCCTATAGGTTCCGATAAGCCTGTTGGCTATGCATCCAGAACCTTATCAGAATCTAAAATAAATTATAACACGATAGAGAAAGAGTTGCTAACAATTGTTTGGGCGACAAAATACTTTCGTCACTACCTTTTCGGTAGGAAATTTAAAATTATTACGAATCATAGACCTCTGACGTGGCTCTTTTCCTTAAAAGATGGTAGTTCTAAGCTTATAAGATGGCGTCTCAAAATCGAAGAGTTTGACTACGAAGTCATTTACAAAAAAGGAACAGAAAACACTAATGCCGACGCACTTAGCCGAATCAAGCCAACTCAAATAGAAATGAACACAAATGAATCTGTTCAAGCAAGAGAAGGTACTACAGTTTATTCAGCGCAAGAAAATCTTGATGACGGAATTGGAATTTCAGAACAGCCACTCAACGCATTTAGTTTTCAATTAATATTCGAAGAATCAAACAAAACATCAACAACATCCCTTTACATACTCTTTCAGAAAAAACAACGCTGAGTTGTCAGACTTCCCAGTTTTAATGAAACAAATATCGTTGAAATCCTCAAACAATATTTACATTCAAACAAACTGACAGCAATTTACGCTGCAAGTGATGATGTTTTCCGAATAATTCAGACAGTCTTTTCATAATATTTCTCTCAATCTCAAGTTTTCAAATTAGTCAGATGCACCGAATTCTTAAAAGATATTACAAAGAACGACGAACAAGACAAAATCATTAGCGATTATCACAATAAATCTAATCATAGGGGAATATCAGAAACCTTAAATCATCTTAAACGTGAAAGCTACTTTTCTTTCATGAAAAATAAAATCACGAAAATAATAAATAACTGTGAATTTTGCCAGCTTTCAAAATATGATAGGAACTCACAAAAAATAGTTTACCAAATTACCACAAAACCCCACTCAACCTTTAGAAATAGTCCCCGCCGATGTATGTATATAGCATTAACAACAAACAAATGTTAACGCTTATAGATAAATTTTCTAAATTTGGAGCTGCGTATACATTGTCAGACAGAAATAGCATTACAATCATATAAAATCTTATGCACTTTATGAGCCTGAGTTATATGAACCATAACAACAACACGACCAACACCCAAATCGATCCCAAAGTTTAGGTGAACCTTATTCGTCAGCACAATCCAGCGATGAGTAGCAACAACGAGTCAATCAACCAGTGTTCCATTTAACATTTTATTATTTCATTTTTGCTTATTAATCGAATTGTTATTATAAATACAAACTGTAACAGGTCAATCAACCAGAGTGTTCTATTACTTCATTCCTCTACATTTTTTCATTTTGCTTAGTAATCGAATTAATATTATAAATACAAATTGTAGTATTGATAAGAGTTGAGTTATTTTTGTTGAATAAAAGCGAGTAGTCGCAATTTACATAAAAGTGGAATTTGTTTTTTTTTAATACCAACACAGCACACACCTTAACTGGCGCAGTCGGGACGGGACAAGTTTAAGTTTCGAAGGATTATCGAAAAACCTTGTTGAAAAGAACCGGTGTGAAAATAAAAAAGTCGCAGAAAATTATTTCGGGATTAATCTCGGGATATAAAAACAAACCATTAAAAAAAAAAAAAAAAGAACTTTCGAAGGTTAATCGAAAAAATATTTTTTTTTGTTGTGCGATATCGGCTAAGCAAATTATTTACAAAAAAGTTTCGAAGGCTTATCGAAAAAAAATTTTTGTGGGTAACGGATAATAACCACTAAACGGGACATCAGTGTGTGTGAAAAAAAATATAAAAAAACATCAGATCATTGAAGAAGACCAGCACAAAAAATTATTAGGCTCTAAACACAATGAAGATATTTTTCCTCATGTAAGTCAAATATATTGAATTTCAGTTGATAAATGTCCAGAATCCCAAAAAACAATATCTACCCAATAAGTAAAAAGAAGATCGTAAACTCCAATAATTTTAAGATAGACGATTTAAATAATATATTAATAGATTATAATAATTCCAAGAATACAGTAGAAACAAATAAAACTGATTTAAATATTGAAAAATCTTATACACTCTTAGATATTAATAATAGGAATTTATCCGCAAATAGTAGCTTAGAAATTAGCATAACGGAAAACGGCAGTGACACAACAGCAGCAGCCTAAGCCGCTTCAGTAGCCACAGAAACTACAATCAACCTCTTAAATTCATTTAAGAGTTCCTCAAATAGTAAAGGATATCCCAACTTTCGATGGAAATCCAAGGCTGCTCTTCGAGTTCATTAGAAACATAGAAGAAATATTGTCACTGCTTAAGCCGATCGATGGCACAAATTTAGGCCGGGTTATGCTGCGAGCCATCAGAAATAAAGTCATTGGTCCAGCCAATGAGGTCTTAAACGTTTATGGGACCACATTATCATGGTCCTCAATCAAAGATAACCTCATTAACCACTATTCAGATAAACGTAATGAGACTTCTCTCATACGTGATCTGCATAATATTAGACAACAAAATAAAACTTTAGAAAAATACTACAGTGAAGTCATTGAAATCCAAGCAGCCATGATAAATCATGTGCAAATCCACGAAAAAGAAACAAGTGTTATTTCTGCTAAAAATAGCCTATACAAAGAAATGTGCTTAAGCACATTTTTAACAGGGCTCAGATAACCACTTGGTTCCACTGTAAGAGCCATGAAACCTTCAAGTCTCTCGGAAGCCTTTGTGTATTGCACAAAGGAACAGAATATATCCTATTTGAAACACTAATCCCAACCCATTGTATTAGAAAAGCGAAAACATCATGTGGCACGTGCATAGGCCACACCCATTTCCATAGTGACCTCTCGGTCGCTAATTACTATGAAAATAAAAAAAGGGTCACTATGGAAAAAACCCAAACGCCACACATAACACTACTGGCAAGCAATCACAGCAAGAAAAAGGATTGCTTCCATAAGACAACATCTTACACGACAACGATTCAATGTGCAAAATAGGTGGTTGCGACCGAAGGGTTGCAATGGAAAAAAACCCAAGTGCAGATTCATAATGCCAAATATGTGAAGGTAGCGGTGCTCAAATTCGGTAAGGCGACAGCAGGCTAGTGCAGCAGCAACGATCTATATATGGCGGGACAATTATTGACTAGTCCACTAACATCTCTTGAGCGGTGCACAGTCCACAAAGAGCAGCTGAGCGATACAGTGCAATGTGCATTTGATTTTTAAATAAAGACTTTGGTATATATTGTGTCAATTGTGCGTTTTGCTTTTTCTTTTTAAATTGGAAGTTTTTCTTTGGTTTCCATTCTTGTTTTGCTAAACATTCTGGTCCTAATCGAGCCAAATAAATTATGCGAGCGACCTAAAGATAAATTAAAAGTGCTTATCAAAAACATATTTATATATTTGTGTGTAATCGAATGGAAATATTTTTCGAAAGAAAATTTTTTTTACAAGACATCCTTACTTAACGAGAAAAAAAAATTAAAAGAACTTGTGCGAATTCGATCTAAAAAGTGCTAATTGACTGAAGTAATCATTAACTGTGCAGCGCAACCTGACAAAGGTTATTTTGCAGAGCGCAAATAAATTTGAGGAAAAAAGTGCATTGATTCTGTTTGGACTGAAGCAATTTTCGAAGGGTCGACCTGGGTCGCCGCAGTCTTGTACGGTCTTACGGGCAAGTGCAAATTCTGAAACTGTGCAGTGCGAAACAGTAGAAGCAATGGGCGACGTTTTGCGTAGGGACGTTTTTCGTTCCTCCCTGTCAAGAGTCACCAGCTTTATTGAATCGGTAGAGTTCAACGAGGCAACGCTAGCCTTATTGCAGGCAAAACTCAAGGCAGCACACACCGCATACGACAAGCTGCTTGAGGAGCATTTGCGTGTAGTGAACACGGCTGCAACGGCTGAAGCTCTAGATACGCAGGACGAGTATCTAGCCGCTGCAGAAGATGCATACCACAACGCCACAGCAAACCTAACGGAGCGCATCGCAGAACTAGAAGCGCAGAATGCAGCTGTCGGAGCAGGAGCACGAGACACTCCAAGCGTCATACAGTTGCGCCAAGAGCCACGCTCAAAGCTGATCACTTTCAGGTGACTATACGAAGTGGAGGGAGTTTCGTGACCAATTTGTGAGTGAGGTGCACAACTGTGCGTCAATAGCGAACGTTTCCAAACTGCGGGAGTTGAAATTGGCTTTGGACGGACCACCAGCAAGGCTAATAAGCAGGTGGCAGGTAACCGAAGCAAATTATGAGGAAGCCTGGGCCAAACTTAACGACGTATACGACAATAAGCAGAATTTGGTTGACGCACACTTGAATGCACTTCATGCTATCCCGAAGCTAGGGAAAGAAACATCGAGAGGACGTGGTTTGCGTGACTTAGTGAATGAAGCCAACGTGCACTTGAGCTCATTGCGCGCCCTGGGGCTAGCCACTTCGTCATGGGACCCCATAATTGTCAACATGCTCAGGAACAGGCTTGATGGTGAGACAAATCACGCATGGCAGATGACCAGGCACGATGTGCGACAGATCGCATCTCTCAAGGAATTCTTTGAGTTTCTCGAGCGCAGAGCAAACGCTCTTGATTCAGCCTTCTTCGACTCAGAGCAGAGTGCAGTTGGGAAGGAAAAACTAGGCGAACAGGTTTCGAAGAGCATCCCGAGATATGCCGGAGCGAGCACACCAAGAGCGACATCGGCACCGAGGTGCCCACTTTGCAATCTATCGTTGTGGAGATTTCTTGGCGCTATCAATTCAAGCTAGGAATGAAAATTTGCGGACATGGAAGCTGTGTGCAAATTGTCTACATCCAGGACATTTTGCGCAATCCTGCCCCAGGGGCATGTGCCGTAGATGCAATAAGAAGCATAACAGCGTCTTGTGCCAGGAACAGCGGCCATCAGGCGTCAGCCATCCAGTTGTTGCGAGTTCAAGCGCAAACCTCGAACACATGAAGAGGACGTCCGAACTTCCGCAATAGCAATCAATTTCGACAGTATCTGCAGAAGAGCATGCTGCAGAGAAGGTCCCAGACTCGGTGGGCATCAACATTGACCGATTAGAGAGTGAGCAAACCGGTAGTGACGAGGTGCAAAGAACACTACTGGCAACAGCACGCGTCAAGGTGCAGGGCAGAGCAGAACCGGATGACGCAAGGGCGCTTCTAGACAGCGGAAGTCAAATCAACTTGGTCACTGAGCAGTGCGTGCAGCGTTTGGTCCTCATCAAACGCCGGTGCGTGTTCGACGTGCGAGGCATTGGAGCGGACATTGCTTTGCGTCCGACTGGAATAGTCACGTTGAGCATTCGATCTACAAACAATACGAGCTTCAATCTGGAGTGCCAAATGTTCACCGTCAGGAAGATCACATCATGCCTTCCCGGAAGATGAATGGACATAGAACATAATTGTAACGATTTTAATAAGATAAGATTAACTGGAAATAGTTTGATACGATTCGAAAATTGTCGAATAAAAATAAACAATATTAAAGACGAAATTTTTGTAAGTTACGATAACTTTGTAATCCCAAACTTAAATAATATCACTATTAAAAAAATAGATGTGAATTTATCAATTTCAGATATGCACATTCAAGAAATAAATAATCGAAAATTAATTGAAGAAATAAAATTAAGAACAATCACACACGAATATGTACATTTTTAGACAACGTTTATTCTAGTTATTTTTATAATTTTAATAATGTACATTTCTATTTTGAAAAAAC
This sequence comes from Platycheirus rosarum, assembly GCA_963971375.1. Classification (NCBI taxonomy): domain Eukaryota; kingdom Metazoa; phylum Arthropoda; class Insecta; order Diptera; family Syrphidae; genus Platycheirus; species Platycheirus rosarum. The sequence continues at coordinate 55,040,327 of OZ020509.1, read as the reverse complement.
AAACAAAACAGCGGCCTCGTAGACGTATTCATAATAATCCAAAAATTGTTAGAATAATACAAATAAATAAATAAGATGAGTAGGTATGGGGCCACCTGGCGGTGGGAATTTCTTGCGGTTAGGTTGCGACGTAACAATAATAATAATTTTAAAAATGCTGTGTGTTGAGTGGGGCTGGGGCTGGGGCTCGAACCGAAGTATGTGAGTTTAAGAAGCAGACGGGGTATGGGGTGAGCTATGGTGAAGTTATGGTTGTGTAGTTTAAATTCGACTAGTGTTTAAAAAAATTGGTTGAGATTTGTGAACTAGCAGCGTAGTGGAGGGGATGGGGCTGGGGCTGGGCTGGGGCTAAGGCTAGGCTGGGGTGTTTCTAAGCTAAGCTGAGTGCTGGTGTTGGAGAGGCTAGCGCTAGGGCTAGGGCTGGGGTGTTTCTAAGCTAAGCTGAGTGCTGAGGTTTGTTGAATCACTGGTGTTCGTATAATCTATATTTGCAGCATTGAATTATGTGAATTATGATCTCTGGAAAAAAGATATGATTTTGAAAAGTGGTATTTCGTATTTAAGAGTCTTGAAGTTTTGTTTTATAGTTTCAGTAGTCAAGTTTTAATTGTCGAAAAACATTGTGGATAAATGTTTGATAAAAATTAAATAAAAAAAAAAAACAATGGAATACTACTTTGATGTTCAAGGTTTCATCGGCTACAACAATGAATTCATACCAAAAGAATTTGCATTGATTCACCAAGGACAACATCAACACTTTCTTATTAAATCACTCTTTGAGTTCAACAAATTGTCAACAGCGTTGCAGAGGCAGGTGAAATGGTTGAATCATCATCATCACGGCATCAGTTGGGAGGACGGTACAACGAATTTGACATTCGTTAAAAATTTAATAAAAAAACTGATCAGAGGAAACTCAATAGTTTTCTTTAATGGAAAGGATAAGCAAATTTGGATGGATAGCCTATTAAAAAACGAAAACATATGTACATTAATATTGAGGATTTTTGTAATACGCCTAATTTAAAATGTTTAAAGAAACAATTCAATTGTAAACAAACATGTTATTGTCACTCTAACCAAAAATGTTGTGCTTTGGAAAATGCGCAAATTGTTCTTGAATACATGTGCAAAAAACAAGATTTTTAATAAAAAATAAAAAAAATTGTAAATCAAAAAACGATCTTGGATCTTTTTATTTTCTATTTATTTTATTTTTTAAGGTACTAAGTCTGCTTTGGTATGCGGTTTGCCATGTAATTGAATCAGACCGCAAACGTAATCATTTATGGTTTTTTTTATGATAGTAGATAGTGCATGTGTGTAATAATATGTTTTGTTAATTTGGAGTTTTCAAAATATCAATATAACGAGATAGCGTTAACGTGATGAAGACATTTTATAATTGTTCATTAATTAAAATAGTCGACCCTTGTAAAAATGGTTTGGTGTGAAAAATTGAAAGAGGGGGAAACTTTTTGTGTTTGTGAAGCAGGATGGTTGGAAATAAAAATAAGTGATGTTGTATTTTTTACTGATACTTTGAAATTACTTGTACAACCAGAATATGGTGTTGAATGTACCATAATTCATATAAGAAATGGGGAGGTTACTTCTCATCTAAACAATTTCAGAATGCAGTTTCAATCAATGCAACATGTGAAATTTAAAGTTGAGGGTAAGAGAGTCAATTTAGATAAAAGAAATAAAATCTTAATAAAACTTATTGATTTCACAGGAGGAGAAATAACTTTGTTTGGATCAATTTTTCCTCATTCCAATGTTATAAAAAGAAAAGAGAATGAATACCCAATTCTTTGTCCATTCGGTGCTGCAGAACTACTGAATATATCTAAGAGGAAGCACCCCGAGAAATTAAGAACACGCGACTCTTCAGAAGTAATGAGAGAACAAAACAGAAATAAAAACAATTTACAATCGCATTTAGTTTAATGATCCCTAGAAATAATAACACGAAGGAGAAGAAAAATAATTTTAACACATGTGTACATATGTATTTGTGTTAGTAAGCAAACTTTTCTAAATAAAGTACCTACCTAAATACTATATAAATTTCTTACACTTGTTTAATTTATTAGTTTATATTTATTACTTGACACTTATACGTTAGCAAGAAACATTTCAACTAAAATGTTCTACTTAACATTCCTGGCAGTTATACTAACTTTAATCCTTGGATTGCCTCTACCGATTAATATTGATTTACAAGAACCAAGCAATACCAATAATCTTTTGCTGTGAGTTTACCAAATAATGATACCGTACCAATAGGTTTTTCATTTCGTTTGTTAACATTTTCGAATGGAAAATCGCTGTTAAATACCACAAATGATGGTGTGTCATCATATCAAAATGATGAGATAGCAAAAACAACAACAACAACAGAGAAAAATGTATTACAAAAGAAGATCGTTACTGTAGAAGAGGCAATTGAAAGTTTTAGGCAAGATTTAATTAAAAAAGAAGCCGATATATCAGGAATCATTTAAAGTAAAGACATTTTAAATTGGAATTTGACGATGAAATGGCTTTAACTATCCGATGTTCTTATGATAGTAATTATAATATGCGTAGCTTAACTATAAAATGTTATGAATATCATATATACGAAACGAAAAGAGTTCTGAGTAATGAGGAAGTTGAAGTGTTGATGAAAGAGAATCTTGAATACAAATCTGATACGGAATTGCTGGGTTTTAAATCAATGAAACAAACATATAAAATGGAAATTTCTTAAATAAAACATGTACTTATTTTTTATATAGTATTAAAGGTTTATTATTTTAAAATTACAAGTTTTTAATTTTTTTTTAAACAGATGAACTAATTCCTTGGAAGATATCCAAGAGTTATCTTTTGAAGGAAATCCAAGCCATTTGACAAATATTTGATCATGTTTCTTTTGCAGTACTTTCTCAACTAGGTAAGTATCAGGAAACTTTATCTTTTGGAGCTCAAGTTCATAGAATCCACCCTTGATAGGATTGCCCTGAAAGTCCTCTAAAAGATAAGTAACAGGATTTGTGCGTTGAACTTTATTTATAGTAAAAATTTCTGTTGTCCAATTCGGTGTATATCCCTTTTCAAATATATGTTTATATTTACTTATTCTGACAAAGTCTCCAACTTTTAACTTAGATGGAATATGAAATTTCATGTAATTATAAATATTTGAGAGTAATTGCTTTTCATTTGAAGCATTGACTTCAGATGGTTTCATTTTTATTGTTCGATGTACTGAATCATTATACTTTTTTGTAAGTGTTTTTATTATGTCGGTCCATCGATATGTTCCACTGGTACTGAATTCTTTCCACATGAGTGTTTTAAGAGTGCGATTAAAACGTTCAAAAATCCTTGAGTACGCTAAACGTTGAATAAAGATTGATTCCATATTTTTTCATGAGATTTTTAAAACATGAATTAAAAAATTCTTTCCCATCATCCGTTTGTAAGTTTTTTGGTACACGGCCGCTATTTATTACACTAGCCAAAGCTGCAATAACTAAATTACCTGTTTTACTTTTAACTTTAACAGGAACTGTCCAAGCAAATTTTGAAAATGTATCAATTACCGAAAGAAGATATCGATAATTTTTATTTTCACCTGAATAAGCACCCATTTCAACAAGATCAGCTTGCCATAAATCATCTAACCCCTTGATAACAACTCGCCTTCTCTTAAATTTTTTTCGAGAAGGCTTATGTAGTTCATTGACAACGTCTCTCTTACTCATCTTCTTAAATAATGATTAATTAAAATTGCAATAAGTCTGTTATTTTGTTTATAAATTTTGTATTATTATTTTTTTAATCTTTCATACAATGACACGAACTTTTTAATTCTTATCAATCTGTTTTTAACCATGCAACATGCACATGTATCTGGTCCTTCTTTACATTGATTTGAAGACCAGGGACAGTTGACAAAATGACATCCGTTATCCGATAAGGTAGTAGATACATTTTCAAATCTTCGCAAGAAAGATAAGCATTCTAAAAGATATTCGTAATGTTCCTCAAGTATATTACACTGATTTGTTTTCAGGAAATTTAATATTTCTCCAAAAATTAATGAAGTATTTATGTTGGACATCGTGGAAGTATGAGTTCACTCCTCAATTCAATTTAGACTGCAGTAAAACAATAAACGGCTTTATGTTAAATAGTTGATTGACTAGGCCTTGGCTCCTTAAGGAGCTGTCGCGCCAATAAATTTATTTAATTTTAGTTGATTTTGTTTGAGCTGTAATTTCGGTTTTTTTGTTAATTACATTTTCAAGCAAATACTTTTCTATTTTTTTAACTTCATATACAATGTATTTTTCAAAATTTGTAAATTTTTCATCAACATAATTTTTTGTTGCCGCATCTGTTTTATCATAAGGCTCCTGAAGATTTCGTATCCTTTTTGAGTTTAAACTAAAGTCTCTGTTTTCTTTTTTTAAGAAATCCCTCTCCTGGTAGTCCAGGTGGACCTCTTTCCCCCTGTAAACCTTGCTCTCCTCGTTCTCCTTATCGCCTCTTGGTCCTAACCTAACTTTGGATTGAGTTCTGTTTGAAAAACGTCCAAACTTATCAACACTCATTTTCATTCAATGATGTTTGCTTCTTTTAGTTCTTCAATAATTGAAACAATCTCGTTAGAATGATTATTATGTCCTGCCTGATGTGAGGCAATAAGAAGTCGTAAACGAACTACGAGTTCATTTGGATCATCCCAGTAGATATAGTCTTTTTCTTTGTTTGATAAATGCATTAAACCCTGACCTATATGTAAATCAGTGGGAGAGCTAGAAGTATCTTTAAATAGTTTACTTATAATTTGTTTATATTTATATCCTTTATGTCCCATTATTTGATTTTTAGAATAATGATTACGTCTATATGCATTGGTGCTAAACAATATGTTTTTGTAATTTTTTAAATCTTCTTTATTATAAAGGGCTGAACTTGGTATTTTCTTAAATATCAACTCAAATAACCCGCTTGTTCCTTTATAGGTTTTATTATTAATTTCTATATTCTGCCCATTAATTTTGAAGTCCTTATCACATATTTGTAATTTCCCATTGTTAGTATGTACACCGTATACGCCATCAATTGTTTTTGAATTATTTACAAACAAATCCATATATTTCCGAGGAATTTCCCCATAATTTCTTAAATCTATTTGATCTACAAACTCGCGAACAAGGTTTCAACGAAGTTTGCGTTTACTCCTATCGGATTTGCTTCTAGGCGTTGATAAAGATGTTTTTGGGCGAATATTGACGGCTAAATTAGAGGAGCTGCCTGGAGTTATGAATTTATCATCAACTTCTTCATCATCATATTCTTCAGTTTCTTCCCCTTCATAATGGCGCTTTATTTTTTTCACAGGCGATTTAAAACTGTTTGGATTTTCATGAATTGAATGATGTTTTTTTTGACTTTTTTACTAATTCGTTAAGAGGTTTAGTAATTGGCTCGAAGGTTTCTTTTAATTGAAAATCGAATGCTTCTTTACCATTTTTTTCGTAGGGTATCTGTAGTTTTAATGAGGTCTTTTGTTAATTCTTTATTTAACTTCATCATGATTTTCTAAGTTTTTTTTTAAATAGTTTATAAATAAGTATGCAATTAGCTTTTTAAAACGTATAAAATTTAGTTTAATATTTAAAGATTGGGTTTTGAATGAAGAACAGCTTTTTTCTGAACTGAGTTGATCTGCTTTCAACTGAACCGGATGCAACTTAAATTTTTATAACTTTATTTAAGTATTCCATTTTTTTTATTCTCAAAAGAATTGTCGCTTTTGAGAGAGCATAAATAAATCGCTGGAATCGTCTTCTTCAGCTTCATGATCCTCCCTGGATCGTTTTAAACGTTCTTCTGGTAAAAACCTTACTCCAGTCGAAGATTGCTGCATCCTCGTGTTCTGCATATCCTTCAGCTCCCCGTCTGTTAGGCTGCTGAAACGATCGCCCAAGAACACCTTGCACTTGTCTAGCTCAACAAGTATCTTCGTTCAGTAGGGAGTGTTGCACCTCCGGGCTTCTATAATTCGTTGAGGATCTGTAGATAGATCCTTCAACGAAATCAACTGCTTCTCTTCCGTCATTTTATTTAATTTTTTTAATAGAAAATCCATTTTTTTTTTGGTTTTTTCTTGAACTGTTAAGTCAAATTATCTGTTTAATACTTAAATTTAAGAAATTGTTCCCTCTCTTATATACGACTTTTACCGCTACCATAGAATACCTACTTATTTTTATCTGTAGATTCGCCACAAATTATAGAAACTCAAATTCACTTACCCTAACTCAACCGCTAACATAAAATCATGAATTATTTAAAATTATGTCTCACTTGTCTTGTAACCTCAAAATTTTGATAACATGTCATTTCAATGTCTCAATTGTCAGACTCTTAAATATGAAATACCACTTTTCAAAAATCATTCTTTTTTTTTCTCCAGAGACCATAATTCACATTATAAGTTCAATACCACAAATATAGATCATATCTTTTTTACCAGAGACCATAATTCATATAATAAGTTCAATACCGCAAAAATAGATTATTTAAAATTGTGTCTCACTTGTCTTGTAACCTCAAATTTTTGATAAAATGTCATTTCAAAGTCTCAATTGTCAGACTCTTAAATACGAAATACCACTTTTCAAAATCATTCCTTTTTTTCTCCAGAGACCATAATTCACATTATAAGTTCAATACCACAAATATAGATCATATCTTTTTTACCAGAGACCATAATTCATATAATAAGTTCAATACCACAAAAAATAGATTATTTAAAATTGTTTCTCACTTGTCTTGTAACCTCAAATTTTGATAAAATGTCATTTCAAAGTCTCAATTTTTAAAATCCTATCTTTTTAACCACAGACCATACTTCATATAAAAAGTTCAATACCGCAAAACTAGACTCTTAAATACGAAATACCACTTTTCAAAATCATATCTTTTTTCCAGAGACCATAATTCACATAATGAGTTCAATACCGCAAATATAGATTATTTAAAATTATGTCTCAATTGTGTGTAACCTAAAAAATTTGATAAAATGTCGTTTCAGTAATTTTTTTTTTATTATTATTAATCTAACGAACACCGGTGATTCACCAAACCTCAGCACTCAGCTTATCTTAGAAACACCCCAGCCCTAGCCCTAGCCCTAGCCTCTCCAACCTCAGCACTCAGCTTAGCTTAGAAACACCCCAGCCTAGCCTTAGCCCCAGCCCCAGCCTCTCCACTACGCTGCTAGTTCACAAATCTCAACCAATTTTTTTTCACACTAAAAATAAACTCTTCCAAAATAAAACACAGCACAGTCTTCTTCTCAAACAACAACAGTCACTTCAATTTTATTTTTAAACACTAGTCGAATTTAAACTACACAACCATAACTTCACCATAGCTCACCCCATACCACGTCTGCTTCTTAAACTCACATACTTCGGTTCGAGCCCCAGCCCCAGCCCCACTCAACACACAACATTTTTAAAATTATTATTATTGTTACGTCACAACCTAACCGCAAGAAATTCCCACCGCCAGGTGGCCCCATACCTACTAAGATGAAATAAAAATTAATACAAAAATAAAGATAAAAAAGAAGAAAAAAACAAATTAAATGTTTTTTTTTAATACACCGCGAAGTCAACAACATAACTAAGCAAACAGAAAAAATAAGCTGAATTGTATTAAAATAGTTCCGTGAAGAAAAAGAAATGTTTATATAATATAAAAAAATCCAAAACATTGTGGCACAAAATGGAAAAAAGGTAAGGTGCATTGATTGATTATATTAAATAAAATTATATATTTTTTTTCTCGATATCAAAAGGCATTCGTACTCCCCGCTCTTAATTTAATTTGTATTATACTTTTGATAAAAAAGGGAGAAGGGATATTCTAAAAGAAGAGGTTAATAATCTTAATGGTGCCTTAAACTTAGTATAGGCTCAATTCAGGGAGCCTGAAAGTGATTGAAACAAACAATCAGGCAGAACCTCCAACGGGTTCCAGTTCTCTTTGCGGGCCAAGAACGGACGAACGGACTTAAACGAAATTAGTTACCTCCCGTATTGCGTCCCGGATACAGTTTTGCACACGAGACCAATGCTATGCAAAGTAACAAGTCAAAGTATAGAAACAAAAATAAGCATATGGTCACGTAGCACAAAATGCGTCGTTTATACATAAGAATTATACATAAGATAAAGATTGTATACATAAGATAAAGATTGTATAAATACCACAGAGTGAACTCTTAAAGTAACAGTAACTACATATGTATCTTGAATATTTAAGTAGTCGACTTTTAAGAAGAATAAAATAAAGGACATGATCCACAAAATTCTTTTTAAAAACATAAAACACGCAAGCGTTTTATTAATTCTAGCGAGCTTAGGAAAGGCCAAGTTCTTTACGACCTTAGATAGACCTCTGGTTTTCACCAGATACCAATGTTGGATGGAAAATACGAGTGGTTAACGCTTCCGTTTGGTCTCAAAAATGCCCCTGCACTATATTATTATCCCAAACGGCATACGGGCCGATCCAAAGAAGATTGGTTGATTGATAGCCCAAAAAATACTTCCCCAAAAAAATCTTATGGAACTGAAAGTTATTTGGGCCTCGCTTCATACCAGAAGGAAACTTGTTCGCGATGATTCCAAAATCGCGAAACCTCTAACGAATTTGATGAGGGGATAGCGCCCAAGTAAAAGCTAGTCAATCAAAACGTGTCCAAATCAAATTGGACCAGGAAGCATTACGTGCATTTCAGGATCAAAAAGACGTACTTACTTCATCCGAAGTTTATGGCTTTCCTGACTTTGAGAAAACATTTAACATGACCACAGACGCTTCAGATTATGCGATCGGAGCTGCTTTATATCAAGAACACTCCGGCCTCAACAAGCCACTTGCTTTCATCTCTAGGTCACTAAACAAGACCGAAGAGAATTTTGCAACCAATGACAAAGAAATGTTGGCTATTGTGTGAGCTCTTGATACCCTTCGTTCCTACGTCTATAGGGCGAAAAAGATAAGTATTCACGCTCATCATCAACCGCTGACCTTTTTCTTAGGAAACCGTAATTTTAACTCTAAGCTTAAGAGATGGAAATCCCGCTTAGAAGAATACAACTATGAATTGGTTTACAAACCAGGTAGATCAAACATAGTTACGGATGCTCAATTAAGGCTTAAGACCGAGGTTAATCACTTGTTGACTCAGCGAACGTTGAGACTTCACAAGGTTCTAACATCGGAGAACAAGGTTCGGTGACCGATACGGCTAGCGAGGGTCATGAGGGTGAAGATAACAGGTATATGACGGAAACAGCAAGCGAAGAACGATCGTCTCTAGGCACCATGCATAGTGCTGATCAAGACAACACAGATCTTATTCCTAATATAGAAGCTCCGTTAATTGTTTTTCACAACCAAATATTTTTGAAGGTAGGGGAAAGGATTAGAAGCTTACGAAGAACCTCATCCTGGCTATTTGCGTCACTATAAAGCAATACAGAATCCTACGAAAGAAGATCTCGTTAGAATACTCAAGGCGAGATTGAGGTCTAACATTATAAATGGGATAAAAATACCTGAATCCCAAATAGCTCTGCTTTAAAAAACCTATCTCACAAGAGATGTTCCCACTCCCCCACAAATAAAACGGAAACATCAGCGTCTAATAACACGACAAAATTCATAGGAAATTTACCAACTGATTGGACTCGTTGACGATTCTCAAGAATAAGAATACTGCTGAATAATCTATGTATAAAGAAATACTGTCACATATGTAACAATTTGAAATAATAACCTGTTATAAGTTAGTCTGAGTTTGTAAGCCATTCAATAAACTTTAATCAGTTAAATAAAATAAGTTTGTGTAATAAAAAAGAAAATATTTTTTTTTTTTAAATCTAATCCTTTCGTACGAACTTTAATCATGCGAGTTAAGTATTGGTCTTAAAACCGTACACATTTCCCCAAATTGCTGCCATCGTAAATTAAGCATTTTATTGATTCTCAATAAATGCTTATATAATAAAAAAAATGTAACGACCGCAGCAAAGTCAAATCGAACCAATGCATTTATTTGTCCTGTTGGGAACCAGAAGCTAACCACTTAAAAAAGTAAACACAAGCAATATTAATTATGGGTCATTATTACTCATAGTCATTATTGCTTGAGGTATACAAGTTAAGGAGCTTTATTACTATTGAGACTATGATTGAATTCGTGCCTCAAACGTCAAAGCAAAAAACAGCCAACTAAGCACGTTCGAGGATCATATTACACTTAACCAGAATCCCGATGAGATCATCAGGACATCATCTTCTCTCGGTCGACATATGCTTAAGATATATTAGTCATAAGTTACTTGTAATAAAGTGCTCAGTTCTCATTTGGAGTTAACATAATAAAGAGCTTTTTAAAACGCTCCTTACGGAACTAAATAAATAATTTGCATTGTGTGCCTACTAGGAGGTGAATGCATTGGGTCGACCTAGAAAAAAAAACATAAAGTGAATAAAAGAATATCGATGTATTTGCATATTCGATATCGATATTCTTTTGATATTATTCTCGCCTTCTCCGACAGCTATTTTAAGTTAGTTCTAAAAGCTAACTCAAAAGAAGAATACGGTGCAGTCCGGAATCAATACAGCGGCCGTACCTTTAAAGAATTCTTGATAATAAAGTAACGGATAACAATAAATAAAGCAATATTCTTTCATTAAAAAAAATGCGAGAATTTTTCTGTCGCAGTCTGTAGGATTAGGTACAACTATACTGATCCTGTAAACGATCACTGCGTGACCAAACAAACCGTAGTTACGTTAAAAACAATATTAAATATTAAAAACATTTTGTAAATTTTTCAACTAAACACAGTGAAAGTGAATTTTTTCCCAACTAAATCTCATTGAAAATAAAACTGTACAAATATAAATATGGCGCAACAAGATGTTTCTAATTGTGACTTGTTAAATAGCCTAATGGCTGTAGTGAAAAGAATTCCACCGGCTGGCATAGGAAGTAACGTAATGAGAGATATCTGTTGCTTACCTGAATTTGAAGGTGAGAGCAAAAATCTCACCAACTTTCTTGTCATGGTGGAGACACACTTATCTAATTCAGCGGGGACAGACATGGAAGATAATCCAAAAGGTCAAAATAAGAGGCAAGGCAATGGATCTTTTAATTGTGAACAACCTTACAACATGGGACGAAGCAAAGAAACTTTTTAAACACTATCAACCTATCATTAACAGCACCGACCTCACGAGGGAGATCTTGAATATGAAAGTAAGTTCAATATATGACCTAGTTAATAAGTGCGAATACTTTCTAAGTACAATTAACACTCTTGTTATTTTCGCAACTAAGAAAGAACAAAAAAGACACTGTTATAGGTTACATATCAGACAAAGTCGATATTCGCGCCATAAGCAAAATTCAATTCAAACCACATAATTTCATAATGTTCAGATTTCATTTGATTTCCGTTCCCACGGAAATCAAAAGAATGCATTATCTTTATTTTTATAACGTTCATATTTCAGTTGATTTCCATTCCCACGGAAATCAACAGAATGCATTACTGTGCATTTGTCTTTGTAACCTGAACACAAGAAACAGAAAAACAGAAATGTAGAAACCTTTTTCAAAGTTTAGTTTTAAGTGAGCTTTCCAACAATAAAGATCTTCCACAAAGTTTAAGTTTTTTGTTTTTTTTTCACAATACGACCACACGAACTTTTATTTGGCGCAGTCGGTAGGATTTCTATAAACTGTAGAAATCCATACGAGAACGAATCTACTCGAAGAAAATTTTTTTTTTAATAAATAGTGTTAGTGTGTATCAAGCAAACGAATATTGTTTGAACCCAAACGCGACTAAAGTTTTAACTATTGCCGGTAGAAAAAAATGTATAGATACAAACTAGTGTTAATGTGTATCAAGCAAACGAATATTGTTTGAACCCAAACGCGACTAAATTTTTAACTACTGCCGGTAGAAAAGAAACTATAGATACAAACATAAAATCAGTGTGTGTAGTGTGTGCAAAGTCAAACTAAAATTGACATAACAAAAAGCAACTATTCGTCGGAACAGAGCACTCGGATTTTGGCAGCGAGAAATTCAAGAAATGATGAACGAAGAGATCATGAACCGGTTAGGGGCCGTATTGGAAGCATTGGCCGCACCTCACGCCCAAAGACCAAGTAGAGTATTCTATTTAATGAAAGAAATCCAACACATACCAACGTTCGAGGGAAAAAGCGAAACACTAAGCCAGTTTTTCGCAAGCGTGGAAACTCACTTAAACTCAATAGATGAAGGAATGAGAGGAGAAGTATGGCAGGCAATCTATAATTCGAAAATAATAGGACGAGCAAAAGAATTATTACTGAACAACAGACCTGAAGGATGGGAAGCGACGAAATCACTCCTAAAACAACACTTTCGACCAATATGCAGCAACAAGGACATATCAACGAAAATTTGTAATATTAAAGTAAGTTCAATTCAAGATTTAACTGATAAAATTGAAAAATTAACACAAGAAATAAATCAATTTGTGACTTATGAATCTAACCCTGCAGAAGCAAAAGAAACTTTTTATACAGTATTAATCAATAGAATAAAGCAGTTAGTGTCAGGAAATTTATCAAGAGAAATCAAAGATCTTTATAACTTACATGTGATAAAAGACATCTTATACTCCTATGTAGGATATGATAACAACAACATAGACAGAGAATTTATAAGTCAGGATAGGCGTAGTACTCAGAATTCAAATTTTAATAGGAATGTGAGAAACAATAGTTATAATCCCTTCAGACAAAATAATTATGAGTCAAATCAAAATAATAATAGGCAGATTAACAACCATTTCAACAACAATTCTAACAGACAAAATAATAATTATTCTAGGGAAAACAATAATAACTTCAATCCAAACTATAACAGACAAAGGTACGATAGCAGAGATTTCCACAGACAGAATAGACATAACACATCAGGTCAGTATAGGCAGAACGTCCAACCCGTTTTTAACCCCTCTGGACAATTGAGAAATGCGACACAACATCCGACACCGATGTCGGTGAACCAAACTGAAAATCGAGAAGAAGAAATTCACAATTTAGAGTTTTTTCTAATCTAAGCCTTGGAAACAAAATATTTGTAGACTTAACAATAGATAAAAATATTTATAGAGCACTCATTGACACTGGGTCAACAATGAGTATAATAAATTCTAGTGCAGTTGATTGTAGTAAATTTCGAGTATACGACAAAGTCAACATGCAATTGCAAACAATAAACAATATAACAAACGAGGTAGTAGAAAGAGTAATCACGAACATTCCCGAAGAATTCAAAGAAGACAGTAAAATCGCCACAAGGTGGTATAAGAGAGACCTAGGTCCAAAGCCATACGATATTTTAATAGGCATGGACTTACTAGGTAAAATTGTCCAAACTCTCGATTTTGACAATAAAACTCTCGTACTAAAAAATAAAACCTTAATTCCTTTATACTCCGAAAAAGACATTACAACTTTCGATTGTTTTGAACTTATTGGAGAAGGGAAAGAACTGGATCTAAGTTATTTAAATGAAGAGGAAAAGAAAGAAGTAGAAACATTGTTAAAAAAATTCCAAAAATTAGTTTATCATGACGGTGATCAACTGACTAATACAGATACGATCACGCATGAGATAAAGACTACTATAGATCAATCCATACATTCAAAAATCTATAGGCTACCACATAGACATGAGGAGGAAGTTAGACGACAAGTTGAGGAGATGGAAAATCAAGGTATTATTAGGAAATCTAATAGCCGGTATTCATCTCCCATTGTTGTAGTAGCGAAAAAGTTAGACAATTCAGGAAAGCAAAAGTTTCGCCTTTGTGTAGATTACAGGAAATTGAACGAAATAACTATAGATGATAAGTACCCACTCCCGAACATCGATAGTATTCTCGATAAGCTTGGCAGAGCACAATATTTTTCATCAATTGACCTTGCGAAAGGTTACCACCAAATTAAAGTTCACCCCGCCGATATTCAAAAAACAGCATTTGTGACACCCAATGGCCTCTATGAATACCTTAGAATGCCTTTTGGACTCAAGAATGCCCCGGCCACATTTCAAAGGCTAATGAACAACATTCTTCGAGAATACATTAACAAAATTTGTGTCGTCTATTTAGATGATATTTTAATTTTCTCAACCAGCCTCAAAGAACATATTCACGCTTTAAATTTAATTTTCAAAAAATTATCCGAACATAACTTAAAAATTCAGTTCGACAAGTGCTCTTTCATGAAAAAGAACACTGAATTCTTAGGTCATGTCCTCACGGCAGAAGGCATGAAACCAAATCCGAAGAAAACTAAGTGTATCGAAGAATATCAGATTCCGAAAACAGAGAAACAAATAAAATCGTTTCTAGGAGCTACAGGGTTTTATCGAAAATTTGTCAAGGATTATGCCAAAATAGCATATCCCATGATTAAGTATTTGAAAAAAGATTCCAAAATCAACATACATGATCCGGAATATATTCAAGCATTTGAAACTTTAAAACTTAATATTATCAAACATCCAATTTTAAAATTCCCTAACTTCCAAAAAGACTTTTCTGTCTATACAGACGCAAGTAACTATGCAATTGGAGCAGTGTTGACACAAGAAGGTCAACCAGTCTGTTACGCATCCCGCACTTTAAACGACCATGAAAAAAAGTATTCAGTAACGGACAAAGAATTTTTAGCAATTGTTTGGGCTGTTACGTATTATAGACCTTATTTATGGGGGAAACGATTTACAATAGTTACAGACCATTTGCCAATTAAATACTTAAATAAAAAATACACGGGAAGAGAATTTAGTCAGAGAACTCAAAGATGGTTATTAAAATTACAGGAATATCAATATGACATCGAATATCTTAAGGGTAAATTAAATAATGTCGCAGACTTTCTGAGTAGGATTCCAGAAGAGAATAATAATAAAGACGAGGTAGCCGTAGAACAATCAGTCAATAATTTATCAGACAATGCAACAGTACATTCAGTAGAAGAAGAGCAGCTTAATCATATTCCTATAAAAGAATCAATAGTAAATATTTATAAAACTCAATTAATTCTAACAAACAATGCAGAAAAAGAAATTGAAATTTTAAATGGAAGAAGAATTATTTACATTGATATGACAAAAGGAGAAGAATATTGGACAGACGTATTACGAAGATTTATTAAGCCAGGCATCACAGGAATATACACAGAATTAACGTATCACGAATACAATAAAATACAACAATTGTTAATACAGTTGTTTGGTCATGATAATCAGATCAAATTTATTAAGGCCACATTGAGAGCACAAGAAATAAGTAACTTAGAAGAAGCACAGAAACAAATCTCTTTATATCACACCCAAGAAAGTCTCCATAGTGGGATTATAGAAACATATCATAGTTTAAAAAATAAAATATACTACCCCAAATTAGTAAAAGAAATAACCAAAATCATAAATAATTGCAAAACATGTCTACAGACGAAATATGAAAGAAAACCAATTAAGAAGAAGTTCGAACTAAGCGAAACTCCGAATAGACCGAATGAGATCCTGCACCTAGATATCTATTACTTTATGAAAAATCCATTTATGACCCTAGTAGATAAGTTAACAAAGAAAGCATATGCATACTATTTGCCAAATCGAAACTGGGTAAAAAAGATAAAAACTCTTGAGGAACACTTTTCAAAATTCGGAAAACCTTTTAAAATAATTGCGGACAACGAGTTTAAATCTGAAAACTTAAAATAATTTTTTAACGCACAAGGAGTGAACCTTCATTTAACAAAACCAAATACACATACAGGTAACAGTGATGTTGAAAGATTCCATTCAACATTGCAGGAAAAATTAGTAACAATGAGGAATTTAGACCTCACAATAATTCAAAAAGTCCATAGAGCCGTTAGTAATTATAATAATAGATACCATTCAACCATTAGAATGTCTCCAGAAGAAGCAATGTTCACTGACATAGCTACCTTAAGAAATCGCATTAAAACAGAAAAAGAAAGAAGAATAGAAAAGCTTAATAGAAATAGGGAAGAATATACTGAGAATAGACAGGTAATAGCAGTAAAAAATTACAAAAGAAACTATTACAAAAACGAGCCCAGATATAGAATAAAAAAATTAGAAAGAGAACACCCAATTAATATAAAACGACCACGTTTATTTGCAGATGATAATCTTAGTGTTGCTACTACTAACAACATCAGTAACACCAACCCTAACAGTGGATAAAATAATGACAGAAAACGGATATTCTGTTATTAACATGGGTGAGACAGAAATTATTAAAGACACAAAGATAATACTTCATATAATCAACATTCAAGATTTGAAACACACAATCGGTGATATGGAGAGAAACATTCAAAACTTAAAATTATATAACGATTTTATAATTAGGAGACAGCTAGATACAATAAAAGCTAAGGTTAAAGCCATAGAACCACAATCAAGTATTAGACACAAAACAGGATTGATTAATATTGTAGGAAAGGTAAACAATTTTCTTTTTGGTACAATGGACGACGACGATAGAAAAGATATAATAGAACACATTAGCGTACTAGAAACAAACACTGAAAACGCAGTTAACACAGTCAATAAACAAATAGAAATAAACCAAAGTTTTAATGAAAGCATAAGACATTTCAAAACCATTATAGAAGCGGATAGGATAGATTTAACTAAAACCTTCTCCGAACTAAAAGAAAATGAAAAACAATTTATACTCAAACAAATCAAATTAGATCAAATTCTAAAACTCTATATGTTAGAAGAGAAAATAAACCAGATCATAGACAATATAGCTTTAATTAAACATGGACTAATACATCCTAGCTTACTAACAACAACAGAAATTATTAACACAAAGCTTGATTTATTGAAACTAAAAAATATTAAAGTTGGAACTCTTAAGTATAACAGCGAAACTTTAATCATAGCAATAAAAATTCCAAATAATTACGAACAAGTTGATTTAAAACTTATAACCCCTATTCCAAACAAACAAAATTTAGAAATTGTACTCCAAGAATATTATTTCATTGAAATTAACCAAACAATGTACTATTATCAAAATGATGTTCAATATAAAAAGGAATTGCTTACTGTTAATAATTGCATAACAAACAAAAATTGTACTCTTAAAGAAAATCACACTACAGAAATTAAAAGAATGGACGATAGCACAATTATTTGTAAAAACATTAAAAATGAAAACATTGTTAACAAATGCGACGATAGAAATATCAAACTGGAAGGAAACTATCTAATAACTATTAACAATTGTACAATCCAGATATTTAATGAAACAATTACTAGTAAAAATATGTATTTTATTGAAAGATTCTACTATGACGAAACGGAGAATTATAATTTTACTAAGGAATTAAATTTTGAAGAAATCATCCTTAAAAACATTGTAAACCTTAAACCGATAAAATTACTAAAAATACATAAAAATATTCATTATGTTATTGGTTCAACGACCATAATACTTATCATTATACTAGTTTTAATATTTGTGAAAATCTTAAAAAGATATAAGAAAATTACTATTTTAATTAAAGAAAAAGGTACCCAAAATTCAAATGAAAATGTTAAAGAAACTCCGAAAATTCAGGAGAATTTTAATGTAAAGGGGGGAGAGGTTACATATCAGACAAAGTCGATATTCGCGCCATAAGCAAAATTCAATTCAAACCACATAATTTCATAATGTTCAGATTTCATTTGATTTCCGTTCCCACGGAAATCAAAAGAATGCATTATCTTTATTTTTATAACGTTCATATTTCAGTTGATTTCCATTCCCACGGAAATCAACAGAATGCATTACTGTGCATTTGTCTTTGTAACCTGAACCCAAGAAACAGAAAAACAGAAATGTAGAAACCTTTTTCAAAGTTTAGTTTTAAGTGAGCTTTCCAACAATAAAGATCTTCCACAAAGTTTAAGTTTTTTGTTTTTTTTTCACAATTCGACCACACGAACTTTTATTTAACATAATTATTACTGAAGAGAAATAACCATACGTAACTTAGCCAGGGAACTAAGAGATAAATTCGATATGTTTGAAATTAAAAGTATTCTCTTCTCGTATATAGGCTAATGGTAATCTGAATGTCAATGAATATAATCAAGTAAGAAACTATGTTAGATATAATTACTATAACAACCAATATAGACAAGATTTTAGAAGTAATTCCTTTCATAATTTCCAGGTTGCCTCATGTGTATTTAACATTATATTCAATTAATGCTAAATACACATGAGGCAACCGTTGCAGCAACTCAGCCAAGTTGAAGCAACAGTTGCTTCGTGTGTAGCTGTGTTGCCCACTGATTTTCGTGTTGCTGCAACCGTTGCATCAAATATCAATTTTTTTTGATATTTTTGGTCGGTTGCTGCAACCGTTGCTTCGTGTGTATCATTGGTTACTGTATTTACTCGTTCAGTTCGTCGGAAACAAGCGTATAAGAAGGTTCGTGCGGAGTGAAACAAATAACAAAAAGAAAATGGCAACTTCAAACAATGAAAATTATATTAATTTTATTAATGAATATAAACATTTGACAGAGTTATGGGACGTGTTCTTCAATTCAACTTCAACTCTAAGTTCGTCTTTAATCTATCACAGCTACACATAGAACTGTGGTTGCGGCAGAGGTTGCCTCGTATATAGTAAACATAGGAAACACGTTGCTGCAACGGTTGTCTCGTGTGTATCTAGCATAAGGAAGGAGGAGTTAAGTATTGGTCTTAAAACCATACACATTTCCTCAAATTGTTGCCATCGTAAATTATTTTTATTATTATTATTATAATTATAATCAAGTTATGACGACGCATGTGCACTCTAAGCATGCGCATGAATCCTATTTGCTGATTTATGATTTTATGATGCAAACATGTTCCCCAAGGTAACTGTATATCGAGGTTCGTCGCGGAATATTCCATGTCACCGGATGCCCGTGCTGCCTAGGAATTGGTTGGCCATTGACCAAGTAATGAAACGTCAGCACATTATGTGAGAAGGACCTCGAGTGATCGCCACCATACATCGCTGCATCGTAGGGTAGAATAAGTAGAATAAGTTAGTCTTAATTGGACCTTTGTGAGAATAAGTCGTCAAATATATCTTGAAATAAAATTCTATCGTTTTTGATTTAATTGTAAGTCGAACAGTTGGGCCAACCCTCTGGGGCTGGCGTTCGCAGGGACCGGCAGACTTCACCCTTTTTGCCTGAGAATTCATGTACTATTGAATAAATTGTGCATTACTTTCCACATACACATGGGAACATGTGGATATTCCAGACGGCTAAAGGGTGTGGTGTGAAGATTGACCGTGCCATTAGTAGGCCACGAATGGCTAAACGGGGCCAACACGACACTTTGTTGCCGGTTTCCTTTCGGAACCTTCGCGACGCGATCGGTACGCGTATACTAATAAACCATATTTTTTTTATATAATTACATAATATTATTGTAATTCCAATACCATACCCATTATGTATTTGTATTTTCATAATTGCTTTCGATGGGAACAACCAACCAAATTGTTTCCCACCGATAGCACTAATTATAGAATAAGCATTTTTTTCGAAATATGAACTTTGTAAACGCGCAATGAATTTCAGGGCATATTGTTATTGAAATATGAATTTTATAAACGCGCAATTCCAGCGCATATCGCTATTGAAATATAAACTTTGTAAAAGTTCAATCCCAGCACATATTTTTAAAACAATGAATTGAAATGTGAACCTTCAAAAAATGTTAAAGCACTAGCGCGCGAATAAAAAATACTTTTCTTTCAAGATAATAAAGATTCAGTTTTAAAACATTACTCAAACCAAAAAGGTGTTTTTATACACTTAACTGGCAAAGTCGGCACTCGGAATAAATAAGCTGAAAAAAAAAACGATTTTTTTTCTGACTTATTGTTCGAAAACGAAACAATTGAAACGATTCAATTGTGGTGTTAATTAAAAGCTCACTCCGTATAATTATTATACTTTGGAAACGAAATAATTAAAAAAGATTTAATTGTGGTGCGAATTAAAGTTACAAAAACTCTCCTGTCGTATCTAAAAAAAAAAAAAAAAAAAAAATATATCTCAAAGTTCACTTAGATAACCGTGTGGTAAAAATGACCAAATAAATCAATCTTTAAGCAAAAGTGAATCAATTAAATAAAATTGAAAACCAAACGTGACTCTCAAAACCACGGATAGCTACTCAAAATAAATTTGCTTAAATAAATTATCTGCAAATTAACAAAACCTGATCCTGATAAACTTAATCTGTAATCTGCAATAGAACATCTGTAATTGGATATCAGTAGACCCGTGAACTCCAGATGAAAACAAGTCAAAGCGAAAGTAAGCCCGTTAAATAATGTATGTGTATGTATTCGTTTATTAAGTAGGATCTACTCTAATTTACTACTTAAATTTTTTTTTGTAAATTAAATAAAATAATAACAGAATCTAGTTCCTCGTTTCAATCAAAATGGACGATTTGGATGAAATTCAAAAATTTAACTTTGTTTTCAAAAACGTATCGAATGTTACGTCCTTTGACGGGAACAAATCTGATTTGTCAAATTTTATAAACAGAATAGAAACACTTATACCCATTATAAACACACTTAGTGTGATCTTGAAAAAAATTTTGTTAGACCACATTCAAGATAAAATTGTGGGAAAAGCTAGAGAAACGATTTTAGCACAAGGCCACGTTGAAACATGGCCAGAGCTAAAGGAAATATTAATCCGTACTCACGGCGAATCAGAGCCGATTGAAAAAATTCTGGATGCAATATCCCTTTGTCGTTGTGACACAATTATAGAGGAATTTTATAATAAGCTTAATAATTTGTTAGTGAAATTAAATAACGTATATTTATTAAGAGGTACTATGTCGGCAGAGCAAGCCACAACAAATAATAGGATAGTTTTAGATGTTCTTAAAAACAACTTACCAGAACCGGTAAGAGCAATAGTTATCAACAAAAGCCCTGCAACAATGCAAGAGGCATACATAGTATTAGCTTCTAATAATTACCTCAAATATAGAAATATGTCGTATAATACGCGTAACAATAACAATTATAATACAAATAACAATAATTACAGTTATATCAATAACAACTCAAGGACTCATTCACGACAAAATAACCAACGTTACTATCAAAATAGTAACAGTTACAATAATAATAATAACAATCCAACCATTCAATCGCGACGAAGTAACCCGGTTAACTTTCAAAATAATAACGGTTACAGCAATAATAATAATAAATATTATAGCTACAATAACAGAAATAACAATAATAATAACGATTCTAGCATGCAATCACGACGAAGTAACCATCGTAATTATCAAAATAATTACAATTACAATAACAATTATCATAATAACACTGCACGTCATATTGAACCAATGGATATTTCTAAAATCGCGAACTCCGAACAAAACGAAAACCCTGAATTTTTCCAAAATTTTCGGACCAATCCCGAAAAAAATTACCCTATATAATAATTCCAAATAAATTACGTAATTTAAAATTTATAATTAATAGCGGCGCGGAAAGAAGTATAATAAATCCTTTTTTATGTAATCCCAAATGGAACATAGCTACTTCAAATAAATTTTTAAGAGCTTTAGGACAAAAAATACAAGTTGAAATCGAATATAGTTTTCCTTTATTTAAAGAATTTAATGAAAAAGATTATTATGTTAATTTTTTAGAATACAAGTTCCACGAACAATTTGATGGTATAATAGGAAATAATATTTTGCTTGAACTGGAGGCGATAATCGATTACAAAGATCGACTACTACGCACTCGTTCGGCCAAAATACCGTTTTATCTGAACAAAGAAGAAGAATCTTATGAAAATATTGCATTTTCAAATACCGAAAACGTCATTGAAGTTTTTAGCAACGAATTTCATTCAAACATACCAATAGTTAGATTTGCTAAACACCTTCATAAAAGGGACGTTGATAAATTAAAATCACTTTTACTGTCGTTTAAAGATGTATTCTTTAAAGAGGGAGATAACCTCTCATTAACGAATGAAATACAACACGTAATAGAAACTAAAAATAATATTCCCATTTATAGTAAATTATACCCCTACAAGTGCATAGTTCAGAAGTCGAAAGACAAATTCAAGATATGTTGAGGCAAAATATAATAAAACATAGCAACAGCCCATATAATTCTCCTATTTGGGTTGTACCCAAGAAAATAGACAACTCTCAACAGGAAAAATGGCGAATTGTCGTAGACTATCGTAAGCTCAATGACCAAACAGTCGATGATCGATTCCCCATGCCAAACATTGATGACTTATTTGATAAAATCGGAAAGTGCACTTATTTTTCAAGTATAGACTTAGCGAAGGGATTCCACCAAATACAAGTACTACCAAGAGATCGTCCTAAAACAGCATTCTCCACCTCAAATGGCCACTACGAATTCATACGTATGCCATTTGGCCTGAAAAACGCGCCAGCGACTTTTCAGCGCCTCATGAACAACGTTCTTAAAGATTTTATCAATAAAATCTGTGTTGTCTATTTGGACGACATACTTATTTTTCCCACTAGCTTTGATGAGCATTTACTCTCAATAAGGAAAATTATGGAACGATTACGAGAGGTTAACCTAAAAGTCCAAATTGATAAATGTCATTTCGCTGAAGAATACACTAATTTCCTTGGACACACAATAACTAACGGTGGCATAAAACCGAATAAGGACAAAGTAGAAGCTATTCAGAAAATGAAACTTCCCCTAACAGTCAAAGAAATTAAACAATTTCTAGGCATTAGCGGTTATTATCGTAAGTTCATTAAGGACTATGCGAAAGTAGCCTATCCCTTAATAAAGTACTTGAAAAAAGACATGAAAATTGATAAATCTGATCAAGAATACATAAACTCTTTTAATAAATTAAAATTATTGCTAACTACTGATCCAATACTTAAAAGCCCAAATTTTGAGAAACCATTCACCATAACTTGCGATGCATCTAATCATGCAATCGGTGCCGTACTCAGTCAAAATAATCATCCTGTAAGTTACGCTTCACGTACTTTAAATAAGCACGAAACAAGGTATTCGACAATTAAGTCTACTGACGCCACTATTCACAGCGGAATAGAAGACGAAACTCAGTATATTTACGTCACTGAAAAATCCGTCAACCTCTACAAAAATCAAATTTATTTACAAATAGGAAATAAAGAGAGAGTTTTCAAAAAAATTGTTAATAAAAAAATTCAAAACTTTATTTTTATTGATGAAAATAGTAACTTGCTTGAAATTATGAGGGGTTTATTGGTAGACAAAGGAATAATGTGTGTTTATTGTGAAAACAATCCGTTATATCTTAAATTTCAGGATATTTAAGTTAGGTTTTTTGCAAACAATAAAAATCTAAAAATACTCAAATCTAGTATTAAACTAATAGACGTAACAGATAAAGAACAAATTCTCACCATCATAAAAAATGAACATTTAAGAAACAATCATCGAGGCATCCAAGAAATCTTGACCGACATCCGGACAAGGTTCCTTTCAGGTTAACAGAATCTGCAAATAATTTTAATGCCATAGCGCATATAGATATATGGTTTCCATACAGAAACGTCATGTTCTTAACGACAATTGACAAATTTAGCAAATATGCTACTATACATAAATTAACAGATAGAACATGGGTCTCGATCCTTAAAGCACTCAAAGAACGAATTCAGTTCCTGGGAAAAATGAAAAAACTTGTATACGATAACGAAAGATGTATTCTTCATAATTCAGTAGAATTATTTTTAAAAGAAAATGAAATCGAATCACATGTTACCACACCAGGAAACAAAACTGGTAAAGCTGATATAGAGCGGTTACATGGTACCTTGAATGAGCATCTACGCATAATGAGCTTAGATAATAATTGTGATGATGATGATATTGACACAAAAATTTTTAAAGCAATTACATTCTATAATAACACAATTCATACTACAACAAAATTACGCCCAATAGATTTTATAAATAAAAATTATGATAGAAATGAAATCGAAACTTTAGCAAAAAGGTTAGCAGAAGAAAAGGTAGATAGAATTAACAACCTAAACAAGAATCGTACATCTGAATATAAACTAAATGAAAACATAGTATCTAATAGAAATATAGCAAAAAACAGTCCAAAATATAAAAGGTTAAATTATTATAAAAGGCAAGATAAATACGTATTTGATACAAGTAGGAAACGTAACATTAAATACAATACAACCCAACAAAAGAGAAAATTTAAATATCAAAAAACAAAAAAATGAAAATATCTTTTAATAATATTACTCCTTCAATTCGCGGACATTCTGGGACAGTCAATAGAAGTTTCAACTATAAACAGCGAAAATGGTTTTGTTCTATTCAAAATGGAACCAAAACTGATTGTGGATAATTACACAAAAATTCTCCACATAGTAAACCTACAAGATTACGAAGAGGCAATGAACACTATAGAACAAAATCTAAATAAGCTCAATCTAGAGCCAAATAGCGATGAATATCAAAGACTGGATAAGGAATATAATTTAGCAAAAAATGATCTTAGTCTTTTAATCCCAAACATCTACAAAAATAATAAACGACAGAAACGCGGATTGATCAACTTGCTAGGTTCCGGCCTAAAACTAATTGCAGGAACCATGGATAACGAAGATGCCAAAGAAATTGAAGATCATTTGAAAAACCTTGATAATAATACTGAGCAAATAACCAAACAAATAAACAAACAGGTAATAATTAATAAAAACTTAATTCAAAACTATAAAAAAATCGTAGAACATGTAAATACACAGCAAATTAAACTAAATACATTTTTAACCGAACTAAATAAAAAATCCAATTCTACATTGTTAACATTTGAAAAGTTAAATTCAGTTCTCAAAATCTACGTAGATATAGGAATCCTAGTAAGACAGATAGAAAAAATTTCAGATAGTATACTAATGAGCAGATTGAACATATTAGCCCATAATATTTTTTCTAATGAAGAAATCTCAGAGTATAAAATTTCCGCCAGAATGTTGCCTTATATTCAAAATACCGTATTTTATAGAGACTATTCACTTATTTTTTGCTTAAGTCTTCCTAACTTTTCAAAAGATGAATTTTTCAACGCTCTAATAATTCCGTTTCCAAATAATAAGTTCGAAGAACTAGATTCTGAAATTGAAAGAATTATAATACATAAAGATAATGTTTTTGAAAATGAAAATGAAATTGTAATTAAAAGAAAATTAATAACTCACAGAAACAAATGTATTCAAACAATTTTAAAAGAAATTACTGTATGCAACTTAAGAATCATTAACTCAACCTATATTGACAAAATTTTTGATGATTTAGTTATAACAAAAAAATTACCTACAACAGAAATAAAACAAAATTGTATCAACCAGAAAACTAAAATAAATGGAAACAATTTAATAAAATTTAGTAATTGTAAAATTGAAATTGGAAATGTAACTTTCGTAAACTCTTTTAAAAACTACACTGATAAATTTATAATTCCAAACCTGAACACTAATTTTAAAAAAATCATAAATACTTTAACTTTAGATAAAGTACATGCAAATAACATTGAAAATAGAGAACAAATTGAATATTTACAATTTAAACACCAAACTATTACAAAATTCATTCTAGCATAACTTTAATAAGTCTTATAATAATTGTAACCTTCATAATGATTTCTATAAAGAAAATAAATAAAATAAAACAGAAAGAGATAAATATAAGAAACAATGAAAATACAAGTAATATTGCAAGTAACATTGATCCTTTTGCAGAGGCTGCACAATTTTAAAAGGGGGGAGGAATTACATAATATTATTGTAATTCCAATACCATACCCATTATGTATTTGTATTTTCATAATTGCTTTCGATGGGAACAACCAACCAAATTGTTTCCCACCGATAGCACTAATTATAGAATAAGCATTTTTTTCGAAATATGAACTTTGTTAACGCGCAATGAGTTTCAGGGCATATTGTTATTGAAATATGAATTTTATAAACGCGCAATTCCAGCACATATCGCTATTGAAATATAAACTTTGTAAAAGTGCAATCCCAGCACATATTTTTAAAACAATGAATTGAAATGTGAACCTTCAAAAAATGTAAAAGCACTAGCGCGCGAATAAAAAATACTTTTCTTTCAAGATAATAAAGATTCAGTTTTAAAACATTACTCAAACCAAAAAGGTGTTTTTATACACTTAACTATAAAATAATTTCAAACAAATTCAATAATTTTTTTGTCCAAAGTGTAGTAGACATAATTGAATCGATTCCTTCAAGGCCATTAATTAATCATGTTGAAGAAGTGGAACACCTGTTTAAATTCAAAAATGTTACATTAACCGACTTAAAACGAACTATAAGAAATATGAAAAACAAACGTGATTTTCAGTTTATGAGTCCAAGTATCTACTTGGAGCATTTAGAAATACTTGGTCCAATTCTGTGTAAAATAATTAACAGTTCTATATCTACAAACAAATTTCCTGACACCTGGAAAAAATCCTTGGTAACACCAATCGAAAAAATAGCTAATACGGTGAAATGTGAAGAGTTTAGGCCTGTGAATGCCATGCCGTTCTGTGAAAAGATTTTTGAAAAAGTGGTATTCAAGCAATTGTACGACTTCTTTGAGAGTAATAATTTAATAATTAACTTGCAGTCAGGTTTTCGTGGTCAGGTCATTCGTGTGAAACTGCCATCAATGCAGTTGTTACGTCATGGAAGGAAGAACTTGCTAAAAAAAGAAGTGTTTATTGTGTATTTTTGGATTTGAAACGAGCGTTTGAGACAGTTAATAGAGATATTTTAATAATGAAATTGAAAAAATACGGCATTAAAGACAAAGAACTATTATCTTATCTAAAGAATCGAAAACAACGTGTGAAAGTCAATGGTGATGTATCGGAAGCAATTGATGTAGACTATGGGGTACCTCAAGGGTCTGTCTTAGGGACTCTATTATTTACAATTTATATTAACGATAAAAGGTGCGTGTTAAAATTTAGTAAATTAGCCTTGTTTGCAGATGATGCTGTTGTCTACATCTCAGGTCATAATACCGTAGACAATAAAGTAAAAATTCAAGAAGACTTAGACTCTATCAATCAATGGCTTATTGAAAACAAACTTAAACTCAACATTGGAAAAACGAAATTAATGGTGCTGTACGAGAGAAGCAGTGATGACATCGACATTAAGATAGGGGGCATATCAATAAAAAGAATAAGTGAAATTAAATATCTAGGTGTAGTATTAGATCAAAAGTTACACTTTGGAAATCATATTAACTATATCTGTAAGAAAATAGCGAAAAAAATCGGATTTATGAAACGAATTAGAAATCAAATTTCAACTATAAGTGCAATAAATATATATAATGTCATTGTAAAACCACACTTTGAGTACTGTTCCACTATTTTGTTTTTATGTAAGTGGAGTGATATGTTAAGACTGCAAAGATTACAAAATAAAGCAATGCGATGTTTATTAAAGTGCAATAGATATATGTCAATTCGTTTTATGTTAAGTTCACTTAAGTGGCTATCGATTAAACAAAGATTAATTATGAATGTTTTAGTATTTGTATATAAAATAAAAAACAATTTAATGCCAAATTATTTATTTCAATATATTAATTTTATCAGAGATTTGCAACCATATGCATTAAGAAACAGAAATGATCTAAGACTGCCAAATTTTGTCACAAGCAATACACAAAATTCTCTTATCTATAAAGGTTTTAAATAATACCATACATTGAACAATCAAATCAAAAATCAAACAAACTTAAATAATTTTAAAAGAAATGTGATAGATTTTGTCAAATTCAATTTTTTATTTTAAAAATCAATTATGTAAAACAATTTCTTATAAATGTAAATAGTTTAATCAAACTAAATAAATAAACTAAAACTAAGTTGTAACAAATAGATTGTCTTTCGAAAAAATCAACCAATGTTACGAACCAAATTCTAAACAAATTAAGAACAAGCGAAATTGTCAAAAATGAATTAGTTACCAATATTAAATATAAGATTGAAATCATAAAAGAAGAAATTATTAACATTGTTTATGTTATCCACTGGGCTAAACCGGTGTAGTAAATTCCTACATTTTAACAAATAGAGAAATTAATATAACAAAAGAAATTTTTGAAAAAGAAAATTTGCCTTATATCAATCTAGAAGAAGCATTAGAATTTAATGATGTTAAAATTGCATCCAATCTCTCTACAATTATTTATATTCTAACTTTAGCAACAACAGAAATTGAAACATGTGAAACAATTGGTAGCATTGTTTCACATGTTTCAATTTCCGTAAAGAAAGATAATTTTATAAACAAGATTCCATATGAACATGTATTGAAATGTAAGCAAAAACTTTTTGGTATAAAATCAAATTGTAAAAAATTTTATAATCTCTCAATTTGTAGTCATAAGAACCTTATAGACATAAGTAATTCTACGTGCATAAAGAAACTATTAAGAAGTCAGACACCCAGTTGTACCAGAATCAACAACCACCACATACCCACAATTGATGAAATTTCTCCTGGACTATTACTCCTAAATCAATATAACGGCACCATTCTAATCGACAGCGAAGAAATGAAGCTCACCGGCACATTTATTATCCAATACCGTAATAAAACCATTACAGTAAACAAACAAAGCTACGTTTCAAGTGAGGTCTCAACCACAAAGCCCTTACCCGCAATAATGCAACCGTTTTCAAAGAATGGAACCTTTGAAGAATTGTTATCCCTTGAGATGATAAAAGAGCTGCATACAAACAACATTAACGACATAAAACTACCAGAGCACAAAAGCATAATAAGCCTATCAACCAATATTGACATATCAACGTTAATAGTCGTACTTATCCTGTTCCTCTTCCTGAAATCATGCCCCGAAATAAACAACGCATCAAAATTAACACAGTAGTCGAAGCAAAGCCAGTAATTTTGGAAGCCACACCTGAAACAATAGGAACATCTTTACCAAAGGCGTCAAGCATTAACCAAATTCCGTTATTTTGAAAGGATAATCGAACGAGGACGTTCGATTTTTAATGGATGAGTTAACGGCAATTATGCTGAATACGAATATGACGAAAACTAACACCTCACAACACCTTCCATGAGAACAACAAAAAGCCGACATCGCAAGTTCCATCACGTACGCGATGCAACCTGTGGGAACTGGGATGTGTCAGCATAAAAATAGTATTTAAACCTTAGAAATTAAGTTCACTTTGTCAATAGTATCATAGCAAGCGGAAACGCTGCCCGATTGGAAAATAAAGTTTTTTTTTAATGAAAATAAGTTTATAATTTATTAACTTATATATTATATATTCCTACCCTTAGTGCCTTAGTCAAAACTTATAGAAATAGGGCTCTGGATGTTTTTATTCGCGGGCTTAATCGCGAGATTTCAGAAATGATAATGATTCAAAGGCCCAAAACATTACCAGAGGCATATATCGCTTGTCTCGAAATTCAAAACGTTAACTACCGTAGCTTTTCTCTTCATGTAGGAACCCAAAATAATACGGTTACAGCTCCACTGAATCACTTTTTGAGGGGGGATGGTTATCCTTCTTTCCCTCAAGCACAGTACGTTCCAAGATAGAGGTTGCCCCTGAAGAATATTCCAAGGCGCTGGAGGAAAATTACGAGGAAGAAATACATTTTATGCAGGACGCTTGCCCAGCGTTCCTTGCATAGACTATATAACAAAAGACAAAAATGTGTTGAGCTTCCTAGTAGACACCGGGGCTAATAAAAACTTTATTGCCCCACATGTGTCGCAAAAAACCACCAAATTAGCTCAACCCTTCATTGTAAATTCAGCGGCCGGTAACCTTGACATAACTCTTTGAGAAGCTTGGAAATAAAACAATATTAACGTTTTACGTTCTTCCTGGCTTAAGATCTTTTGATGGCATCATCGGATATGATTCTTTAAAACAGCTTGAAGCGGTAATCGATAGAAAAGAAAACATTCTACCATTATCAAATAATATCAAGCTACCTCTTAAGTACAAAATATCAGCAGAAATTAACTCTCTTCACGACAAGAACCTAGCTGACCCGCAATTCAATAAAAGAAATAACATTGATCTGCTCCTCGGAGCTGAAATTTACCATCAGTTACTTTGCGTTGGCCAGATTAAATTAGGCAACGAGTTACCACTACTGCAAAATACGCAGCTAGGGTGGATAGTCACCGGAAAGGTGACCGAAGGTTCATCAATAAATACAATTTGTGGAATCACTACTGAGGAATCATCCCTCGAGCAGACTATAAGCAAGTTTTGGCAAACCGAAGAGCTTTTGTGTTCGACATCAAGTTGCACAATTGCAGATGCTGATGCTTTGCTGATGACTCAAATAAACTAGGATCATCTAGTGACATTGCTCTAAATCGATTTCGTGCATTGGAACGCAGGTTAGACCGAAACCCGGAATTATACAATCAGTACCGTGAATTCATGAACGAATACATTCAACTGGGGCACATGACAGAGATTGATTTCAAGTCAATTCCAACACCACACTACTTTCTGCCTCATCATTGCGTGCTTAAACCAGAAAGTAGTAGTACAAAGTTACGAGTTGTCTTTGATGCATCTGCAAAAACGTCAACTAATCTGTCGTTAAATGATTTACTGTATTCCGGACCAACAATTCAAGACGAATTGCTTTCAATATTATTGCGTTTTAGATTGCCAAAATTTGTCATAAAGGCCGACATTCAAAAAATGTATCGGCAGATACGCATAAGAGAAGAAGATCAATATTTTCAATTGATATGGTGGCGACCTAACCGAACTGAGTCTATTAAATGTTATAAACTTCATACCGTGACATATGAAACCACGTCAGCTCCATATCTTGCAACAAAATGCCTCCAGATCTTAGCTAAAGAATACTCTGAATGATATCCATTAGGCTCGCAAGTTTTGCTCAGGGATCTCTACGTGGATGAAGTTATGGCCGGTGCAGACAGCATAACAACAGCAAAAGACATTCAGTCACAATTGTCATTGTTGCTGCGGGAGGGAGGGCTCCAATTAAAAAAGTGGTGTTCAAACCACCAACAATTGCTTGATAATGTTCCATTAGAAGATCAAGAGATATCTCTCACCGACGACAATAATGAAGGCGCTGTCAAAACCCTTGGGCTAATTTGGCGACCCAAGTCAAACGTCTTCTGCATAAAAACAAATTATAGAACTTCAAAAAGATTCACAAAGCGATCTGTAGCTTCAGATAAAGCACGTCTTTTTGACCCACTAGGAATAGCCGCTCCAGTAGTAATCGTCGCAAAGCTTTTTCTACAAGAATTGTGGGAACTCAAATACGATTGGGATGCTGCTTTACCAGAAGAGATGAACACCAGGTCGAACAAATACTACCAAGGCCTCCATGAATTAGATAAATTCGAAATTCCTAGACACGTTTTTGGTCATCATATTGCCTTATCAATGCAAATCCATACATTTGCAGATGCTTCAGAGAAGGCTACGGGGCTGCTGTGTATATCAGATCACTAAACAAGGATGGTTTAATCGTAGTAAGACTGTTGTGCTCCAATTCTCGAACTGCACCAACTTCTAAAACAGCATCAGGCATGGGATCTATGACAATTCCACGTCTTGAGCTATGTGCAGCACTATTAGCTGCCGAACTCTCAAAACGAGTATAAGGAGACTTAAAGGTGGAAAACGCCAATAGCTTTCTGTGGTCTGACTCGCAAATAGTATTGAGTTGGATTAACTCAAATGCAGAATCTTTCCAGACCTTTGTTGGACGTCGAATTGCCAACATCCAATCACTAACCAGCACTAATCAATGGCGATATGTGCAATCAGCGGAAAATCCAGCTGATGTATTATTTAGAGGCATATCACCGGAAAAACTGCAGAATCATACACTATGGAAATATGGTCCGAGATTTTTGCATGGATCGGAATCAATTTGGCCACCCCCATACAAATTCAGCAAATCATGGACAGATGAAAGGAAGGAAGTTGCTTTATTGATTACTAATGACGACAATGATGTACAAAGTATTTTTGAAGGAATAAGGCATTCCAACTCATTCAATAAACTTAAGGTGATCTTTTCGTACTGTTTTCGATTTGTCCAATTATGCAAGTCAGGTAACCTCAAGGATGCAATTAAATCCGTCAGACGAACCCCCAAAAAAGACGTCAGAAAGTCATGGCCATTATTATCAACCTCGGAACTAGAAATATCTCTGCAGCTTATCATCAAGGAATTCCAAAATCACGGTTTCCATAAAGACATACGTTTTCTGAAGAAACACAAGGAACTAGATAAGGAAAGTCTATTGAAAAGACTCGCTGTATTTTTAGATCAAGACAATCTTCTGCGAGTTGGAGGCAGACTTCAAGTAACAAATTTATCCTACGACAGCAAACATCCGATACTGTTGCCATATTCTCACCCACTCGTCAAAATGCTTATGACGGATCTACACCTCAATAATAATCATATTGGACCCCAAGGCCTACTAGCAATCACAAGACAGCGCTTTTGGCCAATCAAAGGCAAGAATATTGCCCGCTCTATTGTCCAGCACTGCATATTTTGCATCAAGGCGAAACCAAAAATGTATTCGCAAATGATGGGAAATTTACGAGCGAAAAGAGTGCAACCATCACGTCCATTCATCAATACAGGAGTGGATTTTTGTGGTCCGTTATGGGTTCATTACCGAACGAGAGGGAGCCGAGCCCAAAAATCTAATTTATCCATATTTTGCTGCTTCGCTACAAAAGCGGTACACATCGAAGTCGTCAGCGAATTAACTACAGATGCATTTCTTGGAGCTCTGCGGAGATTTATGAGTCGACGTGGTCATATTAAAAATCTGTATTGCGATAATGCCACTAATTTTGTCGGAGCCAAAAATCAACAAGAAGAGCTGAAAACAAGCATATATTCAAAACAAGCACAGAACAAAATCACTAATTCATGCAGTTCAAAGGGAATTGATTTTCACTTTATTCCACTACGAGCTCCACATTTTGGAGGATTATGGGAGGCAGAACACTTGTTATAATGCAAAATCGCAACAGCGTCACTAACATACGAAGAGATTTGTACTATCACTACAGAAATAGAAGCAATTTTAAATTCGAGACCTCTAACAGCAATGTCTAGTGATCCAAACGACCTCAGCGTACTAACACCTGGTCATTTTTTTATTGGGGACTCATTAAAGGAAATCGTTGATAACAAGGCTGAACCTATCAAGGGTACTTTATTCACCAGATGGAAGCTAGTATCTCACATCAAACGAGAATTCTGGAATCGATGGTCTCAAGAATATTTAAATGAACTCCAACTTCGAACAAAATGGAAAACGCCATCTAAAAACATAAAACCTGGCACCGTGGTCATTATGAAGGAAGACAACACTCCTATAATGAAATGGCCGCTAGGTAGAATCGAAAAGGTGCATTATGGAAACGACGGCCTGGTGCGTGTCGCCGACGTGCAAGAAAATCAACAACTAGGGTTAACTCGACAAACCCAAACTTCTTCACTACACTATTGCTAATTGGTCTAATTTTACCGATTGTAATTGTAAGTGACATAGATATTATAAACTTCAACAATTCTTTCCCTGGAATCCATTTTCAACGACATGGAACAATAAGTCTGATTCACAATAGATGGAACCTTGTTGTGTACTATAATCTCGAGCCATACCAGAGGGAATTTTAAGCATTAGACAACAGTACAACGATACTTGAGCATATTTGCAATAGACTTCCATCTAAGGACCTCTGCTCCCAAGTTATACAACAACTACGGCTTATAACACACGAATTAATTGAAGATAATATTATTCCTTCAACTAAGCCCTCTGTAAGGATTAAACGCGGTGCCATCGACGTTGTTGGAAACATAGCAAACTCACTCTTCGGAGTTCTCGACTCCAAGTACACCAGTGAAATGTCTCAAAGATTAGAAGGCATCCAATCGAACGAAGATCAACTTATGAATCTTTTAAAAAATCACACTTCCATTCTAGACTCGACTCGATATTATGAAGTTAAGTCATGACGATATGTCAAAAAGACAACATGCACTTGATAATCAACTGAGTCAATTATTCAATCATATAAACAATGTCACTGAAGAACTATACCAAACCAAACTGAAAGAACAATTTCTGTCCTGGTGCACCCACGCTACCCTTATAATCATTAACATTCAAAGAATGCAGACATCCATAACAGATGTCTTGACAGATACACACCAAGGACGAGTAAATCACCTGTTAATCACCCATCAACAACTTAAAATTGAAGTAGGTAAAATAAGAAGTCATCTTCCACCAGGTCTTCGGATTCCAGTAGAACCTGACCAAATCTTACAGCTTTACAAACTAATGAATGTCGAGGGACAGATTAGTTCAAATCACATCATTTTCAACATTGAACTGCCGTTACTCGACTTAGAAGAATTCATCGCATACAAACTGATTCCCATTCCAGCAGCAACTAATAACAGCTACATAACCATACAACAGTCAACAGATGTCTTAGCTGTGAGTGCTCATCATGACCAATATTACCCCATAAGCGAAGATGAACTTTCTAGATGTACCACTAGTAATGGAGATCATCATTTATGTAGACAAACTCATCCGGGCTATCAAGCTGGAACTAACTTGAGCTTTTGCGAGATAAGTTTACTCAACAATAAATCGGATCTTTCAACGTGTCAACTAAAAATGATCAAGACTAATTCAGTATGGACGAAACTCCCTGAATTAAACCAATGGATATTTGCAGTAAATAAAGAAACGGTGCTTAATGTCGTTTGTAAGCAACAAACATCATTTATAGCATTGGAAGGATAGGGTTTGCTAAAACTTCAACCCAATTGTGTGGCCAAAAATAAGCATTTGACACTTCAAGGCCAACAAATTTATTCGTCTCAGTTTCAAGCTTCATATACCAGATTAATTCAAGATGTGCAGTTTCAAAATGCGTTTCACCTAGCTTCACTTCACTACAACACATCAAATACCAGCTCCATAAATCAAGAGTTCCATGAGCTTCGAGACCAAATCAGACGTCAACAGCTGGAGTTACCCAATCAAATCCATTATCATAACATTCCCCACAGCATCTTGAGTTTACTTGGATTACGCATCACCATTACAATAGTGGGGTTTTAAGTTTACAAGGGATGCCGTCAAAAACTATCTCCACCAATCCCAGCTCCACGGAGAACACGTACATCAAGTTACACCATAAGTATCTAAGAATTCGTTCAGATGAATCTGTCGATCATCAGCGCGGGCAGGATGTTCATTTCCACAGAACAGTCTCTTCGCATAATTTTCATATTCAAAACTTTTCATATCGTTTTTTTTTTGTTTCACATATGCCTTCTGCATTTTCAGCACAAATATAATTAGTCTATATCCAATTGTAGTGCCTTCTGCACTTTCAGCATTAATATAATTTTCAATCAACATTTATTGTAACAAAATACCTTGCACACTTTGATTTATTTTAAATTTCTCTATTTTGTAAAATCGGCACTATTTGTCACACCAACCACACCTTTGTAAATAAATGTAGACTAAGCATATTTGTAAGTATAAATATCGGTAGGAAAATAAAATTGACTTTCAGATAGCATAGAAACAGTAACCAAGACTTTTATTTTATTCAAGTGAGTCTGCTTGAAGCTGTTTGTCATCTTAAGGGGTTATAGTGCTGAGGATGAAATGCGATATCTTGCACAAGCTACAAGATATCTAAAGCAAAAATGTTCGGCAAACAACATCTGGACATGTGCTTTTGGAACTCCGAGCAAAAAGTAAAGACAAAAAAGCCTTTGGTGAATCCCTGAAGTCCATACTAGGAGATAAGGCAACGGTCCAAATAAGCGCAAGAGCAGCCAATGATATGCTGAAGTCTCCCAAGATAAAAATTGGATGGGTTCACTGTCAAATCCGCAGACGAGTTGAAGTTAAAAGGTGCTTCAAATGCTTTGGATATGGCCATATACAATCGTCTTGCACCAGCATGGACAGAAAGGGCCAAGGACTCTGCATCAACTGTGGAGAGAAAGGACACAAAATGAAGGATTTCAATAATCCTTCAACATGTTGCCTCTGTGCCGACCTGGAAAACACACCATCCCTGAACTGACAAGTGTTTAAGAAAGCACTTGAACAGGCGAAAAAGCGTCCTCAAAATGACCATAATTCTCCAAGTGAATGTCCACAGGGGTTTTACCGCTGATAGCCTCCTGACAAAACTTGTTGTGGAATTCGAGCAGAAATCGTCATCGCAAGCGAGCAATATCGTGATAAGGATGGACCAAACTGGATACCGGATCTGCTCAGAACTGGATTTGGATCCCTGACAGAAGAAAATTCCCCATTGAGAGAAAAGGGGCAAAAAGAGGTTTCGCATGGGTGAAAAGTGGAAGGCTGACAGTAGTTAGCATATACCTCACTCCTAACAAAAGAATCGAAGAGTTCCCTACAAAACTGGAAGAAGATTTAGAAAATTTTCTAAATCAAACCGAGTAAGATATCCTAGTGGCTGGAGACTTCAACGCCAGAGAACAGGAGTGGGGTATGCCAACTAAAAACTCTCGAGGAAGACAAATACTCGAGATGGCCGCGAGACGTGGACTATACGTAGCTAACGTAGGAGATACCCCCACCTTCAGGAGACCAGGACACAGAGGCACTATTCCAGATGTTACCTTTGCGACGGGCACCGCATTTGCAAAAATCAAGAACTGGAGAGTAATCGAGTACTATACAGGTAGCGACCACCAGTATATCGTTTTTGACTTGGAGGATAACCAAGAAGCCCTAAACCTACGTCACCAACCACGGGCTCCAAGGTGGAACTTAGGCAGCCTTCACGCGGATGTTTTTAAGGGGGTGATCGAGGAAGGGGCAGATGCTGTGCTGCAAGTACAAGGACCTGCTGAAACCAAAGCTGAAGCCACGATGCTAATTCGGCTCGCCTGCGACACCTCAATGGTCAATGTCCCGAACGAGAGCTGCCAACAGAAACAGAGATCTAGTGTACGCCGGACATGTTTACAACTTCGTCGAATAGAAGAGAGGGAGAAGGAGAAGAAACGCTGAACCTATGGAGAACGCCATAGCGGAGTTCAAAACCAAGAGATCCGAGCTCAAGAGGGCCGTCAATTAGAGCAAGAGAGAGATAGGAGGATCTCCACCGTGATGTTAATAGCGACCCCTGGGGACTAGGCTACAAGATCGTTACGCGTAAACTCGGAGCTCAGTTTACACCCCCTGTTCTTAGCGAAGAAAAATTGGAGCACATTGTTGAAGCACTATTCCCAACTCATCCTATCAGGCCACCTGACAACACACCGGTCCAAAGACAGGATATCCCAATTTTTAGTGAGGAAGAGTAGAGCATAGCTGTGCAGGCACTACAAATTAGAAAAGCCCCTGGCCCCGACGGAATCCCCACAGAAGTTCTGAAAGTGACCGCCCAAGCATGTCCCCAATTACTGCTGAACATGTTTAACAGCTTCCTCGAAGAAGGCATCTTTCCCAAGAGCTGGAAGAAACAACGGCTAGTGCTCATTAGCAAAGGCAAAGGAGACCCGGACTCCCCATCGGCATGCAGACCCCTGTGCATGCTATACACCGCGGGAAAACTCTTGGAAAAGCTTCTGAAACCACGGCCTTCAGCGGTAGTAAAAGCGATCTATCAGAGAGACAGTACGGTTTCCGGAGAGGCCGCTCTACTATCGGAGCAATACAAGAAGTAGTGCACGAGTTATATGAACCATAACAACAACACGACCAACACCCAAATCGATCCCAAAGTTTAGGTGAACCTTATTCGTCAGCACAATCCAGCGATGAGCAGCAACAACGAGTCAATCAACCAGTGTTCCATTTAACATTTTATTATTTCATTTTTGCTTATTAATCGAATTGTTATAACAGGTCAATCAACCAGAGTGTTCTATTACTTCATTCCTCTACATTTTTTTCATTTTGCTTATTAATCGAAATAATATTATAAATACAAATTGTAGTATTGATAAGAGTTGAGTTATTTTTGTTGAATAAAAGCGAGTAGTCGAGTTAACACGAGCCAGCGAGGTGAGTTAACACGAGCCAGCGAAGTGACCTCGGATAGGCGATACTATTGGATGTCGTTGAACCAAGCCATTCCATGGGAACTTGCTGACGAGAGCATTATGCAGCTCATTGTTGCAACGGAAACGCATGGGATTCAAATTCCATATTCCCACCGCCAGCAGTATTGGCTAGGCAACGATATACAGATAGGTGGATTGGGAAGTTAGTCTTTGGACGGGTTTGATAGAATTAAGTTGTCGAGGACAAAGTATTAAAACTAAGTGATTGCATATTGAAATAAAGTGTAAAATTCAGAAGTAAAGAAGAGAGTTTATTTTTAATACGAACAGTTGGGCCAACTTATGATGGCGTTCGGTTTTTTTTTTTGTTTTTCAAGGAACGCAGTTCCTTAAGTGGCGCCCGAGCAGGGACCGGCAAACTGCATCCTTCTCGCCTGGGAATCTGTGCTTAACCGAGATCTTTAAATTCAAAGTACTGTTAACATGAGAACACAGTTACTTTTCGTTTGTTTAAATACTTACATATATACATAGTACTGTACACATGGGAATACAGTTGCTTGATCTCGAGCACAAAAGTCTACATACACATGGGAACATGTAGATATTCCAGATGGCAGAAGGATATGGTGTGAAGTTGATCGTCCCAATAGTAGGTCACTTTGAATGACTAAACGGGACAACCACGACACTATCTTGCCGGTTCTTGACCGAAACCCTTCGTGTTTTTTAACTAATGGAGAAAAGAAAAAGATAATAACTAACTTGAAAATATCAAAAGATAAAAATGCTGAACTTGTGAGTGGTGAAAATAATTCGAAAAATTGAGTTCAAATAAGAAAGAAAAATTAAAAAAAAGAAAAAAAAGGAAAAAAGCAAAACCAATATTAAAACTAAATTAACTGGTGACTGTCAACCAAGAAGAAAAAAGGAAAATCTGTGAATTAAAATTAATTAATTAGAAAATCAAAAATAAGTATAAGTGAATTTAGTATAAAGTTAATTAGAAAGAAAATCTTTGAATAAAATTAAAAATAAAATGGTTTAAATCCAAAAAAAAAACTAAATAAAGTTCATTAAGAAAAATCTTTGAATAAAATTAAAAATAAATTGGGTTAAGTTCAAAAAAATTAAATAATTTATAAAATAAATATGGATGAGTTAAAGAAATCTGTGCAAGATTTGACCGGTGCGGTAAATCGAATTCACGAACAGCTAAAAGTCCAAAAAATTAAATAAAGTTCATTAAGAAAAAATCTTTGAATAAAATTAAAAATAAAATGGTTTAAGTCCAAAAAGAAAATTAAATAAAGTTCATTAAGAAAAATCTTTGAATAAAATTAAAAATAAATTGGGTTAAGTTCAAAAATTAAAAAAATTATAAAATAAATATGGATGCAAGATTTGACCGGTGCGGTAAACCGAATTTACGAACAGCTAAAAAGTGTAGAAATTCGAGTTTTGTCACTCGAAAGTGCTTGTGCCGGTAATAGAGAAGTAAATAGTTCAGCTGAACCTCCCTTGGTAAGTCCAAGAACGGAGGCTGAACTGAAAGAAATTAGCCAGCTTCCCGATAACGTAAAAGGGCTTCAGGTATTTGATGGAAACCCGACACAATATGTGTCGTGGATCCATAATGTGGAATCGATTTTGAAAGACTTTCAAATCGTGAGAGGTAAGCCTATATTTAGAGCAATCATGCAGCATATAAGACAAAAAATTAGCGGTAATGCAGATACCGCATTGATCTCATACAACATATTCGATGACGACTGGAATGAAATAAAGAGATGTCTCTCTCTGCACTATGCAGATAAAAGAGACATCAGAACCCTCGAACACCAGTTAAGCCAACTGTCACAGAAGGGATCGAAAATCGATGAGTTTTATGCCACCGTAAACCATCAATTTTCTTTAATTATAAATAAAATTAAAACAGAAACTTATTCACAGGATACTGTGAATGCATTAGTCGAAACTCATCGTAACCGCGCGCTAGACGTTTTTGTGCGTGGCTTATCTGGAGACTTATTACGAATGCTGATAATCCAGAAGCCGAAAACGCTACCCAAAGCTTATACGGCTTGTCTAGAAATCCA
This sequence comes from Platycheirus rosarum, assembly GCA_963971375.1. NCBI lineage: Eukaryota > Metazoa > Arthropoda > Insecta > Diptera > Syrphidae > Platycheirus > Platycheirus rosarum. The sequence goes on along the minus strand of OZ020509.1, from coordinate 54,999,777 downwards.
AAACATGAATTTTAGAAGCAACACTATACACAACCATAGTTTGCCAAATTCAATTACTTTCCCAATTAATCAATCGTTTAGATTAATGAACGGAAGACCAAATGAGATGAGGCCTGCGATGCCACCGAAAAAATTTGTGCGTGCTGGCTCATCTCAAAATTATCGCAACGATAATCCTCCACCCCGGCCAACAGGCCCTAAACCGCACGAAAGAATGGAACTGGGTTCTGTTCAATCCAGACAGGTCGATTATATCAATCGTCCTCGGAATGGGAATCCATTCAAAAGAAGTGCCAGATCAGAGGGTTTCCGCCCTAACTTCTCTAAGCAGCAAAGGCTGTACAATACAGAATTATACGAACGAGAAAGCTGCACTGATGAGTATCTTCAAGCAGCCGAAGACCATGTCGAGGACACTGTTGAGGACACCCTAAATTTTATGACGGGCGCCTCTAAAGCGTTCCATATATAGAATACATAACACGAGAGGGCACCAAATTGAAATTTCTAATCGATACTGGTGCCAATAAATTTTTATAAGTGAATCGATTAACCAACAAACTACCTATTTAACTAAACCATTTCTTGTACGTTGCGCTGCCGGGAATATAGCTATTAACCAAAAGGTTTCCGGTAGGTTTTTCGAAAAAGCAGGTAATGATACGCTCTTAAAATTTTACGTCCTACCAGGACTAGTTTCATTTGACGGGATAGTTGGCGATGACACGTTGAGGGAATTAGAAGCGGTAATAGACCGAAAAGAGAACACCCTCACACTCAAACCAGGTGTTGTCATCCCCTTAAAAGCCCGAGTTTCTGCTCAAATAAATGCAGTTTTGGATGAAACTCTTCATAAACGTGTCAAGGTAAAAATTCGTGAGATCATTGGCCGGTACGAACTAATTTTCGGACCAATTAATACAAGCGAAGTGATCCGAACGAATGTTAGAGCTGAGATAAAAACAAATACGAGCGAACCTGTCTACACAAAAAGCTATCCATACCCCGCGTGTATGAGGGAGGTCGTCGACAAGGAAATTAAAAGTTTACTCGAAGAAGGGACAATTCGTCCTTCAAATAGTCCTTATAACTCGCCGATATGGGTCGTTCCCAAGAAACCCAAACCAAAAGCAATATCGGGTAGTAATAGACTACAAACGCCTGAACGGCATAACGATCGCCGACACGTATCAAGCAAGCAAGCTTAGGCAAGGCCAAATATTTCACGACCTTAGACCTCACTTCCGGTTTTCATCAAATTCCGATGAAACCAAGTGACGTACAGAAAACAGCCTTCTCCACGATGAATGGGAAGTTTGAGTTTCTGAGGTTACCTTTCGGTCTAAAGAACGCCCCAGCGATCTTCCAACGAATGATCGACGATGTTCTGAAGGAATATATTGGCCGAATATGCTATGTCTATATCGACGACATTATCGTGTTCAGTCAAAGTGAGGAAGACCACCTGAAGAACGTTGAAACTATATTCGAACGAATCCGGGCAGTAAACTTAAAAGTTAATTTAGAAAAAACACAATTCATGAAGACGCAGGTTGAATTCCTCGGTTACGTCATTACCCCTGAAGGCATACAGCCTGATCCGAGTAAAGTGTCAGCCATACAAGTCATCTCACCTCCTGAGACTTTGAAAGACCTGAAAAGATTTTTAGGACTCACATCCTATTACAGGAAATTTATACGCGATTATGCGAAAGTGGCAAAACCTTTGACCATCTTGACTAGAGGAGAACACGCACAGCTAAGGGCTAACGAATCTAAACGTATCCCAGTTAGGCTCAATGACGAAGCTTTACAAGCATTTACGGATCTGAAAACATTATTAACATCATCTGAAGTCCTTGCCTTTCCGGACTTTGAAAAGGCCTTCAATCTTACTACTGATGCGTCAAATTATGCGATAGGAGCCGTCCTTTCTCAGGGTGAATGGGGAAAGGATCGACCGATTGCCTACATTTCTAAATCCCTTAGTAAAACAGAGGAGGGATATGCCACAAATGAAAAAGAGATGTTGGCAATTGTCTGGGCACTTGATAATCTCCGTTCATATCTCTATGGAGCAAGAAAGATTCGAATATATACGGACCATCAACCTTTGACTTCATTAGGAAACAGAAACCATAATGCTAAGTTAAAGCGCTGGAAGGCTCGTATAGAAGAGTACAACTGCGAGCTTATCTACAAACCGGGAAAATCCAATGTAGTCGCAGATGCTCTATCAAGGTAAAAGACTGAGGTCAACCACTTGACCGATTCAGAACACACTGAGACGGCTCAAAGTGACACGTTAACTGTGAGCGAATCTACCGAATCCGCTGCTGAAACTGTTGCAGCGATGCTGCTACTGTCGATGCAGATGAGACTGAGAATGGAGAGGTCACCGAAACTGCAGAAGAAGCTCATTCATGTAGTTCAACTTCTCATAGTGCCGATCAAGACAGTACAGATCTAATTCCACATGTAGAAGCCCCTATCAACGTTTTTCGTAATCAGATTATTGTTAAGGTAGGTAAAGGTTTAGAGGTTCAAGAACAACCTCATCCGGGATATTTTCGTTTTTATACCGCGAATCCCGAACCAAATAAGGAAAATCTAACAACTTTATTGAAAGAAAAACTGAATCCTAATGTTGTAAATGGAATAAAGATTCCAGAAAATTACCTGACATTGCTGCAACATGTGTACTTAGACAACTTTACGAGATATCGACTAAGGATAACTCAAAGGGTAGTTGAGGATGTTAGGAATGAAAATAGAATATGCGAATTGATAATGACGGAACACAAAAGGGCTCATAGAAATCCTCGCGAGAACAAAGAGCAGCTTCTCGAAAATTATTATTTTCCAAGGATGAATAGCCTCATTAAAAAATACACAAAGTCATGCGAGGTTTGTAATACTAACAAATACGATAGATATCCTATTAACCCAGAATTTCAATCAACCCACATACCTTCCTATCCCTGTCAAATCTTACATTTAGATATTTTAGAAATCCAAAATGAAAAATTCATTAGCTGTATCGACAAATTTTCTGAATTTGCAAAGCTATTCCACATTAAAAATAGATCTGTATTACATCTCCGAGAAAAGATAATCAAAATCCTCCATTACTTTACAGCTCCTGAAATCCTTGTCACCCTTGTTTCTTGAGTCCTATCATTATCAATTTCATAAAAGAACTAGGTATAAAAATTTATAACACGCCTGTGCGTAGGTCAGAGGTCAATGGTCAAGTGGAAAGATTTCACTCGACAATCTTAGAAATATTTCGATGTCTCAAACAAGAACACAAGGACCTTCGACTCTAAGGAATTGCTTAGTATTGCGGTCGATAGGTACAATAGAACAATCCACTCTGTTACCAAAAGAAAGCCAAGCGACATATTTTTTGAAAGAACTCAGAAATTCAATTACTAAAATTATCTAGATTTCCGCACCAAGGTCAACAAAGAATTGAAACATGAAATTAAAAAAAGAAGCAAATCTCTACAGAAATAAGAAAAGAACTCATCCCAAAAGTTACAAAAAAGGCGATGTTATTTATACAGCCTCAAAGGGCATTAAAGCCAAAAATAAGCCTCTTTTCCGAAAAGAAATAGTGGCAAAAGATAATAAAGTAACTGTCATCACTTCAACTGGCAGAAAAGTGCATAAGGCACACATCAAAAATATATATATAAAAAAAAAAAAAAAAAAAAAGGAAATATTATCTTCTGATTTATTATTCCTTGCATCATAGTTTAATTATATGCTTACTTCTTATTGTAAAGATGAAAATCATATTCCAATTGATATTGAAATTTTTGAAGAAATTGACTGCAATAATATCTTTATTAATTTTCCTTACATACCTATACTTATATACATTTAATTATTGCACTAGGTTTAGAAACCTGCATGGATACAAAAAATGTACTTGCTATAAACGTTTAAATTAAACCATTGTTTATTAGCTTAAGCATAATTTTTCGAATATTACCAATAAAATTACAGACTGAACTGCCTAATCTACCCATCAACAGCCCAGGGTTTACAATTGTTCGAGTATACGGCACCACTTGTTTCCATCAAAGAGCGCAAGGCCTGGATAATCAACGGCAACTTTAATCTTGTCCATGTCATCGACCTAAGCCAATTCGAGCGTCAACTATATGAGGTCTCAGACTCCGTAAAAAAGAATTTTAGAGACATAGATAGAAAACAGCTAATTAACTTCACCTGACTCAAATAACCGATCGCATCAACCTTCTGAAGGCAAAACCAGTGAGAAGACAGAGATCCATAGAATGGATCGGTTCAGCATTAAAATGGGTTGCAGGAAATCCAGACGCAGCTGATTGGAACAAAATCCTAGAAAGTCAGCAGGAAATCGTACAAAACAATAACCAACAATACAAAGTGAATGAGAAAGTTTTCAGTGTGATAGAAGACATGACTAGAAAACTTAACTGGGTTATCGACAATTCCAACCATGAGATAATGGTGGCAGATGTTCAAAAGTTCGAACAGGACATCCTTCAACAGGTCTTGCTAATAAAACAGGAAGTAAATGAAATTGTAAGAGCCTGCCAGATGGCAAAAAGCGGCATTGTTAACACGAACTTATTAAACCACGATGAAATTAACATGCTGATAAACGAGTTCGGGACGCTCCCATATGAGAACGAGATTGAGGCGATAGATATTGGAACTCCATCAATTTACTCCAACAATTCAATGCTTTTGTATATCCTGTCAATTCCGAAGGTGAGGAAAGATGACTACAACTTGCTCCTCGTTAGACCTTCTGTCTTCAATGCAAAGCAAGTGAACATCGAATTCAACAAAGTACTAATCAATCAAGAGGAAACCTATTGGATAATGGAAAGTTGTCTTACCATAAACAATTCAACGGTCTGCAGAGAAGAAGCACTCGAGAAAATCCCAGAGGATCAGCTTATCTAGACTGCTGAAGGGTGGTCGTGCAAGCTGTACTTATCAGACAATACCAGCGAAATTATTGAACTTATCCAAGAGGATACCATTTTCCTAACGAACTTCAATGGTAAATTATCGTCGAAAAGCACCACACAGAATTTATCAGGAACCTTTATTGTGCGACTAAATAACGAAACCGTTCAAATTAAGAATAGGACATTTACGAGTTCGAGTTCTACGTTCCTGCAAGCCTTACCACCAATCATGTCCAACATCACAAATCAAGGGCATAAAGTGGACGTGCAATTTGTGCACAGCCTGAGTCTTCAGAATATAGAGCGCCTAAGAAACCTGACAGAAAAGGTGCAGATATCCTCGGTATCGGATGCTGTTTTACTCTTGTTGCTAATTGCACTTGCATGGATCGTATGGCGGAAAATAAGCGAAAGGCTTAATCTTCCAACAATTAGATTACCGCAGGAAACGTCACCTAAAAATTAGAAGTTCTTAAACCGCCAGATACTGACGTCACTGATCTACGAGACATAGATTTTCGAGGGGTGAGTAGTTAACACGAGCCAGCGAGGTGAGTTAACACGAGCCAACGAAGTGACCTCGGATATGCGATACTATTGGATGTCGTTGAACCAAGCCATTCCATGGGAACTTGCTGACGAGAGCATTATGCAGCTCATGGTTGCAACGGAAACGCATAGGATTCAAATTCCATATTCCCACCGCCAGGTTGGCGATTTAAGCTTGATCAGCAGTATTGGCTAGGCAAGGATATACAGATAGGTGGATTGGGAAGTTAGTCTTTGGACGGGTTTGATAGAATTAAGTTGTCGAGGACAAAGTATTAAAACTAAGTGATTGCATATTGAAATAAAGTGTAAAATTCAGAAGTAAAGAAGAGAGTTTATTTTTAATACGAACAGTTGGGCCAACTTATGTTGGCGTTCGGTTTTGTTTGTTTTTCAAGGAACGCAGTTCCTTAAGTGTCGCACTTATCATAAAAGTGGAATTTGTTTTTTTTTTTAATACCAACGCAGCACACACCTGATGGGACAAGTTTAAGTTTCAAAGGATTATCGAAAAACCTTGTTGAAAAGAACCGGTGTGAAAATAAAAAAGTCGCTGAAAATTATTTCGGCATTAATCTCGGGATATAAAAACAAACCATTAAAAAAAAAAAAAACTTTCGAAGGTTAATCGAAAAAATAATTTTTTTTGTGTTGTGCGACATCGGCGAAGCAAATTATTTACAAAAAAAGTTTCGAAGGCTTATCGAAAAAATACGGGACATCAGTGTGTGTGAAAAAAAAATATATAAAAACATCAGATCATTGAAGAAGACCAGCACGAACAAATTATCAGGCTCTAAACACAATGAATATATTTTTGCTCATGTGTCTATACAACATATGATGCATATCTCACATTATATTATACATGTAGTACCAGGGTTGCTTAGGGGATAAAAAATGGACATACCAGATAACACCATGAGCTACAATATATCAATTATCTAACAAGGGTATCAGTTATTATTATTATAAGTCAAATATATTGAATTTCAGTTGATAAATGTCCAGAATCCCAAAAAACAATCCCTACCCAATAAGTAAAAAGAAGATCTTAAACGCCAATAATTTTAAGATAGACAATTTAAATAATATATTATTAGATTATAATAATTCAAAGAATACAGTAGAAACAAATAAAACTGATTTAAATATTGAAAAATCTTATACACTCTTAGATATTAACAATAGGAACTTATCCGCAAATAGTAGCTTAGAAATTAGCATAATGGAAAACGGCAGTGACACAACAGCAGCAGCCGAAGCCGCTTCATTAGCCGCAGAAGCTACAATCAACCTCTTAAATTCACTTAAGAGTTCCTCAAATAGTAAAGGATATCCCAACTTTCGATGGAAATCCAAGGCTGCTCTTCGAGTTCATTAGAAACATAGAAGAAATATTGTCACTGCCTAAGCCAATCGATGGCACAAATTTAGGCCGGGTTATACTGCGAGCCATCAGAAATAAAGTCACTGGTCCAGCCAATGCGTTCTTAAACGTTTATGGGACCACATTATCTTGTTTCCAATTAAAGATAACCTCATTAACCACTATTCAGATAAACGTAATGAGACTTCTCTCATACGTGATCTGCATAATATTAAACAACAAAATAAAACTAGAGAAAAATACTACAGTGAAGTCATTCAAATCCAAGCAGCCATGATAAATCATGTACAAATCCACGAAAAAGAAACAAGTGTTATTTCTGCTAAAAATAGCCTATACATAGAAATGTGCTTAAGCACATTTTTAACAGGGCTCAGATAACCACTTGGTTTCACTGTAAGAGCCATGAGCCTTCAAGTCTCTCGGAAGCCTTTGTGTATTGCACAAAGGAACAGAATATATCCTATTTGAAACACGAATCCCAACCCATTGTTTTTAATCAGCAAAGACACTTTCCACCTAACAACCGTTACGCTAATACACGGTTTCCTCAGTTAAGACAAGGCCCCCAACTGGCACAAAATTATCAATTTATGCAAAACCCACAATTTAGGCAAAATCATCAAGTATTCCCTAAACAAGACCAACAAAACGACAACCCTTTCAATAGACCTTTTAAAACCGGTTCCGGACAATTTTCCAATAGGCAGAAATTACCTCCCCCTGAACCAATGGAAGCCAGCACGGCGCAGGGGCATAAGACCCAGGGAACTTAGCCCCAATTAAAAAAATTGGGCTTTATGACCCACTCTGGTGGGTCATAAAGCCCAAACAAAAATGTTGGGGGTTATGTCCCAACACTTTAAAATTAAGACATTATACATATATCTTAAACCATTTCAAGAAGAAAAATTTCGATTCGAATCGATTCGAATACTCGATCCGCTGGTGCTAATTGGGGGAAATTTCTCTATGTAGGCTACCAATCAAATCTATATGAGCCTATTTACCTACTCTTCGAACGGGTTACTTGTAATTTTTTATGATTCTATGTATCGTTTGCTCCCATTCCAAATTGCAACTCAATTTTTTTTTTATAATTTTAACAATATGAAAGCATTGAAAGTGCCGTTATTTTTCTTATCTTCGCTTTGCTACAGCCTACAGATCTTTTTGCCAGTTGTCATTCGCAATCGCTTAAGAATGGATAGTGAACCAAGCACAAGTGCAGGAATTATTGATTTCGAGTTTTTGCCGGGTTTTAGAAAAAACAGTCAACTTTTACATATAAAAAGTGAAAAGCAATTATATGCTGTGAAGACTTCGTTTAAAGCAAATATTAAACACTATACGTGTTACGTTAGAACATGCAAGGCGAGAGTAAAGTTTGACAGTGTTCTAAATAAAATAATTACTTGCAATAATGCCGTCCACCCCCACCCCGACCAAACGGACACAATAAAAAAATGGCATTCTTAAATTCGGTAAAAAATGATTGCAGTGCTCCGAACAAAAGGAAAACAACTGCAAAAGAAATTTTTGATCAAAAACGATTAAAAATGTCTGATTCCGCGCATTTGGTAACAAAATAAAAAGTGCCCATTTACCGAAACAGCCACGGAATTTCGGGGAAGTCAAAGCAGCGTTTTCAAATAGCGATGTTTTGTCAAGCTATGGAATGTCGAAATACGACAAACAAAAACAATTTTATAGGCACACCATCCTAGAAAAAAATTTCAGCTATACTATTTTCTTAGTTCCGAAGATAGTGGAGCTAATTGAAATCCAATTGCCTCAATCGGAAAGGCACTTTTTGATTGACGGAACTTTTAGTGTGCTACCTTCATGCGGATGCAAGCAATTAATAATCATATACATTGCTCATGCCGAACACGTACGTACATATGTATATGATAAATGTAAACACGCGATGCTTAGGATTTTATGTTAATCAAGTTCTCTAAAACTAGAATAGTATAAGTTTGTATGTAAGTTTCTGTTTGTTTTTAAATTATCAAGAAAGTCAAATTGTATTAAATTGGAAACAATTAGAATATTATCTTTTCTTATTATATTGTTTTCTCCGATAATTTTTTTGTGAAATAAGAAAAGATAATATTCTAATTGTTTCCAACTCAATACAATTTAGCTTTCTTGATAATTTAAAAACAAACAGAAACTTACATACATACATACATACATACAAATCTCAAAACGGATAATTTTTTTCTTTTTTCAAAACTCAAATAATATATGCATGGCATATAGGCATTGATCCAAGACAGATATTTTTCTATTTGTAGGTATATCCTTTTCTCTTCTCTCTAATGAATAGCAAGTTAGAAGAAATGTATGTGCATATGTTCCAATTCATTGAGGCCAACTTGTTCAATTTCCGACCGTCTTCATTTACAACTGACTTTGAGCAGGGCCTGCGAAATGGAATTCAAAAAGTATACCCACAGGCTGAAATAAGGGGCTGCTGGTTCCATTTTATAAGAGCAATTAAGAGAAAAGCTTTTCGAAAACAAAATTTTCTATCGATTATAAGAAAAGACAAAGAGAGCCGCAACACCTTTTATAAGTTCTTCGTTGTTCCTTTACTAAAGCCTTCATTAATTGAGGAAGTGTTCAACATACTACAAATTTCAGCTTCGAAATATGAATACTTTGAAGATTTCATTAAGTATTTTAAGAGACAATGGGTTTCAAAGGTAGTTTGACTAAAACAATATTCAATATACATATATGCAAATGCATTTTTCTTTACAGGATCTATCTAAACAGTTTTCAATTTTTAAGAAGCCTATGCGAACAACTAGCTTACTAGAGTCGTATAACCAAAAATTAAGCAAAATTTTGCCAAAACATGGCAATTTCTTTACATTTTGTGACATTTTGTTGAATGAAGAGTTCAAAACCACGGTCGACTTTTCTTCGTCACTAGATGGAGAAACATGGAATATGTTTGAGCGCCCGAAACTAAAGTTCGAAAAAAGGAACGAATTCATCGACAGCCTAACAAAAAAACTGGAAATGGGAAGGATAACTCTTAGTGAGTTCATAAATCAAATGACCTCAAAATTATATGGTTTTTCTAGCCGAAACTTTGATTTATGTGATGAACAGTCAGCTGATTCAAGTGACAACGATGAAAATGTTGTGGACGTCATAGCCGGTGCACAAATCAATGACACTCTTAACTGCACAATTTGTTTCGAGAATCTGCGGGATGTTTTGCTATTGCCATGCAAACACGTAAAAATGTGTAATATCTGTTTTTGTAAATTAAAAGATGACGCAACAGCTCGTCAAGATGAATTGCTATGTCCATTTTGTCGACAAATAATTCAAGACTCTATGCTTGTTTACCTTTAATTAAAACTGCTAGTATTACATATGTCCAGCAACATCTTGTAAGCGTTGATTAACCTTTGAATTTAATTGTTTTTATTTGTATTGAAACCATTTTTTTCTGTTTTGACTTTTTGTTTTGTTTCCTTGTTTTCAATAAATTTCAAAAATCTAAAGTTGTCTTATTTTTTCCCGAGAAGTTTTTTCTCCCTTTTACAAAAAATTGGGGTTTGAGACCCAGGTCGTGCAAAAAGAAACGGGCTTTATGACCCACCAAAGTGGGTAACAATGCCCAATTGCAGAGTGGGCCTTATGACCCACTCTGGTGGGTCTTAAAGCCCAATTTTTTAATTGGGGCTAAGTTCCCTGGGTCTTATGCCCCTGCGCCAGCCAGCACAACGTACACAAATTTTAGATCGCCAACACAGAACCCAAATAACAGAACACCGAGTAATTTTTTTAGACAACCAGGTTTCGTCAACAATAACAACCGGGAACTCCACAACATTGACGTAGAGTACCCTGCAAATCTAGAATTTCTCGAGGAAGAACACTCAAATGAACCTATTAGTAACCTTGAAAATCCATACCAAAATTTAGATCGATATTCAAATGAACAATTTCAGCATGGCCTCGACGTATTAAAAGGAACAAGCAATTTAGAAGATACAATAAATTTTCGGGAACCCGCCTCTGGGAACCCATCGGGTATATAGATGTGAATAAACACGGAAACATTTTGCCATACATAAATATTGCCTCACCTTTTGGAAGACCACTAAGGTTTTCAATCGATGCTGGTGCATCGTCGTTATTCATAAATCCTGAATTCGCCTATCCCAAACTTCAATCTCCCAATAAGCACACTGTTATAAAAACAATTTTTAAGGAACATACTATCAACAAAGATATAACGTTCCCATCCTTTACGGAATTCAAAACACATGAAACATTTAAATTTCTGATATTCAGATTCCATGGATATTTTGACGGCCTAATTGGTTTAGACATTCTCACACAACTCAAAGCCAAAATAGATTTAGAGAAACAGAAACTTATAACAGGAAATTCCAGCATCCCTCTTCTTTTTAAACCTAACTTCACGTCTTCTTAATATTCCATTCCGCCACTTTCAAAATTAATCTGTCGTTTCCCCGTTCACACACAAAATGGTAATATTCTTATAAAACAAATCGAAATAAAACCAAAAGCATATATCTCAGAAGGTATCTATACCGCAAAAGATTGGTACAGTACCCTTGAAATCACAAATGCTTCAAATGAAGAACAAACCATTCTGTTTGAACAACCCATCAAAGTTCTCCAGTATTCAAACAAAGAATACTGCGAGGATAATTTATCTGAAGCATATCCACACCCTCAAGATGAACAAACTGGAGATTTAAAAATAATAGAATCACTTAGGTTTGACCACTTAAACCCAGAAGAAAAACAAAAAAATAATCAAACTCTGCAAACAATTCGAAGATATTTTTTCCAGCAAGGTCAATCGCTTTCTTTCACCAATGCGGTTAAACATAAGATACCGACACGGGAAGATATCCCAGTATACACCAAATCCTACAGATATCCGTTCATACACAAAATGGAAGTACATTAACAAATCCAAGACCTGCTTAGACAAGGAATAATTAGACCAAGTCATTCACCTTGGAGCTCTCCGGTTTGGGTAGTTCCAAAAGGAAAGGATGTACCAACAAAGAAACGCCTCGTCATTGATTTTCGTCGTCTCAACGAAAAAACTGTAAGCGATAAATATCCACTCCCGAACATTACGGAGATTTTGGATAAATTAGGGAAATGCAAGTATTTCTCAACTTTGGACCTTGCCAGCGGGTTCCACCAGATTGAAATGAACCCAAGTGATATATCCAAAACCGCATTCACAGTTGAAGGCGGACATTACGAATTTGTTAGAATGCCTTTTGGCCTTAAAAATGCGCCATCAACATTCCAACGTGTGATGGACCACGTCCTTAACGGACTCGTTGATAAAATCTGCTTGGTCTACTTGGATGACATAATCATCTTTTCTACTTCCCTGCAAGAACATATAGAGAATCTAAGAAAGGTATTTTCAAGATTGAGAGAATTCAACTTCAAAGTTCAATTAGAAAAAAACAGAGTTTCTTCATAAAGAAACAGCGTTTCTTGGTCATATCATTGGAAGGGACGGAGTAAAACCCAACCCTGAAAAAATCGCAGCAGTAAACAAATTTCCAATCCCAAAGACACAAAAAGAAATTAAGTCATTCTTAGGGCTCTTAGGGTATTATCGCAAATTCATCAAAGACTTTGCGAAACTCACGAAACCTCTAACAGAATGTCTCAAGAAAGGAAAAACAATTGACCTTAACTATAGATACATTACAGCTTACGAAATGTGTAAGGAACTTTTGATTAATGACCCTATCCTACAATATCCCGATTTTTCGCAGCCATTTATTTTCACCACCGACGACAGCAATTTCGCGATAGGCGCAATACTATCCCAAGGCACCATAGGTTGCGGTAAGCTGATCTGTTTCTCTAGCAGAACTGCGTGCATTTCAGGATCTAAAGGACGTGCTTACTTCATCCAAAGTTTTGGCATTCCCTGACTTTGAAAAAACATTTAACCTGACCACAGACGCTTCAGATTATGCGATCGGAGCTGTTTTATCTTAAGAACACTCGGGCCTCGACAAGCCAATTGGTTTCATCTCTAGGTCACTAAACAAGACCGAAGAGAATTTTGCAACCAATGAAAAAGAAATGTTGGTTATTGTTTGGACTCTTGATACCCTTCGTTCCTACGTCTATGGGGCGAAAAAGATACGTATTCACACTGATCATCAACCACTGACCTTTGCGTTAGGGAACCGTAATTTTAACGCTAAGCTTAAGAGATGAAAATCCCGGATAGAAGAACACAACTCTGAATTGGTTTACAAACCAGGTAAATCTAACATAGTTGCGGATGCTCTATCAAGGCCTAACACCGAGGTTAATCACTTGGTTGACTCAGCTAACGTTGAGACTTCACAAGGTTCTAACATCGGGGAACAAGGTTCTAACATCAGGGAACAAGGTTCGGTGACCGATACGGCTGGTGAAGGTCATGAGGGTGAAAATAACAGGTCTATGACGGAAACAGCAAGCGAAGAAAGATCGTCTATAGGCACCATGCATAGTGCTGATCAAGACAGCACAGATCTGATTCCTTATATAGAAGCTCCGGTAAATGTTTTTCGCAACCAAATAGTTGTACAAATTGGGAAAGGCTTAGAAGCTCACGAAGAACCTCATCCTGGCTACTTCCTTCACTATGTGGCAATACAGAACCTTGCGAAAGAAGATCTTGTTAGTATACTTAAGGCTAGATTGAGACCTATGATTATAAATGGGATAAAAATACCTGAATCTCAAATAGCCCTCCTTCAAGAAAACTATCTCGAAAACTTTGTGACTTATAAACTTCGCATTCGAGGAAAAATAAGGAACAACTTTTGGAGAAGTATTATTTTCCAAAGATGTATAGTCTTATTAGAAACTATACCACCACATGTGAGATACGCAAACTTAATAAATACGATAGACACCCTGCTAGCCCTGAATTACAGGCAACACCTACTCCCTCTTAACCTTGTGAAATCCTACATTTGGATATTGTGGAAATCCAAAACGAGAAATTTATAAATAAGACAAATTTTCGAAATTTGGTAAATTATTTCACATCAAAAACCGATCAGTCCTTCACCTAAGGGATAAGATTACTAAAATTTTGCACTATTTTACAGTTCCTAAAATTTTGGTGACTCAATTTCATAAACATGCTTAGTATAAAATTGTACTATACACCCGTCCATCGTAGTGAAGTAAATGGACAAGTGGAAAGACTTCATTCCACAATATTAGAAATTTTTAGATGTCTGAAGGCAGAATATAAGGGTCTACGATTTAAAGAGTTAATTAACATAGCCGTAGATACATATAATAATTTTATTGATTCGGTAACAGGAAAAAAACCATCCGATATATTTTTTAACAGATATCAAAGAATTAATTACCAAGACTTAGTTGACTTTCGTGGAAAAGTAAACAGGGAATTAAGGGGTGAAATTATGAGAAAACAGAAAAACAACAATGCTAAAAGAAACGAAACCGATTCAAACCTAAAATATATAAGAAAGGCGATATTGTTTACGCAATGATCAAAGGTATCCAAGCGAAGAACAAACCCAAAATTGTAGAAAAAGATAATAAAGTGACAATAACTACATCAGGTGGACGAAAGATTCACAAAATTCATTTAAAAAATGTTTGAAACTTATAAATAAAAATGAGTAAAAAAAAGGGTGTATGCACAGCACAGCGCGTTAACAATGCACCTGTCATAATTCCCTTAATATAAAAAAGAAAACACTCATTGTATATTAAAAATTGAGTTACATTATATAAACGAACAAAGAAAATATAGAAAATGTTAATCATTATTATTTTTTTGTGGACTAAGATTAATTACATTATAAAAATCTAATCCTTAAGTATTTTATACGTGCTCCCCTTATCATAAGAATTTAAATGGTTATTAAAGTAATGGTGACACAATCACTTGCTTCTTTTTTCATTTACTGAAATTCCACTCTTGCATCACAATATCTTACCTTACGCTAAGGTTCCATTTACCATGAATATGGAATTTTTTTTCTTTTATTTCTATACGTATTCCCAGATTAACCTTCAGTGCTGTGGCCCAAGCACTGCAAATTTTCAACTATACGGCACCGATAGTCTCCTTGAAAGAAGGGAAAGGATGGATTGTAGATGGTAGCTTCAAATTGGTACATACCATCGATCTATCCGAATTTCAAAACCTTGTGGATGGTGTGAGTGACGTCATTAAAAATAAAACTAAGGATGAAGATAAGAAACGCGTGCTAGAGTTTCATTTGCGGCAGATAAAGGATCGCCTCAATTTACTCAAGAGTAAATCACAGAGGAAAACGAGGTCAATCGACTAGATTGGTACAGCCTAGAAATGGGTAGCTGGAAGTCCCGATGCAACGGACTGGAATGAAATCTTGAAAAGTCAAGAAGAAATCATCGAAAACCACCAATATAAAATTAATGAGAAACTCTTTGGGATCACAAAGGACATCACGCAAAAGATCAATTAGGTGATTGACAGAATATCAAGGACACCTTAGATGAGATCATTGCTGTTAAGAGTGAGATAAATGAGATTGTCCGAGCTTGCCAAATAGCTAAAAGTGAATTGATTAATACGAATCTTCTTGATACTGAAGAGATCAATCTAATTATTAATGAAATGGAGGCACTACCTTATGCTAATGAAATAGAGGCCATTGAGTACGGTACGCCGTCGATTTTCACAAATGGATCCATGCTGCTCTATATTATTTCAATGCCGAAAGTAGGAACCGAAGAATATAACCTGCTAATAACAAGACCATCAGTTATCGAAGGGAAGCAAATAGATCTGAAATTCAAGAGGACAAAAAGGACAAATTACTCGAGAAGGTACCTGAAGAAACCTGTGTAGCCCGTTTACTGAAAGGGGGACACAGCTTGTACATTCCAAACGAACAAAGAGGAGGTCATCGAGTTAAATAAAGAAGACACTATTTTTGTAACCAATTTCAAGGGTGATTTATTTTCTAACAATATTTCAAGACCTCTTTCGGGTACTTACATAATTCAATTTGTTAACGAGACTATACAATTGAAGGACAGGACGTTTTGCAGCTCTATGGTTACATCCTTACAAGCATTACCCCCAGTGTTAATCAACATAACCAGTCGTGATAGCCAGATCGATTTAGGACTTGTGCATGACCTTTGCGTCCAAAACACAGAGCGTCTAAGTAACCCAACCCAAAAGTTTAAAATCTCAATACTTACAGAAGCCGTCGTCCTTGTTTCAGTGGTACTTGTCGTTTTAACTATTTGGCGAAAGATTTATGCCAAACCAAAGTTTTCTATAATCTTATCACCTAACCTACAAGTCAGAGTCTAATTATGACGTCACTCAAGATCTACGGGTCGTAGATTTTCAAAGGGGGAGAGTTATCACCACCCAATACACTGCGCCTTAAAATAATCACCATCCAATGCAGCCTGCCTTAGACACGCGCAAACCCGATTCCAGCTGAGTCAACATTTATTGCAGTTCACACGAATGTGACAGGGCATTGGCCTATAACAATGAATGCACCGGATACCTGATCCGCTATTGCATTATATTATTAGTCAGCAATAATTTCATGGGAACCAATGCCTGGACAGGCAACTGGACTTTAGTTTTAAGTAAAGTTGAATCAATTGTATTCCTACCTCGATTGTAATCGGACGTGTTTAAATTAAACATATTTTCAAAAATGAATTTCTTGTCTTTTATTAAGAGTTTAAGTAAGTTGAACCGTTGGGCCGGCCTTCGGGCCGGCGTTCGGGTATTTTTTGATAATATCCTGGGCAGGATATTTAACTTTAATATTATTATTATTATTATTACTATTGTCATTATTATCATTATTATTATTATTATTATTATTAATATTATTATTATTAATATTATTATTTTTATTATTATTATTATTTTTATTATTATTATTATTATCATTATTATTATTATTATTATTATTATTTTTCTTATTATTATTATTATTATAATGAGACAGAACGCTCTATTGAGTGTAGATCGCTGTTACCATGGGAACACAGCAATCATTCTGATCTCTTAAAATTATAAAATTTTAAACAACCACTATTCCACTATACCCATGGGAACATAGTTGGAGATCGAAATAGAACTGAAGGACATGAAAGTGAAGTCAATCGTGCCCGTAGCAGGTCGCGTGCGACCGGAAAGGACCAACACGATCCTTCCTAAGCCTGTTTCTATCTTAACCGATATTTGTTCAATCTTTTTTTAGATATTACTGGATAAATTCGATTCGCTATTTTAATATGAAAACAGCCTTGGTGTGAGTGCAGAAAAAATATAAAAAGAATTTTAATTAAAAATATATTGTTTAAAATATTAACGTCACTAAGCGCATCAAAAAATTGTGTTAAAATTATACCCGGAGCCACAGTGTAAAACCTAAAGAATCTCATATTAAAACCAAGTGTAATATCGTAAAAATAATACCAGGAGCCACAGTGCAAAACCTGAAGAATCTTATATTAAAACCAAGTGTAATATTGTAAAAATAATACCAGGAGCCACAGTGCAAAACCTGAAGAATCTTTTATTTAAAACAAGTGTTCTATTTTTAAAATAATACCAGGAGCCAAAGTGCAAAATCTGAGGAATCTATAATATTAAAATCCAGTGTAAAATTCTAAAATCAAGGAAATTAATTATTGCTGAAAGGAGACATATTTTAAAAATCGTGAAAAAATAACACCGGAAGCCACAGTTCGATATCCGAAGAATCAAATATTAAAGCCCTCACGATCACGGCTTTGAGAGGAGCAGTTAATCAAATTCTTGAACAGCTGAAAGCGTTGGAGACACGCATTGCAACTGTTGAAAGGCGTCTTCAGGTGACTGCAGTGATAGCGCCGCCGCATCAGTTATCACTGATGATTAATAAAATAAAAACCGAGTCTTATGCTCAGGAGACTGACTGCGCTAGTTGAGACTTACATGAATCGCGCGTTGGACGTTTTCATCCGAGGCCTTAACGGCGATTTTGATTTGATTATGTCCAAAAGCCGAGAACTCACCCTGAAGTATATTAAGCTTGTTTAGATATTCAAAACCTGAATTATAGGAGCCACAGCATTCACATGCCGGCTGCATCCAACACGATTACAAGTCCGATAAACCAAGGATTCCGACAAGGCATGCGGATCTTGCCGTTTAGGAAGTTCAATAATTTCACGGCTGGAAGAGAAAGACCCTTCCAGTCGAATAACCAAAGGATGAAAAAATGGATGTCTTTGTACAGTCGCATCGAGTGAACTATATGAATCACCCACAGAGATCGAACCAGTGCAAAAGAAGGGCAAGATCTGAAAATTATCGGCAATCCGATAATTATATTCGGAAGCAACAAAGGTTGTTCAATATTGAACCAAAAAATGATCAATCAATCAAGGCAATCCATCAATATAATGAAGTTGCTGAAGAAGAAGTCGGCGATGAAATAAATTTTATGACGGGTGCCCATCTAGCGTACCATACATAGAGTATGGTAGACGGGATGGGGAAACCCTTAAATTCCTTGTTGACACAGCAGCAAATAAAAACTTCATTAAAACTTCCCTATCAAAAAACAGTTCCGAAATTTCTAAGCCCTTCAACGTTCATTCTGCAGCGGGTAACATTAAAATAACTAACAAGTTAACTGGGCGTTTTTTCGAAAATGCCAGTAACAATACCCTTCTAACATTTTATGTCCTACCAGGCCTGTCTTCCTTTGATGGCATCATATGCGACGACACATTAAAGGAGTTAGAGGCGATAATTGGCAGAAAAACCAATGTTCTTACCCTTAAACCTGGAATCAAAATCCCTCTGTGAAAAAAATTGTCACAAGAAATTAATATCACTCTAGATACGAATCTTCCTGAGGACATAATGAATCGCCTTATAGTTCTAATAGAAAGATATAACTCCGTTTTCGGACCTATATCTGATAGTGAATTAATTAATACTGCAGTAAAAGCTGAAATTAAAACCAATAATGATGAACCTATATACACGAAAAGTTACCATACATAGGCAAAATATTTTACGTTTACATTAAAAGACGTAATTGTCTTTGGAAATAACAAGAAAGATCATTTAAACAACATTAAAACAATCTTCTCAATGTTGCACGAGGTAAACTTAAAGGTTAATCTGGAGAAAACTAACTTCATGAAAACTGAGGTGGAATTCCTTGGTTATGTTATAACCCCTGTGTTGTGTATACATAAAATCATAATGCACCTGGGCATAGTTACCTACATCCGGGCACGATTGTGAGTGGTCAGTTATCACATAATTATTTTTGTTTTAATTGATCATGTTACATATTGCCGCTGTCGATCGCTGTGCACAATGTGATTCATGAATAACAAACAAATTTTGCTAATAACTGGATGACTACATTTAATGTGTCACAGTGGCTAAAAGCATCGAATTGCACTTGAGTGGAAAGAACAGAACGTTCATTCGTTTCAAGAGGGAATTCGAATGTTTGTTGTCATTCGGGCCATCATATGTGGGTCATAGTAAAACAAATAATACATAATAATTTGGTATTGATTGAATGGGAAAGAGTGGGGGTTTGAAACCAATTAATTGTAAGATAGAATTAAGTATAAATAGCTCCGAAATTATCAGTATTAAAGCATTCATTTTTGACTCATTTAATTTCGGGTGAAAACCTTAGAAATACTATCGAGCGTTTTGTCGCTTGGATTGAAGCGGCTGGAGAGCTCAGCAAAATACTTACCAATAGGGACAATTAGAAAAACTGACAAAAATCCAACATTACAACCCCAACATAACATGGCGATCCTGCGAACCAGCGAATAAAAGAAGACAACATAACAATATAATTCAATGACATCACTAGAAGACATCAATAAAATCTTTGAGAAATGGGAAAGGTTTCTGGAATACATACCTAAACCCATAACAAGTGAGACCGGAAACGAGGCACCAATCTACACCCCGACGCCAAAATCAGCTGGCCCAAAACCTCTATCTATAGAGGAATACAATAAAAGACAAATAGAGCAAAAGGAATGCACACAGAAGATAAGAACGGCTGCAGCTACTCCTACAATAAAAAAGAAAAGAGGAGGACGAAAAAGGGCCTTTCAGAGAAAGTGTGCGGATTTGCAAAAAATCATTAATATAAGCACTGGAACCAGAAAAAAAAATTAATAGAGGAGATCAAGAAACTAAACAAAGATGGGTGGCAAGGAGTCCAAAGAAGAAATTATAAACAACAATAATGCAGCAGCGTTAAATGTTGATGTATTTAATGACGTTAGACAGTACGATATTGAATTTAAATTGCATATTATTGATCATATTAACACTATGTAAATTGAATGCTTACTATAAAAAATATTTAAGAAAACATGTATTCAAATATATAAGTAATGTATTAAAAAAAAATAGTAAATAAAAAAAATTATTATGTACATGTATACTTTTATAATAAATGGAGTTCGAAATACTAGAAAAGTTACTACAAAATCTTAAGAAGTCACCAGGTAGAACATATAGTGCCGATTATATACAAAGAACAAGCAAAGAGATCGAAAAAGCATGGACAGAATCAGTAGACAAAGCAGGCTTAAAAGACATTAAAGATTTAAAGGAAAAATTTGACAAATTAGTTGAACAGATAAATAGTTACTTAAAAAGTAAGAGCACTAGTTTAAACCTGGCAAATTTTGATTTAGTGACTGCCTCAAAGGTAATACCAGAATTCCAAGGAGATCATAAGGATCTCAATAATTTTTTAGGTTTGATTGAATTTTACAATGACACCCTTAAAAGAAACATTAATAAAGTTTATTCTAGCTACCAAGCTTGCAGAAACATTAAAAAATAAAACTCTTACTGAAAAAACACCAACAAAATTTGAAGACTTGAAAAAATACTAAAAGCTTCCTTCAAGTCTAATAAAACTGCATTTAGGTTACATAGTGACATTTCAACATGTTATCAAGGCAATCAACCAATCCAACCAATCAAAAATGAGTTCCAAATCTCTGAACAAGGGGAAAATCACATAGAAGTAATAGTAAAATAAAACGATCAGATAGGAATGACAGCTTTCAAAAATGGCCTATCAGCACCATTCAAATCAAAACTTGCAGATGCTGTACAAGTAGCATTAGAAATAGACCCAGATCGATCAAACTAAATAATGCATTTTAATAGAGTACAGAGAAGTAGATGTAACCACAGAGGTAACTTTAAGAAGAATTTCAATCGCTTTCCAAATTTTAACGCCTCCAACCAAAACAATAGTACATTTTTTTTCCAAAACAGGGGTCAGTACAGGTAGAGTATGGTAAAAACTGTGAAATAAATGGTATATCTTAAGAAAAAATACTAACTAAAGGTATAACAAACATTGATTTATTCATAGAAGATATATATATGTTTAATGTAACTGATGATGGTTTAAATTTTGCAACAGATGGAATTTTGTGTAGAGACTTTTTATTAAAATACAATTGTAAGATTGATTTTGAGACGTGTGTACTTATAATATCATTAAATGGAGAGGAAATAATATTACCAACGATTATGAATACAAGAGAAATTTACAGTTGTATTACGTTACCACTCAGATCAGAGATAATTCACGATATTAATTTAGATTTAGAAGAAGATAGTGTAATTAATGGAAAGGAAATTAGGAAGGGGATATTTTTAGCGAATTCATTAATACCGGCTATAGGAGTTAAGCATGTTAAAATTCTTAATACAACTGAAAAAGAAGTAATTCTAAAACATATATCTTTAGTAATAGAACCCATTTCTAAATATGCAATATAAAATGAAATAAAAGTAGACAATTTAGATGAGGACGCAAAAACCGAATTTTTCAAAATATGCAAGGAATTTCAGAATATATTTCACTTAAAAGCAGAAATACTAACTAAAAATATTTTTTATGAACAAAAGATAACAACAGTAGATAAAACACCAGTATACATACAAAATTACAGGCTACCTCATGCAAATTTGAATGAGATAAAAGATCAAGTTGAAAAACTAATAGATGAAGATAAAGATGACCATCTACAAGTCCGTATAACTCTCCAAATTAGCGGAGGATTTAAAAAATGAAGAAGAGATATATGAAGTAACCGAAAGGACTCAACGAAACTAATCATAGAGGAGTTTTAGAAAATTTCGAAGAGTTAAGAAACAAGTATTTCTATCCAAACCTTATACAGTATATTAATAAATATATTAATTCCTGTCAAATATGTAATGAGAATAAATATGAAAGAAAAACCAGTTAAAAAATATTTCAAAAATACCCAAACACCATTCAGACCTAATATGATAGTCCATTTAGACATCTTTCAAATACATAAAACGTACTTTCTAACAACTATTGATAAGTTTACTTTCTAACAACTATTGATAAGTTTACTAAGTTAGGTAGTGTTCATAAGATACTTGATAAAAATATGTGCACCATTAAAGTTAAATTAGAAGAAAGAATTTCATTGCTAGGTAAATCAGACATGATAGTAATGGATAATGAGTTTAATAACTGTTTGATAAGATTATTTTGTCGTGAAAGAAATATAGAATTTCACTTCACCACACCAAATTCCCACACCGGAAATTCAGACATTGAAAGATTCCATCTTTCACTTTTAGAACATATAAGAATACTAAAAAGTCAGAATAAAGACATCGATATAGAGGAACTTGTAATTAGAGCTGTAGGTTTCTATAACAATACCATCCATTCATCAACTAAAACTAAACCAATCGACTTTATTAATCGACTTGATTTAGATTTCGAAAAAATAAAAGAGTATATGCAAGATATTAAACTTACAACTATTTATAGAATTAACTCTAAACGTGAAGCCCTACCGGATTATAATAATCAAAAGAATTTTTATATTAAAAATCCAAAAGCAATTAGACAAAAAAGGCGATTAGTTAATGTAGGAGGGCGGTTAATTAACTGGATATTTGGAAACATGGATGATGAAGATAAAGATTTTATAGATAAACATTTAAAAACTTTGAGTATCAACCAACGAGAAATAATAACTAATATAAATACACAAATAAAAATAAATAATGACTTAGAAAACTATCTTTTGAATATAAAATTGTTCATACAGTCTCACCAGGAATGGTTTAAAAAAACTTATAAAGATACCATTGCACAAAATTTTAAAATAACTAAATACAATAATTTCCTAATTTCCAAATGAAAGACAAAATAGAGAAAATACAAGAAAATATCATAATGTCTAAACATGGTATAATGAATAGATTTTTCCTAACTAATGAAGAAATTGACTTTTATAATATTTATAGTAAGAAATTGAAATATTTAAAATGCAGCTTGGGATCTCAGAGAAATGAAGTAATGTTGTTTGTAATATTCATCCCAAACTTTGTAGAACAAGAATTTAAAACATTAATAATTCTGCCAACCCCAAATAAAAATTATATGCAACTTGATATTGAATTATCTAAAGTTATACAGATTAATAATGAAACTTACATCGTCAAAGAAGAAAATAATTTATCGAAAATGAAAATAGCAAATAACTGTCTTTCAAATGTGTTACAAAACAATTACACTCATTGTAAAAAAAAACCTTTAAAGAGAAGTTAATACAAGAAATTGATATTGGAAATCTATTGTTATTAAATATAGATACAGTTTTAATTACCAAATGTAACAATTATACATACCCACTAAAGGGTAATTATTTAATAAGATTTGAAAAATGTGAAATTGTTATAGAAAACTATAACATAAAACGATTTAAAAGCGAAACAAATATAATAATTCCAAATTTAAATATAGTGTCAAATAATTTGTCAGAAACTTTACCAACTTTCAATTTCAGTAACCTTGATGAAATAAAAGAACAAATCATTGCCAAAGAAAATTCAAATTATAATTTTATAATTTTTGTTTTTATTCTTACTATGTTTTTTATATACATGTTCATTAACGAATTACAATTATTTATTCAAAATCGAAGAGGCTCGATTCCTAAGGGGGAGAGAGTCATATCCGCTGAAAATCAAGACATAACAAATAATGAATTTATCGAATTTCCACATTAAATAATAATTAATGGTCGCATCCGCGTTGCCTTCTGCAACATTGCAAATACTGTCTCTTTGCATTTAATAATCTCTTATAACGTTGCCTTTTGCAACCTTGCAATAATTACACTTCTCTTTTGTTGAACATTGACCACCCATGATGTGATTGTTCACAGCTTGGGTGTAGATTTAAGATATTTAAAAGAATAAATTCAGTCTCAATTGATCTAAGAAAGAAGATGGGTTTCATTGGTTTTTCATCTCGTATAAAATAATATAACTCCCTTGTACCAGTCAGAGAAGAAGAAACACAAACAAAGCAGAAGAAGCAGGCTGAGTTAACACCTCGCACCGACACGCGCGATCAGAATATGCAAACTGTTCATAACGGCGCATTATGAGTTCCCACGATTGGTGGGTATCAGATAACAGCGCATGGAGGTGAACGCACCAACACCATCGAGGTCGCTGACTAAGCGAATCACCATCAACTAGCAATGAACGCCATTAGATGTAATTCGAAGGAATTAGGTTTAAGTAAATTAGTTCTGTTGGAACCTCCTAACCATATACTCGTACTTGTGAATAAATCGTTTATAAACCAAACTCGTTATATCCTTAGTAAGTCGAACCGTTGGGCCAACCCCTCAGGGGTTGGTGTTCGCGCTTTTTTTTTATTAAAACGGCTTCGCGATCCGTTTACTGGCGCCCGAGCAGGGACTGGCAAACTGCATCCTTTTCGCCTAGGAATCAATGCCAAGCTTAGTACGCGAAAGAAAAAAATAATAATTTTTTTTTTTTACTTTTTTCAGAAAAAATTCCGAAAGAAAGAAAACTAAAAGACATGTTCATATTATTGTGAGTGAGAAATAGAAGAGAACAAAAAATCACTAACTTCAAAAAATAAATCTAGAGATAAGGAAAAAGTCCTGTAAAAAATTAAATCTGTGCAAAAAGAAAAAAATCTGTGCAAAAGTAAAATTTGCAAAAAAAGGTGTGTGTGTCAAAGTGAATCAAAAAAGAAAAAAAGAAAAAGAAATAGCCCCCGTGTCTGGGTAAATTTTGGTGTGTGTCAAAGTGAATTAAAAGGTTATACATTAATAATAACCCCTGTGTCTGGATAAATTTTGGTAAGGTTTTTTTTAATACTTTAACTAGAAAAATAAAATTGATCAAATCTCCCAAAACATTGTTGAGCTAAGTGGTGCAGTGCCAGGTCCTTCGGTGGGTGCCTTAGGCACCAGTCCTAGGTTAGAACTCAGCCTTCCTCAAACGGAGGCTGAGTTGAAAAAAATTAGTAAGCTTCCGGATTGTTTTAAGGAGCTGCAGGTTTTCAATGGAAATCCTACGCAGTATATCTCCTGGATACACGCCTTAGAAGGTATTTTGAAGGACTATGAAATAGTCAAAACCAGGCCTCTTTATAGGGCTATATTGCAGCACATTCGGGGAAAGATTAGGGGAGCCGCCGACGCTGCGTTGATCAGTTATAACATATTTGACGGCGATTGGCTCGAGATAAAATCTTGTTTGTCTCTGCATTACGCAGACAAACGAGATATACGAACTCTCGAGCACCAATTGAACCAGCTGGTTCAGAAAGGAACCAAGCTGGACGAATTTTACGCGGAAGTTAACCATCAGCTCTCATTGATGGTTAACAAAATTAAGACGGAATCGTACAGCGAGCAAACCATCAGAGCTCTTATGGAAACGTATAGAAATAGGGCTCTGGATGTTTTCGTGAGAGGCCTTAACGGCGACATCTCAAAGATGCTTATGATTCAAAGACCCCGATCGCTTCCGGATGCATATTCTGCCTGTTTGGAGATTCAGAATCTCAACTACAGGAATCATTTCATCCACTCTCCTTCTTCTTCTAATTCAGTCACAGCTCCAATGAACCAGAGCTTCAGGAGCCCGGACTATAAGCCTTATTTACCTCCGAGAAAGCCCCAACAGGGTTTTATGGGGAGAAATAATCATTTTGTGCCAGGCTGCCGTCAAGAAGGTATAGCTCCGCCGAGGCTTGGACCAAGGCCATTAGAAAAAATGGACATTGACCAGTCTATCAAGAGCAAACAGGTGAATTACGTGAATCGCCCTAAGAATGGGAACCCATTCAAGCGAATGGCGATGTCCGATAACTATCCGAACAACAAGCAACAACGCTTGTATCACGTCGAAACGGGAAATGAGGTTGACCTAGAGGAATACCTCACTTCCGCTGAAGATGCAACCGAAGAACAGCTAAATTTTATGACAGAGGGCCATCCAGCGTACCATACTTAGAGTAACCAAGGATGGGGTAGTGTTGAAGTTTCTTGTTGATACGGGGGCCAACAAGAACTTCATAAGTTCCAAAATAAGCCAGCCCTCAACAATACTTGAGAAACCTTTCTCTGTTAAATCGGCCGCTGGCCAAATACTTATATCAGAATACGTGGAGGGCGATTCTTTTCTAAAGTCGGCAATGATGCTTCAATAAAATTCTTTATCTTGCCTGGGCTTGAATCCTTCGATGGAATCATTGGAGATGACACCCTCAAAGAATTGGAGGCTGTCATCGATAGGAAGAACAATGTGCTAACGATAAAACCAGGTATCGAAATTCCACTGAAGGCAAAAGTATCACACCAAGTAAATGTTGTTTGTAGGGAAGATCTGCCGTGTGAAATTAGACAAGGTTTAGAGTCTTTAGTCCAAAAATACGAATCGCTTTTTGGACCTATTAATGTGAACGAAATAATTGACACGTCAGTTCAAGCTGAAATAAAAACAAGAACAGACGAGGCAATATATACCAAGAGTTATCCGTATCCATCATGTCTGAGGGAAGTAGTAGAGGAAGAGATAGAAAAACTTCTAGAACAAGGGATTATAAGGCCTTCTAGGAGTCCTTACAATTCCCCTATTTGGGTTGTACCTAAAAAACCCAAACCTAATGGTGAGAAGCAATACCGAATGGTCATCGACTATAAAAGACTCAATAGTGTGACCATTTCAGACTCATATCCCATACCAGATATAAATGCTACTCTCGCTAGCTTGGGGAACGCGAAGTATTTTACGACCCTAGACCTGACTTCGGGATTTCACCAAATCCCAATGAAACGCTCGGACATTCCTAAGACAGCCTTCTCTACCATGAATGGCAAGTATGAATTCCTAAGACTGCCATTCGGTCTCAA
Organism: Platycheirus rosarum; assembly: GCA_963971375.1. Taxonomy (NCBI): domain Eukaryota; kingdom Metazoa; phylum Arthropoda; class Insecta; order Diptera; family Syrphidae; genus Platycheirus; species Platycheirus rosarum. Next base: position 54,972,510 of record OZ020509.1, on the reverse strand, counting down.
AAACGCACCAGCTATATTTCAACGTATGATTGATGATGTGCTTAAACCTTTTATAGGAAAGATTTGTTATGTCTATATCGATGACATAATAGTCTTTAGCAAGGATGAAGAACAACACTTGCAAAATCTCGATATGGTCCTAAAAAGGCTTAACGAAGCACATCTGAAAGTGAACCTTGAGAAAACCCATTTTATGGACATTACTGTGTAGTTTCTCGGGTAGGTAATAACGGCTGATGGCGTATTACCTGACAAGAAATAAATCGAGGCTGTTCAGAACATACAACCCCCAGACAATCTTAAGGAACTCAAATCATTCCTCGGAATGACCTCATACTATAGGAAGTTTATTCGGGATTACGCCAAGGTCGCCAAGCCTTTGACTAACTTAACGAGGGGTGAAAATGCCCAAGTTAAGGCCAACCAGTCGAGGAAAATTCCAATAAAATTGGATGACCGTGCCCTGGAAGCTTTCAATGATTTGAAGGAACTCCTTACTTCTGCTAAGGTCCTGGCATTCCCAGACTTCAGTAAGCCGTTTTCTCTGACTACCGATGCTTTAAACATAGCCATTTGTGCAGTTTTGTCCCAAGGAGATGGAGGCAAGGAGAAACCCATTGCCTTCATTTCAAGAACCCTTAGTGCAAGTGAGGAAAACTACGCCACAAATGAAAAAGAAATGGTGGCGATAGTCTGGGCATTAGATAACCTGAGGTCCTATCTATACGGAGCGAAACATATAAAAATATTTACGGACCACCAGAGCTTACGTATGCCCTGGGCAACCGCAATTACAACGCGAAACTGAAGCGCTGGAAGGCTAGAATAGAGGAGTACAATTGCGAACTCATTTACAAACCGGGAAAGACGAATGTTGTAGCGGACGCGCTCTCTAGACTTAATATTACTAACGGACACTCAACCGTCTCAGCAAAAGCTGAAACGGATTGCGAAGTGAATGCGTCTCGTCCACAGAATCTGCCTCTGAGAAAAATTCTAACTTGAACGGTGTCAGATCTCAAAACGATACAGCCTTAGAGCGCCTTCCCGCTACAGAGCCTTCCTTTGACGAATCAGCCTACACTGAATCCGCTAACGAAACAGTGCACAGCGCAGAACAAGACGCAACCGATCTGATTCCTCATGTGGAGGTACCTCTTAACGTTTTCCGGAATCAGGTGATTATTAATGTTACTAATGATACTGTTGATTCTTGTGAGGAACCACATCCCGGTTATGTTAGACACAATTTTGCTATCCCATATTTAGATAAAGTGGCTCTTACGGCCGCCCTTAAAGCTAAACTAAACCCTAATGTTATTAATGGTCTCAAAATCCCAAAACCTTGCATGGAATTACTTCAGATGGTCTATTTAGAAACTTTTTCAAGTTATAAGATAAGATTAACCCAGAGATTGGTGGAAGATGTCACGGATGAAAATCAAGTAAGGGAACTCATTAGTAAGGAACATAAGCGAGCTCATAGAAATGTCCGGGAAAACAAGGAACAGCTCCTTGAGAAGTATTACTTCCCGAAAATGAACAACTTGGTAACCCGTTATGTAAAGTCTTGTGACATCTGTCTCACCAACAAATACGATTGACACCCGGCAACTCCTATGCTCCAGCCTACCCCGTTCCGTCTTATCCTTGTGAAATACTGCACATGGACATTATGGAAATCCAAGGGGAAAAATACATCTCATGCATCGACAAATTCTCTAAGTTTGCCAAACTATTTCATATAATAAATAAGTCTTCTATTCATCTAAGAGACAAAGTGATAAAGATTCTTCACTACTTCACTGTCCCGAAGATATTAGTTACGGATAACGAGAGAACCTTTTTAAGTCCCATAATGGTCAACTTTATAAAAATGCTTGATATCAAAATGTATCAAACTCCCGTTAACCGAAGTGAAGTTAATGGGCAAGTTGAGAGATTTCACTCAACGATCCTAGAAATCTATCGATGCTTGAAGGCTGAATACAAGGAGCTAAAGCTTAGAGAACTAATTAATATCTCTGTCGATCGGTATAATAACACAGTCCATTCCGTAACCGAACGGAAACCCTCTGACATGTTCTTTAACAGAAGTACAAGAGTAAACTTCCAAAATATGGCAAATTTCAGGCTAAAGGTAAATCAGGAACTTAGGGAAAAAATAAGACAGAAACAAGAAACGCATGGCACAATAAAAATAAGTCTACCCCAAAGAAGTTTGAAAAGGGCGACATAGTCTACACTTCCTTCAAGAGAATTCAAGGCAAGCATAAACCTCTATATAGGAAGGAGGTAGTGGCCAAGGATAACAAGGTTACTATTATCACAGACACAGGCCGCAAAATTCATAAGACACAACTTAAAAACACATAAATTCTAACCCCAAAAAAGACGCACACATCCAAGCACACATAAAATGTAATTAAATATAACAAATGTTCATTCAAGCAGTAATGCATAACAAAAAAGCACATATACTCAATTGTCTATGACATTATGAGAATGAAATTACTTTATGAAAAAAACTATGAAAGAAAATCATACTTTATGTCAAAACAGATAAATATGTAAAAAATCTATATGTATATCATGTAATACATATAAAATCAATTAATGAAAAAAGGGGTGATTATCACCTATCATACAAATGAAAAATCATTAAAATTTAATAACGTAATATAATATTTTCTTTTAATCCATATTTTGAATACATGTTAATACATAAAAGTCATAACCATTTCTTCTTACAGGACTATGTACACATATCAATTTCTCTAAATATATTAATAAAATTTATATTCATAAGTCTATGATACACCTAACCAATTTTCTTGAGTTTCAGATAATCCTTATATTGTACATTGTTATATTAAACCATTGTTATAAATTTAGATTATATAGCTTATTATCCCTAACGGCCGTGCAAGGCTTCACTATCATCGAGTACCAGTCCCCGATGGTGACAATCAAAGAAGGACCAGGGTGGATTATCGATGGACACTTCAAACTAGTGCACATGATCCTACTAGATGGATTTGAAGACCTGCTGAACAGTATGACATTGGCTGTTGAAGGTGGAATCACTCAGTCTACAAAGAAGATCGTCGCACACCATCACCTTACTCAGCTTCACGTACGTATCGACATACTGAAGGGAAGAAGCCATAGAAGACAAAGGTCAATTAACTGGTTCGGTTCTGCATGGAAATGGCTGGCCGGTAACCCCGACGCAGCAGATTGGGACAAAGTGCTTAAGAGCGAGAACGACATAGTAGACAACAATAATCAGCAATACAAAATAAATGAGGGGGTCCTTAGAATAACAGAGGACATCACGCAAAAGATCAACTGGGTTATTAACAGTACTGCCAACCAAGTGTTATGATCTAATAGAGCTATCCATGAACAAAACATTATGGATGAACTGCTCGTCATTAAAGAAGAAGTGAACGAAATTGTTCGTGCCTGCCAGATGGCGAGAAGCGGAATCGTTAACACCAATCTTTTGGACCATGAGGAGATAAACAGAGTCATCAGTGAAGTTGAAAACTTACCATACGCAAACGTGGTAGAGGCCCTACAATTTGGTAAACCATCAGTCTATACGAACGACTCCATCCTACTATACGTACTCTCTATGCCTAAAGTTAGAGGAATTGGGTTATACTCTACTATAACTCTACTATACTGCTACTGTACTATACTGCTACTATACTGCTACTGACCAGAGCCTCCATCATCAGCGAAACGCAAGTTGACTTACCCTACTCTAGGATTTTGGCAAACCACGAGGAAACCTATGGGATTACATCCAACTGCCCTAGCATGGGCAATATGACTGTTTGTGACGAGAGTTCCTTAGAAAAACTGGACGAAGATGGATGCGTAGTTCGGCTACTTAAGGGCGGACATGCTAATTGTGCAATACGTTCCAAATTCGTAACGAACTTCAATGTAGAATTGATCAGCAAGAGCATCTCAAAAAAGCTCTCTGGTACATACTTGATTCAACTTTACAACGAATCAATTCGACTCAATAACAGGACATTTGTTAGCTGGATAACAACTTCGCTTCAGGCACTACCACCTGTTTTGACCAACACATCCATGATGGAACACAAGATTGACATCGAATACCTCCACGACATGAATATGAAGAACATTAAGATCCTGAGTGGTTTAACAAGCCGGCTGAACACATATACTGCCACAGATGATATGGCGAAAGTTGTACAGGAAGATTGACCTACCAAAGATTCCAACGACGCCTACCCCTAACATCTCACCTTAAATATTGATCTACGGGACGTAGATTTTCGAAGGGGGAGGAGTTAACACCTCGCACCGACACGCGCGATCATAATATGCAAACTGTGCATAACGGCGCATTATGAGTTCCCACGATTAGTGGGTATCAGATAACAGCGCATGGAGGTGAACGCACCAACACCATCGAGGTCGCTGACTAAGCGAATCACCATCAACTAGCAATGAACGCCATTAGATGTAATTCGAAGGAATTAGGTTTAAGTAAATTAGTTCTGTTGGAACCTCCTAACCATATAGTCGTACTTGTGAATAAATCGTTTATAAACCAAACTCATTGTATCCTTAGTAAGTCGAACCGTTGGGCCAACCCCTCAGGCTTCGCGATCCGTTTACTGGAGCAGCGAAGCAGCAACACATTTTTTTTGCTTTTGTTTTGCTAATTGTTCATTATAAAAAGGGGTAAGTAACGTTTGGCCAAATCTGACGAAAATCTAGATGACAGTGCCGCCGACACAGTTGCGGAAAGTATGAATGGTACTGGGGGAGGAATATTCACCCTTCGCGATATCGAAGACTCCCTTATGCCATTCAACGGAGTAGACCATCCAGATATTAGCTCGTGGATTCAAGAATTTGAAGACAATGCTGTTGTCATGCAGTGGAATGCGATCCAAAAGTTTATGTATGCCAAGCAGTTACTAAAAGGTGCCGCTAAGCTCTTTGTACGTAGCCAAACGTCCATTGAAAACTGGTCCTCACTCAAGAAGTCGCTCATAAAGGAATTCGGAGTTCAGATGTCTTTGGCGGAGGTCCATCGGTCATTAAGAAACCGAAGAAAGAAGCCAACAGAACGCTCCGTGAATATTTGTATTGCTTGATGGACATGTGGAAATCTATAGATTTGGACGAGGGAAGCCTCATCGAATACTTCATTGAAGGTATTCCCGAAAGCAGACAAAATAAATTTGTTCTCTAGCAAGCCAGCTCCATAAAACAATTAAAAACACAAATGATGGTCTACGAAAAGGTACGTGGTCCAAACCAGCAGCCATCATGCTCAAGGGGAGGCCTATCGTCACCATGAACAACAAGTGGAAAATTCGTCAAGCGAGAAAAGGAAGAGCGGAAATGCTTCAAGTGCGGCGATACAACGCATATAGCAAGAAATTGCAGAGAGCTACGCGAAGTGAGGTGTTATAGCTGTGGGCAGGGGACATCGGTCGATGGAGTGTAAGAACAAAGTGCTAAACAAACAAAGGGATGGAAATAATGTGCACACCGCAACAACAGTGGACACAGAGGATATGCCTGAACGCCAGATATGTCTGGCGGTCAGCTGTAACCAGATATTCAAGGACATTTTGGTTAACGGGAAAATTCTGTCAGCACTCTTTGACACTGGAAGCGACTTAAATCTCCTTTGATATGACAGCCTTGTACTCTTAGGACACGTAGAGTTGCCCACCTGGAAAAGAAGTTTGTCCGGCTTGTTACAAAAGAAAATCGCCACTATGGGTTGCTTTGAAGCTAAAGTGACTGTCGACGGATTAGAGTTGTTACTGATGTTCCATGTGAATAAGGAAACGGACATACCATATTCGGCAGTAATAGGTAACGAGGTCCTAAAGGAAGTAGACGTCCAAATAACACGGAGGGTGGGATCTTCACAAGTAAGAGGAACAAAGAGGAGCCTGAGGGCAGCAAAGTGAAACTGGTTTCAGAAGCTCCGGTATACCAGGGGCCACGAAGACTGGCGTACACGGATCAAAAAATTGTGGGGGAACAAGTAGCAGACTGCATGCAGGAAGGAACCGTCAGTACATCAGAATTTGCATCACCAGTCGTACTCGTGCAGGACAGAGACAGATCCAAATGACTCTGCTGCGACTATCGTAGGCTCAACGAAAAAATAGTTCGTGATAATTTTCCAATGGCTCTGATTGACAACGTGACCGAAAGGCTACAGGGCTCTAGCCAACGGATTCCTTCATGTGCCAATGGAGAAGAGTTCGAGGAAGTATTCTTAATTTGTGACCCATCATGATCAATTTGAATTCCTTCAAGTACCTTTTGGAATATCAAACTCTCCAGCGGTATTTTGTCGTTATATTTCGGCGATATTGATGATGGTACAGTTGTGGTTTATATGGATGACCTCATCATTCCTTCCATTAATGAAGAGGAGGGATTGCGCAAATTACAAAAGGTGTTGGAAGTTACTGCAGAAAATGGCATGCGTATCCGTTGGAAGAAATGCAAATTTCTGAAAAGAGAGATTGATTTTTTGGGACACACTATAAAGAACAATTCCATCCGGCCATCCGCGGGAAAGATGAGAGCGATTCGAGAATTCCCTATCCCAGTCGACCAGAAGTCGCTAAAACGCTTTCTTGGTCTGTCTTCGTATTTTCGAAGATTCGCTGAGGGATTTGCGATAGTAGCGAATACACTATCTGGCCTGCTACGGAAGAAAGCGGAGTTCCAGATGGGACCCGAACAACTGGTAGCATTGAAACACTTTAAGGAAGTCTTAGTGAGGGCACCGGTACTAAAACTATTTGACCCTACGGCATCAATCGAAGTACATGCAGATGCGAGCATATACGGGTACCGAGCAGTCCTACTCCAGAAGGATGCAGAAGACCAACAATTCCATCTAGTATATTATATGAGTAGGAAGACGTCTCCAACAAAAGAGACGCTTCACTCGTAAGAGCTTGAAGTATTGGCGATCGTGGAAGCCCTAAAAAAATGGAGAATCTAATTTTTGACCAAAGTAAAATTAGTAACTGACTGCAACGCTTTTGCTATGAAAATGAAGAAGAACGACGTTCCGCTGAGAGTATCCCGTGGGGCTATGTTCCTGCAGGATTTTGACTACGTCATCGAACATCGGCCAGCCACCAAGATGAAGCACGTATATGCTTTGAGCCGAGTGTGGTGCATGATGATCGATGAGTCATTAAACCATCGTCTCAAAGAAGTCCAAGCATCTGATAATTGGGTCAGGGCAATCAAGAAGATTTTGGAGAATGGTCCATATGAAGACTTTTTCATGAAGGCAGGAGTCGTGCATAAGGACCCAGGGAAGCAAATGATCGTGGTGCGATCATGGAGCAAGAGATTATTATGCTGGCGCATCAACAAGGACACTTTGCGGTTAAGAAGACCCAAGATCTGGTGGCGCGAGACTTTTACAACCTAAGTTTAGCGAAGAAGGTACTATGGATGTAGTACGTAGTTGCGTGAAGTGTATGGTGATCGAAGCGAAAGCAGGCAAAAAGGAAGGTATACTTATGCCTGTTGACAAAGAGGACAAGCCAACAGGGACCTATCACGTGGATCACGTGGGTCCAATGGAGTTTACCTATAAGCAGTATAACCATTTGCTTATGGTGATAGACGCCTTCTCGAAATTCACTTGGCTTTATCCAGTGAAGAGTACAGGATCTACAGAACTTATCGAAAGACTACGGAGGCAGTCTGCAGTCTTCGGCGACTCGAAGAGGATAATTTCGGAACGAAGAGCTGCCTTCACATCGACGGTGTTTGCGGAGTATTGTGGTGAACACGGAATACAAGACTTTGTGATAGCTACCGCAGTCCCCAGGGGAAATGGGCAGGTGGAAAGGATCCAGAAGAGCGTTGTGCCTTTGTTGGCTAAGGCTTGCGTCAATAGCCCTAGTCTGGGGTATCGACATGTCGACCAAATTCAACAACTCATTAATGTTTCCCCTCCCCGAAGTCCTAAGTATAGTCCGTTCAGAATACTCGCTGATGTGGAAATGTGGGTTCCAAGTCGAGTAGATCTGCGAGATTTATTGGATGCGGCAGTTATTCAAGAATTGGACCATGAGCGAAATGAAACCCGTGAAGAAGTCTGCGAGAACATCAACACTATCCAGCAGGAAAAGAAGATCAGCGGACCGTTAGAAGGGAGCTTTTTGCGGTGATAGACGCAGCAAGGGCGTTGGTTGAACTTCATGGGATAAGTTAATGCAAATTAACTAGAATATTTAAAACTTTAAATTGAGTTACACTCTGATGAATCCACAAAAAAAAAATTAAGTGTCATTGAAGCGGAAAAGTCATTGTGCGATGAAATGTGCTTAAATGTAAACAACGACAAAAAGCTACAGCAACCTACTCTACCGGTTGATCTGAAAGATTTAAGGGGACATTTTAAAAATCCCACAAAGCACAAGTTTTGTACGACTTTCCAATTGTAGTCACTTAAAGTTACTTTACATCGTAGCCCCCAAGAAAGGTGACCGCACGGTTCCTGCAATCAAAAAAGAGGAATTTCCTTGCTGAACTAATCGATGAAAGTTCTAACAAAGCTTCTCTACAAAAGACTCTACAACTGGGTTGAAGTTAACAATCTCCTGGGTTAGTCCCAAGCTGGGTTCTGCAAAAACTACTCGACTATAGATCAAATTTACACACTCACGAACATTGCAGATTTTCATCAAAGCCAAATAGAATTTATACGCTTTCTTCATAGAATTCAAAGCAGCCTTCGACACTATCGACAGAAAAGCTCTCATGCTTAAGCTATACAGCAAAGGTGTTTCAACGAAATTTGGACGTATTTAGGAAACAAGCCCCCTTTTGTTTGCCCTCTTCATAGACGACATCGAGAGCGTTTTACAAGGTGGAGCAAGAGTCACTGCAAATCTATGGAGCAAATCTTTGAAATTTGCTGATGACATTGTGATTTTTGATGAAACGCCTGGAAGCCTCCAAATAATGATTAAAAGATTTGCTTATTACTGCCAAAAAGCAGACTTCAGGTAAATCTCAGTAAATTGAAGGTTGTTATAAAAATCGAGAAATCTTAATCTGAGAAACCATAGGTCAGAGAAACTTGCAAAATAAAAAAAAAAACGCTCTTAATGCAACGTGGAGGTCGATTATGCATAATAAGGACGTTACCTTCTTTGTAAATGTCCTATCTTAATGGAAACTCGGAGGAGTGTTTTCGGGATGAGTTTACTCGGTGAAGATATATTCTAAACGGACCTGATTGGAAAATTTGTTTAAGTTTGCCAAGCTTGCGGTTTCCTACAGAAAACAAATTATAGAAGAACTTTTTTAAAAATCAATTACTTACATTAACATTTTAAAGTTTAAATTTGTCAACTGACAGACGACTTAGGCCATGCTCAAAAATGTTAGTATATTTCAATGAATTGATTAAAACTTAAAGAAAAATAAAACATTTATTAAGCTTAAATCTTATCACATTACGACGAAGAAGAACATTCTCCGAAATATAATCAAATTCTAGATCAAGCTATAAGGTATGAACAGCCAGAGCTAGATGATAAAAATTTTTGTTTACCAACCTGGGGAGACTAATAGGATTTTAGAAACTAATAATTACAATTACCTTATATTGTAGGCACATGATAAAGAAACATAAAAAATGCTTGTATATCAAAGTTCATTTAATATGTCTTTGTCTATGTATTAAACTATATTCACCAATTCACCATGTATTTAGTTAGTTCATTATTGTGAATAAAGAGAGTAGTTGAAGACTGACGCCCGTCGAGTGAAGATGGAAAATATCCAAGGAGTGTATTTCATTTCTTTAAATGAGTGTTTTAATAAATTATTTAAAATGTAATTTCGGCTTACAATCTCAGAAGTGGGATAGAAGATCCACCTCCACACGAGAAAAGAAAGAATTTCTGTTTGCCCTTTGCGAAAAAAAAGTTATTTTTGTATCCCAAACGAGTGTCGCAAGTAGGATACAGGCTCACCCTTAGTAAAAAAAAAGAGAAAAGATTGTTTTTATCCCAAATAAGTGCCGCAAACGAGTGCGTGCATATTTATTAAAAATATGTTCTGTGTGCAAATGATTTCTGTGTGCCAGAAAACCAGCCCCAAATCACATGACGCGCAATTTGAAAAGTTAACGGATCATCTGGTTTGATATACGCATACCAATACTAATACCAACCGGCAACCAACGATATGACAGCAGACAACAGCACAAACGTAGCTGGCTTAAAAGGGAAAAATGTGTTAGACGATGACGATGAGAGTATGACAACGAAATGCAAACAACAGCGATGGCGTCATGGCGATGCAACCAAAATCTAACGAGAGCACACAAATGAACAGCGGTCAAACATATGAGAGGAATAGAGGAATTTCACAAATGAACATACAAACGAGCGGCAAAATGATGAACACGAAACTTATAAGAATGACAGACAATACAAAGGAGGAGGGAGAAGCAGACGGCAGATGATGTCGATGAATTAGCATCTGAAGCTGATGATGAAAGTAAAACGCAATACGAATACACACAAGCCTGAATCAAAAAATGATCGATCCAAAGACAGAGTAGCAGCTGGACCATTGGACATACGAACGAAAAAAAGAATAATGAAAGACCTGATCTCCTGATGAATGATGAATAATGATGACGAATTATGGAAGATTACATCGAGGTGAACACCAATGACAGAAACCCACCACAAATGAGAGATAGAGTTGCTGATGAAGAAAATTAATTATGGCAGAACTATAATTGCTTTGTTGTATGAACTTTTTTTTTCAGATCATTTTTTTTTAATTTATTTTAAAATTGTGGTTATATTTTACTTTTTACGAATTATGTAAATATTTGCATTAAGTTCTATGGAAATTATTGATTTTGCTTACAATTTTGTTTAAAAGAAAACCTTGCTAACATAAAAAAATAACATATGAAAGATACAAAAAAGATTATTAAAAACAACCGATAAATGACAGCTCCTATTAAAAATGATTGTCTTGTCCTAATGAGTGAAGAAATTAAAATTAAAAGAAAATAGGATAGATTTAAGAACCTAGTGTTTGTGCTTTGTAAATAATCTTAAAACAAAAACAAAATATATAAAATTTAATAAAATCTACACTCTAAGATCAATCGGGTCGATTGTATGTCAGGATGGCCGAATTGTAGGCACATGATAAAGAAACATAAAAAATGCTTGTATTTCAAAGTTCATTTAATATGTCTTTGTCTATGTATTAAACTATATTCACCAATTCACCATGTATTTAGTTAGTTCATTATTGTGAATAAAGAGAGTAGTTGAAGACTGACGCCCGTCGAGTGAAGATGGAAAATATCCAAGGAGTGTATTTCATTTCTTTAAATGAGTGTTTTAATAAATTATTTAAAATGTAATTTCGGCTTACAATATTAATATTTACAGCCTAGGAAGTACTAAATTTAAATTTTTGATTGACACAAGCAGCAATTGTTCATTCATACATTCAAGTAGTTTGAAGTATTTATATTCAATTGTATCCACTTGAAATAAAAACCATTTTTACTACTCAAACCTCAGCTAAACCTCGACTCATCTTAACCTATCACAATACAATGCGATGCTAGAGGAACTGGAGTAGGAGAAACTCTATTACAAGAAAGAAAGACAGTCATGTAAGCATCAGAAGCACTGACATTCACCGAACAGAGATACGCACAAATTGAAAAAGAATGTTTAGCAATTCTGTTCTCATTCAAACGATTCGATAAATATGTTTGTGGTAAAGACGAAGTTATTGTGCAAACAGATCATAAGCCACTTCTCACGATCTTCAATAAAGACTTAATGAAGGCATCACGGAGAATACGACGAATGCTCTTAAGTTTGCAACGATATCACATCACACTGAATTATATGGAAGGAAAACATATGCATATAGCAGATCTCCTCGCAAGGTATGTTGATTACAGTGAAAATTCTCCGTAAAAACCTGTATACGAGGACGAAGTGTACGAATACGAGAAAGGCTATAGAAAAGCTGCAAAGGAGGAAACAAATTAAGCATGTGAATACACTGTTTAAAGAATTTCAACAAAACCATATCAAACTTCTTGATCCTGGTTCTAACAGTAATGACGATTACATTAATAAAAAATATAATAATAATAAGCAAATTGGTGTTGAAAATACAGGAATTGTTAAACAAAATAAATTAAGATGGCGGATCAAAAGAATTAACTCATCCACAAGCCCCTTTAAAAATACTAAATAAAAATCCTGTTATTAAAAAGTTCCAACAAAATGTTCAATCGGAGCTGAATTGTTCAAAATATCACCTCGAATCCAAATTTCAACTGACAATGGCAGCTTTTAACCAGATCTCACTTGAAATTTTACTGGAAGATGAGGAAGCAGATGTCCCTCCACAGTAATTGATGTTTTGCGAGGTCTTCCCGAACTTAAGATTCAATAAAGATCAAAATACAGAAAATATAGTGTTTTCCTTACTCTCGATGACTAAGGTGATAATTTGGGCGGCTCTTTGCAGATACTCACTGGAGTGTTTGCATCGACAAAATGGTATCAAATAATTTTGTAAATATAATAAACAATAAACTTCTGCTTCCTGAGCTGAGATTATTCTAATTTAGATTAAGAGCCGTAAGTCTTAGACAACATCTCAAAGACCGCTCAATTGTAAATTTAAATTATGAAATAAAGAATTACAAAGTTGAAAGTGCCATTAAAATTTTATTTCGAATAAAGAGCGTGTAAACTAACGTGCATGTGAAGTTCAAGGCGACCCATATTGTGGGAACTGCAATTCTGCAGTTCAGTTTTAGGAAAATTAATGTAAAGTAATGTGTAGTAAGAAAATGTTTTAGCACGTGTGGTTGTACTCTCGAAGTAGAAAGTTCTAAGAAATATAAACCATTTTTATAAATTTGAATTGTCTTTTTATTTAAGAACCAGTGGAGGTACTATAAAATTATTTTTTTTTTTTCAAAAAAAAACCCGGACTAAAGATCTGTAATTGGCGCCCAAGCAGGGACCTGAAAAAGTCCTTTAAAAAAAATAAAATAAAATTGTAAATCAGTAACAAAAAAAATATAAATTGAAATAAACTTCGAATAAGTTGAAGGAAAATTGTGAACAAATAAGATTGAACTTAAATTAAAATAGTGACTGTTGATGGAAATATTGTAATAAATAAAAAAAAAAACAGGCTAGAAAAGTGTTTAGACAGCCGAACAGTGTGAAGAATGCATCCAAGCAGTCAAACCCAAGGGGATGATGAAACACTTCAAAGTGATGAGTGTAGCAAACTGTAAGATTATTTAAAATATTGAAAAAAAAATGTTTAAATAAAAGAAATTTTAGTTAGAAATATAAACGTAAACAAATTACATGTTATATTTTATGTATATTATATATTGAAAACTTACGAAATTAAGGTAATTTTTAATACATCTTGTTCTTGTTTGTAGCAAACTCCGAAACTGCAGATGCCTTAGTGGGAACCTACCGCGAGTTAATGCCAGCAAGCATTATAAACTATTAACTAAAAGAAATACAGTAATTCATTACAGGAAGTCATATCTAAATATAGACATCATCATCAAGCGGCAAACAATAGACAATCGTCTACATGAGAAAGGTCACGTAGTCCCATTCAAACATTAAACATAATATAATAAGCTGGTATATAAGAAAGTAAACCCAAGATATTCCAAGAAAAGTAAATAAATACAGATAGGAAGAAGAAAGAAGTTTATCTTGCAAGCAATTATGGTAAAAAAGTAATTGAATATATGAAGCCAGATCACATAAATACTGAATGCAAACTCAGCACGGGGGTCATTTTTGAAGGATCAATATCGCTACCGTCACGTCGTCTACATCAGTATTTGTTATTCGGCAATGTATCGCACTGAGTGAATATCTATTGATATCACAGGCAACAAGGTATGAAGGAATCGTCCTGCTTTGTATTAATAATCAGAAATGTAAAAGTATAATTTTATAAGTAGAAGTTTCAATGTTACTAGTAAAATTAAGTTGATCGTAAGTTTTTAAATTTAAATAAAGATATTTTTTTAATACACTTGCGTTGTACATTTATTAGTTCGCGTATTAAATAAAAGAAGCATTTTTTTCACATTGTCGAAAAAAACGAGATCTGCATATCTTCACAAATCATTTGTTCGTAGCGTGTCTATAAAGATCCGCAATAACTGAGACAATAAAGGGCGTCAACCTGAAGCGATGCTAGTGTGTATTATAGCTGTTCGTTTTAAACAAAGGAAAACACACACACGAAGGTCATCGTGGTTGCTCGCTCCAACAAGCCAACAGAGGTATCTAAGCCGAACGATGTGCTGAGATAACGGTGACGCTGAAAAGGAATACTGTACACACAAATTAAAGAACTGTTGCTGTTTTTTTTTTAAGAGATTATTAAGGTAAGCGATACCACCGAGCCTTTTTTTCCTTTAACTATATTATGGGTACAGACATTTTAATTAAATTTGTTTTATTTTGTGAGATAATAAAATTAAATAAAGATATGTATAGGGGCGAAATTTTACTTTTGACAGTAGAAGGACTTAAAAGTAGACTTACTGACCTAAATTTGAACGCAACAGGACTAAAACGGACGTTACAAGACAGACTTTTCAACCACTTTGGGCTATAGCGTGATGAGGAGGACCAACAATATGAAAGGGCGAACCAGTGGAAAATCAAGCTGAAATGATAAGGACGCGCAATTTTACCCTCCGTGACATTAGAATCATTAGTTCATTTCGATGGAAATGGATCCACAGACATTAATGTGTTGATCCAAAAATTCGAAGAGAATGCTGCTGCCGTGGATTGGGATATCATACAAAAATACATCTATGCAAAAGAACTGCAAAAGGTGCCGCCAAATTGTTTATTAGAGGTCAGTCAGGGATCAATAGTTGGGTTTTACTGAAAAGGGTTCTCATAAAGGAGTTTGGGACAAAATTGTCTTTAGCGGAGGTCCATCATAGGTGATGCTGAATGACGAGAGCGTTATCGATTACTTCATCAATGGTATACCGGGCGGTAAACAAAATAAGTCAATGCTGTACCAAGCGACTACCACTAAGGACCCACTAAGGTCGTGTCAAAGAAAAAATGATCAAAAGTCTTGCTACCGTTGTGGAGGAGCAAACAATTTCGCCAGGGAATGTCGAGTACCACCGACAATCAAGTGTTTTAACTGTAAACAACAAGGACACATGGCAAGGGATTATAAAGCGACTCCACAACAAACTCAACCTACACAATCAGGCAACCGAAAATCATGGCCAGAAGCTAGGATGAGTTTGGCAATTGGGACAAACCGTGTTATAAAGGACATCTTGGTCGGAGGTACTGCGAATGGTTTTTTTTTGTATGGTACATCTTAATGACATGACGAAAAACGACGCACTTATCTATGACACTGAACAGCTGATGTCTAATTTTAATTTAAGCTTTGCTAGTTGTTAACTTAATTCGCACATTGTTGATGCCTTGCATCCCTTTTACCTGCCCGTAACCCGAACCACATACAAAATAAAGAGTATGATGAAAAAATTCAGTAAAGTATTTTGTAAGACAAATCTGCTGAAAGTGCAGTTTAATTAGCATAAGCCAATTTGAATGTATTTTAATAAAGATAATAAAGTTGGCAGTTGAAAGTGAACCTCCACGGAATAAAGATACTATTTTTTTAAAAACGCTTTTGTCAAGTTAATTTTCTATCTGGCGCAGTCGGTAGGATTTTCATAAACTTTGAGAATCCATATGAGAACGAATTCTACTCAAATAAGTTTAAACAAGTGAATATTGTTAGGTCCAAAATCTTATGATATCTTAATGGGTATGGACTTACTAAGTAAAATTGCAAAAACTCTTGACTTCGACAATAAAACTCTCGTATTTAAAAATAACACAACAATCCCATTATACTCTGAAAAAGACATTAGAACTAGAAAAAATTAATCAATCCATGCTAAGCTCTATAGGTTACCCTCAAAACACGAGGTAGAAGTACGACAGCAAGTACAAGAAATAATAAGAAAATCAAATAGTAGATATGCATCCCCAATCGTGGTAGTAGAAAAGAAAAAGGACAATTCAAGTCAAAAGAAGTTAAGGCCCTCTGTTGATTATCGTAAGTTAAACGAAATAAAAATAGACAATAGACACTCCCGAACATTGAAAGTATTCTGGATAAACTGGGGAGATCGCAATATTTTTCTTCGATAGACCTTGCAAAGGGATATCACCAGATCAAAGTTCGTCCCGCTGATGTTGCAAAAACGGCTTTCGTAACACCTAATGGCCTATATGAATATCTTAGACTGCCGTGTGGGTTGAAAAACGCACCGGCAACATTCCAGAGATTAATGAACGAAATATTAAGTTCCACAAGGCTCTGTGTTAGGACCGCTTTTATTTTCCTGCTTTATAAACGACATAATTGAATGCTTTTCAGATTGACAATATCACATATACGCCGACGATTTATAAGATGTTTTCAAATTCAGATATAATACTGAACACCAGTCTCATAAATCAGGAATTATGTAAAATCTCAAACTGAACTGTTGAAAATCAGCTGAGCTATAATCCAAACAAAACAAAAGCGATGGTTTTAAGCAGAAATAGGTGTGAAGATCAGTTTCCGACTCTTTTTCTTAACTTGGTCTCAATAGAATGATCAAATCAAGTTTGTTAGAAGTAATCGAATATTGCAAACAAATTTACCCAGACATAAATACCTTGTGACCTCTAGACAAATTTTCATTCACGCCATTCAACTTTGGAACCAAATTCCCCTCAGTATTAAGCTTATAACTAACACAAACACTTTCGCAAAGAAGGCCTTTCAATTTTCAGCCGAAACTTTCTAATAAGTTTTTTCTCCTTTTTTCTCCTATTTTCTTTTTTTCTTCTTTCTTTCATTTTTAAATTGAATTCCAATTATAATTTTGATTTGTAAATTAATTAAATGTACTCTGCAACATATTACAAGCATGTGCAACTTAAAAGATGTATAATATTTATATCTTATATTTACAATGAATACTTATAACAATAAATACTAAATACTAATACTAAATACTAAATACCACATCAAAAATTTTCGTTGTCTACTTAGACGACATTCTAATTTTTTCAACAAGTCAATCCCTAACCGCAATTTTTCGAAAACTTTCTGAACACAAATTGAAAATTCAGTTTGACAAATGTTCATTCATGAAACGAAACACAGAATTTTTGGGGCACGTTCTTACAGCGGATGGAATGAAACCCAATCCGAACAAAATTAAATGCATCGAAAAGCAGATAAAATCATTTCTGGGGGCTACAGTGTACCATAGAAAATTCGTAAAAGATTAAGCGAAAATTGCTTATCCCACGATAAAATATCTTAAAAAAGACGCAAAAAATCAATACCAAAGACCTCGAGTACATTCAACCTTTTGAAACTCTCAAGCGAAGTATTATTAGACATCCTATACTCTAAAATCTCCAAATTTCGATAAAACTTTCACAGTCTATACTGCCGCAAGCAATCATGCCATAAGGGCAGTCCTAACACAAGAGGGACAGCCAGTATGCTATTCATCACGATCCCTTAACGATCATGAAAAAAAATATTCGGCTACTGATAAATAGTTCTTTTCGATAGTTTGGGCGGTCGAATATTATAGATCATACTTATGGTGAAAAAGGTTTAATGTTATAACTGATCACCAACCAATTAAATACCTCAACAAAAAATACAACGGTAAAGAATTTAGTCAAAGAAATCAAAGATGTCAGTGACCATCTTTGAAGAATATAGTGAAAATAGACAGGTAGTACCAGTAAAAAACTATAAAAGAAACTACTATAAAAACAAACCTATATACAGAACAAAAAAAAATAGAAAGAGAACATCCTATTAATATAAAACGTCCTCGTTTATTTGCAGACGACAATTTTAGCCTTCTTACCGATGACACAGGTAACACTTGAACGCTGATGATTAACAAACAAACATCAGAAAACGTATACTCTGTTATCAAACTAGGACAAACAGAAATAATTCATGAAATAAAAACAATAATACCATATCATTAACATCCAGGATTTAAAACTTACAATAGCAGCAATTGAGATAAACATAAAATTTTATTTTTTTAAATTTTAAGTTTTGAAAACAATCATAATTAAAATCTGAAAGGAATATCAACAGCTTTTCAATAAGTGGTAAACGATTTATGTGCTTAGCTTATTTGCTAAGTTATAGTAATTTTTGTGAAAAATCCATTTAATTCGACACGTGGAATTCTAATTTAAGGGTTGTCAACTATTTTTTTTGTGTAGCTTACGTAAGACACCCTTCGTATTTTAAATATGGATTCCTTAGGCTTTCTAGTCTGTAAAAAAACTTCTAGTGATGCAAGAGTTTCTTGTGCCGTATGCTTGCAACTAGTTCATGCTAAATGCATAGGTATTAAAGGTAAGGATGCTGATAAATTCATTCACTTCTGTAGCTGGCTCACGGTACTTTTGTACTAAGCATGATCAAATCTCGGTGGATAAATTACATTGGAAAGTCCTTAAACTCCAAAAATTATTCAACAATGTCTCCACAATATTTTCGGATATTAAAGTTATTCGATTTTGATGTTTTATCGTCAGAAAGACTGAGTGAAGGTTTTAAGGCCATTGAAAGTCCACAAACAGATCCTGAAGTTCAAGTACCATTGGTTTTGCTGACGCCTTTACCGCTTTCAAATGAAAGTCGATCGGATCGATGTAAGAACCCAACGGAAAAAAATTTCAGCAAAAAAATAATCACCTGGAACCTCAAGAATTGGAGCAATCTTCGTCGTCACCATCTTTGTTGCAACCAGGTCCAAAACCCCAAGCTGAGAACGATAAATTGGTAGCCGTATCAAAAAAAACTCAGAAGCAACCAACAGTTTAATCAAATGATGAGTTTACTGGCGGACCACCGGTTTCCTCAATAGCTTCAATTACAGATAAAATGAAGCTGAATGCAGATCGGAACTACTCCTCCTATAATATTGCTGTTAAGCGTAATAATGATATTTTTAAATTATTAAATGATGAGAAATTCTGGCCGGTAAACTCATTAGTTCACCCTTTTCGGAAGCGACCTACTACAGCCAAAAAAGGGGTCAAATGTACGAAATACTAAATGAGTTATATCTCAATGTTCTACCAAAATATTGGAGGATTGAAGACAAAACTAAAATCAATGTTTGCTTCAAGTCTTGGGTTTAATTATTGTTAACAACCCTGCTCGCCAGACAGTCAGCCAACATGACAAATAAAGTGAATTTTTTGGATAACTTAAAATGTCAAACATATGACATGCAAAATTGCACATTCTCTTGCAATTGAATTTTGAGGTTAGCCGATTAAGAAAGAAATAATTGTAGATTAAACTATAAAAAAGAAAACTTATTTTGAATAACATCTAAAAGCGTATAAAAACTAAAAGTATGTATAATTAAAATCTGTAATCCTTAAACTAATAAATTTATTTAACAGGAATTTTGTAACCAAGTGAAATAATAAAACTGAATTTATCCAACCTGGTTTTTTATTAGCTGGTTACAAAATCTGAAAGAGTTTAGAGTTGCGATTTAATAGCAACATTTTACAAAATTCTTTTATGGTACATCTTTACTAAATAAAGAGCCAATATGATGAGAAGAACCCCGCCTGCTAGCCATGCAGACCAGCCTGTTAAGCCGATCGCGCCAGAAAACACTGCAAAAGAGTATAATTGCAAGGTGTGTAGCGCATCGGATTCAATGGACAACATGGTACTGTGTGATAATCCGAGATGTGGGTCCTGGTTCCATTATAACTGTGTAGGCGTCGATAGTCTCGTCGCTCATCGTTCCTGGATGTGTGCAACTTGCACTAAAGCTGATGTCGCAGCTGCAGGAAATATTTGCAGGTCATCAGCAGCATCTCACATTTCAAAGTCATCAAAATCTTCAACCAATAGACATCTTCAACTTGAACTGCAAAAGTTGGACGAAGAAAAACGTCTAGCTGAAAGAAAAGAGCAATGCGACCGCGAGTACATCAACAAAAAGTACCAAATTCTGAGTCTAATGGAGGATGCTAAATCCGATTCAGAGGAAGAAGACGATGCTCGTTCCAGTCCAAACACCAATGAACCTTCCATGAACAAAAGAAATCCGCGTCAGAGTACAAACGTTGAAGACAATCAAGGAGAGCGACGACAAACTCGTTTGTATAAACCAACGAATGGTCCAATATCTGAACTTATGACATTCAGTTCACCAAATCTGATGGAAGAACAACTGCCGCCGCAACGACAACCTGTAAATGATCTATCTCAACGGCAACTGCAGCTCCATAATAGTGACTTCGGAATTCAACAGCAATTGCAGTCAACTAACCCGCAAGAGCACTATTCACTCATCGATTTGCCATGTACATCTACATGTGTTGGTGCCACTAACCCAGTTATCACAAGAAACAATTTAGCGGCTCGTCATTCGTTTTCGAAAGAGCTGAAAAGTTTTAGTGGGGATCCTGATGAGTGGCCTCTTTTTATAAGAAGCTTTGAAAGAAGCACCGAGTTATGCGCATTCTCCAGTGATGAAAATTTGATGCGCCTTCAACAGTCACTTAAAGGCAAGGCTTTGGAATCTGTTAAAAGCCTGCTCACTCAGCCAGATTGTGTCCCACGAGTGATCTCTACTTTAAAGATGTTGTTTGGAAGGCCAGAATTTATAATTGAAACATTAATGAACAAGATACACGCCACTCCACCACCCAAGGCTGATAAGCTAGAAAGTATTGTGAACTTCGCCATTACAGTGCAAAATCTTTGCGCTACTATAGAAGCAACTGGGTGTATTCCATACTTGACCAACCCTACCTTGCTAAGAGAGTTAGTGGACAAATTACCACCGGCGATTCGCTTGAATTGGGCTACGTACTCTCAGACTATTGGCGTCAATGATAATACACTTTCACATTTTAGTTCATGGCTATGCTGAAGCTGTTAATCGGGTCAGTCTTCCAAGCACCCTGAGTAGCGATAAGCAAACTAAGTCAACTAAAGACAAAGGGTTTCTTCATGCTCATTCTCAGGATGTCGAAGAAAATAAATATGCCTCATTTGAACGCATTTGCGGAGGAAACTGTATATCGGTTTCGAAATGCAAACAGTTTGAAAATCTAAGTCTTTCCTTGAAGTGGGCATTCGTGCGTGACCAAAGACTTTGTCGACGTTGTCTTGGGAAACATGGGAAGCAGAGATGTATGGTCGAGACCGCGTGCGGAAAAAACAACTGCTCCTTTAAGCATCACCGTTTGCTGCACAATGACGACAGTTCCCGAGTAGATAAAGGGCAGACCGAGACCAAAAAGCCTGAAGGCATAATGACTCATCATGACGACCATTTCATTCACCAAAATTCTGAAGCAATTCTTTTCAGAGTGATTCCGGTAACCCTTTACGGCAACGGTGCTAAGGTTGACATTTGTGCCCTCTTTGACGAAGGGTCATCAGTTACCTTACTGGATGCGGAGATAGCTCGTGAACTCAAAATTAAAGGCTTTGCTTCTCCGTTGCGTTTGAGGTGGACAGCGAACGAACATAGATGTGAGAATGATTCTGAAATTATAGATATTAAAATATCAGTCACTTCCTCTCAAAGTAAAAAGTATATTGTAGAAAAAGTCCATACTGTCAAAAGTCTTCAACTGCCCTTTCAATCAGTGGATAAGGGAAGACTCCAAAAACAATTCGATCATCTCAAAGATTTACCAATAAGTTCCTTTTCTAATCAAAGACCTCGGTTGCTCATCGGTATTAATAACTGGAAGCTAGGCTTGCCTTTAAAATACAGAGGGCAATGTTGGACAACCTGTTGCTACGAAGACGAGACTTGGTTGGGCAATTCATGGATGCTTGAAGAATACTCCCCAAGAGCAAGTAACAATGACTGACAGCTGCAATTTCCACGTTTGTAAGTGCGTTAAATGTGAAGAAAATGACGAAAATCTTCAAGATCTTGTGAAGCAGTTTCTATGCAATGAAAACCTTGGGATGTCTACACCAGAAAGTATTTTAATGCCTGCAGAAGAAGAGCGTGCTTTAGCCTTATTAAAAGAGCTTACTTGTCGAAAGGAAGGGTACTTTGAAACGGGGCTTCTATGGAAGAGAGATGACATCGAGCTGCCGGATAGTTATGAAATGACATACAACCGCCTTAAAGGTTTACAGAAGCGAATGAAAAAAGATCCACAGTTAGCCAAAGTTCTTCAAATTAAAATTCAAGATTATCTTTCAAAGGGCTACGCGCGAAAACTGTCACTACAAGAAACAAAACAAAAACGTCAGCGCACCTGGTACCTACCTGTATTCCCGGTAACGAATCCCAATAAGCCCGGGAAGTTAAGGATTGTTTGGGACGCTGCGGCCAAAGTCCAAGGTATGTCTTTAAATTCATTTCTTTTGAAAGGTCCAGACCAGATAACCAGTTTAGTCTCAGTACTCTATAAGTTCAGAGAAAGGAACGTTGCTCTCTGTGGGGACATCATGGAGATGTTCCACCAAGTAAAGATCCGACGTGAAGACCAATACTCACAACTTTTTTTATTGTGCAACAATGAAGAGGATTATCCAGAAACCTATGCAATGACTGTCATGACGTTTGATGCAACCTGTTCACCCGCTTGTGCTCAATACGTAAAGAATGAGAACGTCAAAGAGTTTTCGGAGATATACCCAGCAGCTGTGAGTGCAATCTTGGACAACCACTATGTCGACGACCTGCTTGTTAGCGTTGATAGTAGTGAAGAGGCGGTGGAGCTCGCCCATACTATTCGCTTCATTCACAGCCAAGGTGGTTTTCACATTAGAAACTGGGTATCGAACTCAGCAGAGATAGTGAATGCTCTTCAATCCAGCAGCACCAACTTGATGAATCTAAACAATCTAATCATTTTCAAACCAACAGCTAAGCCTAAATTTGCATCGATTCTTCTTGGAAATTACCGCCCTACTAAACGGGATGTTCAGAGGGTGTTGATGACCATATTCGACCCTTTGGGTCTGATCGCTCATTTCTTAATGTATCTGAAAGTCCTCCTTCAGGAAATTTGGAGATCAGGAATTGGCTGGGATGAAGAAATTCAAGACCAACAACATCATAAATGGACTAACTGTATACGCATTTTGCCAGAGGTTGAAAATCTTCATATACCGAGGTGTTACGCTTCCGAGAAGTTTGAGAGACCGACTGTAATGCAGCTACACGTTTTTGTTGACGCTAGTGAGTCCGGATATGCAGCTGTAGCATATTTGAGGTGTTCAGATGGACGTTCTACCGAGGTATCTTTAATTGGAGCGAAGACACGAGTAGCTCCATTAAAAAGTTTATCAATACCTAGATTGGAGGTGCAAGCCGCTAAACTTGGTGCTCGACTAGCTCGATCAGTTACTCAATCGCATTCTATAACTTTCAGCAACAAAGTTTTTTGGTCTGATTCAAAAAATGTGCTTTCGTGGCTTCGTTCAGACCACCGAAGATATAAGCAATTTGTGGCGTTTCGCGTGAGCGAGATTCTGGAGCTTTCGGATGTATCAGAGTGGAGGTGGATTCCAACCAAAGAAAATGTTGCTGACGAAGCGACGAAATGGACTAAGGTTCCAGAATTCTGCTCATCTAGCCGTTGGTTTGTCGGTCCATCGTTCTTACTTCAACCTTCAGAAAACTGGCCAATTGAGAAAGAACAACCACATTACACTCCTGAGGAATTAAAAAGCCAATACGTCGGCGTCCATATCAGCTTTAATGAAACTTTGTTTAACGCCGATCGATTTTCGAAATGGAAAAAACTTCTTCGTTGCTGTGGCTTTCTCCTTCGGTTTATTAAGAAATAAAAGAAAGCAGAAAAGACCCTACTAAAGGAAGTTCAGCATTTAGCATATCAGCATGAAATTGATTGCTTATCTAAAAAGGAACCGGTGAGTAAATCAAGTTCTATTTACAAGCTTTGTCCCTATCTAGACGAACATCAATTAATACGTGCAAGTGGAAGAGTTGAACTTTCTAAAGACGCTGGTCAGGACTTTAAGCACCCTATTCTCCTTTCGGGAAAACATCGAATCACAAGACTTATTACCCTACTTATTACAGCCGCCAATAATGGCCCACCTGCAAGGCTGGCTTCCTTTAGTCGTCCATTTTCGTTCGTGGGCATTGACTATTTTGGGCCATTGAGTGTAACGATTCATCGAAGGACAGAAAAGCGATGGGGGGTACTAATGACCTGCCTTACTACTCGAGGAATACATATAGAGGTCGCCCACTCCTTATCTACTGATTCGTGTATACTAGCCATTCGAAATTTTACTGCTCGAAGAGAGAGTTTAGAGTTGCGATTTAAACGCAACAATTATGATGCAATACTCTTTACTGAAACATGGTTAGATAAATCTATTTTGGACATGAAATACTATGTAGTTCGTACCAAATATTTCGGTCAGATCGGTCTTCTTTAAGTAGCAGTATAAAGTCTGTTGGTGGAGTTCTAATTGCCATTAAAAATTGCTACAACTGTAAAATTCTCTCTATGCCCTCAATAAGCGTAGAAATGGTATGTGTTACAACTCTCCTCAAAAGTTTCCAACTTTTTGTAGTCTGTGTCTACATTCCATCAAAAATGCATTGTGAACTTTCGAATCAATGTGTTATAAACATTAAGTACATCGTTTCCCTGATTAATCCCAACGATCGGTTACAACTTGTTGGTGATTTTAATTAACCAGACATTGAATGGGACGTTCTTCAAGAAGATGACAAATTTTTGTCACCTACATCGTTGACCTCAGAAACGAGTATTTCTTTTTTGGACTCAATGTGCTCTTTAGCCTTAAATTTAGTTAGGCCGTTTAAAAATGAAAAAGGTAATTTCCTCGAACTCGTGTTTACGGATGATATTAATGGCTTAACGGTGCAAAGATCATACCCTTTATTGGATGATGTTAGATTTCACCCTGGCTTTGAAGTTTTAATGGAAATGCCGACCTCTGTTTGTACTAGTCAATACGATCATGGCTATGAATTTGACTTCAAGAAAACTGATTTTGAAAAACTCAATATGGAACTTTTTTATGCTCCCGAGTAATTCGCGTTTCTATATGGTTATAAACCGATCTTAAATATTATAAACACTCACAATCTATTTATAGTTGTTGCATTTCTCATTTTAATTAAAATTTGTGGTGATAAAGTGCTTAGTTTTTGCAATTTGTAAGAAATCTTATTTCCTTTAAAGCAAATACCCTTTAAATGAACAATTTACTGTTATGTCAAATATTTTTTTATTATTTTTTTATTTTAAAATTTTAAGTTTTGAAAACAATCATAATTAAAATCTGAAAGGAAATATCAACAGCTTTTCAATGGGTGGTAAACGATTTATGTGCTTAGCTTATTTCCTAAGTTATAGTAATTTTTGAGAAAAATACGTTTAATTCGACACGTGGGATTCTAATTTAAGGGTTGCCAACTATTTTTTTTTGTTATTATTATATTTGTGTGTATATTTTGGTGACACCCTTCGTATTTTAAATATGGATTTCTTAAGTCATTCGTTTGACGTTTGTCAACTGTGTAGCACGCGCTTTCTAGTGATTAGCTAAAACCATTTCTAAGAGAAGTAGAAGTAAAATGGAGGGTGATGAATTCATCCTCCCAAAGACCACTAATAAAAAACCTAAAAAAAAAATTAAATTAAAAAAAAAATTAATCAATTTAAAAGTATTAATAATATTACTAATATGTCTAAGATTGTGAAAGACAACTATTATTTGCCATTACCATCTACATGCGAAGATAGCATGGATAGTGCAGACATTGATGATAGTGTGCCTGTAAAACTAAAGGAATTTGTTCCTCCTATTATTGTTCTTAAAACAAAAAGGGATGTGCTTAGATCTAAGATTAATAAACTGAAAATTGAAGACTAGACTATCTCCTTAAAAATATTTCGTTGGGTCAGAAAATCCTATGCTCAAGTTTTGATTCGTACAACTTGATTGTAAATGAAAAATGAAAACGCAATCCTGTGAATTTTATACCCACGAAAAGAAAGGTAATAGACCATTTAAAGTAGTTTTATCCGGCCTAGATCTTCACAATTCCGACACATTAAAAAATTAACTAATTATGCTTGGCATTAAATGCATTGATATAAAACCAATTGCTGTAAATACGAACTCTAATAATATTCACTATATCTATCTTTTAAATATTGAACGTGGTTCAATTAAAATGAACGAGTTGCTCACCAACTACAAAAATTGCTCAAAACAATCGTTAGGTGGGATTTTAAGAGACAGCAACCTAACAAAATCACACAATGTCATAATTCTCAGATGTTAGTCATGGAGCCATGCACTGCCAAGTAAAAACTTTTTGTTCATCTTGCTCTGGGAACCACAAAACAACTGAATGCACAGCACCACAAACTGCTTTGAAGTGTGCTAACTGCAATGGAGCACACAAGTCTACAGATCCATCATGTGGAAGCCGTAAACAATATATTGAGATAAGGCAAAAAATTTCGTCACGTCATCGCAATCATAATTCCTCTGCTAAACCGGTCTTGATGAATCGGCCGAGAACAAACCATGTCAAATTCACCATGGAAGATTTTCCACCACTGCAACATAAAAGAGGCAATGTTGCTCCTCACAGTTGCTCCCAACAATTTGCATTAAATCAAAACCATGTCAATGACAAAGCTCGCTCAGATGACCCACCAATAGCAACACCATGTACTAGTGCAAATGATCATGGCTCTGAGAAAAACTGTAGCATTAACTTACTTTTTTCTTTTGATGAAATTTCCTCTCTTCTAAATGATGTATTGTCAAAATTAAGTACTTGTCGTTCTAAATCTGAACAATTTAATGTAATTACCACTCTTGCAGTGAAGTATCTTTATTCAATATGAAGGACATAAATCCAAAAATTATCACTTGGAATGCTACTAGCATTCAAAATAAGAAACACGAATTATTTGATTTTTTGAAACGTAACAAAATTGACATAGCTTTATTAACTGAAACCTGGCTTAAAAATGAAAAATACTTTACAAATCATAATAATTATGCATGCTATAGACTTGATAGGCAATATTCAAAAGGAGGTGTTGTTGCTATTTTGATGAATAAATCTATTAAACATTTTGCCATTCCAGCTGTTAAGTCTGAAATAATCGAAGCTATAGGTATTGAGATATTTTTTCAGGACTCAACTAGATTTAGTATCTTTTCTGTATATTTCCCAGGGGGAAATGGTAGCAATGAGAAAAAAACTAAATTTAAGAGATATTTTAAAACTGTTTTAGAAGAAATGATAATTTTTTGATCGGAGGTGATTTAAACTGTAGACACCACTCGTGGGGATGTCTGAGAGCAAACTGTTGGGGTAATATTTTTCATGATATTATTGCTTTTAACAGATCTCCTCACATTGCTCTACAGTCTTGAACGAACATACATTCCAAAATATGCGTCCCAAAATCCATCAACGCTTGACTTTTTTGTTTCAAATAATGCATATCGTTTTTCGCAACCAGTCGCAATTAATGCTGTAAGTTCTAATCATTTGCCTGTCTGCACTTCAGATTTCTGTAAGCCAAACTAATATGATACCTGTCAGTTATAATTATTCCGCTGCAAATTGGAATCGTTACAGTTCATATGTTTCTGAAAATTTAAACCGAATTAGATTATCGGTCGACTACATTACTTCGTCTGATCAGATTGATGGCATCATAGATTAATTCATGGAAGTTAAAAGCAGAGCGGCTGAGTTATCGATTCCAAAGACCCAATCTTATTATTCAAATCAACTCATTTTGCCTGAATCTATTTTAAAATTGATTCGTTTGCGAAACTCAGAAAGAAGGAAATGGATTCGATTTAGACTTGTTTTTTTTAAGAATAATGTTAAGATTTTGAACAAAAATAATAAAAAGAAATAGAGATTTAAAAAAATAAAAATTGGAATAACCTCTTAATTAGTTTAGATAAGGGATCAAAACCTTTTTGGAAGGTTAAGAAAATAATAAACTCAATCATTCCGCCTCTTCGAGTTAACGAAAAAGTTTTAATTACTCAGTTGGAAAAGGTCGAGGCACTGGCTGACTCCTTTTCCAAAAATCATACAATCTCATCCCATCTCAGTGATGTTGACACTGAAAATATTGTAAATGATAAGCTTATTGAGCTTAATTCTCTACCTTGCAACGAAATAGAAGCAGCTTTTTTAAGAATGGTTCAGTGAAAGAGTTAATTAAAGACTTAAAATCCAAAAAATCATCTGGGCTTGATGGTATGGGCAACAGGTTACTTAAAGCCTTACCTTTAACGGCCACAAAGTTTCTTACAATAATCTTCATTTATTGTTTGATCCTTTCGTATTTCCCTAAAGATTGGAAAATAGCAAAAGTTGTAGCTATCTGCAAACCTGGTAAAGCTAAGGATAATCCTAATAGTTACAGGCCTATAAGCTTGCTAAGTGCTGTAAATAAATTGTTTGAAAAAACTTATAAAACAACGACTTTTAAACCATATAGGGGACGCGTACATAAACCCTAATGAGCAGTTTGGTTTCCGATCTGGTCATTCTACAAGCCATCAAGTTTTAAGAATTAAAAATCATGTGAATATTAACCTAAAATCTATATTTTCAACTTGCTTAATACTTTTAGACATTGAAAAGGCTTTCGATACTGTATGGCACCAGGGGCTGCTTTACAAACTTATTATGTTTAATTTTCCCACATATCTAATTAAATTAGTGCAGAGCTTTTTACTTAACAGAAAGTTTGCTGTGTACGCAGGGTTCTGTGCGTCTGGCTTATTGCCTAAAAATGCTCTTGAAAGTTTGCAATATTCATTAAATACCTTTCAAACTTTTTTTCATAACTGGAAAATAAAGGTTAATGCTCAAAAAACACAGGCAATCTGATTTTCTAGACGTAGAAAAACAGATTTTTTGCCACAAACATTGTTACAGATAAACTTAACTGACATCGCTTGGTCCGAAAGTTGCAAATATCTAGGTATAACACTTGATAAGAAACTGACTTTCGACAAACATATTGGTTATACAATAAACAAAACAAATCTTTTAATAAGAATTTTATACCCTTTTATTATCCGCAAATCAGGTCTTAGCATGAATAATAAAATTCTGATATTCAAATCAATTTTTCAGCCTATACTCACTTTTGGTGCTCCAGTGTGGTTTGACTGCGCTGAGACCCATTTAAGAAAGTTGCAAAGAGTACAAAACAAAATATTAAAATTAATGCTAAATTTTCCATGGCATTTTTCAACAGTAAGGCTTCGTGATAAAGCTAATGTTAAGCAAATTAAGCTTGTACTATATAACCTACAAGACAACTTTTTTAGAAGATGTTCCTACTCTGATAATGAACAAATTCTTAATCTCTTAAATTCGATATACCTATTTTTTTATATCTCTTTTGGGTTTATGTGCAATGTTAGTTTTTAAGTATTATATAAGAGTTTTTTTCTTGTAGCTTTTCTCTTGAAACTTTGTTAAAATATTTAAAATTTGATTCATTTTAGCATTATTAATATTAAAGTTGTAAAGGATTTAATTTTCTATATCTCTTAAATAAACTATGTACATAAATGTAAGAAATATCGAACTGCAATAAAAATAACTAAATAAAAGATTCCTTAAGCTGTCTAGTCTGTAAAAAAAACTTCTAGTGATGTAAGTTTCTTGTGCCGTATGCTTGCAACTAGTTCATGCTAAATGCATAGGTATTAAAGGTAAGGATGCTGATAAATTCATTCACTTCTGTAGCTGGCTTACGGTACTTTTGTACTAAGCATGATCAAATCTCGGTGGATAAATTACATTGGAAAGTCCTTAAACTGCAAAAATTATTCAACAATGTCTCCACAATATTTTCGGATATTCAAGTTTAATCGATTTTGATGTTTTATCGTCAGAAAGACGTGTTTACGGATGATGTTAATGGCTTAACGGTGCAAATATCATGCTCTTTATTGGATGATGTTAGATTTCACCCTGGCTTTAAAGTTTTAATGGAAATGCCGACCTCTATTTGTACTAGTCAATACGATCATGGCTATGAATTTGACTTCAAGAAAACTGATTTTGAAAAACTCAATATGGAACTTTCTCAATTTCATTGGGATAGTGGCTTTTTTAATATGGATGCTAGTAAGGCAACTGATACTTTCTATGTCATATTGTTCAACAGCTTTTTGAAAACAATACCTGTTCGCCGCATCAAAATTGTTGATAATCGTGTTCCTTGGCTCACACCTTTCGTTAAAAGGCTAAAAAACAAACTCCACAACAAGCTTAAATTCAAGTTTACAGTTTCCACTGCTCAAGATTTCAGCAGAATAAGAAGAGAATTCCAAGTCAAATCAAAGGCTGCATATAGAAACTACATCATATCTATGAAAGCTAACCTATTACTGAATCCATCTTTTTGGAAATTTGTTAAAAATAAGAGAAAAATAGCTGAATTCCCGTCCTATATGAATTTGGATCAACGATCTTCAAATGATGGGGTAATGATCGCTGATATGTTTGCAGAAATGTTTAAAGGCATCTACAAATGTAATAATGGGTTGACTGGGCTGCATCAAATTACCTCTAACATGAGTATTACAAATGACTTGCCATTTATTCAAGAAAACGATTAACAAGTGCAATAAAGACTAACATATTCATTTTCGATGGGACCTGATAATGTTCCTTCCTGTGTTTTAATAAACTGCTGTCATTCCTTGGCTAGTGCTTAAAGTTATTTGTTTAACCTATCTTTGTCATCTTCCGTTTTCCCGCAAGCTTGGAAGTCTTCATTTATACTTCCATTTTTTGAATCAGGAAGCCGATGCAACATGCGTGACTACAGAGGTATTGCAAAACTCAGCGTTATTTCCAAGATGATAAGATTACGGAATCTATTATAGTCCATGAGTTGATACATGATGTAAAATCGCATCTATCGGACAGACAGCATGGATTCGTCAAGGGCAAATCTACCATTTCAAATCTGTTGGAAATTACATCATGCATAACGAAAGGATTCATGAATGGTCATCAAACGGGTGTGGTATACAATGACTTCTCCAAAGCCTTCGATCAACTTAATCACCAGCTAATTGTTAGAAAACTTTCAATTTTCGGTTGGTCCCCAGAACTTCAGCATTGGATTGTAAGTTATTTATTATCTCGTACTCAATATGTTGAATTCAAGTCTCATTTATCCAACGCAATCGATGTCAAGTCTGGTGTGCCTCAAGGAAGCCACCTGGGACCACTGTTATTCGTATTTTTTATAAATGATTTACCCTCTGTAATAAAATACTGTGATATACATCTATGCTGACGATGCGAAAATTTCATTTTCATATAAAAATAATGCTGATTTCTTTCAACTGCAATCTGATATTGATCATTTGCAGGAATTGTGTAATAACAATGATCTCACACTGAACTCTAAGAAATGCAAAGTAATGACCTTCGCTAGAGTTAAAAATGTTTTCTTTTAATTATTTCAAATTAATTCAAAACTTGAAAGAGGGAATTATTTTATAGACTTGGGAGTAGTATTTTATTCAAAATTAGACTTCAGAATGCACACCGATTTTATAACTGCAAAAGCTTCTGTTCGTCTAGCAATGATTAAACGATGGTCAAAAAAATTCAATTGGACTGGTTCGTTTGATCTTGGAATATGGTTGCAAAGTTTGGTGCCCATATTACTGCTGTCACATTGTCCGCATTGAATCCATTCAAAAACAGTTTCTATTATTTTCTCTTCGTCATCTTAACAAGGATAATCATCACCATCTTCCACCATATAGTTCGCGACTTTTACTGATTGGTCTTAATACGCTCGAGAGCAGGAGGTCATCACTTAATGTTGCATTCATATTTAAACTTTTAAACGGTGATATAAATTCTCCTTATTTGCTTTCCTTAATAAAAATAAATGTGCCATTCCGTCCAAGTCGAAATTATAAAATTTTGCTAACCCATGAAACTACTTTCAACTACTTAAATAATGAACTGCTCTCTCTCTTATGTAAACAGTTCAATAATTATAATTCCTTCGTAGATTTTAATCTTACTTAATTGAAATTTAAACAAATTATACTTTTATTCAATTTAAATCGTCACTAATTATGTAAATGTAATTTTATTTGTATAATCCAAATAACTGTGATCAATTATGTATCTGTAGTTATTAAATTACTAGAATATAACACTGAAAACGCAGTTAACACGATTGATAAATAAACAAAAAGCAATAAATAAACACTTCAACGAAAGTATAACACATCTTAAAAATGTCATAGAAACTGATAGAATAAATTTCACAAAATCCTTTTCCGAATTAACAGAAAATGAAAAACGATATATGATAAAAAAATAAGATTAGATCAGATTCTAAGACTAAACATGTTATAGATAAATTAAACCAGATTATTGATAACATAGCTTTAGCAAAGCACGGGCTTATACACCCCAGCTTACTAACAACAACAGAAATTTTAGACACAAATCTCGATTTTTTAAAGCTTTAATATATTAAAGTAGGAGCTCTTAAATATAATAGTAATATAATTTTATATCTATATATATATTATATTATATATCACCTAAATCGAAATACCGAAGTCAGCACTTTGAAGATGCTGGGAATTTTTTTCGAACAAAGATTCCACGACTGTAACATAAACACCGATAAGAGGCCACCACCAAATCGATGTGCATCATCGATCTAACGATCGCATGATCATAATTCCAATATCTATTTTCGGCACCATAAACTTACTTATCAATTTCTGTCTTAGGTTTAAGTCAGTTTGTTAAGAAACAGACCTATCACTGCAAAAAGTAAAGAAACAGATCGAACACAAAATACAGCAAAGACACACATCTTATCTTAAAACCTACTACGTTTTTTTTGTTTGCCAGTTTTGACATTAACTTCTCATTCTCTTTTTAATAACTCAGTGTAAATACCATCATCATCGTCAACATCAACATCGGCGCAACAACCGGGATCCGGTCCGGGCCTCCTTCAACAAATTCTTCCATACATCCGACGCCGACGCCATCCAATTGCGCACCCCAAGGCTTCGTGCGTCTTGGTCTACGCCATCCTTCCAACGTAAGCAAGGTCTGCCACGTTGTCTTCTACCATAAAAAGTACCGCAAAAGACTTTCCGAGTTGGTTCCTCTTCGCTCATGCGAGTAAGAAAAGTAATGCTCATGTTAATACGTTGTGTTCTATAACTAGGTCTCTAATTTTAAGCAAGATTGACTATGGGCTCTTCATTTACGGCAACTCACCGAAATCAACTTTAAATATGATTAAAACACCTTACCACCAAAGTGTTCGAAGAAGCTTAAATGCATTTCCAACAAGCGCCATAAAAAATATGCTGGTTGAAGCTGGAATTCCAAGCCTAGACGAAAGAATAGCAGCAACTAAGGCAAAACTTTACATAAAATTAGCTCACGGCTCTATTATCGAAAAGGACGTTCTTTCTTCAATTAAACTTAAAACACCAAAACGAATACCATCAGCAATAGCCGTTTCAATTACAGCAGCTAGAGAACTTAAGATTCCAGTCAAAAGAATAAATAAATACACATCACACTTCCCTCCGTGGTGCATACTACCTGAATCATTTGTCATGTATTTGTCAAACTTCAATAAAACTAACACCACTAGACAAGTATTTGCTCAAACTTTTCTAAGCATGTCAGCAGATTTAAAAAAAGAAGGGTGGAATTTCGTCTTCTCAGATGGTTCTAAAACTGTAGAAAGCACATCTTTTCCATCTGTTCACGAAAACGGCGTAATGACCTGTGCAGGTCTATTAAATAACACAGTTTCCATATTTACTGCTGAGGCTCTTGTTGTTCTCAAGACATTAACTATATGCGCCTCTTACACTGGAAAGTTTGTTGTATGTTCAGACAGCCTTTCAGTCATAAATGCAATACAAAACCCTGATAACAATACTGCAATAATTAGCAAGATTCGAGACTATCTTATCAGCAAACTTAACAAATTCAAGCTGATGTGGGTACCTAGCCATATGGGATATAATAGGAAATGAACTTGCAGATGAGGCTGCTTTACAAGCCCATCGTTCTCCAGTTTATCATTTTGAAGCTACTACCAAACTTTATCTACTACGCTACATCAATCAAGAACTTAAATCTAAACTTCGGGCCGAATGGAGCAGTTATAATCACCATTATTCAGCAATCAACCAAGAAAAAACATAACTCCTCTTGCCTGCCACTACCTCGAAAGCTATGAATACAATTTCATTAGACTACGCCTTGGTCACACAGTTACTACGCATCAACATCTTCTTCGTAAGGAAAGTGCTCCTTTATGTCCTTCCTGCAACTCCCGGATCAACATAAATCATATTATCAACAACTGTCCAGCTGCCACACATATTCAAAACTCATCATCAAATTTGTCCATTTACGAAGCCCTTAAAAACCCTAGTCATGATAACATACAAAAAATACACTCTTTTCTTAAAAAACACAATTTCGCTATCTAAATTATAATATGTATTATTTTTGTATCAACTAGAAATAAGTTACCTCAGAGCCGAAAGTCTTAGCAACTTGTGCTCGTTTCTTTTATGTTAGCATTATAATTTTAATTATGTGCTAATAAATTATAATAATAATAATAATAATAATATTAAATTATATTTTTAATCCTAACTGAATTGTTTGTGTTATCTTTTGATTACTTTCCTACTTTATTTACTGTACTTATCCCTTTGATTCAATTTTATTAACTTCATATATTATTTTAACTCATTGTCAAATAAACTCATCTGTCTTGTTGTTTCAGATAAAATAAAGACACACATTATATTATATTATATATGTATGTGTTATGTTTATTTTCTCCAACATTATTTAAAATCCTGATGACTTGTGATTTTTGTTTTAATGTATACAATATAAATATGAATATGTACTGTACATTAGGTATACAATAAAAGTGTTTATTGATTTTACTAAAATTGTACATTATTATATATTATAGGTGTGCATTATGTTTTGGTGAAAAGAAAATTTAAAATGGTGAGCTAAGAACGCTCCCCGCATAGGACCAGTTTTTTTCTTCGACTTTTTCGAGAACTTGTTATCCGATTACAATCAAGAATTAATATTCAGGAAGAGTTGGTAGCCAAAGTAGTTTCACATCAAAATATCTTGAAAAACTAGAATTTTGTATTTTTAATAATTTATTTTGAAATATTTTTTTGAAACGGTCGTTGATTTTTTTGTAATTTTGTTTTAAACGCTGGCATTCTTAAATATTTTTTAAAAAAGGTTTTGAAAGTTTCTTAAAGATATGAAATGTTATTAACTTGTTTCGCTGAAAACTATTTGTCGTTTTTTGGAACAAACAAAACTCAGAAAAATCGAATAAAAACTTTGAAATGCACTTATTGTATGTATTTCAAATTTCATTCGTCGATGTGCAATTTATTTTTTTATTATAGAGCGAAGGGGTGACGCCTGACAAAATACGTATTTAAATAATTTGCTAAAACATATCCAATCCGAATTCCGAACTACAGAACTAAACCACCAAATGACCAAAGCAAACCGAATTACTCAAAAACATCACAGGAAAGGTATTAACCGATTTTGCTTCAAACCGAGTTAGCCAACTCGGGTTCCAACTCGGTTTGCTTAAATTTCAACTCGGTTTGGAACATGTTCGGTTTGATACATCACTAAACATTGGACATTGGTCCTTCAAACCACATACATACTGAAACCAGCATAAACTAACGGCTCTTTTTTCCGTTTTTCCTTTTCTAATTATATACTGCGAGTACAGACGCGCGCTTTGAAAAATTAAAAATTTCAGTGTTTTTTTTTCTATCGTTGGCAGATTTTAAGTCGTGCTTTTAATATTTTAAAAGTATTTTTTTTTAATATAAAATTACACGATGAGCAAGAACATATCAATAAAGCGCTGTAGCTCGCGAAGCGCATTAAAAAGGAGTATTGCTTCAAGTAAAAAAGCTGAATCCTTCGATGAGGCAGAAATCGAGTCTCATCTGCAACTTTTGGCAAGTTTTTGTGTAGCGTTTTGCCATGCGCAAGACGAAATGGAGTTTGCCTGTGGTGTTATGCCCCAAATCCCAATCCTATACATACTTATTCACCCTTTTGTTCCATATATCTATATCCACTTGACTGTGTCATCTACATATCTAAATCCAATTCAAAAAGATAAACAACGATCGATTTCAATCGATATTATTTTCGAATTTTTGTGAAACAAATTTTACTGTGCTGTTATTTTTTTTTTTTTTTTTTTTTGTTGTTTGTGATAATTTATGGCATTGACCATAAATCTAAGGAGCCGCGTAATAAAAGTGCCAATAGATTCCGATACAAATTCTGACCCAATTTCAGTTAAAAATAATTCCACACAAAAAGTCTGAATTCAATTTTGATAGGGCTTTAAAATTGATCCCTGAGTTTTATGGGGACTCAAATAGTTTAAAAAGATTCATGGAAATCGTCAGTGTGCAAGCACGAAAAGCTTAAGTAATACTCCAGCAGAAGACAAGACTAGTGAATTATTAGATATACTTAAATCAAAAATTTCTGATGTGATGTGACTTTTAAAATCAAAGAATTTGCGGATTGGGATGAACTTTCTAAATGCTTAAAACCAAATTTCCAAAGGCTTCGCCCTTTACAGACGATACAAGGAGAGCTATTCTCCACATATCAAGTATCAAATGAAAATGTGGTTAATTTTGCAAATAGATTAAATAAATTATTAGAAGAATTAAATCGTGCTACATCACAAGATATAAAGGTAGAAAGTAATGAAATAAAAATTTTAAATGAAACCAACGCGATTAATAATTTCAAGAGAGGATTACGCAATCCTCTGAAATTAATTGTTAAAACGCAGCAACACGATGCTCTCCAAGATGCAATTAATTTTGCTCTCTCAGAAGAATCGTTGATGAATGCTGAAAATAAAGCTTCAACAACAAGCAACAAAATAATATTAGGCCTAACGTACAAACAAACCAAAAGGATTTCTATACAAATTTGTCTGCTCCGAATTCTTCAAGACCTCCTTTTCCACCTAGAAATGCATTTAATAATAATAAATATTTCAACGCTCCTGAATTAAAAAAATTGTTCTTACTGTAAAAACATAGCCATACACGTCAGGGAAACTCCCTAGTTACTGGGTTGGACAATTCCCCAACTCAGTTGAGCGAAGTTTGAAAGGAATTCCAAATAATAATCGAAAACTAAACCAGAATATAAATCTGAACACTAATTATAATCTAAATATAAATCTAGATCCAAATCTAAATCGAAATCAAATTCAAAATCTAAATCTTAATCGAAACCAAAATCTAGATCAAAATCGAAATCGAAATCAAATTCAAAATCTAAATATTAATTAAAATCGAAATCGAATTCAAAATCTAAATCTTAATAAAAATCTAAATCCAAATCTAGATCAAAATCACAATCGAATTCGAAATCAAAATCAAAATCTTAACCAAAAGCTAAATCTAGATCCAAATCGCATTCGAATTCAAAACCAAAATCAAGATGGAAGTCACAGACAAAATCTTAATCTTTATCAGAATCTCAAACGAAATCAAATTTCAAGATCAGGTTTCCACAGCCAAACAATTTTTTTTTCTCAACAATTTGACACAGATCGAAATCCAGACTCATCCCTTGATTTATCCCAGAATTTTATTTCGAACCAAACATTTAAATCGAGCGGTGTACTGAACATAAATTCAAATAAAATTTGCAGGACTAAAATAGAGTTCAAAATTTCGCAAGGAAAATAAAATAAAACTTCTTTCCTTGTTGACACAGGAGCTTGCATTAGCTTAATAAAAAGAAGTTGTTTGAGAACCGATACTCTAAGTGTATAATTACAAAAATCCTCTTATAATTAAAGGAATTTCTCCAGAAGAAATGCCTACATTAGGAGTCACAATACTTCAAATAAAAAGCTCAGGTAACAACATAATTAATCAAGAATTTCACATAGTGAACGATCATTTTCCTATTGATTACGATGGTATAATAGGTGAAGATTTCCTAAACAAAACTAATGCAACGATTAACTACAAATCCAAAATAATAACCCTTGAAAAGGACGGAAAGTTATATAAAATTCCTTATTCAGAAGACAAGCAATTAATAAAATATCCACCCAGAATGGAACAATATATTAAGTATGGTCCTTTATTAGAAAACAATGAAGTCATTGTCTTACCAAAGAAATTCTTTCACAAGTTTACATAGCTAGTTCCATTGCAAAAGTTGAAAATGGTTTTATCAACATTCCAATTCTTAACACATCAGAACAAGAGATAACTATTCCCCAGCATTTAGAAGTGCATATTGAAACCTCTGAAAATGTTCACATATATCACATAAAAAATTATAAGAATATGGACGAAATAAGTAATAGACATCAAAAACTAGGAGAGTTGCTTGAAATAGATTACCTCAACAAAGAAGAAAATGATTCTATTCTCGAAATCTGTAGAGAATATAATGATATATTTCACTTAGAAGGTGACAAACTCACTTATACCAACGGTGTCGAACATAATATTCCTGTAGATAGAAATCAAAGAGATCAATACACGTCCTTATAGACTTCCATAATATCATAAGTCCGAAATCCGGAGGCAGGTCCAAGACATGTTGGAAGACGAAATCATAAGAGAAAGTACAAGTCCTTGGAACTCCCCATTATTGGTCGTTCCGAAAAAAGAAGATTCAAAAGGAAATAAGCAATGGGGCGTAGTAGTCGATTTCCGCAAATTGAATGAGGTTACCTTGGCTGATTCGTTTCTTTTACCGAATATTGAAGATATCCTTAATCAACTCGGAGACTCTAAATATTTTTCAATTTTAGACCTCGCTAGTGGTTTCCACCAAATTTAAGTTGAAGACAAGGATAGACATAAAACTGCATGCAGTACAGCTTTTGGGCACTATGAATTCAATAGAATGCCTTTTGGGTTGCGAAATGCACGCCCCACCTTTCAGCGTTTAATGAATGTAGTTCTTGCAGGTGTCCAGGGCATACGATGTTTCGTATACCTAGATGACATTGTTGTATACGGTAAGAACCTTTACGACCATAATACAAAATTAATCGATATATTTAATTGTCTTCGAAAATTTAATTTAAAATGCAACCCCAAAAATGTAAATTCCTACGTAAGGAAGTTTCTTACCTGGGTCATATAATAACAGAAAATGGTATAAAACCTAATCAATACAAAATTATTGCAATAACCAACATACAAATTCCAAAAACTGTAAAACAGTTGAAATCTTTTCTAGGATTGATCGGTTACTAGGAAATTTATCGCAAACTTTTCTAAAAACAACCCTTTTATCTGAAACGCATTTTGCGATGAAGCGTTTTCTCTTTTAAAAAAATCTATAACCAATGCACCTATTTTACAATACCCATCATATGATAGGCCCTTCTTAATAAATACCGACGCGAGTAACTGTGCTATTGGAGCAGTCCTTTCTCAATCAAATAATTCAGAAAGCACAGATTTGCCTATTGCATTTGCCAGTAGAGTATTGAATAAATCTGAGCGAAATTATTCAAAAAGAGGCTATAGATGTGGTCTGGGCTGTAAATCATTTTCGACCATACGTCTATGGAAGAAAATTTACTGTAATGACAGATCATAAACCCCTAGTATGGATTTTCAATTTAAAAGATCCAAGCTCTAGAATAATGCGTTGGCGAATTAAATTAGAAGAATATAAATTTGACGTAAAATACAAAGCTGGTTCATTAAATACGGTAGCAGATGGCCTTTCCAGACTTGAAATTCATAACGAGCCCAAAATAGTAAACATATTAACTCAATCCCAAGCTAAGCAAATAAAAGAAGATTCAGAGCCTACAACTTCGAAAATTGAACCAAATTACTCAGAAGAATGCTTTGAAGGTGCAGAAATACACCTATACGCATGAAAATAATTACGTCTAAAACTGACAGATAAAATTTTAAACGAATATCATAAGAATCCTACTGGAGGACATCAGGGAGTAAAACGAACATTTAAACGAATTAAAATGAACTTTAAATGGCACAATATGCTTAAAGACATAAAGGAATATATTTTAAAATGACTGTGGTCTGGTCTTCAATTCACTTGCGATAGAAGCATCGCGAACAGATACTATTGGTCCACTCCCATTAACAGAGAAAAATAATGAATACGCAGTAACTATGACATGCGATCTAACGAAGTATTTTAAAGCAATACCCATACCAAACAGAAGTGCAAAAACAGTAGCCAGAGCAATTGTTGAAGGTTTCGTATTGAAGTATGGACCTATGAAGAAAATTTTAACAGATATGCGAACCGAATACAAAAATCAAATTTTAGCGAATCTTTGCTCCTTACTGCATATAGATAAAGAAACTTCAACAGCT
The DNA here is from genome assembly GCA_963971375.1 of Platycheirus rosarum. NCBI lineage: Eukaryota > Metazoa > Arthropoda > Insecta > Diptera > Syrphidae > Platycheirus > Platycheirus rosarum. The sequence goes on along the minus strand of OZ020509.1, from coordinate 54,931,782 downwards.
TACCATCACCAGACTTTAGGCATGCAATAGAACGTAGTCATAGAACTTTCAATGAATATTTACGTTCCTACATATTGGTACAAAGAAATGATTGGGATGAGTGGTTACAATTTTTCGCATATTGTTATAACACCACTCCATCGTCTGTGTATGGCTACTGCCCATTGAGCTAGTATTTGGGAAAAAACCAAACTCTTTTCAGTGGTTGAATGAAAACTCTATAGACCCAGTTTACAATATTGACTCTTATGACAAAGAAATTAAGTTTAGGTTACAATCTGCTAATTTACGGGCCCAGAATTTAATCAAAAACGCAAAAATTAAACAAAAATTGCAGTATGATACGATAAAAAAGGGTTAGAAATTAATGTTGGGGACTTGGTCTTATTAGAGAAACAGCAGGCCACAAGTTAGACAGTGCTTTTACAGGTCCATATAAAGTGTTAGAAACTAATGAAAATAAAAACTGTCTTCTATGAGACCAACATAACAAACGGTTGACGGTTCATAAAAAAACAGACTTAAAAAAATTACAGAAAATTAAGTAAATAATGTTCAACTTATAAATTATAAATAATATTAAAAAAAATCAATTAAATTAGAATCTATTTGAATAAATTGATGTTTACCTTTATTTTTTTCCGGAATTTTAAATATTGGTAATAAAATAATTTATGTTTTACATGTTTTTAGTTTATGAAATAAAACGAAAAATAATAAAGAAACCTAATAAATTTCTAAAGTAAATAGGCAAATGCTACCTTTATTAAGAATAAAGTTTAAAAAATCTTATAAAAATTATAATACATTAATTTAATTATTATACTAAGCTATATTTTTAATTTTAAGACTTTAATAAAAAAAAATGGTTATAATGGTAATTAAACTTAAAGGATTGGTCAAGTATAATTTAATTAAAATAAAATTATACTTCTAAAGGAGAAAGATGTAATAACATCCGTTTAATATTTCGTCCGGGGAATCGGGGCCAATCACTATTCCCTGGGCGACAATATAAAACCTCCGAAACAGCATACGATTACATCTTGGGAACCGTAACGACCTATGGTTCTCCAGGTGTGTCATATTGCACACGTTGCTGCGTGCGCGCGTGATTGCTGACCTGGCAGTCTAGCGCGAGTGGCTAATTATTCCTAATTATCTTGTTATACTTGATCAATCCCAGCAGTTCAAATATAACAATGAACGCGATTGGATCTTCTCATTACACTAAGAAGCAGGTTCAATCATGGATGAAATCGATATCCCTGAGTTCCAGTGCTCCAGACTCCAGAAGATGACATCATATGAAGAATTAATATATAAGCTAAGATAAAAATTATGTTAGTTGAGTCAGTCAGTTAATGCAGTTGAGTTAGTTATTTCAGTTCTTTAAGTTCAGTTCGTGTTGAGTTTAAGTGTTAATGAGTTCAATAAAGACTTTTTTAAAACTTACTTAATGTAAGTAAAATACACACTTAATATGACACAACGCTCAAAGGGTCAAGCCAACTTCCAGAACGCAACTCAGTAGGTCAAAGCTGAGTAATGCATTTTGGAAGTTCATGAAGTTCCAGGTTGGTCTCTAGAACTAGAGTTGTTGTAAACCAGCATTCCCAACAAATACACTTAAAAACAACATTTTTATAAATACCACCATCCAAAACAACAAACCCACAAATTCAAACTCAACTTTAGAAAATCCTAACACAAATTATTCTTCTCCGTTATCTAAACTGACTTCTGACCTCATAAACAAAAACCATTACTAAATGGACACGTCATCTAACCATGACGACGTTCCTTAAATAAAACAACATCATTATAAGCAGCAGCCACATTTCTTGACGTGCGGCTGGACAGGGGAAATAGTTTTCCCTTTTCTAGCCGCACATCTTGAAATGTGGATCTAAGCTTGAACACCAGCTCCCGCGAAACAATATAACTTCAACTCAAATCACTTCTCTTTGCACAATATAAAATCAAAAGTATTGTGTATAAGGGTTTCCCTTTCATTTTTATGGTAAAAATTGTACAATGGAACTTAAACGGTTTTTTTAATATATTCCACGAGCTGCAAATTATTAATTAAAGATCAAAATCCATCTATAATTTCACTGCAAGAAACTTTAATACCAAATCACCCTGACCCTGGTAAATTTCCTAACTACTCACCTAAACAAAACAATGCTTATTTTCATAATTTTCCTACCTTCCTTGTTCACAAATCAATAGCCCAAAAATTCATCCCCATAAACTCAAATCTGTCCGCAATAGCTATAGAAATAGAACTGAAAATTAAAATAACCATCGTAAATATATATATACCTCCATATCACTTTTCTTCTTTTGAATTACAAAATATCGTTAATGGTTTCCAAACCCCTATTTTGGTTACCGGAGACTTTAATTGCTGGAGTCCTCTATGGGGTTCTCCATGTAGCAACACCAGAGGTAAGATATTTGAGAATTTTATTACTAATTCTAACTTAATACTATTAAATAATGCCAGCCCAACCCATTTCTCTACCCACAAATCATTCACCCACATAGACTTAACCCTTATATCTCCCCAACTATACCCTGGTCAGTACTCTCAGACTTACACGGAAGCAATCCCTTTCCTATAGTCACAACAATAACTCTCAATCCAATAAACTCCAAAACAAAAAATCGCCCAAAATTCGTAATCGACAAAGCAAACTGGGAACTTTTCAACTCAATCGTTTTGAACTTCTCGTCTTCGCAAAAAAAATCATAAAATCGGCGGCTAATAACTCAATTTCCTAATCCCACAAAAAAAGCTCAAGACCACATGTCCCTTGGTGGAATAAAGATATAAGTGAATTAAGAACCAAAAAGCAAAATGCACCCAACAGATAGTAATTTGGTTTCGTATCGGAAGGCCAATGCACATTTTCGTAAAGCTGCAAAATCCGCAAAACAACAATGCTTTGAAACATTTACCAACAACATAAACCCTTGCTCTACACCCAAAAAACTGTCGTCTGATATTAAAACCCTCACCGGCAATTACACCCCTTATACAATCCAAATTATTAAATCAGATTCACAAACATTTACTGATTCCTCAGAAATAGGCAATTTCTTTGCGAACAGCTGGGCCAAGCAGTCAAACGATAGTAACTTTCCCTCAGAATTCTTACGCGCTAAATCCACCTCATTACAATTAAATCCACCCAGAAATAGCACATCTGCTTCTGCAAAACAAATCGAACTGCCAATAAATTTGATCAAATTTGAAAACTGTCTTAACTTGGTGAAACGAAAAACACCAGGTTTCGATCGCATTCCATATCCTATCCTAAAAATGTGTCCATTGTCAATCAAGCTCCGCATTTTATCAGTCTATAACAACATTTTCGACAAAGGCGTCATACCACAGGTGTGAAAAACCGCCACTATTTTACCTTTGCCAAAACCTAAAAAGAATCCTCTTGAGCTAAACGTCTATATACCTATTTCTCTGCTACCTTGCATGGGAAAAATATTAGAAAAAATTATTGCTAAAAGAATCCAATGGTTTATAGATAAAAAAAACCTCATAAGTAAAAACCAAGTCGCTTTTAAACACGACCGCAGCACAATAGATGCTTTACTATGTGTCGACGAATTCATTGCTTCATCATTATCAACAAGAAACCACATTTCAATTTTGTCAATTGACTTTGAAAAAGCTTTTGAAAGGATTGGGATTCATGTGGTTTTGAATACTCTGATAAAATGGAAAATAGGCCCGACAATTTTCTGCTACACCCGTTCATTTTTAACAAATAGGAAATTTAAACCAAAGTTAATAATGTTTTTTCCGAACCCAAAGATCTAAAAAATGGTATACCCCAGGGATCGCCATTCTCAGTAGTTATTTTCATTATAGCTTTCAACGAAATCAGTGATGTAATGTCAAAGTTTCAAACATAATGTCAAAGTTTCAAACGGTCCGACATTCTGTTTGTCATTATTCTTGTGAAATCTATAGAAATCCCAAAAGTCGTTGAAACATTTTCGAGTATTCTTTCTGAAATAGATAATTGGTCGAAGAATTCAGGCTCAACCATATCGTCGAGTAAAACTAATATTCTTCATATTTGTAAAATATACAAGTTGTCAAAAAATTATAAAACTAAACCTTAAAAACGTAGATATTTGTAATGTTAATTATTTAAGTATACTTGGTGTCATCTTTGACAGTAAGTTTAGCTTTAAGTACCATTGTATAAATCTAAAAAAAAAAAAAAATTGGCTACCCGGACAAATATTAAAAAGTATCTTACAAATAAAAATAGCCGCTCTCATATTAATACAGTTATTAGAATTATTAAATGTATTATAATATCAAAAATAGACTATGGATATTCAATTTATGGCAAATGCTCAAAATCTGTTCTTAAACTCATTTAACCAGAATATCATGCATCAATAAGATTTGCACTGCGAGCTTTTAGGACTACACCGATTAAGAACATGTTGTTCGATCTGGATTGTCCACCATCGAACAAAGAAAATACTTTGTCACAGCCAACCTTTTAAGTAAATTACAAACATCAGCTAACTCCACACTAGCAACAGTTGCAAAACAACACATGAAACGGATTAAAACACCCAGATGTCCATCAACAATAAAACAAATCATTTCGTTTGCAGATCTCCTTGATCTCCCACTCGCCTTTGAAAAATCGAAAGAACCGGCATATCCACCTTGGCTTCTCCCAAATAACTCCGTAATTATCGATCTTACCAAACTACCGAAAGAATCTGCCAGTAAAGAAATTTATAAATCTACATTCATCGAAAAGACTGTGTCATAAAAAGAAGAAGGTTGGTATTTTATTTACACTGATGGCACTAAAAACCAATACGGCACAGCCTTTGCTGTGGTAGACGAAGCTAAAAACATTCTCTGTAAAAATAACCTCCCTGATTTTTCATCTGTCTTATCTGCCGAAGCCACTGCTATCCTCACAGCTGCAAGACTCAACAACAAACAGAAAACAATATTTTTTTTCTGATAGCCTAGCAACACTTACTGCTGTTAAAAATATAAACAATAACTCGCCAACCATACAATGCATAAAAGACCAACTTATTGCAAAAAAGAAAGGTTGAAACTTTTTTGGGTACCTGGACACCCGGGTATAATAGGCAATGAGTTTGCTGGTGAAACTACAAAACAAGCCCCCAGAGAACCACTCTTAATGTCTTTTGTTCCTAACAAAAAAGATATTTCAAAAACGATAAAAAAACATTGTTCAACGGCTAGACAAAACCAACGGATGAATTACCGTTACCATTACTCCCATTTTAACCCAGAAGGACAACAAGCTGTTTACCCGGAAAAGATGTTTTTTACGATTACGAATGGGTCACTCCATGATCACCCGCAGCCATCTACTAGAGAAAAAAGAGCCTCCAAAGTGCCAAATTTGCAATAAGGAGGTATTCACCAGTAAACACATGATATTCTTCTGCAACTCAACGAAAACTATTCTAAATACATATCTGAAAAACAAATGCATACTAGGTATTTTAAAAAAATCCATCCGAAGAGAATATATAAAATTAATCTATGAAATTTTAAAAACGTTAAATATTGATAAACATATTTAATTTTGTTTTCTATTTCTTTTCTATTCTTAAAATCATTAATTTATATAACCTTTAGAAAAAACACCTAATTTCAAATTTTGTTAACCTTTGTTCAATATTTTTTATTTTTTATTTAAGCGGGTAGTCGTGGTAGCTAATGCTTTCATATATATTATTTTGTAATTAATTTACATTGTAATAAGATTATAATAATAATAATTTTAGAAATCAATATAATAATATAAATTCGGCAAGTTTTTTTTTTATAAAGAACAAGTCCACTTACCTTGACAATAGCTATCGTTTAAGGTCTATTTTAATTAAGGCTCAGGTCTTCTTAAAATTAAAACTCATAATGTTAACTGACGAATCTGGACAAGTTGTGGATTGCTTTCCTCAAAGTCGTTGTTTAATGGTGACGATTTACATATACTTCGATACGCCGATATATATTTGTTCATTTTACAAAATGCCGAGTCCGACGCATTTTTGTTGAACAAACAACCCATATTGCAAGGAAGCTGCCAATACATTGTCATTTTGTTGGGAAATACTTTTGAATTCCCTGAACGTGATTGGTCAAAATCAACATTAAAAATTATTTTCATTTTAGGCATCAGTAAAGTTCAAACTAAGCGGTTTTTTTGTAGTTTTCCGTTTTCTCTCATCTTACTATTAACGATCCTGTCGAAGCAACATTTTTTAAACCACATGTATCATAGCGTTATTGTAATTATTTATTATTTGTTGTTTAAAAGTATTATTTTTTCTTGATTATAGAGTTGATTAAATTTGATTAGAACTGAAAATAAAAAAAAAAGTTTGTGTTAGTAATGAAAATAAATTGCACGACTAGATCGCACGTACTTGCTCATATGTGGGTCACATCGTCGAATAAAATTTAAAAAAAATAAGTAACATTAACGTAGAAAAATAACACTATCTGAACTTAAAAAAAGTGTCAAAACCACAACACTTAACGGTTTTTAGTACAAATGGAGTACGTCATAACACGTTTTGTATAATAACAAATTTATGAAAAAAAAATATTTCGAAAATGTAGGACGGATTTTAATAAGATCCTGTTTTTCATTTTTGGTTTTTTGAAAACAATTTTTTTTTAAATTTTGGTATGCAGTTTTTTAGAGTTTATTAATATAAATGTGATTATAAAATTTAAAATATTTTTTTGATTAGTCTTAAAAATTAATTTTAATTAGAAAAAAGTTATTCAAAATTTAGATATGCCGAATTAATTTGGCAAATATAAAATTGAGTCGTTAGCGAGAAAGCCAAAAATTAAAAAAAACATTATATGAAAGGTCCCGTTAATAGACTTTTCCCGTATATGTGGTCCTGATCAAATGATATCCAATAAATGACAAAAAAATTCTCAGAAATATTCATCAAAATCGTTGGAGCCGTTTAAAATATTTGTAGTAGAAATTCACAGGGTGGGAAAACTTTTTACTCTGTCGAGAGCTCTCTCTTCTGTAAAAAACTACGAAAAATTCACAAGATGGAACGACTTTGGATAGTTTTTGGTTAATTTCGGTGAATTTCGTAGTTTTCCACAGCAATTGGAATGGGGAATGCCAAAAGAATCACGCACACCAAATTGGAAGATAATCGCTTAAGCCATTTAGGCTGCAGTTTGCTATACTTACAAAGACAGACAGAAATTTTTTGCCATTCACTTTTTTAGACTTCTCTACTATCGTAATGTCATGTTTGATTGTTATCTCAAATTTTTTTTATATTCACGTATCCTTAACTTGCCTTATAGTCCCTATAATCGCAAGTAAATAATGAAGATATTTCTTATGGCCAGTTTCTCAGTGAGAGTTTAAACCAACGTTTTACTCTCACAGTGAAAAATAAACTTCCAGTTAACTAAACGCTGTTTTAGAGGCTCTGTTCCAGAGGGATTGTTGTGGTACACATGAATATTTATGGGAAATTTATGTCTGTGTTCGTAAAAAGACAAGTAGATTTAGAGGGTGTGAGTGGCTCCTTTTGATTTTCTAGCAACAACATTTTCTTCTTTCTCTTTCACTTCTACAAGTTTTTCTCTAAATGCACGCCATTTGTGACAAAGCGAAAACGTGATGCGATATTATTTTTATAAAATTGTAGGTAACTTAGTTCCGAAATTAAAAAAAAAGTTGGTTGTCTGTAAATTCGGTTTACGAACGATAATTTTACGTGATAAAGTCATAAGAAAACATTGGTGGCGCCAACACCAATATACAGCCCGTGAACTCACCATATACAATGCCACTTTTTTTTTTTTTACTTATCACGTAAACAAAAATTTTGTACTAAATATACTACTTAGTACTAAATCTAGTACCAAAAATACAACAGTACAAAATTCTAATACTAAGTACTAAAAATCTACTACAAAACATATTATTGTAACAACAACCTAGTATCAATCGGCACCAGCTTTATATTTAACTAGCGGTACCCAGCGCGCGTTACTACGCCCTAGAAAAAACATGTTTTAATGTGAAATGCGAAAAATAATGCTAGCGGGACCAAACATTCAAAGGAACGATCCCTGGACAAAACTATATTTACCCTGTAAATTTCATTTAAATCCGTTGGGCGGTTTAGGGGTACATACATACACACCCCACATACATACATCTAATGTTTGCGATCGACTTTGGTTAAAAACCACAGTACCGCGGTTAGTGCAACACGTTACTTTTCTTGTCAGCACGAGTCAAGTTATTTCATATGTGTAGCGTGTCATCGATTTATAAGACGTTATCACGTAAAAAAATTAAAATAAATATTGATAAAAAAATGTTGCGACAAGGAAAAGAACATCATCATAATCAAAGGCGTATTTTTATTTAAAAATGACTTGCATTCGTTTAACCCTCACTGGTTTCGCCATCACTACCATCACCAGATGCAAAAATATGTGTACCTCAAAACTTAAAACGGCTGTGTCTTTGTGTTTTTTGAAGTTAAACTAAACCTTAGACGTTGGAGTGAAGTCATTTAACTTAATCGAAGAGTAAAGCTCCACTTTCAGTGTAAAGGAGCTGTGAAACCCAAAAATTGTTAAATTGAAGTTTAAAGCGAAATCAGGGTTTAACCTCCACTTTGAAACTGGGGGTTAATAGTTTTCAATGCAAATGTTTTGTTCAAAAACTAGTAAAATAATTAAAAACAACACCGAATCTTAGTTACTTAGAACCTTTGTAACATGGCATCACATCATCATCATGGTAAGCAAAGACTCATGACGGAGAGCCGTTTTTTTTCTACTTCTGATTGTGAACACTGTTTAAAGCAGTTATAACACGCAACCAAGTGTAACCATAACGAAATACCTACTAACATATAATGAAACGTTAAGGTCAGAGTCAAAAGGTGCGTAACATGTGCGAAAGCTTAGCGATTCGGTACCTTTTGGCTATAATAGTTTATTCGATTGGGAAATTTTAAAATTTATAGAATTTGTTAAAAGAAACTTTTTTTCATAGAACTCATAACAAGGATCAAAATTTATTTGTCCGAAAAAAGGAGAATAACAGAACAAGAAGCACTGCCACTAAACTTCGAGACCAGAGAAAAAAAAACATAACGACGATGAGAATCACAATTCTTTCTGGAGAGAAGGTGAGGAAAAATTATAGAGATCTGTACTAACCTTGTTCCTGGAGCCACAGTGAAAAAAATTAGCTCCGGCAGCTAAACAAAACATCTTGTTTAAATTCAAGTCTGGACACGAGACTTTGAGTGTGGTGAAATGGTCGAGTAAATGGAACATCTCAAGCACCTTGATTGATTGGATTTGCAATACAATGAAAAGCAAAAGAGGTCCAAGTTGCACAGATGGATCGTGCAATTAAGGAATGTCGTCAGCTACAAAGATTTCATTGATGGATGATGACAAAAATTCTGTATTTAAATTACAAAACATCATTTTTTATTTTATTTTTATTGTATTTTTTAAATCAAGATTATAATAAAACAAATGCACGTACCAAAAATATTTCTGTCTGCATTCGTGACAGAATGTGGATTTATCGTTGTTGGAAAAATAGACTGGTAATTGATATTACTTTACAACACACTTGGAATAGTCGTGATTTAAATGTTTTATTCTAGTTTATTATACACATACATTTTTTACAAGATCCTGATATCCAAGTGCATTAGAATATCTTAACAATGCATTGTACTGCCAAGATACACATTTGTGGTTTTTTGTCCATTTAATTTGATTATTTAGAAGCTGATCTTGTAAGAAAATATCTGAAATAAAAGAAGATAGGTATAATAAGTATTCATATCTATAATTATGTATAAATATGAAGCTTAATTATGTAAATACATATTCGGACGACTCCGGAGAAGATACAATCATGAATTGTATGAAATCTACGTCGAAGCAGATGTTTTGGAAAAAGTAAAGCTCGGTAGACTTTAGTTCAAAAGAAAAAAAATCAAATAGAAAAATAATAAAAGCCAAAGTTGAGCTTTGGTAGATAGTCCTATTTCTTGTTTTAATTAAATCTATAATATCGGGTTTTCCAATAGGAACTTGACAACTTTGAATTTAATTTGTGAACGCACCCTTTCACTAATCTAATTAATTTCTTGTTTTAATTAAATCTATAATATCGGGTTTTCCAATAGGAACTTGACAACTTTGAATTTAATTTGTGAACGCACCCTTTCACTAATCATCGAACTGTCATTTTCAATTTATTCAGTAAACTCAACATTTTCATCATGGTAAAGTACACGAGCGAGCAACTTCTGCAAATTATAAAAAAAATTTACCGAAATTCGGAGTCGGTGACAGCAACTTTAAGAGGGTTGAATTGTTGAATTTCGTCGCAAAATCATCTTCAGTGACGAAGCTGATTTTTAGTTCAATGCGTTATTGGTCGGGTGAAAATCCACATTTGCTTCATGAATCACCACTTCATCCACAAAAAATAACTGTTTGGTGCGGTTTGCATGCCGGCGGCGTTATTGGGATATATTTTTTCTTCGACGATAACGATCGTCACGTTACTGTGAATGGCCAGCGTTATCGCGCCATTGGCCCGAATTGAAAGATATGGACTTGGACGACATGTGGTTTCAACAGGATGGTACCACAAGCCACACAGCACAACTTACAATCGATTTATTGAGTCGATTGGCCGCCTCGTTCGTGCGATTTAACGCCTCTAGACTATTTTCCTTGGGGCTACGTTAAGTCATTGGTTTATGCCAACAAGCCGACGACGTTGGAAGAGCTCACAGCCAACATTGAACGACGAAATATGTGGCCGAGTTATCGAAAATTGGGTCCAACGAATCGACCGCTGCTAACTTGCCCGCGGTGGCCTTATGAACGAAGTCTAGTTCCATTCCTAAATGTTTTGATTGTACTTCAAGCCGATAATAACGTTTTTGAAATTTCTCAAATAGTTTGCGTTTTATTTAAAAAAAGTTGTCAAGTCCTTATTCGAAAACCCTTTATTATATTATATAGGAGCAGGACACCTCCTTATAGACCCAAGTCCAAATGACTTATACTCCTTATCATTTCTATGTGTGCGTTTTGAATCTGAAGGAGCAAAGAGGACCTTCATTTTACCGTTGAATCTTCATGAGTTGCTTTTTGGTTAGATTAGATTATTTTTATTACATCGTTAAGATTTATGTACACTTGGCCTTAAACTAACTTATAACTAAAATAAATCATGTCGGCTCAACAATAGAGCCCGACGTATTTCAGCTGGCTCTATACAATACATTGCTGTCCCAAGGAGTTGGATGGAACTAGGTGTCCGGAATGGTAAGGAATATATTGGAGTTAGGTGTGGGGTTTGTCAAAAAATAAGTATTCTCCGACCGTTTTTCCCTGGTCTGTACTTGGCTAGGACATTAACAGAGGAAGTGATATGAGCCCTCTTTTGCATTAACATCCTTACACCCTCCGCATAAGCTCTTCTTTCGACACGATCTAAGAAACTCAAGTGCACCTGCCCAAATATTTGAATTATACTCAAGCTTTGGTTAAATATACGCTTTGTATATTGTTGCCAGATTAGACGGGGTAGACAATTTCTTGCATTTTCGAAGAAAACCTAGAGACGTGGCATTATTATTTTCAACGCCGAATATGTGGTCATTCTGCAGAAGATAGTCTGTAAAATGTTACGCACATACCAAGAACTGAAAGGTATTCGGGTTCTTCGATGTTATTTACACTCATAGATAGTGGGGTATAGTTCGTTTTTACTTCAAAAGACAACATTGAGTTTTTACAGAACTCGAGGGGATCCTATTCGTAAGGCTCATCACTCAGCCCTATCACAGATTCCCTCGTAGAAAATTTCCGAACGAAACGCTACGCCCCGAATACGAAAAAATTCAAATCAGAAATCCCGAACGGAATCAGCCATTATCCAAACCTCTTTTCGGACTTTCGGAATCAGTTGATTTGTGTCAAAATGTGAAAAGCAAAACAAAATGTCACTTTTATTGTGTATATTTCAAGTGTTTTGAAAAAAAAGTTATCTAAAATGGATTCAACTGCGGTTATTATTGTGAAATAAAACAAGAAAACGTGTGGAGAAACCGCAAATTAAAATTACAACGTCGTATTTTAAGAAACGCTTTTAATCCACTCGACCACAATCCCTGGACAATTTATGGCTTCTCTTGGAGAATATCCAAAAGCCTTTGGAATTGGGCTCTGTTCGTATTCACTTTTCACCTTTTGTTAAATATTTGTTTAAAGTTTTATATTTTGTTCTTCTTTTGACTGGAAAAACTTACATTTTTCTATTAAATGCGTGTTAACAAACTGTCACACGACAGCCGAGCAAAATAATTGTTCGTAGAAAAATCAATAAAATTTCCTATTCGTTCGGGTTTAGTGATACCAATTTTCCCGAACTCCGAAATTCTTACGAAAATGTTCGTTACGACGGGAGCAGTGATACCTTTTTTCGGGATTCGTAGTACGATTCTATTACGACGGAACCTGTGATAGGGCTGACTTTGTTTGGTTCTATTGAAAAGGATCCCTGATTTTTTTCCTAAGGGCAGAAAACTCTTGGAACCACCATTCGGCATTGGATTTACTTTTGCCTTTGTTGTTGAGGCAAGAACTTTCGTAGGCATTGAAATTGGCTGACGTTAGTTCGTTCACTTTTTTTTAAATGTCAGAGCAATATAGTAGAGGTTGGTTATCGTATTGGCCAAACAATGACGCCAATTTACTGTTATAGGCTACCCAAATTGTATTTGTAAGGCTTCTGTGGAGCTTTGGATTTTCTGTTTTATGCTCGATTTGTAATGTTTTCATTTTATGGTCTGAGAATGTTTCATTGCTTAAAACTTTCCAGTTACTGATCACAATAGTCAGAATTGGTGGAAAGCATCACATCGAGCACTTCTCTTCTATTTCTTGGAGGTAGGTGTAACACTTCTATTTAATATCAGTATATCTCTATTACTCTATTACTCTTCCACTTGTGTGCGCCACCTGAGTCTCGGTTTTGCTCTACTGCGCCGTCCCTCTGGGATAGAATCGAAGTTTTTCCGGCCCGGAACATTGATGTTAATTCCGCTCTATATGACCCAGCCATCTGAGACGTTGAATTTTCACTCTTTTGGCTAGGTCTGTGTCGCTGTATAGCCAGTACAGTTCCTTATTCTATCTTCTTTTCCTATCTCCGTTAATGCATAAAATCACCCGTAGAATCTTTCTCTCGAAGCAGCCTAAAGCGTCTTTATCCGCTTGAGACAACGTCCATGCGTCTGCACCACACAGCAGGACTGAGACGATGAGGTTCTAATAAAACGACAATTTAGTTGTCCGAGAGAGGGCTTGCTATTCAATTTGAATGCGAATATTTTGAAAACTATTGACGCAAATAATTTCATTTAAATGTAGGATTAAAGAGCAGATTTCTGGCTGTTAAAACCGTTACAGTAATGGTTTTAAAGTGTTGCCGTTGGTTTTTATTATTTATTTTTCCATTAAGGAATTTGTTTTCGAAAATCGCCCCTACCTCCTAAACGGGGGGAGATAGACCCCCCTCCCATAGTAAAAAATACTTGTATTTAACCCCTCTACAAGAAACCGTTATTAAATCTTGGCGCTGGAGTTATCGTACGCTCCCCAAACTATATAATCTACAAAGAACAATACATTAATAAGGGTTCCTGCGACAATCAACGTCTTTAAATCTTGCAAAGTCTTAACCCAACTATTGTACTGGTCAGGAGCATCATTTTGGTAAATTATTTCGCAAAAATTCTGAATAGTTTGCAGAATTTATCATATATACATACATATGTGAAAATTTGAAGGGACGACGATTAAAACAGTGGAAATCAGTTCTTCTACATGTCGCATGCATAGAGATCTAATATATTTAGTTTTACACCTAGGCCTAGGGCCTTATCCTTTCGATTTTTGATGAGAGTCGAAGGAAAGGAGTCTTCGCAGTTAGTCATAACCAAAATAATATTTGAAACATACAATAGCAACATAGCAAGGAGGCACATATCTTACAAGGGTTTTAACTTAAAAATTATTAACTTGTAATTACATACATACTTACATATGTATGTAATAATGTAGCTACATATATTAGGGAAATAAATTATGGCTTATGTAGACCACAATCCGAACCGACACATCTCATCAATGGAAGCCTGTTTGCTATATCGCCAAAAGCATTCACAATTCAGTATCTTACACCCAAAACAATTTTTTTTATAAAAAAGCTAAGCTTTCAGTTTTCTTACAAACATTATGTACATAAGCATAATTTACTAGGTTCTTAAAGAGTAAACATTATTTTTTCAACCACAAAAAATTACAAAAACACAAAGTAATTAAATTCTAAATTGCTTACTCTAATTAATTTGCCGGCCGGTGTCAAATATCATATAATGTAAGATTTCGCCGTTCAAACTTCAGAAATCAAAACCACAACACCTTTTAAAAATCAAAATAAAAAAACCTTTAACATAAGGACGGAAAGTATACAATACCATAACAAATTCCAGATTCCAGTGAAACTCCGAAAGTGAACGAATCCAATCAAGGCGAAGAAGAAGAAATGCATTTTGTGTAAATGAACTGTGAGTGAGTGCGGTATCAACATATGTTCCATGGATTCTTTGTATCATAAAAAAGAGTTCAGACCATGCCCTGCAAACCCTCAAATTTAAATTATGTGTACGTCAATACGTGTTAGAAAATGAGTGGCGGAAATTAAATTGGTGAAATTACGGCAAACGTTTCAAAATTCCAATCCGCAATCCACATCTGTATATCAGCTATTCTCACCTCCAGGTGGTGAACAACGGGTGCCTAGTACCATAGAACAAAGAAACAAGAACGACAACTGAGAGGATAATTCTCTATTCGCCTACAAACTAAAAATGCACCGTTTAGCAGGGCATGGTCGGTACTGGTCGCTGTTTTTTTTTCTTTTTTCTAAGCCTAGTACCTCAACTGAAGATTGGGTAATACTTTTGGGAGGTTGTTGCGAGAAGTGTTATCACCAAGGTGCTTCTCCTTTCATCCTGACGTCAGCGTAAAAATTCTCTAGATAGAATCAACGGTGGTGCTTAGAGTTCAAGTCAAGCTGAAGTACATAGTGAACACATTATATGGGCTACCATGCAGACGAACAACTAGTGAAGGCCCTGGACTGCTGTAAGGCAGAATTAAGCACCATCCAAGAAATGCGATGAGACGGGATGATGAGAGGTTTTGAGCTACAAATGTATTAAGCAGGCATTTAGGCTTAATTTGCCAATTTAAGCCTTTTAGGAGCCCATGCCCACACAGAGTACAAAGATGATGACACCAAACAAAGGTTCTTTGAGCTATTGCACAAAAAATATCAGCAGTGCCCTAGCTATGGTATTAAAGTTATAATAGGCGACTTTAAAGCCAAGCTGGGAGAGAATATGTCATTGGTGGTACAATCGGAAAACACAGCCTACACGACAACAACTCCGATAACGGATTCAGGCCAATTGACTTTGAAAACTTTATTGTTAATAACAGCTTATTAACAAATAGACGAATTTATAAACGTATTAATCACCCCTATCATCGTACTCGCTTGTCGATATCGTAGTCGTTTCGAAGCTTATTTGGCATCATGATACTTTTTTGACCGACAGATTTGAAAAAAATCTATTACGAAACTGTCAGTTTCATTTTCATTTTATTTGTTATTTTCATTTGTTAACAACGCGAACAGTCTTTAAATATTTGTGACAATTTCGTGGACAAAATGAATAGTGTGGAACATTTTTGTAGTAGCGAGGATGAAGTGGAAGGTGAAAACTTATTGGAGATCCGAAGGAAAGTAAGGGAAGAATCTGATCCTCTCTTTACTGGACTCTAAGTAAGTAGTTAAAAAACATAATGTTTTTAGGATTTTCATACAAATATTTGAAAACATTCAATGTTTGTGCAGTTCTTTAGGTTAAATAAAGATGCATTTCAATACGTACTTGAAGAGATAGCCAGTGAATTGAAAAGTTCACCACGCTCAACGTCTATCTCTCCTTTCCTCAAACTAGCAGCCACATTAAGGATTCTAGAAGGTGGATGCATCGATGGAACACACATTAAAGTTATAAACCCAATAAAAAATGAACAACCCCCCTATTTAAACCGAAAAGGTTATTATAGTTTGTTTCATCTAAAGAATATTAACAATTAACTATAAAAAAGAAGTCAAATGAATTGTTAACTCGTAAAACTTACCATGAATATATTTACTTTCCCTGTCGTCACAATAAAAAATATCGAACGTTCTAACTGATATGTCTCTTCGATTATATTCACGATGATTCAAAATGAACGACAAAACGTCGATTTGTAGTAGATTTTGACATTTGCTCGCCTCGATTTGTCGAAAAACGACTACGATGATTGCAACTAATTACGAGCAGTGTTTTTCTTAGTCGATTTCGACTACGATGATAGGGGTGAATGTCTCTAAATGGGAGAATTTAATTTATAAAATTTATGCAACGTTGCATAGAGATTGTGTAGGCTAAACGGTCTTGGTGGTTGAATACAGCTTGTATAAATTTATTCCTGATCCCCGCCATTTTAATTGAAGCTAAAATATTTCCCAAGAGTTTTTGCCATTAAAATGTAATAGATTACGTTTTTGATACTATATTTTTCGTCATTTGTGGTTTTTTAGACAGTCGCATGTACATTTTGGAAGGTTTCCGAATGTGCTTTCGAAAATTTAGTTGAGTTCTTATATATCTATAAAGGTCTTTCATGTTTTAAATAAACAGTGACTTCTATTTTTTGTGTTCCAACTTTAAGTATGAGGACACAAAATTATATAAGCACCTAAATCAGATTCATCATCATAATCGGCACAACAATTGGGATCCGGTCCGGGGCTCCTTCAACAAATTCTTCCATACATCCCGATTGCTGGCCGACGCCATCCAATTGCGCACCCCAAGGCTTCAGGCGTCCTGGTCTACGCCATCCTTTCAACGTAAGCAAGGTCTGCCACGTTGTCTTCTACCATAAAAAGTACCGCAAAAGACTTTCCGAGTTGGTTTCTCTTCGCTCATGTGAGCTAGGTGTCCAGCCCACCGGAGTCTACCGAGCTTTATTTTTTCAACAACATCTGCTTCGAAATAGATTTCATACAATTCATGATTGTATCTTTCCGGAATCGTCCTTCCTCACACACGGGGCCAACAATTCTCCGTAAGACTTTTCTCTCGAACGCGGATAAGAGATCAGAGTGCCTTTTTGTAAGCACCCAAGTCACGGATCCGTATGTGAGTACTGGTAAGACCATAGTCTTGTACAGCAGCAGTTTGAGTTTTATGGTAAGGTTTCAGGATTTAAAGAGCCTTGACAGACTATAGTAGGTTTTGTTGGATTTCAGCAGCCGCCCGCGTATTTCTTCCTCCATATTGTTATCGGCTGTTACTTTTGACCCAAGATAGTTAAAGGACTGCACTACTTCAAGTTCGTGCTCCGCTACCCTGATGGTTGTACCAACATTTCTCGCAGACGTTGCCGCCATTTACTTAGTCTTCCCTTCATTTATGTGCAGCCCCAGGTACTTTGCCGCTTGTTCGACCTGGGTAAAGGAGTTTTGTACAGCTTGTTGGCTACTGCCGATGATGTCGATGTCGTCTGCGTAAGCTAGTATCTGGCTGGACTTGGTGACGATAGTCCCTCTTGTTGACGTGCCAGAGTCACGGATTGCTTTCTCCAACGCCAGGTTGAAGAGGATGCAAGCCAGACCATCCCCTTGTCGGAGTCCATTAAAGATGTTGATTGGTCTGGATAGCAAACCGGCTACTTTTACTTGGCTTGTGATGTTGGTCATGGTCAGCCTACATAGTCGTGTCAATTTATTTGGGATGCCGAATTCTCTCATGGCCTTATAAAGTTCTACCCTGGCTATGCTATCGTAGGCGGCTTTAAAGTCTATAAAAAGATGGTATGTTGGGAATTTAATCCAGACTTTTTTCCATCACCTGCCTAAGGGTAAAGATCTGATCAATTGTTGATTTGCCTGATATAAAACCACATTGATATTTGCCGATTATGGTATTAGCGTATGAGGCTATCCGTTCTTGCAAGATAGAGGAGAATATCTTATAGGATATACTCAAAAATGTTATACCCCTTTAGTTGCTGCATTTTGTAATATCTCCCTTCTTATGTAATAGACATATGATTCCTTTTCGCCAGTCTTCTGGCATCTCTTCGTGTTCCCATACGTGTACTATGATTTCATGAATTGCTTGATGTAGTGTTGGCCCTCCATGTTTGATCAGCTCGGCAGGTATACCATTGGCTCCTGAGGCCTTTTTATTTTTGAGCCGATTAATCGCCTTTTTTATCTACTCAATGCTTGGTGGCTGCAGCATGAGATCTTCTTCTTGAAATGTTGGAGTCTCCATTTCTTCCGTGAGCTGACCGTTCAGCAGTTCATTAAAGTACACTTCCCATCGCTCCAGAATGCCTTCAGGGTCGGTGATCAGATTACCCTCTCCGTCTTTACAATATGTACAGCGTGGTGTGTATTGCGACATGTTTCTGACGGATTGGTAGAACTTCCGCGCCTGGTGCGGACCTCGCTCTTTATTTCTTTCCATTTCACAGACAATGTTTTTTTCCCAGGCTGCCTTTTTTCGTCTGTGAAGTCTTTTTTCTATTCTTCTGAGCTCTTTATATTCATCTTCGCGTTCCCGCGTTCTATGAGACTGTTGCATTGCTCGGTATGCAGCATTCTTACGTTCAGACGCTAGTTTGCATTCATCATCAAACCAGTCGCTCCGATCTCTGCGTCTACTGCCTAAGATGGTATCAGCAGTACTAATGACTTTGTTCTTAAGGCGTGACCATTTTTCCTCTACGCCCGGCATTCTGTCCCCAGAACTTACTCTTCCCTCATCGAGCTCTCCGAGGGTGAGCCTTAGTGCGCGGCTGTATTGGTTGCTTTTGCATTCATCGCGTAGGGCAGCCGTGTTGATTCGAGCCTGACCAGCGGATGCAATACTTCTTCGCACTCCTCAGTAGGTGCGTGAACGTTTATGAGGCTGATGTTATTGAATTTGTCTCGCACGCAAAGGGTGCATAGCCTTTCATTAATTGCGTTAAAGCCGATGACGGTAGGCTTCATTTTTTGGCTCACTAGGAAGCCTATCCCGAGCACATGGTGTTTTGAGTGACCCCTAAAATATATGTCGTATTCTTTTTTTCTGCAAAACACCATTCCTTGGCCATCTCACTTCCTGAAGTGCTATTATGTCTGCTTTATACATGGCCAGGACATCAGCTAGCTGTTGGGCAGGTCGAGCTCTATAGAGCGTTTTGACGTTCCATGAGAAAATTCTTAAATCGTTTAGTCGCCAACCCTTAGGAAGTGCTTGCAATGTTTGCTAATTTGTGTACAAAAATATACATAAATCATTGCCTGGGGACCACCACGTGTAGGTAAAGCAAGCAGCAGGTCCCCTTAATCAGATTAACAATTACAAATCAGGAACAATCTCAAAATTGCGGAGGGCAGTGGTGGAGTAGATAAGATGTTTGCTTATTAAGCAAGAGATCCTAAGTTCGTTGTAGTGCCCCGTGGCTTAGTGGTTAGTGTGTCGGACTGCTAAGCGAAAGGGTTTAAATCCAGCTCATAGCCACCTTTTTTCTGGGGTACTGCCTCTTGCGAGGAACTGACAAAACCTCCAAGAGTAAAATTTGTCTCGAAAAAGTGCATCTCATGTAGCCGTTCGGACTCGGCGGTAAACTGTAGGTCCCTTCCATTCTTGCAGAGTAACAACACACACACAGGAATGGTTGAGAGTATAAGTCACTAGGCCTTGGCTCCTTAAATTTAATTTATTTAATTTTCCTAAGTTCGACTCTCAGTTTGGGTAGCAATTCCATCCGTGGGTTTTAAGTGAGAAAATAGTAATCTAATCCTCGATCTACTGCACCGAAAAAAAAATTCTTCCCTATCTCTTTAATTCTTCTTACTAGTGTCGTGCAACATCCAGTTGCATTCCAAAAGGCAGTGCCTTACAGACTCATAGTAAAAAAAAATTATAAGTTAAATGGTTTTAAAAAAATTCATATTAATTAGCATTGATATTGGTTGTAAATATCGAGGCTATATTTATCGGTTTTTTATCTGCCCATCACTACACCCACATGAACTCTAGTAAATGAAAATATTTACACACACACAACCTAATAAATACGTTAGCAAAATCACCCCTCACGCCTATTATAATTTCAATGTCACTGATTTGCATCTGTGTGCTTATTTTCATGCTCGCTTGGTGCCCAAAAACGGTTTCGATCGATTTGTTTGAATTTTCATACAAAAGAAGTGATATGAGCATCAAAAGGGCTGGCTTATTCGCGTTTTTGTTTTATTTCAGTTAATATCAGGAGGAAACTAAAATAAATAATTATTGTCTATAGTTGGTATGTTAAATCTTTCTGGTTTATTTCGCTTCATCATAACAAATTGAAAAGAAAGTAGAAAAGAGAATTTTAAGACCAAGATTACATGATTCTTCTTTTTTCTCTTTGGCACAAAAAGTTTTCGTATAGGTAGGGTGCATCTGCATGGACCTAATGCGTGAAACAGATTGAACCAGCAACAGCACCAGCACCGTCAACAGCAAACAGCACGCTAACCAGCAAAAGAAATTGAAACACATTGCCACCAGCACCAGCATCGTCTTCTTAATTCTGTTTGACACTTTGTGTCATAAAAAAAGTATACGAAGTTTTCTTTTGCAGTATGGTGCCCCCGAATTTCACTTGCGCAAAGTTGGTAGCAATGGAACAGCAACAGCAAATTTAGGACTTTGGTCTAACGACACTGGTGACGTTGCTGGTGCTGGTCTAATCTAATTTAAGCCATTGAAATACATTGGTTCTAAATTATTGGCGGTCGATGTTGCTGGTGCTGGTTCAATCTGTTTCACGCATAATAGATATGGACTACCAGGAGCATAGACACAAGAAACAAGAACACCAAGTGAGAGGATAATTCTCTGTTCACCTACAAACTGAAAAAGCCTCATCAGCGACTTATGTGTAAATTTCAGGGTTTACAGGTCGCAGTACTTTTTTCTTTTTTCTATGGCCTGGAGCCAACTTCACGTTGGTTTCTTAAAGTGCTTGAATAAAACTGATTGTAAAATATAGAAACCAAATCGGCAACAAAAAAAAAACATTGGTAGGAGGCAGAAGGGCAACTCTTGCATCCTTATTGAAAATGAATTATTTTGTAATTAAATATTTCACACCTGGTTTGCTTCAGCTGTTAGTGTCGGGCGACACATGTTTCAAAGATTTTGCATGAAAATGACAACCAACTAGGAGTCCATACCTAATAGGTCCATGCTAGGGTGAAAAAAGGAGGAATGAAATTTTGTAGATTTTAACTCTCCTTTGTTTGTCATACAAAACGAAAACAAAAAAAAGAAAGAGATAGCAATGTGAATCGACACAATTTTACTCTCAGTGATCAAAAATCGGATTGCTGGTGCTGGGACCAGTTTTCGGGAAATACGTTTTGGTGGTGGTGAAGAATAAAATATTAAAGTTAATGCAGTTTTAGGGGAATGAAGAAGATAAGATAACTTTCTCCCGTTCGGATTAGGCGAGTGTGGAAGTGAGATTTTTGACAATCACGGTATTTCTTAGTATGTATCATTGTATATATGTGCATTGCATATAGTACTATCATGAGACGAGAAAAAATCTTTTTACCTAGAGCCGCTTGGAGTGCTATTGTAGGGACATTTTATTTGAGTGAGAGAGCATGGTTTTTAGTGTTATGCTTTGTGCTTAGTTTATTGCGCATGTGCAATGTGAGGCAAGAAAAAACAGAAGGAGAACATGAAATAATTCAGTATTTTGTTTTGTTCATTGTATACCTATGTATATGTATATAAACTGCTAGCAGTTTTGAAGTTAATATATAATGGTTTCGTTTAGCTGAGGCTAATAGTTTTTTGTAAGGATTTATACACGATACAACATTTTCATTGTTTAGGTTTTTTTTTATATGGGTATATAATATGAGAACTGGTTCTTACAAAAGTATTAAGACATGCGTACGTCATTGACCAGACTTTTGATTTGAGTTTTTTTTAGGATTTTCAAGTTTTGTACGAGCACTACCTACATACATATTTGTCATATTTGTACATATACCTATACACCATTGACCAGACTTTTGATTCGAATTCTTTGGGATTTTCAATTTTTGTACGAACACTACCTACATACATATTTGTCATACTTTTACATATACCTATACACCATTGACCAGACTTTTGATTCGAATTCTTTACAGGCCGACTCCACATGATATCTGTATTGCTAACCAGATCTCTGACATAAATATCAGACCATTTTCTTTTTTCTTCGCTGGGCAGTTCATGTCTTAATATTTCATTAAAGCAAGAGAGGCTAATGTGTTTGTATCTCTGACAAAAGTCAATAGATAGAAACTCTTCTTCTTATATTTGTTAATTTTATCATTTTAAAACATTTATTCCATTAAAAAAATATAGATGTTGTCTCATTTACTCTTGTTAATACACATAAACTAATAAAAATATTGTATTCAGGCTTTTTTACTGCAAACTAAATTTGTAAAGCGCACAAAAAGAGCAACTACCCGCATGAGAGACAAAAAATAATGAGATGAAACCTAAAAAAAGAAAGAAAAAACACAAACGTCAAATTGTTATCAAGACATCGATGTCAAAATAGAACCGCGGAGAGAGATGTCGAACATCCCAACAGACTCCGAAACAACGCGACTCCATTGGATATTTCATCTCATGTTGAAGATTATGAGAGAAATTATATCGTGTGGAGTCGGCCTGTTAGGATTTTCAATTTTTTTTACTATTATGAAGGTTGTCGTCTTCAAATAATGTACACACATTCATTCTTGAAATTTAAACACAAACTTACTTCTTGCTGTATTTATTCAAAGATACAAACGTCCTTGCAGTGGATGGATTTGTTTTGAATTTTACTTTTCATTCAGGTAGGTACCTACATATATATATATATATATATATATATATATATATATATATATATATATATATATCTGAATGAACTATGTGCAGAAATTCAATCAAAAATTGTTTGTAAATTGATCTATAATATTATTGATTGATTATATATTATTGATTTATAGTAACAAAGATCTTTTGTTTGTTTGAGGTTTATATAATAGGTACTAGTTGACCTTCTCAGCTTAGCTCGCGGGAAAGAAATTTATAGTTAAACCAAAATATTTCTTTGAACTAATCCTCTATAGAATTGCTAAAAACACCATGGGTTTTTTATATTTTTAATACTTAATTGTTTAATTCTTACTTGCAATTATTATAGGCAGGTACTAAGTACAAGTTATGCATTTGTGCAGAAAAAAAATTGAGATAACAATCAAATACCTATAACATTACGATGATAGAGAGACATATTTGAGTCACTGGCAAAATTCTGCCCGTCTGTTAAACGGTTTGGCCAGTTGCCTTTAAATTTGGAATATAAGTTTATTTTGACATTCGACATAGGATTTTTCTAATTTCTTTTTTAGTTAAAATATTTACGGTACTTGCGATATAACCGTCAAGTAAAAGCTTATTTTTGTCAAAAACAGCTCCAAGAATTTTTTATGTAAAAATCAATGTGCATTCAATTTTGGTTAAAAAAAATATGACGGTGGGCTAAAACTGGTACCACCCATAGGAGTTTTTTTTTGGCATCGACTTTTCTGAGAACTGTTTAGGTAACCGATTACAACCAAAATTGATATTTAGGAAAATGTAAGTAGCCTAAGTAATCTTACACTAAAATATATTTATATAGGTATATTTAAAAATAACGGCAACGTTTAAAATAATGTGCTATACCTTTTTTAAAGCCAAAAGTCTGTTCAATCATATTATTTTTTAAATAAAGAATTTCAGAAAAGAATAAATATATAACTAGAAGGCACGACTGGGTCGCACGTACTTGCTCCTGTGTGCTTATTTGTTTATTTAGGGGCAGGTGTAAGCTTTTGTTTTCTCGATTGAATTTTTTGCATTCAGTAGTAATCGAATAGTTTTTTACTTGCGATTATAAGGCAAGTTATGCATTCGTAAAAATAATTCTAACAATCAAACATGACATAACGAGATAGAGAAGTCAAAAAAAGTGGGTCCGGAGATTCCGTCCGTCCGTCTGTCTGTCCGTATCGATATCTACAGCCTAAACGGTTGGGCCGATTTGATTCAAACTTGGTACATAGTATTTTTAGAGTGCTCTACCCGACAGTTTTTGGAATTGGCATTCTAT
Organism: Platycheirus rosarum; assembly: GCA_963971375.1. Classification (NCBI taxonomy): domain Eukaryota; kingdom Metazoa; phylum Arthropoda; class Insecta; order Diptera; family Syrphidae; genus Platycheirus; species Platycheirus rosarum. The sequence goes on along the minus strand of OZ020509.1, from coordinate 54,907,286 downwards.
CTCCAAAACTAACGGCATCTGCCAGACAACTTTTAATAAAAAACTTATTTTTCTCGAAAACGGCTCCTACGATTTTGATAAAACTTTCAGAATTATGTTTTCTATGCAAAATCTATCTTTTAGTTTTAAAGGATTTTCAGAAAAAGTTTTATAACGGTACCTCCCAAAAAACGTTATGAATAGTGTTTTTTTGATTTCATAAAAAAAATATTTGTTTAATATTTTCTCCCAAATTTAGTTTTATATTGTTCGGTTGAGCCCTAGCCACAAGTCTAATGAAAGCAACCTTCTTTATTTGTATTATTATTAATTTATCGTTATTTATTTTAAAGCATTTTATGATCGTAACAGCATACAGAATAAATAATAAGGACGCATAGGATAAACACATAAACATGCAAAAACAACTAACAAATAAAAAAATACTCGATTACCTACTGAATGCAAAAATTTCAATCAAGAAAACAACTCAACTCAACGGTCATATGGCACTACCTTTACTTTTAGGCCTACAATTTAAATTTCAATGTCCCCTCTGGGGAATGCCAAAATAATCAGACACACCAAGTTTGAAGATAATCGCTTAAGCCATTTAGGCTGCAGCTCGTTATACATACTGACAGACAGACAGTCATATTTTGTCGATCACTCTTTTAGACTTCTCTATGTCCATTGTTATCTAATTTTTTTTATATTCACGAATTCTAAACTTGCCTTAGTCCCTATAATCGCAAGTAAAAATTGAAAAAACTACTGTGTAGAATGTCAAAATAACCTTAAGTTTTAAATTTGAAGACGATTGGCTCAACGGTTTAGGCTATAGTCCAAAATACATCCGTACAGACAGACCTACAGACAGACGGACGGAATTTTGCCAGTAACTCAAATATGTTTCTCTATCATCGTAATTTAATGTTTAATGTTTAATTTTTTTATATTCACGAATCCTAAACTTGACTTATAGTCCCTATAATCACAAAGCTACTTGTGCATAAACTTCAATATCAACGATAACGAAGCCAATGAAATGAAAATTCAAAAAATAAAATCATTGTCGATCCTCTTCGTTGTTCACCGTCACCGAGAACAGGATATACACAATACACATACACATGTGCTTATTAAGTTTTCCTTGTTAGTATCTCTCTCACCCTCGTTCACACCATCTACGACACCGATGACCGACCGATCGACCTGAATTTAGCTGAACATTTTATCAAAGATAATATAACAAGTATACCTACGTAAATACACACATTATGTAGGTATGTATGTAGGTACATACCTAAATATCTACCTACCCTCGAAAGTTTTATATGAAACAAATATAAAACTCAAAATAAACTTATCAACCAGCTTAAACATACATATACCCACCCCGCAGACACCATTCATTTACAAAAGTCGTTTTTCTTCTTTTTTTGTCATTCCTTTTTTAAAACTAGCCATCTCGTCACCCTGCTTGAGTAAAGCAATCCAGTTGTGCAAAAAAAAAAACTATATTCGCATCATTGTATATATGTAAACTGCAAACTGCAAAAAGCAAAGTACATGTTCACAGAGTTTCTCTTAGAATTCTCTTTGTTCGCCTCTTTCAATTTACCGAGTTAACTTTACCTAGAGCCGCTTGGAGCGCCACTGTCCACATGCCACCATCATAGTACTATAGAAGAAGTTCATATACAATGGTATGTATTTTGGAAAGGAGTGAGTTTAAAAAAAAATAAAGAAATAAAAAAATCAGAAAAAGCGAGCGATGAGTAAAAATAATTTATTTGTTTATATTTAAATTCACTTATATTTTTATTGAGTATATTTGACACTTTGTGAATGGCATATTTGACACTTTGTGAGTGTCAGCGATTACTGATATTTGGAATCTAAAATTCATGAAATTAGTCATGAACTTTGCAAATTTAATTTAAATAATATTATAGATTGGTGGTTGGGTGCTGTATGAATAGGGTAGGCACTGATCGGCGTCAACCAGGAGATGCACAGTGTTGTAACTATCTCGTACGCATCAATTGTGCTTATTTTAACTCCCCGCGGTAACCACAGGATACTGGGCTGTCCATCCGGATATTCCTGCTAAACTTATAAGGGCGAGTGTTGAACACAGAAAAAATAGCAACATTATAATGCTCTGCTCCAATGACTGTTCCGATCGATTCGCAGAAGTGTTGCACGAGCCCCTCAGAAAGAGGACGTACGGCGGATGAGCCCAACCAATTGGACCAACGGTGGGGTCAACAGTCAACAAAGTAGATGCCCTAATGAGCTACTTCGACGTATTTGGAGATAAGGTCATTGGGACAATTCAATGCAAGTGAGGGCATTGAAATAGAGATGGTGGCGGATGAGCCCTAAATGGGCCAAGGGCAGTGCTCATATCCCCGTAGCGGGTTACTCACTACGGATTTTCCGGTTCCTTTTGTCCAAGGAATCCAACAAAGGACCTGGCCCTACAGGTTGGGGGTTGTGCATGGGGTTAACAACCCTGCTTTGGAAAAAATGACGGATTAACTGTTTACGACTCCGAAAAACGAATTAAGGACAACGACCTTCTGATCTGCACGTGTTATGTTAGAACTCTTAAAACCACGTGTAGCCAAACAACAATACTTGGGCTCGCAGGATCTTCGATTCCATCCCAGAGGTTAGACTCAGTTAAGGAAAACCTCGCCTTAGTTGGCGCGCTCAAGTGGGGGATGACCTCAACCAACTTGGAGTGCGAAACTGGAGGCAGGTAGCCAAAGACCGAGCTGGCTGGAGAGGCATGTTGGTTGAGGCCCAGGTTATTCCTGAACTGTAGCGCCCCCTAAGTAGGATTCTAGCCCTAGAAAATTTGTTTTCGTGGATATGCAATGATTAAAAACATGATAAATTCTGTTAATGGACTCGAAACAAAATTGCTGTTGATCCCGGTTTTCATAAGAAAATTTTGTCCAGCACAGCGCGTTTGATTTGTTGAAGAAAACGTTTAGTGGTCTAATTATATTACGTTTTGGACCTGAGTTGGCCCCCAAGCTAGTTCGATTTAACACCACTCGACTATTTTCAATGGGGGCATGTACAAATCACTAGGCCACTAGGATTAAAAATTAAACCTCGAAATTGGACAACATCCGAGCTAGCCGCGGTGGCCATATTCCAGAAATCATATTCAAATAAAAAAGGCAAAGAATGGGTATTTTCATAGGAATCCATATGCAGAACGGGTTTATGAATGATCTACTATTTTCAAGAAGACTGTACTAAAACAAAAACAGACCTGCACATACTCTGCAGTGTGAATTCGTTCAATAATGCATGAGAAAAGAAATGCGATTATACTAGCACAGATTTTCGACGTTTTGTGAAAACATACGTTATCTTTCAAATAAATTCAATTTTATGGCATTCATACAACTTACCTATGTATGTTTTATTTCATTTTATAGTTTTATTACCTTTAAAAAAACAGCCCTGTAGAATAGAATTCTATTCAATTCTCTCATATACAGATACAGAATCGAATTTTTTTGGATTGTATCTTAAAAATAATCCAGATACAGAAACATACAGATCTTTAGATAAACCTTCCTCAACCAACATTCTGAGTTTTTGGAAGTAAACGAGTCGTTTTGTCCTTTTAGCTATTAGAAAGACACAACCCGAAATTTCGATATCAGACTAAAATTGAAATCAGTCATTCACAATAGAGTCGATATTGCAATACTAAATCCTTTTCTTTTTCTGTTATACTTAACTCCAGTCCTCATAATTAAAACATTTTTACTCTTCATTATTTAAGCACCCTTTATTTTTTCTTTAAAAAATAATAATGTAAGTTTATACAAAAAAATACATATAGAGATATTAAAAAGTAATACAAAATCTTTGTTTTCATGTTTTATATATAACAAAGTGTTTTAAAATAGGCACTTTAGAGCAAAACACCAAATAACAAAATTTGATTGTTTATTATCAGTTTATCACCATTGTTATTTCACACCAATTTTTTTTCTTCATATTACACATTTTTTTATGTTTTATATTATAAAACAACAAATCGACACTTATGGCATAGCAACGCACACAGTCACGTTGCTTAAAAAAACTCAAATAATGAAAAAAATTTAGTCATGCATATTATTTTGATTTAAATAATAAAAAATAAATTAATAGTGATGTAAGATATACGAACATAAAAACTTTATTATTCTTATTTTAATTTTGGGTAGGAAAATTAAATAATCAACTAAATTCATCCTTTTTCGCACCATTATTCATTCATCATTTTGTTTTATATAAAAATTCTTAATCCTATTGTATTTTTAAATATCCATAAGTAAGTTGCAGCGTTCAGCAACACATATGTGTTATACAAGTGCTGTTACCAAATGATTGTATGCTAAACATATACATAATCATTTTAAATTCTTACCTTGCAAAGTAATATATTTTCTTTGAGAAACAAACAATATATTTATAATAAAAAAATTACACAAACTTCAAACTGTATTATATCTTAAAATTAAAAAAATTGTAAAATTTAAGTATAAGTGGACTTAAATAAGTAAAAAAAAACTTGCCGATTGTTAAAACATTTAAATGTGTGTAATAAATACATACCTTCGAAGAGAAATTACTTCTTAGTTTTATTTAAAAAAATCAGTCTTATTTATTAAATTGTCAGAAGAGAAATAACCAGAACTTCACATTGCATGCATGCATTCGGCCCTTTAATGGAAAAACATGCTCATAGTGCAGGCCGTTATGCCTACTATCACTGCTCTAAAGAGTTTGAGTTTAAGTTTATAAGTCACACATGATAGTCTTGAAATCAACTTAGACCCTACTCAGACTGGTTCTTATCAAGGCACCATGAAAAGTCATGTCGTGTCTACATTTTGCAGTTGTCACTCTTGTTTATTTTGACTTTTGATGGAAGGTAAATTTGGAATATTCTGTCAGCAATTTTTGTTGTTGTAACTTGACGCGATTAATCTATTTAGGGTACACTTATATTATTTTACTAACTATCTTCTACTACTCGAAACATTATCTGGGTGAACTTCACGTGAAATGATTTGTATTACTTAAATCAAAACCCATCAATAAAATTATTCATATTTCTTCTACAGTGTGGTGTAGACTACCCTTAATAGTCAGTATTTGGTAAACCTGCATCTCTCTTCTATATTTTATATTTATGCTTTTGCCATTTTGCCATTACGATTATATATATAATACTAATATTATGACGAGTTTATACTACCCGTCGAAATTAAAAAAAAATAGTTAAATGAAAAATCTTCGTAGAATTTTCTAAAAATTTCGCTTTGCTCCCGGTTTTATTATATAACTCAATATTAGCCATGTTTTATTGGTAATTTATAGCCAGCGTAGTATTGGAAGTCCCAATAAAACGCTATATTCACTCAATAATTCACTTTTAATTTAACCCCCCGAAGTGACCAGTCTTTCTGAATAAAATTATAATGGTGTGTTCCAAAAACGTGCAATTACCAAAATACAGCGAGGCCAACGAGGAGAAATAAAGAAATACACGCAAAAGGACCAATATATGTCTAAATTATAAGAGAAAGAAAGGGACATATTGTAAGCAGTATTTTGCGTAGTATTACACCGGTTAGGTATATATATATATATATATATATACATACGGTAAGGTTTTATGTTTTTGTTGTGGCAGTGCTTTTTTTTGTTATAAAATTGCAATCTTAATAACTCGTATTTCCTATAATCTTCTGTCTGCTGTCTTGTAGTCTTGTATCATGATACTCAACGAACATATCCTTAAATAATAAAATCTTGCCAACCTTCAAGTACATTATTTTTCTACATTCCAGTTGGTTGACATTTCTTTCCAAGGTTTATCTTAACTTATATTCTCTAATTTCACTAAACGTAAACAGAAATGGCAAAATGGAATGGAACTGGTATTATTTGAATACGAAACATGACTATTTACTACAATCTTTATCTCTTCATCGTGACTGAAGCGTTTCTTACCCTCTCTGATTTTTTAATTCAAAGTCCTCGTCATGATGAGTATCAATCCAAGCCGGGACATAGGAAAATACATATACCTACATGCGATACTCTTTGTTTTCTGTAAAGAATTATTCGGGTCAAATTAAACATTTTATGGAATAAAAAGCTGTGTCGTGTTTTTCTTATGAACAAGTCATCAACGGCGGCCGCCATTCTATCAAATGACAGAGTTGAAGTCACGTTTTAGGCGTAAATACATTACAAAAAAAACTGCCGTTAACACACAACGGTTTGATGCTTTATCGAACGTTAGTGAAATAGTAAAAGCTTCAAAGCCTAGGTTGAATTTTTCTGAAAATCATGTTTATTTTCAAAATGCTGCTGGCCTGTGACCTAATACAAACCAGCTCTTTCTATCTTCTTTGATCCATCAGTTTGGTGTCATCATATCTGTTGAAACATGGCTTAACTCAAATTTTAACTCATCAGAGCTTTTCAACTCTTCTTTCAACGTGTATCTTAAAGATTGCTCTACTACAACAGTATGGGCTAGAGGTGGAGGAGTCTTGATTGCCATCCGATCAACATTTAGTAGCACGCAATGTAATCTTTTGAATGACGGAGATGAGATTAAACAACTTTGTGTTAGTCTAAGTTTCAAAAATTCTGCTGATAGTAAAGATTTATTTTGTATAGTAAGTTATATTAGTTCACAACCTTCCGTTGTTGCATTTCCGTTCCCACACCATTTATTAGAATCAGCAAACTTGACGATGGGAAAATATTGAAGTTGAAGGCCATCGTCATAATTGTCATTAGCTTTAAGAAAATAATAGAGAAGATTGATTCAGTCTCAATCGACCCAGCAAACAACAACGTTCTTTTATTTAACTGGCGCAGTCGACGGCGAACCTCAAGTGGAAAATTTCTTTTTGATATACATACATACGGTTTGATAGTTGCCATCCACGAACCCCTCCAACACCCAAGTTAGTGTGTATAAGTGTTTATTGTGACTACGAATCAGTCATTAAAGACAAACCAAAAGAAAAGAAAACAATTAATAAAAAAAAAATTGTTTAGTGCAAGTGCATTTTTTTTTGGCAATCTATAATCATTTCGCGAAAAACTCTTCACGGTTCCAGAAGGAATATAGAAGAAGGAGAAGAAAACGAAATGGCAAACGACACTACCGCAATCTTGGCCAGAGTGACGGAGATTCTTACAAGACTGGAGGCCAACACACACCAAACAGAAAGTCGTGCCCTAATCCTGATGAGGGAGATAAGATACATCAAGGAATTTTCCGGAAACAAAGACGAACTCACCCAGTTCATCAACGTGGTTAATAACCACATTGCCTTGACACCGGAGTGTAGGAGACCTGAAACGTGGACCGCTATATCACAGTGTAAAGTGATAGGAAAAGCGAAGAATCTTCTATTGACCGGAATAACAACGTGGGAAGAGGCGAAAAATGTGCTGGGATTGATCTTTCGGCCCACAATTGACCAGGGGGAAGTAACCAGAAAAATAAGCAGCATGCGGGTAAGCTCAGTGTTAGATTTATTAAACAAAATAGAGCTATTCACATCAGAAATCCATACAATAATTATGTATGAAAATAATAAAGAAAGCCTTAAAGCCCTTTTATATGGTTTAGTAATTAACAAAGTTAGGGAATTAGCAACAGGGAACTTGGCTAGGGAGATAAGAGACGAGTACGATTTATACAAAATAAAAAAATATTTTGTATTCGTACGTAGGGTTTGACGAGGGAAATATAATTTCAACAGAGTTAGGGAGAAGTAGACATCATAATGCTAGCTTTGGTAGACAAAATTTGAACACAAGAAATAATAATTTCTCTTCTCATATACATCAGCGACAAATTAATAATGTAGCCCAAAATATTCGTCAAACGCAACAACCACAAAACAGTAACTATAGTAACCCATCTAGGCAAACGCGGTTTAGACAAAACCCTGTTCCAATGGAAATAGATAATATTTCTTTTAGAACAGGTACATATCACTCTAATTCACAGAGAGAGCAGAATCAGACAAATGAAGGGATTTACATTCAAGAAGAGATCCATTCAATCGAAGCTCCGGTTTTTCTGAATCCAGCCTCACTGGTAGAAAAACACAAATAGCATTTTCAATTGAGAATAAGAAGCACATATGTTTAATTGATACAGGATCTACAATGTCAATTGTAAATACTAGTCGAATCGATTGTAGAGCATTTAAAATTCTTAACGAAGTATCTATTAACCTTTCAACTGTGAATAATCAAACGATAGAAAAACTCATAGTTTACCAAGTGGCAGTACCTCAAGAATTTGGATATAGATCGAACGTATTCATAAGAGCATATGGGAAACCCTTAGGAGATAAATCTTATAGTCTTTTGTTGGGAATGGATGTAATTAGTAATATGATTGATAGTATTAACATAAGAAATCGAGAAGTATTACTAGAAAATAAAACAATTCTTCCAATCATTTTGGAGTCTGAATCGTTGATAGAATGCTATGAGTTAGAGGGAAGCCATGAAGTAAAATTAGATTACCTGAAAATAAACGAAAAACAGGAAATAGAAAAATTACTTAAAAAATACAAACATCTTCTATATAAAGATGGTGACCAGCTTACTAATTGCAATAGTATTGTTCATGAAATTAAGGTTTCTACATCTTCCAAAAAAGCATGAAGAGGAGGTCATTAAACAAATTAACGAGATGGAAAGGCAGGGGATAATTGGAAACATGCCAACGAACTTGAAAACTCCTTCTCAGGCAACGGCATCTGCCAAGCAAGACACGAACGTGCAAGTTACCAACATGTGAGCACTTCCCCAAAATGCTGGGGCGGGGAGGATCATGTAAAGGCCATACAGCTTCGATACAACCTTTTTCTTGTTTTATGTATTCCTTCAAATCCTGCTGAAGCGCGCAAATGCCGAGCTGGCTGTAGCAGAAGCGAGACGGTGTGACACATCCAACAAAAATGTCCTATTACACATACATCAGGAATAATAAGACACAATTTCGTCGTCAAGTGGCTATTTCAAATTGCCGCTCGCAAAGCATGGACATACTTACTGCTAACCTCAGGTCATTGGCACCACTTTCAATAGCAAGTCTCATTCATTATTTATGTTCATATTCATCCTCCATAATATTTTCAATGCCACTTAGAATCTCACATTACTATCAGTCAAGTGCATTCGTTCGAGTTCATCATCCTCCATGCGCTGCCTATATTTTGCCAGATACATGTTTTTATACATGCATTTGCCTATACTTATCACCAGATATATTTTGTCACCAGAAAGGGCATAAACATAAACACTGATTTTGATGATACAGCAATTAAATTTCAACCAAATTCTGTTTACGTTTTTCTTAATGCAATGTGAGCAGTACTCTGCCGTTAGACATTAATATTTACATTTGTATTGGATATGTGTATAGATTTAAGTTCATCGTATGTAACTATTGATTTTGTATAAATAGGCTTAGAATCTTAGAATAAAAATCACTTTATGTTTAATCATCAAATGAATAACTCGGCTCTCTTAGCTTGACTTCTCATTTTAAATTAATTGAATCAGATCGGCTCTTTAGCCATCATTGTTTTCGGCTAGGTGAAGCCTTTATCCCACAGAGATTAAACAGGCGAGGCAGGGCATTTCATACCCTTATACGAAGGAGACATAGAAAAAACTGCGTTTTCAGTATATAACGCAAAATATGAATTTGTTTGACTCCCGTTTGGTCTAAAAAATGCCCCATCGATATTCCAAGGGCACTAGATGATATTTTGCGAGACCACATGAAGAAAATATGCTTTGTCTATATTGACGATATTATCGTTTTCAGCAAAGATACAAAAATTAACTTCCAAAATTTGTCCACTTTTTTCAAAACACTTCAAAATGCCAATCTAAAAGTACAGGCTGATAATGCGAATCCTCTGAATATATTAAACAGCCCCTTAGAGAGCTTATATTATCTTTTGGCCTACCGCAATATATTATAGTTGTTAACGAAAAAGCTTTGAGTTCTAAGGTTCTAACTTAATATCTTTCATGGTAGAAAACTTTTTCAACATACAAATATTCAAAGCACCACCATACGGAAGTTCTGTGAACGGACAGGTTGAAAGGTTTCATTCAACCCTATCCGAAGTGATGCGTTGTCTGAAGTCCGAACGAACATTCCGCACATTTTCAGAACCATTGGATAAATCCATTTTTGAATATAATAATTCAATTCACATAAAAATCTTATACAAAATTAATTTTTCCGTAGGTTACTACTACCCCTGTGAGCAGCAAATATACAAATTGTGGATTACTCGATTTACTAAAATAGAAAAAACCCTTAATGAATCCAAGCATGATCATCCACACTATCCCATTATTTCATATGAGGTTACCAAAATTAAAGATCAACTGACAAGGCTCAGAATTAATAGAAGAAAAAATAAAAGATCATTGGACTTCATTGGTAGTGCGTGAAGTGGATTGCGCAAATCCTCATGATCATGAAATCTTGACAGACAAAATTAATAACGTTCTGGGAAACAACAATAGACAAGTTATTATAAATCGAATGTCTTTAACAAAAATTAATGAAATTACAAACATGACAAACGAAATTTTAAAAACTTTCAATTAAGAAATTAAAGAAAATGATAAAAAAATATTTCAAATAAAATACGAATTGGATGTAATTAAAGAAGAATTATTAAATATACCATATGCAATTCATTGGGCAAAGGCCAATGTAATTAATTCATATATTTTATCAAATAGAGAAATTGAAATGACAGAAAGTACACTCAATAAAGAAAATTTTCCCTTTGTAAACATTGACGAAGCGCTCGACGTTCCTTTAACATAGAAATTGCTTCTGATAGTAAGAACCTAATCTATGTATATAATAGGCCTACCACTGACTGATTCTGAAATTTGTAATATTTTGATAATAATATCAATATCCACCTGCGTCACCACCAACATAAGACATGTTCCATAATCGAAGAAATCTCAACTGGTGTGCTTCTTTTCAATCAATTCAACGATTCAGTGACCATCAACAACGAAACCATCAAATTAGAAGGCACTTGTGTCATCAAGTTCACCAACACCACAATTTTGGCTAATAGAAAGATGTTTGAGACGAATGAGACCACCAAATACCAACCTTTACCAACCATACTCCAACTTAGATCATCAGGACAAGATATCGAAGAAGTACTTCCTTTGGAGATGATAAAGGAATTATAATACAACAGTACAAGGCAAATTAGCAACGAGGGCGTTCGAACTTAAGCGGGGAGGAGTTAACGAAACATCTGCAACTAATGCAAAATACCATTATCATTATCTAAACAAAACACTTTTGCCATTGTCTTGTATCACACTTATCATACGTGAGAGAATGTGCTGACAGCTAGTGCAACAACGGATGGTCGGCCACCCAAAATTCAACACACGCCGTCATGTCGTGGCATTGGAGGTGGGATAGTTTAAGTTAGATAGTAAGTAGTTTTAGTTCTGTTTTAGAGTTGAAATAAAGACGTTCGTCCTCCTAAAAAATAATTTTTTTTATTAAGAATAATAAAAAAATTTAATTTATATAATATATATAATATGCTTGCTCAGCTTGCCACTCGTTTTGGGGTAGCTCGCTGTGTATGTATATTTATTGCAAACCAGATATCTGGTATGTGATATACAGTGGAGGATTTTGTTTTTTGCTGTGGCTGGCCGCATACCTACACCTATATAAATGCAGATAGGGGAAATCAATATATAAATGTATACTTTCTTGAATGATCGTTTGCACTTAATCGCTCGCTTTGTGTGTGCGCTTTGCTGTCGCCTTTGTGTAGCTTGCTCATGAATATTATTATTTACCGTTACCGATATGAATTACCGATATTCTTTTTACGTGTTTGGATTTTGCGCATTAAACTAATCTAGTTTTCAATTTGGAAATGGAAATGTGATCACATCACTTATAAAATAAAAATACACTTTCAGCGGAAACCAAACCAACGCCCAAAGTATGCATGATCAAGCAATGATATCATCATCATGAAATAAGTCACTTAGTCCATATCCAGACTAAACAAGTATAAAGAAGAAACGATCACGAAGTCACGTAGACCCAAACAACAATCCAAAGCCAAGAGACCCAAGCCAGTCAAGATAAAAATATCAACCAATGAAATGAAGACAACATGTTTGCACAAAAAGATGTTTTTATTATTGAAGAAGTATAAAAGGAGACACGGCCAATCAGCAGTACGCCTTTTACTTCAGAGACATATCGTAGTAACTACAAGTATACACAATAGCTCGTTTACAGTAAAATTCCGTCATATTAAGAACCTTTAGATATTAAAGTCATTTGTGAGTGCGAAGCTGCGGAGTGCTGCTGCCTGTACACTTACAAAAAAATAAATAAAAAAAAAGAAAAACAAAAAAAAATATCAAAATCGGGCGCGACCCGACAACATTCAGTGCCCGCGTTGTGAAAATATTTCATATACATTTATTTGATGGTTCAACAAAGTCATTACTCACCACCAACGGAAAAATACTCGCAGTAAGCATTCCTTCCAACTTTTCCTTTCCTTATCTCACCCACAGACGATTTGACTTAAACATTGCGGTAAATCCGAATGAACAAGTCTAATCGTTATCGGATAGATTAATTATTTCCCCCTTAAATGACCAGGTCGGGCCAAATACATTTTATTATCAAGGTATAACACTGTCAATAATTTGAATTTATTGCGAAGCTCAAATTGGGATTTAGTGGAGTATTGATTATAGGTAATTGTCCGTCTTAGTTTTTTTTTAGTTCTCTGTTTTAGAATAGTAGGTGATTTCATAGTCGACTATGCAACATTCGTGGACTTAGGAAAAATTTCTATGCTGCCTATGTCCACTCTGTGATGAACAGACCAGCTGTATTGGCACTTAGTAAAACACAAGTTGGGGAAAATACCGATCATTCGGAATTTTCCTCGCATGGATATTCACTTTGCCAAACATGGCCTCGCCGTTTACATAAGTAATGATGTTGCATATCAACTGCAACCACAATTCGGTTTGCGCGTAAATACAGAATTCAATTTTATGTGGTTAAGATTAACGATTAATAAGCGCATTATTCATATATGTTTTCTTTATAGAATCCCAAATTTAGACAGAGTTTCAACTTCTAACGAATTTCACGCTTTTTTGACTCCATTCAAGGAATGGTTTCCCGTTACCCTCATACTGAAATCGTTATTACGGCCGATTTCAATGTACACAATTCCAGTTGGCTTCGCTTTTCTGACCAGACAACACCCGAAGGAAGGCATGTTGAGATTTTCGCTGAGTTAAACCAAATTACTGAGCTCGTTGATGAGCCAACCCGAATTCCTGACATTGCAGGCCTAACCGCCAACACCCTTGATTTGTTTCTTACCTTCTTATCCTGATAAATGCATAATTCGTGTATTATCGCCTTTAGGCACATCTGACCATTATGTCATCTCTGCAAATTTCTCGTTCCAACTCAATTGGGTTAAAGAAAAAACCCCAGGAGAACCGTTTGGCAATACGAGAAAGCCAATTGGGACGGTCTCAATAACTTTTTCAGGACCTTTAACTGGTCACTATGCTTCCTCGATAGTGACATTCCAGCGCAGACATGGTCACAAATTGAATTCTTTTAGGAATGAGAAATTTTATCCCAAATAGGTCGAAGAGTATCAAACCTAAGGAAAACTAACTCATGGTTTGATTGGAGCTGTAGAGAGGTTATCAGGTTAAGAAATGTAAGTTTCCGTTGTTACAAAGCCAACATCACTGAGAAAAAACGGAAAAAGTTTCATCAATCTAGAAAGCTTTGCAAAGTTCATATTCGAAAAACCAAATTTTTACATGAGCAAACAATTCGGCAAAAAATACTGCAATGTCCCAAAGGTAGTACAAATTTTTGGTCAAACCAGAAACATATCCGGCTCGACACGGACCAAAATGTATTCTACTAAACCCAAAACTTCCTGCAATTTACTAAAAAGAAATTCCGAACGAAATAAAACGCGACCATCTTTTATTGTTGGGAAAAAGATTACTTAAAAAACCCAAAATTTATTTTACGTGCTTTAGCTTTCGGTAGCTCGCCCGACCTCACAGGCAGTTTTCTTAAGACTACAAAATACATATTGCATTAGCCTTTATATTCAGCTCAGGAGAAAATATACTCTTTTAGAAAAAGAGAGCTTTCAAGTTTTATCCTCGTATGCCTTGCATACGATACAGTGTTCATAAAAGTAAACTGATAGTCTAAATCTAAATGCGATCAAGATTAAATTGATTATTGTTTTGTTGCTGCGTTGCAGGAAGAGTGTTGGAGAAAACACGTAAGTAAAATTAGAGAATATTTCCTATATTTTGCAAAATTTTGAAGGGAGTTTTCTATTAAAAAATTAACATAAATTATTAATATTTCACAGGAGTGAAAAGCACTGACACCAAAGTCTTGAATTATTTGTTGTTCTGTAATTATCGCCAACTTTTACTCAACTAAGTTTGCATTTATGAACTCTTTTTTTGGCAACGCCGCCGCAAATTTGCGGCAGTTTTTCTGTTCATAAATACATTGAATACCAAAGATTACGACGAACAAATAAGTTTTTTGTTGTTGCATGTTTCAAACGCTCCTAGAAAGCGGTGTCCCGCTGTCTGGTTATAAGCGCCCCATTTTCGTAATGATCACTTCTAAATTGAAGCACATAGAGTGTTTTAATCGACGAACAAATAAGACAATAAAGACTGTCGCGAGCGGACTATTAGGAATAAATATAAAATATAAGAAATCTGAGCAGTGTCTAGTGGATTGTTGGACTCATTTTTTTATAAATATAGAGAAAAAAAAGTAATTTCAGTGCAAAAAAGTGAAATAGTATATTCTGTTTTTTTGTTTAGTTTGTAAGTTACAAAACCGTCCAGCAGATTCGGTAATTCGAACAACCATGGATCGGTTTCACACCACGTTTACTCTAATATATAATAATGCACATCTTCAGAGACGTCATACAGTGCGCATCGAAGACGCTATTGCTGCTGTGGTAGCAGAGTATCGAAGAAAACCCGCCATCGCGCGCAACAATTGGACCTGTGCCCATCTACTTAATGGAAGGTTTTGCGGAAGGATCTTGGTTTGCGGGCTTACAAAATCCAATATTTGGAGATGTCCATATGTGTCACGGATTTATATATCTTCCCAAAATAGCGATGTTATGGGATCGGAACATGTTACTCATGTATAAAGATACAATGACAGCACGATTTCATACATTGTTCAATATAATTCATAGACAATTTCATAAATACCATCGTCGCAATTTGGTGAAAAAAATAAAACGAGATGGCCACCGATTACGATTTTTACAAGAAAATTTTGTTAAGCGATGAAGCTCACTTTTGGTTGAATGCGTACGTTAATAAGCAAAATTGTCGTATTTGGAGTGATCATAATCTACAAGTCATTGTTGAGACGTCGTTACATCCTCAAAAAGTGACTGTTTGGTGTGCTCTATGGGCATAGGGAATCATTGGTCCATATTTCTCCAAAAATGAAGCGGGCCATAATGTTGCAGTCTATGGGGAATGCTATAGAGCCACGATTAATAACTTTTTCATGCCTGAATTGGAGGATGTTGATGTGGACGACTTTTGATTCCAACAAGATGGCCCTACATGCCATACAACCGACGAAACAATCAATTTATTGAAGGACATTTTTGGTGAGTGCATTATCTCGCGTCGTAGGCCTGTGGCGTGCCAATAGGAAAATAGAATAATTTTGAATGTGAAAATGAATGTGTAAAATTAAGATAGAAAATAATTACAACAGTTAGACAAATTAGTATATAAGGAATATTTAATATTAATAAAGGCAAGTTGTGTTTTGAATACTGAAACAAAAAGGTTTTCATTTTCCTTGTTTCAATTTGGCGGCGAGTAATCGCTTTATCCAATACAGCGTGGTACGCTTTTATACCAATAGCGTGGTACTCTTAAAATGCCATAACTAGGGATTAAACACTACATGGCGATCCTGCAAAATACCAAATATACCAATTCCAAATTTCACAGCTGGAAATCGATAGCTTTGTAGAGAAGTGGGAAAAGTATCTGGAAGAATACATTCCCGAACGGTCAACCGCCGACAAAATACACACCAACACCAAAGACGGCTAGACCGAAGCCAATCACCAACTTTAAATAACAGGAAAGTCAAAAAAAGCAAAAAAAAACTCTAAAGGAAATAAGAGAACAACAGCATCCAGAACCATTTAAATTAAAACGAAACCGAATCCGTGGATGAAAGCAAACAAGAGCACGAAAATAAATTGCCGATCTTCATGGTATTATTACCCTCACAACAGACAAAAACAAAAAAACCAACTTATCAACAAGGTGAATACACTGAAGAAAGAGCATTATGGAAAAAGCCAAATCAAACCGGAAACAGTGGTAAATGACAATAATGTCTAAGAGCAAATCGACATGCCAATAATTCCAGAATCGATGGCAACAGCCGCATTTATCATCACCATATTTTACGCTGCATATAAAATAAAGAAATATTTTAAGAATGTTTTGCATAAATACAAAAATCAAATAACTAATGTATAAAAAAAATTTAATATTTTTAGTATTTTTCACTTACCTAAATGGAAGAGATTAAATTTAAGAGAGTTCAGGTAGACCTCATACATTTGAAACAGATAAAGCAAGAATTAAAAAAATAGAAAATCTAACTGGACAACTAAAACCGGCTGCCGATATGATCGATGTAGCGATGTTAATCATACGTGTAAACACGTTTAACATATAAACCCACTACAAGCTACAACCTTGCTCTACGACTGAACCCACCAGTGGCGAACACTGCAATAAAACAAAATTAATTATTAATTAAAATAAAAAAAAAAATCACGCGGAGGCCTGCCACTTACGTACTTACTTACGGTATTGCTTAAACTGTCTTTTGAAATAATTGAAAAAAAAACTTTGGTGACCGAATAAAATTTGAAGCCAGATTGAGACAGTGGAAGAGAGTGTAGTGCACATACAGCACTCAAGTATTTTACTGCTAACTTCAGGTCATTGGCACCACTTTCAATAGCAAGTCTCATTCATTATTAATGTTCATATTCATTCTCCATAATATTTTAATGCCACTTAGAATCTCACATTACTATCAGTCAAGTGCATTCGTTCGAGTTCATCATCCTCCATGCGCTGCCTATATTTTGCCAGATACATGTTTTTATACATGCATTTGCCTATACTTATCACCAGATATATTTTGTCACCAGAAAGGGCATAAACATAAACACTGATTTTGATGATACAGCAATTAAATTTCAACCAAATTCTGTTTACGTTTTTCTTAATGCAATGTGAACAGTATTCTGCCGTTAGACATTAATATTTACATTTGTATTGGATATGTGTATAGATTTAAGTTCATAGTATATAAATATTGATTTTGTATAAATAGGCTTAGAATCTTAGAATAAAAATACCTTATGTTTAATCATCAAATGAATAATTCGGCTCTCTTAGCTTGACTTCTCATTTTAAATTAATTGAATCAGATCGGCTCTTTAGCCATCATTGTTTTCGGCTTGGGGAAGCCTTTATCTCACACAGATTAAATAGGCGAGGCAGGGCATATAGTGATTATGCCATTAAATACCATTGGCCAAACTCCGTTTCAACATAACCGTACCTAACATATCTCGGATGGATTAAAAAAAGAGACGGAACAACTTTGATCCGC
This sequence comes from Platycheirus rosarum, assembly GCA_963971375.1. Taxonomy (NCBI): domain Eukaryota; kingdom Metazoa; phylum Arthropoda; class Insecta; order Diptera; family Syrphidae; genus Platycheirus; species Platycheirus rosarum. Next base: position 54,889,411 of record OZ020509.1, on the reverse strand, counting down.
AAATCCAACGGGATCCCAAAAAATACGAAGAATTGGCGATCTATCACTATTTCTTCCATTCTTCTCCGCACCTTTAATAAAATAATGGCTAATCGCCTTCATACAATTTAGCTCAATCATAGGTGCCAAAGGGGCTCCGCCATGTCGGTGTTTGCTTCGCCAATATTTGGATCATCGAAACCACAATTAAACACAGAAGACGTAAAGGCCTGCTATATACTACGTTAATGTCGAAGTACACCATAACGATACTTCAAAACGGATGTCTATAAACAATGATCATATCCATGCCAACTAGACCGGAAAACAACTAATAAACAAAAGCGACCAATAATCACAAATCTGTAATAAAACTAAGAAGCAGGTTAAATCATTAATCGATATCCCTGGTTTCCAGTGCTCCAGAAGATGACAAAGATGACATCATATGAAGAATTAATATATAGGCTAAGTTTAAAAAGTATGTTAGTTCAGTCAGTCAGTTAATGCAGTTGAGTTAGTTATTTCAGTTCTTTTTCAGTGTTAATAGACTTTTTTAAAACTTACTTAATGTACGTAAAATATTAATTGGCGACCGTGACAGGACAACCAAATCCTTTAATAAAAACCAAAAAAAAATAAAGTATGGTTAGGATTTAGAGTTGTCATTTGCCTAAGTGAAAAGTTTAAAAAAAAAAAGTACGTAAAAAAATTATTTCACGCGAGGAAAAAAACGCAAATAAGTATCCTTCGTGAGAAAGGAGAAACAATTTTTTGAAAAGTATCCTACAATATTATAGGAGAAGAATAAAAGACTGTGTAAGGGAAGTGACAAAATTATTTTTTGTCAAAAGTTAAAGTGGAAAATAAAGATCAAAATAAAAAAAGGTAATAAAAATTTGCTAATGTGTCCAACACGCCAAACACGTCGTATCTTAAATACATTGCGTCGCGAAGAACTTGTGCGAATAGAAAATATTTTTTCTTAAGATCAAAAGGATTAAATAAATAAAAGAAATTAAAGAAGGTGAACAAAAACAAACAATTGTAGATGAATAACAAGCGGGAGTATGCCGTAATAATACATAAATAAGAAAAAAACTGTGACATTAAAATAAAAAATAAAAAAATAATAAACAGTAAGAAAAATAAATAAAAAGTTTTTAAAGGGCAACAACACAAAAATGAAATTTGAAATAAAATTATCACTGTTTTTTATGCTCCAACAATATTAACATCAAAAGGACATCAGCATCATCTTCAATACCAACATCAATTTATTGTAAGAATATTATTTTTTTAATATTTTAGTAGGAATTAAAATTGTTATGTGGCAATTTAATTTTTTTTAATTATAATTAAATATAAATTAATTTTTTTTACACATCTATAGTTTATTAAATTATTTTGTATACTGGAAGACTTACTGAAACAATTTGACAAACTAACCATGGCTAACAACATAACTGAGGATACTATTGCGAGGCTTATAGCTGCTAGCCCTGCAAAATTGCAAGCTCAGATAGCTGCTTTAGAAAAAACTTTGGAAGGTGTTACAAATGCTTCACTAGTAACAGAATATAAAACCCAAACGATAGATGAGAGATTAACCTAACTAGATGTTATAAAATCTCTGCCCGAATTTTCATAAGTCCAGGGGCATATGTTAGCTGGCGAGAAGCAGCTAATAACTCGTTACAACTTTATCAAAAAGGCAGCAGAAGATATTTTGCCGCTTTAACTATTTTTAGAAATAAAGTAACTAATAGTAATAATAATAAATGGTACACCATAACAATATTCCATAACGGATGTCTATTCCTCAATGAATCGCATTAATGTACACATTCAAAAAATGATTATATTCATGTCAACTAGACCGGAAAACAACTAATAAACAAAAGCGACCAATAATCACAAATCGGTAATAAAACTAAGAAGGAGGTTTTACTTAATGTAAGTAAAATAATTATTTACTATAATCTCACTTGATGTGGTAGCTGCCTTCCACTCTGCGCCCAACGACACCCTCTTCCGGCAATTGAGCATTTAAATGCAGCAAAGCATTTATTTAGGTACTTCAAAACTAAACTTAATATGAAACTTAAATATTTTCAGGCTGGTATTAAGCTTAGTTGGTATGTAGATGCTGACTGGCAGGAAAACTACATTGATCGAAAATCATATACGTGATTTGCAAAATCTTGGAACAGCAATGAACAGTTAATCATAGACCTTACTAGCACCGAGGCAGGGTATGTTGCTTTGTCCACAGCATCTAAGAAGTTGTATATCAATTAAGATAACAGTATCCCAAAAGACGCTTTACGTTATTTGCTTTTACATCTTACAATCGCAACCTCTCGAGTTTCATGAACTTGACTTTGTTTTTACAACAGATCTCATAATTTCCTCAATCTCACTTATTCACCTCTTTCTTTCAACCATAGATAACTTCCACCCTACCCTCCTTTTCTCATTTTTACACCGAAGTATTGATAAAGTTATTTGCGCTTTATCAACTATTTAATGTCGACAAGTAAGTTTTGAGTTATAAGTAAATTTTGTGTCTTTTCTTCAATTAGGCGCTACTGCGCAATATGCATTTTTTTGCATATTTTTGTGTTCAAGATTTCGTGTTCGACAATTATTTTGTTGTTGTTGAACTCTCTTTTTTTTACTTTTCTCCGGCATGATGAAATTTCGTAACAAAAGTCTAGTGCAACGATGGACACCTTTTTTCTTGTTGCCGGGATTGTGGTATATGCAAGAGAGGTTCAAGGAATCTCGGTTTTGGACTTTGAGCTTCGGCTTATTACTTCTACATGGGAAGACTAAGCTACCGATTTTGTAATTCTTCCCGACAGCGGTGAAACCCACCGTCATTCTTGTTGGAGAAAATAAAATTGATATAACGGAGGCCTAACTAGCTATCGATGATTGCATTTACAAATAACAAGGTCCTATAAATGCTGTTGATATGTACTTCAAGACCTTCACTACGTTGCACGCAGTTTTCGGAGTCATCCCAACATCCCAAAAGTTCATATATCAGATAAATACCGGGACAAAAATTTTACCACAGTTAAAACGCTCACCACTGAACCAACGTAAAATTCAAACATTGTCTAAGCTTTATGTATTCAATTTTTATTTAATATAACACTTTTATACAAATGTCCGTATTTTTTAAAATGGATTGTTTTAAATGTAATATGTTTCAAGAAAACGTTAAATCAACATCTGAAACGTCCTAAGCAATCACTGTAACATTTATTTAACAAAATTTTATCAATGTATTACAATGTGTTAGTATTTATAACTTTGTTATACATAAGTTTACAGCTATGTATGTAATACGAAACACTATATTAAACAAAACTTTAATCTGTTTTTCTTTAGTCTCTTGTAATAAACTACGCGGTGTGTTTTCGTCTCTATATTTGGCTTGTCCGGACAATCCACAAAACTAAAAATCTAGAAGAGTGTAAATCAAATATTTATGTCTAGTAAACTATATCATCTTTCATATTTAAACTAGGGACCTGCGGCTTGCTTTACCTCCACGTGGTGGTCCCCGGGCAATGATTTGTGTATATTTTTGTACACAAATTAGCAAAAATTGCAAGCACTTCCTAAGGGTTGGCGAGGGGCTAGTAACCTCTCCCGTAAAAAATATTACTCAGAACCCGACAACAAGCCTCGGAAATATACTGATTTCTCAACGACGAACCAAGCAACGACAACGGCTAAACGATTTAAGAATTTTCTCATGGAACGTCAGAACGCTCTATAGAGCTCGAGCTGCAGAACAGCTAGCTGATGTCCTGGCCATGTATAAAGCAGACATAACAGTACTTCAGGAAGTGAGATGGCCAGGGAATGGTGTTTTGCAGAAAAAAAGAATACGACATATATTTTAGCGGTCACTCAAAACACCATGTGCTCGGAGTAGGCTTCCTAGTCAGCCAAAAAATGAAGCCTATCCTCATCGGCTTTAACGCAATAAATGAAAGGCTATGCACCCTTCGCGTGCGAGGCAATTTCAATAACATCAGCCTCATAAACGTTCACGCAGTCAGAAAAAGAAGAAAAAGATTCCTACTACGAACTTGTAGATAGGACCATCAATGCCTGCCCAAGGTATAACGTTAAAATCATCCTTGGTGACTTCAACGCAAAATTAGGTAGGGAGCCAGTATTCAGGCAGTACATAGGATCCCATAGTTTGCATGAGAACACTAATGACAACGGACTACGAGTCATAGAAATGGCAGCATCAACAAAATTGGTCGTTGCGAGTACCAGCCTCCCGCGTAAGGATATCCACAAAGTCACTTGGGTATCGGCTGATGGAGTCACTCGTACCCAAATTGACCACGTGTTGATATATCGCCGCCACTACTCGAGCCTGAGGACGATACGAACGTATCGAGGTGCCAACATCGACTCGGACCACTATCTCGTTGGTATGGTGTTCCGAGGGCGGAAGTATTGCATCCGCTGGTCAGTCTCGAATCAACACGGCTGCCCTACGCGATGAATGCAAAAGCAACCAATACAGTCGCGCAATAAGGCTCGCCCTCAGAAAGCTCGATGAGGGAAAAGTAAGTCCTGGGGAAAGAATGCCGGGCGTAGAGGAAAAAAGGTCACGCCTTAAGAACAAAGTCATTAGTACTGCTGATACCATCTTAGGCAGTAGGCGCAGAGATCGGAGCGACTGGTTTGATGATGAATGCAAACGAGCGTCTGAACGTAAGAATGCTGCATACCGAGCAATGCAACAGTCTCATAGAACGCGGGAACGCGAAGATGAATATAAAGAGCTCAGAAGAATAGAAAAAAGACTTCACAGACGAAAAAAGGCAGCCTGGGAAAAAACATTGTCTGTGAAATGGAAAGAAATAAAGAGCGAGGTCCGCACCAGGCGCGGAAGTTCTACCAATCCGTCAGAAACATGTCGCAATACACAACACGCTGTACATATTGTAAAGACGGAGAGGGTAATCTGATCACCGATCCTGAAGGCATGCTGGAGCGATGGGAAGTGTACTTTAATGAACTGCTGAACGGTCAGCTCACGGAAGAAATGGAGACTCCAACATTTCAAGAAGAAGATCTCATGCTGCAGCCACCAAGCATTGAGGAGATAAAAAAGGCGATTAATCGGCTCAAAAATAATAAGGCCTCAGAAGCCGATGGTATACCTGCCGAGTATGGAGGGCCAACACTACATCAAGCAATTCATGAAATCATAGTACACGTATGGGAACACGAATAGATGCCAGAAGACTGGCGAAAAGGCATCATATGTCCCATACATAAGAAGGGAGATATCACAAAATGCAGCAACTATAGGGGTATAACATTGTTGAGTACATTCTATAAGATATTCTCCTCTATCTTGAAAGAACGGATAGCCCCATACGCTAATACCATAATCGGCAAATATCAATGTGGTTTTATACCAGGCAAATCAACAATTGATCAGATCTTTACCCTTAGATGGAAAAAATTCTGGAATTTAATATCCCAACATACCATCTTTTTATAGACTTTAAAGCCGCCTACGATAGCATAGCCAGGGTAGAACTTTATAAGGTCATGAGAGAATTCGGCATCCCAAATAAATTGACACGACTATGTAGGCTGACCATGACCAACATCACAAGCCAAGCCAAGTAAAAGTAGCCGGTTTGCTATCCAGACCAATCAACATCTTTAATGGACTCCGACAAGGGGATGGTCTGGCTTGCATCCTCTTCAACCTGGCGTTGGAGAAAGCAATCCGTGACTCTGGCACGTCAACAAGAGGGACTATCGTCACCAAGTCCAGCCAGATACTAGCTTACGCAGACGACATCGACATCATCGGCAGAAGCCAAAAAGCTGTACAAGACTCCTTTACCCAGATCGAGCAAGCGGCAAAATACCTGGGGCTGCACATAAATGAAGGGAAGACTAAGTACATGGCGGCAACGTCTGCGAGATGTGTTGGTACAACCATCAGGGTAGCGGAGCACGAACTTGAAGTCCTTTAACTATCTTGGGTCAAAAGTAACAGCCGATAACAATATGGGGGAAGAAATACGCGGGCGGCTGCTGAAATCCAACAAAACCTATTATAGTCTGTCAAGGCTCTTTAAGTCCAGAAACCTTACCATAAAAACCAAACTGCTGCTGTACAAGACTATAGTCTTACCAGTACTTACATACGGATCCGAGATTTGGGTGCTTACAAAACGGCACTCTGATCTCTTATCCGCGTTCGAGAGAAAAGTCTTACGGAGAATTGTTGGCCCCGTGTGTGAGGAAGGACAATTCCGGAGAAGATACAATCATGAATTGTATGAAATCTATCTCGAAGCAGATGTTGTTGAAAAAATAAAGCTCGGTAGACTCCGATGGGCTGGACACCTAGCTCGAGTTATATTCATAACATACCCTATTATTCTCTCTATCTATTTTTTCTATATGTAGTTATATTCATAACATACCCTATTATTCTCTCTATCTATTTTCTCTATATGTTTATTGTAATGATATATATTGTTAGTTGATCTTGTTTGTAAAGCCAAGCGTTGTCCGTAAGGCCTAGCAACAAGAGAGACGTGTAGTGTGTTTTCAGTTCTTTAGAAGAAAGCATTGAATAAAGATCGAAGTTCAATAAATATTAAACGTGTTTTTTTTTGTGCTCCCGCTGAATATAAGTAGGCAAAAGCTAACTGGCGCAGTCGGTCAAAAAAAAAACTCTAAAAAAGTACAGTGTCGCATTTGAAAGTAAAATACTTTAAAACTTAATAAATAATAATAATTTATTATTAAAAGAAAACAATAAACAAACAAATAAAACATTTTGACACAGTTTTTAAAACTACAAACAGACAAATATACATGGATATTCAAAAAAAAACGTTCATGCATCGAATATTCTAAAAAAAAAGTACAGTGTCCTCAAAAGTTATACTTTATTACGAAAACCGAAACAACACGCAAACAAATAAAACGTTGTGACACAATTTTTAACTAAGCAGTGTCCAAAATAAAAAAAAAAAATTATAATAATAATTTAAATTTATTACCTACATTCTGAAAATATAAAATATATATATAATATATACATATAATATAATAACAAAAGTAGCAATCATAAACTATCGTAAGGGCGAGAACCAGCGAAAAACAACAACCGGCATCTACATAGTAACAAGATCTGTGAAAAAATTACCAAAAAAAAATAAGAAAAGAACTGATATTCGAAATTAAAGAAAAAATAATAATAATTAAAATTTATGTTTTATATTAATTTATAAAGTGTATACATACAAAAAATTGTGAATGAGAAATAAAAATAAATAATTAGAATAGTGTAAATAAAATTTGTATCCAATCCATTTATATTATTTATATAAAGTATAATATATATATATATATATTATATATATTATATATATATATATTATATATATATATATTATATATTATTAAAAGGAATGAAAAAACAAAAAAATTTAATAAGTTGAAATACGCATATGCATATATCTAACTACAATTAATTCCACATACAAAAATAGAAAAGCAAGGATTTGTTACTTAAAGCAAAAAATAAAAGTACAGTCTCATAATAGAATTCGGTAAGTCATTGATATTAGTTGCAATGCTGGGGTTTTCTCAATAATTACAAAAATTACGAAGTAAAATTTTAAAGAGAAAGTAAAAAAAAAAAAAAAAAAGAGTACAAATAAATAACAGAGCTTTACTATAAATCATTGAATACCTTGAATTTATTTTTTTCGACAGTTAAGAAAGTTTCTCTGAGTAAATTTAGTTAGTTGCTAGTCATGGCTAACTCTCTTGAAATCTGCAATTCTCTTAAAATTCCAGATGCTGTGAAAGATGTTCCATGTTTCGACGGTAATCCACGTTTGCTCTTCGGTTTTATTACTAACGTTGAAGAGCTTCTTGCTTTGATGCAAGAAATTGGTGGAACAAATTACGCTAGCATAATTTTGAGAGCAATTCGCAATAAAGTTGTCGGACCAGCAAATGAAGTATTAATCATGTATGGAACGTCCATAGAATGGGACGAAATTAAAAACAATTTAATACTTCATTATGCGGATAAGCGGAATGAAACTAGTCTCATAAGAGACTTACATCAAATTAGGCAAAACACACATAATGTTGAACCCTTTTATGCCCGTATTATAGAGATTTTTTCTACTATCATAAATCATGTGAGGTTACATGAAAAAGAACCAACGATAGTAACGGCAAAAAAGACTCTCTATGCAGAAATGTGCCTAAATTCGTTTTTAAGTGGACTTAGGGAACCTTTAGGATCCACAATACGTGCAATGAGACCTACGAAATTGAGTGAAGCCTTATCATTATGTTTAGAGGAACAAAATCGATTAAATTTTCACGGACAGCACAAATTTTATGGACATAATAGTTCTCAAAATAATTTGTATTCCAATCAACGGTCTTCAAATGAATATTCCTCATATTCACGACCATATAATACAGTTCAACAACCACATACAAGCAGTGCTTTTAGAAATCTGAACTATGTACCAAGAACTCTTACGCCTTCCTTAGCAAATATGTCTACCTTTATCCCAAGTAATAACACACATTTCGCACCAAATATTCAAAATTATAATCCACCCCCAGATTTCAACAAATTTGTTCCTAAAAGTAACATAAACATTCCGAACAATAATAATCCAAAAACCAATTCTTACACAACAAACTTCAGACCAAACAATCCCAAAATTCATACACAACCTGAACCAATGTCAATTTCAAACGCGTATACCCATAGACAAAACTCCAATCGTACTCAACCCTATAAATATAACTCACAAGAGGTACATAACATCGAACCAATTTATTATGCCAATAATAACCCACCAGAACAGATTGAACCAAGTCAATATTCAAACGGAAATACTTTTCAGCAAGAAATTGTGTATGACCAAACTGAAGATATTCCACATTTTTCAACTGAATCCATTGTTGATGACGCAAATTTTCACTAACGTGCCTCGGAAAATCGATAGGTTACTTAGATTTGAATAATTACAATTCACATTTATTGCCTTACATTATTATCACAAGCACAACAACAGTCCACTCAAGTTTTTAATCGATACTGGAAGCAATAGGTCATTTATATGCCCAAATGTAGCCTACAAACTTCAAACACAAAATATTGCACCAATCGAAATCAAAACTATTTTTGATAAAAAAACAGTAAATAAAGAAGTTGTTATTAATGGATTACCTGAGCTTCTTACGAAAAAACTAGTGAAATTCCTGATTTTTAAATTCCATTCTTATTTTGATGGATTGATCGGAATCGACATTATTAAAAAACTTGGATTAACTATTGACATAAAAAACTCAAATTTAAAAACAAAAAATACGTTCATACCATTAAATTTCAAACCAAATCTTATGTCAAAAACTTATATTGTACCTGAGCTCAGTAAATGTGTTTATTTACTACCAATCGATATCAAATCCGGGAGCGTTTACATAAAACCAACCGCTATAACTTCTCATTTAATGATTTCGGAAGGGTTGTATTTAGCAAAAGACTGGTACTGCTTTGTCGAGGTTGTAAACAAATCTGATTCTCAACAAACTTTGCTAGTAGAGCAACCAATCAAAGCTGAACCTGTTGATGCTTATTTCGAATTTCACAACTATGAAATCGAAAACTCAGAAAGCATTGAGCCGAAAAATATTGGGCAAGCAATAAAAACTGACCATCTTAATGAGGAAGGAAAAAGTTAATCATAGACTTGTGTCATAAGTTTAAAAGCATTTTTTTTAAAGATGGTGAAAACTTAACTTTTTCAAACTCTATAAAACATGAAATTAAGGCCACCAATGAGATACCCATATATTCCAAATCTTACCGTTACCCTTATATTCACAAAGAGGAAGTGCAAAGGCAAATAAACGAGTTATTGAGACAAGGTATTATACGTCCCAGCTTCTCACCTTGGTCGTCTCCGATTTGGATAGTTCCGAAAAAGAAAGATTCAACCGGGAAAGAAAAATGGAGGCTGGTTATCGATTATCGAAAACTAACTGAAAAAACTGTAGATGATCGTTATCCCATCCCAAATATAACCGAAATTTTAGACAAACTTGGTAGAAGTATATATTTTTAGCACACTCGATCTAGCCTCAGGATTTCATCAAATTGAAATAAAAAAAGAAGATATTCCCAAAACTGCATTTTCGGTCGAAAACGGACATTATGAATTCGTTCGGATGCCTTTCGGGCTAAAAAATGCACCCTCTACCTTCCAACGCGTCATGGACAATGTCTTAAGAGAACTCAAAGGGAAGACGTGCTTAGTGTATATGGATGATATAATCCTCGTTGCAGGAACGTATGGAGTCTCAATGCCGTTTTTCAAAAATTGACTGAAGCAAATCTGAAAGTTAAAATAGAAAAATCTGAGTTTTTGTGTAAGGAAGTTTCGTTTTTAGGACATCTTGTTACTTCTGATGGCATCCGGCCAAATCCGGACAAAATACAAGCCGTAAAAAAATTTCCTCTGCCAACCACACAAAAACAGATTAAATCTTTTCTTGGCCTCTTGGGCTACTATCGCAAATTTATTAATGATTTTGCAAACCTTACGAAACCCTTAACAGAGTGCCTTCGAAAAGGAAATAAAATTATTTTAAACTCCAGATTTACCAATTGTTTTGAAGAATGCAAAAATATACTTTGCAATGACCCTATCCTACAATACCCAGATTTTCGTAAGCCTTTCATTATTACTACTGATGCTAGTAATGTTGCAATAGGTGCAGTGCTCTCCCAAGGTTCTTTAGGTTCTGATAGGCCGATTTGTTTTGCAGGTCGGACTCTATCAAAAAGTGAACAACATTACAGCACGATCGAAAAAGAGCTTTTGGGTATTGTTTGGGCCACAAAATACTTCAGACCATATGTTTATGGCCGAAAGTTCAAGATTGTCACTGATCACAAGCCCCTCACTTGGCTTTTTTCCGTCAAAGATCCCTGCTCAAAACTAGTACGGTGGAGGTTGCGGCTAGAAGAGTATGACTATGAGGTTGTCTACAAAAAAGGTACACAAAATGCAAACGCTGACGCACTTTCACGAATTGAAATAAACACTAACGAGACTGAATTTGAAAATTTAGAAATGGCTTCGATACAAAATAACGCTGATGCATCGTCTATAATATCAACAATTCATTCGGCTGAAGAAAATTTTGATAGTGGTATTCCAATATCCGAACGTCCAATCAACGAATTTTCTCATCAAATTATTATAAGGCGAAATCCGGCAAAACCGCAATTATCTTCAAAACTGACAATTTTGTTTAAGAGGAAAAAAAGGTATTTAATTGAGCACCATAATCCTGCAGACGAAAGCGTAGTCACTTCCATTTTGCAGGACCACATGAATACAAAACGGCAAATGGCCATTTTAACAGACGATGAAACATTTTCGGCGATTCAAAAGGTGTTTACGAAGTTTTTCCATCGAGCACGTTTAAAGCTTGTTAGATCTATGACTTTGCTTAGAGATATAACGGAGAGAGATGAACAAGAGAAAGAGGTTAGAAATTACCATCAGAGCTCCTACCATAGGGGTATAACCGAATGTTTTCATCACTTAAAAAGAGATATATATTTTCCGACACTTAAACATGTAATTTTTTAAGTTATAAATAACTGTAAAATTTGTCACAGGTATAAATACGACCGTAAGGCAGAAAAACTTAAATTTCAATTAACCGAAACCCCATCAAAACCATTGAAAATAATTCATATTGATATATATTTTGTGTCCAAAATGAATTTTTTAACTATTATTGACTAATTCAGCAAATTCTCAGCCGTATACCCACTGACAGCAAGAACAAGCATCAATATAATTAAATGCCTCAGACACTTTTTTTCACATCACGGTATTCCAAACAAAATAGTTGCAGATAACGGTAGCGAGTTCATTTGTACTCTATTTAGGGACTTCTTAGAATTGTATAACATTAGTTATCATAACATTTGTGCTAAGACATCAACAGGTAACTCGCCAGTCGAACGTTTTCATTCCACCCTTACGGAACTGATTCGCTTGATTAAATGTCATAAAAAAGAGGCTTCAATTGAAGAAATAGTTGATGAGGCTGTACTGACATATAACAATTCTATACACTCCACAACAAAATTGAGTCCTTTTGAACTTCTTTCAGGCCATTTAAACTCCAGTAAACCGTTTCCATCAAACCCAGATTTTCGGACAGAACAAGAATACTTAGAACAACATAAATTGAATTATGAAAATCTTTGTAAATTAGTTCATACAAAAAGTCTCGAAAGAAAACAAACTTACATAAGCAACCTTAATAAGTCACGTAAGGATCCTCCGGATTATACCGCAAATAAACAAATTTTTGAAAAGGATGATAGAAGAAATAAATTGGCACTTAGGTTTAATGACCACATTGTTACTCAAAACAATGAAATAACTGTCGAAACAAATAAAAGAAAGGTTCATAAGCAAAAGATTAAACATACATAGGATGTCTAAATAAAAAAAAAACATCTAAGAACAAATTTATTTCACATAAATATACCCAGTGACTTAGTAACTTATGTACAATGAGCACTTACCGAAACATCTTACAATGCAAAACAAATGTATCTTGTTCATATAAATAAAGTAGCACCTTATTAACCTTATAAGTTTGAGCTTTGCAATAAAATAATAAAATGGTTCACTAGGGCGTATACTTACCATCAAAATAAATAATGAATGCAAATGATATTATACCAAAATAAATGTACTACAGAATTGTAAAACAAAAATATATATTAACAACTTCCTTATTTATATATTATGTATATATTTATGAAAACGAATTATATGTTGCAATGAACTTAATCCCAAGTTCATTCCTTTTGGGGGGGACGAGTTATATTCATAACATACCCTATTATTCTCTCTATCTATTTTCTCTATATGTTTATTGTGATGATATATATTGTTGGTTGATCTTGTCTGTAAAGCCAAGCGTTGTCCGTAAGGCATAGCAACAAGAGAGCTGTGTAGTGTGTTTTCAGTTCTTTAGAAGAAAGCATTGAATAAAGATCGAAGTTCAATAAATATTATACGTGTTTTTTTTTGTGCTCCCGCTGAATATAAGTAGGCAAAAGCTAACTCTCGCATGAGCGAAGAGGAACCAACTCGGAAAGTTTTTTGCGGTACTTTTTAAGGTAGAAGACAACGTGGCAGACCTTGCTTACGTTGGAAGGATGGCGTAGACCAGGACGCCCGAAGCCTTGGGGTGCGCAATTGGATGGCGTCGGCCAGCAATCGGGATGTATGGAAGAATTTGTAGAAGGAGGCCCGGACCGGATCCGGGTTGTTGCGCCGATGATGATGATGAAGATATTAAACTACCGACAATGCAAACAAAAGGGGAACGCGACTTACACAAATTCCAGTCAGCAAACTTGACGACGGAATATTTGTGTTGCTTCGTAACCCATAGATCGCTAATGCATCACTTTCCCATGGGAACTTCATAATATTCGAAGGCCATAGGAAATTGAATGCATTAACCTTTAACCATGGAGAGAATGGTTGACCTTTACAAGTTTCGGAAGTGCATAAGAGACAAATATAGTTATTTAAATCATGTGAATGAAAAGACAACAGAGAAGAGATAAGACATACTACGTTTACAAGAGCGGATTCACGGATCCAATTCAATCTAAAGAGACATTTCGATTCAGGTATATGACGATTGACGATGCCAGATTAATACATTCTGCACACAAAATACATAAACAATACGTAGAAGGGAAGGTTTGGTAAGTTTTAATAAAGACGCAGTTTTTTTGATATTTCACAACCAAACAAATGTTACACAATAGTAGTGCGTATTCAAACGCATCCTAAAATTTGCTGGATACTTTTCTCTGAATGAACACGTGATAAACAACTGACTCTTGCTTCTAATTTTGAGAGGTAACATATTTATATGGTTGGATTTGTTCGTTCACAAAAAAAAATACAAACTAAAACAAGGTAACCTATCAATCCATAAGATACGTACTTGAACGTACCAAATTACACCAGCATAAAAGTTATCTAATCCAAAGGATACGAATGTTAACGAACCTTGTCAACGATCATTAAAAAATAACGCACCACTATTGTCTAATATTTGTTTGGTAGTGAAATATAAAACAAAACTGCGAGTCTAACAAACCGTTTACCGTTCCTTTTCCTTCTCCGTATTGCAGCTGCGTGACTAAGGACGTTCTAATTGAATTAGCGACATTTTGTTTTTACCAATTGGAAAATTTTAAAAATCTTCAGAATTTATCGGAAATCCAAAACAAATTGAATTTCCAAAATAGCTTTGGGAACACTGTGTATTACATTTTTTTGGTTGTGGAATATCAAAAATACTGCACATCCATTAAAAGTTAACAAACCTGTCCTTTTCAGGACACATTGTACTGAAAACTCTAAAAAGAAGCAACAGGAAAATTAATAAATTAATAAATATTGTTGTTTACTTTCATTCAAAACATTTTTTCTGCAGAATTTATCCGGAATCTGAACCAAATAAAATTTCCAAAAAAGCGTTAAAAAGGAGCACTGTTGTATTACATTTTTTTGATTGTGGAATATTAAAAAACTGCACGTTCACTTAAAGTTAACAAACCTGTCCTTCTCAGGACACATTTTATTTATTCGCAACACATTTTATTGAAAACTCTGAAAAGAAACTACAAGACGTGAGTTTTTAACTCATAAATATTATTTGCTTTGTTTTATTATCTTCGGATCTGGATCTGGATTTGGATTTGATTACAATAACAAATTGGGGTCGTAGTGCCCCGTGGCTTAGTGGTTAGTGTGTCGGACTGCTAAGCGAAAGAACCTGGGTTCAAATCCAGCTCATAGCCACCTTTTTTTCTGGGGTACTGCCTCTTGCGAGGAACTGACAAAACCTCCAAGAGTAAAATTTGTCTCGAAAAAGTGCATCTCATGTAGCCGTTCGGACTCGGCGGTAAACTGTAGGTCCCTTCCATTCTTGCAGAGTAACAACACACACACAGGAATTGTTGAGAGTATAAGTCACTAGGCCTTGGCTCCTTAAGGAGCTGTCGCGCCAATAAATTTATTTATTTTATTTAACAATTTGGGGTCCTGATTTCTATCTGGATTTATTTCAAGATCCAAGAATTAGTATTAACTAATTCTGAAAAAAACTACACAACAAAACAAAAAAATGCATGATCTGGATCTGGATCGATATTTATTATTGACAAAGATTTATATGGATCTTGGTCGATAATAAAATACAGGTATTGTTTTCTTTTATTGAAAACGTATTTTTCTTCAAAATTTGTCGGGGATACGAAACAAATAAAATGTCCAAGAAAACGTTATTCCGGGAGCAGTGGTTGAACGATGCGGAGTTCAGCAGTTGGTTGGGTCGAGTCGAAGGTAACTTTATTTTATTTTGTATATGGTATATATTTATGTTTTTCACTTGGTGTTCTTAAAAATAATGTAAAATCCTTGTTTTTTTAAGTTCCGTGGCACATACATTGAGTGCCCTCAAAAATCAATTGTTGTTTTATCTTACTACTGATATTAAAAAATGTGAATGTTTGCATGTTTGGATGTTTGTTCGCCAATATATAGGCTACTTTTTACGGTTCCTCTGGGAGAGGTTTAAATGTGAAATATTGCATTGCTGGTTTGTTTAATATGCTTACATTTGTATGCTTGAATTTGTTTGGTAGATGCCAGAGTTATAGGATTTACTTTACTACACATGCTAGGAAGATACTTTAATTCCGAAAAAATGCACTGTTTCTGCGGGAGGAAATTGAGGAATTTTCTTTGGCGAGTTCTGATTTAAATAATATACAAATAATTTTATCTGAAGTCCACGCAGACTAAGTTGCGGGTAGGAGCTAGTTCAATTCTATATATTTTTTTCCAAATATTTTACAACATACATACATGTATGAAACCACCCCTATTTGAAATAGATCGGAAAGCACTTTGCATTTAGTTAATACATACGTTATCTACGTATGTATATTTTAATATAATGTCAACACGAGATGATCTACAGTCGATCGAACTTCTGATGTAATTCTAATTCGTTCGTTTGGGCACTGGGCCTAATGGGTATGGGAGCCAACTTCAGTCACGTTGGTTCCAAATAGCGATACCAGTCAAACCCACATTCAAATATGGAAACACAATTTCAGTGCAGAGGTGTACATTTATTAGTAGAGGCAGAATGGCTACTAATTCCTCTTAGCAAAAAAATATAAAATAATAAAAATAACAACTAATGTTTTCTTACCATATTTTCAAAAAATTTCAATGAAAAGATTCACAGTGTTAACACAACATTTGATTTTTAACGGTTAATTTCTTTGATTTTATGTAAACATTATGTATGTGGATAACACTGTAGGAAGTGATATCAATTAACATCAAGAGTGTAGTGATGCACCCGTTCTTGTCTCTCCTTAAAGAATAAGTTTTATTTTTTAAGGTAATGACTGTAAGGCAAGTTGCCGAATTTGCAAAAAAGATTTTGAGCTTAGCAACATGGGCAAAAGAAATCTAATATCGCATCAAAACGGTACAAACCATCGAGCATACGCTAAAGCCATGAATTTGCCAAAAATAAATAACTTTTTCACTGCGTCAAATTCATTGGCCACGTCCACCGTTCAAGAAAGGTCGCAAAACACAAATGTAACGGAAGAGTCCCAAAATACGAACAACCCTACTTGTAGTTCACAACTTCTGTTACACATTTAAAAAAGCTGATTCTATTGCTGCAGAGATAGCCAAAGTTTCGTGGGATCTCCATATATTTTTAAGGGACCTATATTTTCTGTTCAAAGACACTCCAGCGAGAAGAAGCTTATTTACAACTAAAACGCAGTGCATTCAATTTCCCTTAAAATACTGTGGTATATTATGAGCTACCCAAAACGAAACCAATAATGAATGTTAAAGTACTCTTCCAAGATGAGCTTCTGGACTGCAAACTAGCATTTTTAAACACTATAACTTCTGACTGCGAACCCTTTTTGGCAAAGTTTCAAGGTGAGAAACCATTGATATTTTACCTCTATGAAGATCTTATCATCATGATCAAAAACCTATTGCACCGTGTTGTAAAAAAAAGAAATTGTAAGCGAATGCAACCAGGGATCTCAACTTTTGGCAATCGATCTGACTTGTGAGTCCAATCTACTGGAACTTAAAAATGTTGACATTGGGTTCAAAGCCAATAAAATTATTAACATGAAAAAGCATAAAGCATTGGCATCCGAAAAAGATATTTTGAAGTTTAGGCTGGACTGCCGTAACATAGTAATAACTTTAATATCTAAAATTGAAGAACGAAGCCCTTTAAAATACGATGTCATTGTAAACGCTTCTAGTTTAAACCCGAAAAACATTTTATACAACAACAATCTTTACAATAAAAGGTTCCAAAACTTACTTCAAAAGCTATATGATGCCACAATTACACAAATGCATGTACAGATGCAAAAACGATTCTTGAAAAGGAATACAAAGACTTCGTACAAAATGAATCAACTCAGAGAGTTGATGAGTTTTATTTTCATTTGTTTGGAAAGAATGAAAATTATAAAGACCTCTGGAAAGTGATTAAAATAATTTAAATTTTATTTTATTATTTTATTTATGCCTCGGTAGAAAGTGGATTTTCGATCCACAAAACTCTGTTGGTTGAAAACCTCCTCGAGGAATCCCTTGTCTCCCAGAGGCGAGTTTTAGATGGGATTAAGGAAGCTGAAGGAGTAGAAAAAGTAATAATAACTCCAAATTTTAATCTTGGAAGACAAACTAAAAAATCAGCAGAAAAAAACAATGTCGCTTCAACTTTAAAAATAAAAAGAGAAGAAGAAGTTAAAAAACTAGAACAAGAAAAGAAAAAACTAAGAATTAAATTATTTTTTGTCTAAACTTAAACCATTTATACTAAAAAAGAAAAGAATTTGTGAAATTTTAATTTGCTAATAATGATAATGATGCTTATCTGTTGATTATTGTTTGTTCCTTTTTTAGATATTCATACTTCCAAGAAAAACTAAAAAAAGCTGCAATATATTATTCTTAAGTACCTTCAATGTATGTTCTTTTTATTCTCTTTTTATTTAACTGGCGCATTTGTCGCGAAGGGAACCACGGATTTTTTTTTAATTTAATAAAAAAAACCGAAAGACTAAAAATCAGTCTCGTTTGATTTATATTAGAAAAAAAAGTGTAGCTTTCCGTAAACACGCTCCCTCGTCTACAAAGATTCGGGAATAAAGTGAAGTGTTTGTTGTTAATCACACAGAGCTTACTAAATTAAATGCTGAGTGAAAGTAATAGAAGAATCTAAGAAAATATCATTTCCGCCCGTCATCAAGAAAAGACGTTGCCTTAGTAAAAGAGCCAACGCTTAAATAAATGACTATTTAAAACATTTCTCCTTCAACTGTGATGAATACAAAGAAATATCGCTGACACATATGTCTTACTTGTCATAAAATGTCTCAGTGAATCAACCAAAGCTATTCTTACTGGCAATAAATTGTTCCCTAAACACGTTTCAAGTCAAATTCAAAGAATTAATGACCTTGATAAGTGTTTTGAAGACTTAAATAGTGTTTTCATCACTACTAGTGACCGTTTTGCTTCAAAGTTGTCTTATATATAAAAAAACTCCCCGCGCTAATGGAGTCGAACGCAAGCAACAATTTAATTGATGTCTTTACCAAAAACATAAGTGTCCTTACAAATTAAATAAAAAATGGGTAAACTACCAACAACGTTTTTGTTGACTTAACAAACAATATAACAGCTCTCCGATCTGACCTTGATTGCCACTTCCAAGGCACATCAAAAAAAATGTGCCCTGCCCCGTCAACCCCCGGATTTGCTAGAAGACCTATTTTTGGTGAACTAATAGAAACCCGTCAGAGCATAGCCCTTCTTTGAGAGGATATGAAAGCATCTTCCAGCAAAATTGATGAAATAAAAGATCAACAACCTTTTCCATCTTTCCCACGCTATAACTCGCTTTTGGATGAAATGTCTGCTACTTTACCACTTCTTCTGGGTGGTCTATAATCTCTTCTGCCATCAATCAACACATCTTTACATTTACCTGCCAATAAACCACCTACCACCCCCGATTCACCAAACTCAACTTTCTCCTCATCAAGGTGCTTTTCATCTTACCGACGCTCCCTGCATAATAAACTCATTTTATGCCAATTTCTACATTTGTTTTAAAGAATGCCATACAATTTCATCACCTCGTTTCAAGCATCAAAGCTTCAAAATAAGCATCCCATCCAAGTACCAATAGCTTCTAGAAGGTGGGAGTGGTATCCACATTGGAAAATTGAATATGGCCAAATGCACTGACAAACGACAGGACGAGTTTAACTTTAAGGCTGTCCTAAAGAGTTCAAACAAGAATTCAGGCCTTCTGCCTTTAAATAATTCAAAATCCTTAATATATAATAAACCTCACCCTAATCCTCATTTGAAACCCAAAAAGAAATCTACTCCTCTACCCATACCCAATTCAAACTGGAGTTATAAAACATATATTTTCCCAATTTGTATTCCTCATAAATTCACTCAAAATCCTTTCCAAACCACAAACATGCCATTGAATGAATCATCTGCATCGGACAAAATGCCCCTTACACATGCTGCCCAATGTAAGCACTCAACAACAACTCAATAACTTCCACTTCTTCGTGCCCACTAAACCCTCAAATCCTACCATCATTTCCAAGCTTCGAACTAACGTCTGGAGCAAAATACCCCAACTTTGTCAAATTCCACATACTTAATCCATACTAATTTCAGCCTTTAAGCCCATCCTCTTGCATAGACCCCCTTTAACCACCTTCTTTTTTTTATTAGGGGCTACAATGCAAGATGCAGAGTATCTATGGTGGTATCATGTAGATACATGGGTAGGTTAAATCCTCTGAGGATCAACAAAACCTAGACACCCTCTCCTTCTTTTTGCCAGGATTAGCCTCATGGTCCTGTAACTATTGGGTTGTAATTGGGGTATAGGGGGGAGAGGATCAAAGATTCTCGGTTTTGGACTTTGTGCTTAGGGTTATTGATTCCACGGGAAAGCCTTAGCTGCCGATTTGGGAATTGCTGCCGAAAACATCTTGGTTCGCTACACAGTACAACCCACCGTTTTTCTTGTTGGAGAAAATAAAGTTGGTATAACGGAGGCCTATCTAGCTATCGATAACTACATTTACGAATAAGAAGGTCCTATCAATACTGTTGACATGTGCTTCAAGACCTTCACTACGTTGACTGCTGTTTCCGGAGTCATCCCAACATATTAGGATGCTTATACAAAAGTTCATATATCAGATAAATACAGCATGGGACAAAAATTCCACCACTGTTAACTCGCTCATCAGTGATCTAACGAATGTATATAGTTTTTATTTAATATACCTCTTATTGTTAGAAACTGTTTAAAAAAATGACCGTGTTTTAAAAATGGATTGTCTTAAATGTAATATGTTTCAAGAAAACATTAAATCACAAATCTCAAAATTTTTGAGCACAATACTAAAAAATATTGATGAAGAATTCGTGCAATTTATGCAAGACCCTTTCAAACATATTGACCCAATATAAAAGAATTAACAAATTATCAGAAAATGTATTGTAATTTCCTTCTTCATCGACACCAATTGGCAATAAGTTGGATTATATTAATCTCAAAAATCGTACAATACTTCAAAATATTACAGAAAAGGAAAAATATATTTCTCTGAAACGTGGTCTTATTGTTTTTTTTAAAATAGTTCGGTTTTCGATCATGTAATTGTAATTGAAACGAATTATATTAGTAATCTCAAAGCCGGAAAATATTTGAAAACAAAAAAATTAATGGAAGTTGAATAAAAAAATTATGTAGGTTACATATCCCATACATTCCCAACCTTTAGTGTTTTTTGTTCCAACCCAATAATAAATCACTTGGAACCAGATTGACGAAATACAGTGCAGATGTGAGAAAGGAAAAAGCATCAACAGGACTATCACAACATATGCTAGAAAGAGGGCACATAACAAACTTTGAAAACACAAAAATACTAGACAAACAAAAAAATCACTACCGCAAGAGTAGAGATTTACTCTAGAGTTTAAAAATACAACAAAAACTGACACGAACTATGAAAGCACAAGAAGACAGGGACAACGCCATTATTTGCTATTCCTCAGCTATTCGAAACTAAATAATATTGTGATAATCAATGTCTGTTTTTTCTTATCTCATTATTTTTGTTAATTTATTTAATTTGTGAGTTTTTTCTTTTTTTGTTTCATATAAAATAAAATTAAAACTTAAATTTAACATTAAATGTAAAATTCAACATTTTTATGTAAGTTTCCAATTATTAACATGATTACCTTACTGTATGTATTGACAAAATTTTAAATTAAAGATCATAAAGAAACCCTGAAGATTTCGGGTAAAATCGACAAAACGTTGGGATAAGATAGAAGAAACTTGTTTTATTTGCATTTGTAATTGACCATAAAAGCCTACTTCAACAATCAACTTATAGATAAATTAAAAAAATTGGTAACATAAAAATAAATTCACACAATAATAATTTATGTTGAAGCCTTCCCATGGAAATCAAAGGTTGTTCACACTGCCATAATGCACGCGAGTTACGAACACTGTACCTAAGCACTTTTGTCATACATGAATTAGAATTCTTTCCCACGACAAATAAAATCAAATGTACCTATCTTATTATTATTAAAATGTATCATATTAATTCTTCTTAAAATGTATCATATTAATTCTTTTCAAAATGTATCATATTAATAAAATATTATTTTGCTTAGCATGACAAAAACATGTATAAAACTCTGTCACAAACAAGAATGTTCGTTCAATTGTTAATAAAGATTTAAACAGAGCAAAGCTCTGAAGAAAAATTATTTTTTTTTATCAAGCCGTTGGCATACACATAACTGGCGCAGTCGGTGTTAACTAATACCTCGAATCGTTTCGCATCGACGGTATATCGGTGTAAAGTGGGTAATAAGTTAAAAGAGGATCAGGGCACACTTCGAAGTGGCGAATTTCAATTCATTGGCCCCGGAAGAACCATACAAAAAAATAATAAATATACAAATCTTTACAATAAATTTTTTCGAAGGATAATCGAACAAAGTTTGAAAACAGTTGAACCACAAAATAGTTACTAGTGCAACTTAGTTAAGAAATAAATAATATCTACAAAAAAAAATATAATAACTAAATAAAAAATAAAAAGTTTAAATAAAAAAAAAAAAAAGTGAAAATAACATTATACATAATATAATATATAAATACAAATATAAAAAAAAAACAAAACAAAAAACTATAAACTATAAGTGAACTATAAGTGAAAATACAAAATATAAGTAATAATATAATAAAAAATATATAAATAGAATACAAAAACAAAAAAAAAGGTTTAGAAATATATATAAAAACAAAAATAACTATAAACTATAAGTGAAAATACATAACATAGATGCTATGAAGTCAATCCTGAAAATAATTTGCATGTAAGTCAACAAAAGTATATATATTCTAAAATCCCAAACCAAATCCCATGTACCCTTCTAATAAAAAGAAAGCAACTAGATCTAGAAAAACTCCTTATTTTTTAAGAAATATAAATGAAAGTTCGGAGGAAGAGTCGGATAATAACGTTAATAATAGTATAGAATTAAGTGATATATTAACAAAACAATCAAATATATTAGCTCAAGACAAATCACAACAAGAAAATAGTAATACTTTAAGCAATCTTAATAATCTCTTGAATAACCTTACATTAAGTGACTCTTTTAATAATTCCTCAAGTGAAATAGTTATACCAGAAAATAGATTCGAAATGGCAACCCACAATAATAGTAATGACCAACCACAACCAAACGAACCTATTGATGTTTTTAAATCACTCAGAGTGCCTGATGCTATAAAGGATTTACCTAAATTCGACGGTAATCCTAGACTTCTTTTTGAATTTATTCAGAATGTAGAAGAAATACTTTCTCTCATTCCGCAAGTGGATGGTACAATCCAGGGGAAAATACTTCTCCGTGCTATCCGTAATAAGATCATTGGACCTGCCAATGAAATTCTTAATATGTATGGCACCCCACTTGTCTGGACATCAATAAGAAGCAATTTAGTCTTGCATTACAGTGACAAAAGAAATGAGACTTCTCTCATTAGAGATCTCCATAACTTAAAACAACATCAAGGTAGCGTTGAACAATTTTACAGCAAGATCATTGAAATATTTGCTACTATAAGTAATCATATTAAAGTTCATGATACAAACTTAAATGTGATTAAAGCTAAAAATGACCTCTATGAAGAAATGTGTCTTAACACTTTTCTAGTAGGATTACGAGAACCCCTTGGTTCAACTATTCGCGCAATGAAACCTACCACATTACCACAAGCTTTTGCATTTTGTATCCAAGAACAAAACATATTCTACTCAAAAACAAACTTGCCATTTTTTGATAGTATGATGCACAAGAAAAATTTTGAAGTACAAAAACAACAACCCCAATATTTCAGTTCTGCATATAATACATTTTCATTCAACCAAACAAGACCCCAACCCCAATATTTTAACTCTTCACATAATTCATTTAATCAACCCAGATTACAACCCCAACAATACTATCCGCAACAACAGCTTACATACCAACAACGGTTTCCTCAAAAACAATTGGGACTTCAAACACAACCTCAGAAGACTCAACAGAATTATCAACCACAGTTTCAACAACGACAACCAATTCAACAACAACCATCTTCTCAACGTTATTCTCAGAAACCGCAACAATTTTCACAAACCCAACAAAGAAAATATGATCCTATGGAACTTGGTTCCACTAGAGTAACTCGTCTGACTCAACCCTCTCCATCTAATTTCACTAAACCAAATCAGCCTCAAAACTTTAAAAAACAAGAATTAAACAATGTAATTATCCCGCAAGAAGCAGACAATTCCTTAAACAACGAAGAATCTCCTTCTGATACAATAAATTACCAACAGCTTGATCCCTACTATGACTATAACAACATAACCGATCAACAAGATCTTGATTTGATAGATACAATGCATGAGTTAGATGATGAAAATTTTTGTATACCAGCCCCGACAGACCAATTGGGTACGTAGACATTAATAAAGCTGGAACAGTTCTTCCCTATATCAACATCTCTTCACCTTTTGGCCGTCCATTAAAATTTTTAATAGATACAGGAGCCAGCACTTCTTTTATTAATCCCGAATATGTAGATTCCAATGATTTAGTTTCAATAGAACCCACACCAATTAAAACAATTTTAAACACACATCAAATAGATAAAGAAGTCTATCTTCCAAATTTTGTAGAATTTAATCAACCTGGAAAAACTAGATTCTTAGCTTTCCGCTTTCACGGATACTTTGATGGTTTACTAGGACTTGATGCCCTTACTGCATTAGGAGCAAACATTGATTTGGCTAACCAACTTATTATTACACGAAATTCAAAATTACCCCTAGAACTAAAACCTACTTATGTATCAAAAAGATATATCATTTCGGCAAACTCGAAAACAATTGTCAAATTACCAGTTGACGTAAGAGATGGAGACATCCTTATTAAAACCACTTATATTACACCTCATTTATACATTCCAGAAGGTATATATAACACAGTTAAATGGTATGCTAATTTCATAGTCATTAATGCATCAAATTCAGACAAAACTCTCTTTTTAGAACAACCTCTCAAAGTCACAAGTTTTAGTAAACAAGAATTTTGTGAACTAAATAACTTTGAAATTGGTACTAACAGCTCTGAAACAGAACCTTTAACCTCTGATGACATAACAAACCTTATCAGAACAAATCATCTTAATAGCGAAGAAAAAAAAACTATTCATAAATTGTGTCGAACATACGATGACATTTTTTTTAAAGAAGGACAAAAATTAACCTTCACAAACAAAATAAAACATAGCATAAATACCAACGACGATATTCCCATATACTCAAAATCCTATAGATACCCTCATATCCATAAAGAGGAAGTCCAGTCACAAATAGAACAAATGCTTAAACAAGGTGTTATAAGACCGAGCTATTCACCTTGGAGTTCGCCAATCTGGATAGTCCCAAAAAAAAAGGACGCCAGTGGTAAAATCAAATGGCGATTAGTCATTGACTATAGGAAACTCAACGAGAAAACAGTCAATGATAAATACCCCTTACCTAACATCAATGATGTGTTGGACAAACTAGGTAAAAGTATATATTTCACAACACTCGATCTTGCTAGCGGGTTTCATCAGATCGAGATGAAAGAAAAAGACATTCAAAAAACGGCATTCACTGTAGAAAGTGGACACTATGAGTATTTGAGAATGCCCTTTGGGCTAAAGAATGCTCCATCAACCTTTCAAAGGGTTATGGACAATCTTCTCAGGGATTTACAAGGTAAAATCTGCCTTGTGTACTTAGATGATATCATCATCTTTTCTACTTCACTACAAGAACATACCGAAAATTTAAAGAAAGTTTTTGATAGGTTACGTGAAGCAAATTTCAAAATTCAGATAGATAAATCTGAATTCCTTCGTAAAGAAGTAGCTTTCTTAGGCCATATAGTAACAAGCAAAGGTGTCAAACCAAACCCGGACAAAATTTCGGCAATACAAAATTTCCCCATACCCAGAACCCAAAAAGAAATAAAGTCTTTTTTAGGCCTCCTCGGTTATTACCGTAAGTTTATCAAAGATTTTGCAAAACTTACTAAGCCCCTTACAGAATGCCTAAAGAAAGGAAAGAATATAGACTTAAACGAAAATTATGTTAAAGCATTTGAAATGAGCAAAGAATTACTAATAAACGACCCAATCTTACAGTATCCTGATTTTACTAAACCATTTGTTTTAACCACAGATGCGAGTAATTTCGCATTAGGTGCAATATTATCCCAGGGCACTATAGGTAGCGACAAACCTATATGTTATGCTAGCCGAACTTTAACAGATTCAGAGACCAACTACTCCACTATAGAGAAGGAGTTATTGGCAATTGTTTGGGCAACTAAGTATTTTCGTCCATACTTATTTGGCCAAAAATTTAAAATTGTAACCGATCATAAGCCCTTGCAATGGCTTATGAGTCTCAAAGATCCAAATTCAAAATTAATCAGATGGCGTTTAAAATTAGAGGAATTTGACTACGAGATAGTCTATAAAAAAGGGAAACTCAATTTAAATGCAGACGCCTTAAGTCGTATTCGAACACAACCCTCAAATATTAAAACAGAACTTAATGCAAACGAAACAACTATTGCTACGATCCACTCAGCTAATGAAAATTTAAATGACCACATATTTATTTCGGAAAGACCTCTAAACGAATTCAATATTCAACTAATCTTAAAGAAATACGACAGAGACAAACCCCCAAAACTTGAAATGCCATTCAAAAATAAACAAAGAAGGACTGTTTACAAACAAGATTTTAACGAGAACAACATAACAGACATTTTTAAGCAATACTTACCTCCAAATAAATGCTGCGGAATATATACGGACGATGAAACATTCCAAATTGTACAAGATGTGTACTCAAAATACTTCGCTAATAGCAAGACTTTTAAACTTATCCGTTGCATGGACATACTAACAGACATAACAGACAATGACGAACAAGACAAAACTATAACTGACTACCATAACAAGAATAACCATAGAGGAATTAATGAAACACTCCTCCATTTAAAAAGACAATATTTTTTCCCATACATGAAAACAAAAATAACGACAATAATTAACAATTGCGAAAATTGTCAACTTATGAAATATGACCGAAACCCTCCCAAAATAAAACACGAAATACCACCAACTCCAAATAAACCACTTGATATAATCCACATAGATGTCTATAGTATTAACAATAAGAAAATTCTAACAATAATCGATAAATTCTCAAAATTTGCAGCTGCATATACACTACCTGTGCAGAATAGTCTTAATGTAATAAAATACATTAAACACTTTATTAGCCTTCACGGCATACCAAAACAACTAGTATCTGACCAAGGATCAGAATTCACAGCAATAATTTTCAAAGATTTTTGCGAACAATATAACATTAACCTTCATATAACATCTTTTCAACAATCCAGCAGCAATAGCCCTGTTGAACGTTTACATTCTACATTAAAAGAAATTTACAGGATAATTTACAATAAAAGGAAGCGAAACTATAATTACATATAATAATTCTATCCACACAGCCACAAACCATACACCATACGAATTATTCTATGGTAGGACGTATAAATTTAACAAAGAAATTAAATTTAATAATGAACATGAGTATCTTCAAAAACTCAATGAATTTCAAGAAAAACTTTTTCCTTCCGTTAAAGAAAAGTTAGAAAAGGCAGTTTCTAAGAACATCGAAAACATTAATAAAAATAAAAAAGACCCTATAGAACTTAAACAAAATTCAATTATATATAGGAAAGAATTTAGAAGGAATAAATTAACACCTAGATTTAGCAAACATAGAATTAAATCTAACAATAAGGTTACAGTTATTACTTACGATGATAAAAAACTTCATAAATCTAAAATTAAACATAAACGAAAATTTCAGACTCATGACGATAACGGCATCCATCAGTCAGAGAATGGAAATTCAGGACATTAAAAATAATACGGGAATCCTACCCATGAAACTTGGACAGAGTAGAATAATAAAAGACTATGACAACTTAGTACACATTGTTAAGCTAAGCTCTTATAAACAGAACGTAGACAAAATTGAAAAAACCCTTATAACTTTTGGAAACTTGGACAATAATTTCAAAGAATCAGTAACAGTTCTCAAGGTGAAAGTTGAAGAACTCAAAACTAAACTCCAAACGCTGATGCCAAGAACAAGACAGAAAAGAGGACTGATTAACGGACTTGGTTCTGTTATAAAAGGCATAACAGGTAACATGGACGCAGATGACGCCTTACAGCTAAACAATCAAATCAAACAATTAACAGAAGACCAACTCACAATAACAGACAAAGTTAACAGAATAACTCAATTAAATTACCAAATGACGCAAAGGTTTAGTAATATTACCGATCACATAAACAAACAACAAGAGGTTATCGAAGGTTACTTAAGGTACTCGAAAAATATAATAGATAAACAAATTCAAACAGATAAGGTCGAAATCAGGTACTCACAATACCTGAATCAAATAAATTATAATAAAGACCTATTGAATAATCACCTTTCAAATATAGCAGAAGCTATAATTCTTGCTAAACTTAACGTTATTTCAAAACAAATTTTAAATCCCGATGAATTAGATTTTATATACAAAATTCTAGAAAATAAGTCTGTAAAAATAAATTCAGACGAACAAATTTACGAGTTTCTAGGTCTTCAAGCTTATTATAACGATACTAATATTATATTCAATATTAAAATCCCACAAATCTCCACAGAAACCTTTTCCTTTTTTCATATTATTCCCCTTCCTATTAACAACACTAAAACTATTATCACAAAACCCTATATCTCATCCAATCCCAAAAATATATACTTTTTCGACAAAAAATGTAATAATATTGAAGGAACATACTTCTGCAATGAGGCAGAGAAGTATCAACCAAAAACCAACGATACTTGCATCATCAATCTCCTAAGAAACCTACCAGCGAGTTGTGACCTTCAAGAAGAGACAAATAAGGAAGAAATTTTGCAACCCGAAAACAACTACCTCTTGGTGATCAACATTCCTGAAACATATATTCAAACCACCTGCGTGCCGCATCTCCAAAAACTAAGTGGAACGCAACTCATTCACTATGAGGGCTGCGAAATCAAAATTAATGAAATCACCTATAGAAGCAACGAAAAAATATTCTGGGATGACATTCACATATTTCCATCTCAACTTAACGAAATCAACACATCATCCATTAAAATAATACCAAATCTTCAAAAACTCCAGACTTACCAGTTCAAAAATATAGAACTTATCCAAACATTACACGCGAGAACTTCGCTTACTAACATTTTGGTCACCAACACAACTGTAATATTCAGCATCCTAATCCTCATCATATTCATCTACCTGATCAAACAACATAAAACACCAACAAAAACTTTAATAAATTTTCCGAATACGCAACCCGCAGACTCCATACCTGTAAAAATCATCGCTCCTGACACCGGAATGCAGTTTCTCTGGCCATCGCTCCATTCCTAGGGGGGAGGAGTTACGAACACTGTACCTAAGCACTTTTGTCATACATGAATTAGAATTCTTTCCCACGACAAATAAAATCAAATGTACCTATCTTATTATTATTAAAATGTATCATATTAATTCTTCTTAAAATGTATCATATTAATTCTTTTCAAAATGTATCATATTAATAAAATATTATTTTGCTTAGCATGACAAAAACATGTATAAAACTCTGTCACAAACAAGAATGTTCGTTCAATTGTTAATAAAGATTTAAACAGAGCAAAGCTCTGAAGAAAAATTATTTTTTTTTTATCAAGCCGTTGGCATACACATAACTCGCGCGTTTTTAATATTCTTTTATTCAAACGAGTACATCCGTGCTTCCCCACGGATTTCAAAATTTGTTAGTTTGCAAGTTGAACGCACCGTTACACATTGAAAACCAACTCTGCATGACTATTTACCAAGCATCAGACATCACAACCACAGTTAT
Source organism: Platycheirus rosarum (assembly GCA_963971375.1). NCBI lineage: Eukaryota > Metazoa > Arthropoda > Insecta > Diptera > Syrphidae > Platycheirus > Platycheirus rosarum. The sequence goes on along the minus strand of OZ020509.1, from coordinate 54,859,507 downwards.
TAGAAGCTGTGCTATGCACCGGGACTTAATGAATTTGTTTGCCGAAAACGGCCACCATAACACATAACCGGAACAATCCCTGCTGGGAGAGGAGACTTGATGAGACTTTATAGGCATCGAAATCACAAGATCTAATGGAATCCAGATTTCACAACGCTAATTGATTTTTAAATGAATTGAGCATTTAAATTCAGCAAAGCATTTATTTAGGTACTTCAAAACTAAACTTAAACTTAAAGCTTAGTTGGTATGTAGATGCTGACTGGCGGGGAAACTACATTGATCGAAAATCATATACGTGATTTGCAAAATCTTGGGACAGCATTAAACAGTTAACCATAGACCTTACTAGCACCGAGGCGGGGTATGTTGCTTTGTCCACAGCATCTAAGAAGTTGTATATCAATTAAGATAACAGTATCCCAAAAGACGCTTTACGTTATTTGCTTTTACATCTTACAATCGCAACCTCTCGAGTTTCATGAACTTGACTTTGACTTATTTACCTCTTCCTTTCAACCATAGATAACTTCCACCCTAATCTCCTTTTCTCATTTTTTCATCGAAGTATTGGTAAAGTTAGTTGCGCTTTATCAACTATTTGATTTGGACAAGAAAGTTTTGAGTTATAAGTTATTTTTTTTCTTTTTTCTTCAATTAGGCGCTACTGCGCAATATGCAGGATGTAGTTGTCATGGTGGTATCGGGTAGATACATGAGTCGGGTAAATCCTTCGAGGGCCAACAAAACCTTAAACCATAAAGAATGATCCCTTCCTTTTTTTGTTGAAGATTTCGTGTTCGACAATTATTTTGTTGTTGTTGAACTCTCTTTTTTTTTACTTTTCTCCGGCATGATGAAATTTCGTAACAAAAGTCTAGTGCAACGATGGCAAGAACCCCCTCTCCTCCGACGAGCTGGAACATGATCAAGTTAGTATGCCCCGCTTTCGTAGCCTAGACACCCTCTTTCTTGTTGCCAGGATTGTGGTATATGAAAGAGAGGTTCAAGGAATCTCGGTTTTGGACTTTGAGCTTCGGCTTATTACTTCCACATGGGAAGCCTTAGCTACCGATTTTTTAATTCTTCCCGACAACGGTGAAACCCACCGTCATTCTTGTTGGAGAAAATAAAGTTGATATAACGGAGGCCTAACTAGCTATTGATGATTGCATTTACAAATAACAAGGTCCTATAAATGCTGTTGATATGTGCTTCAAGACCTACACTACGTTACACGCAGTCATCCCAACATATTTGGATGCTTATAAAAAAGTTCATATATCAGATAAATACCGCATGGGACAAAAATTTTACCACTGTTAAAACGCTCATCACTGAACCAACGTAAAATTCAAACATTGTCTAAGCTTTATGTATTCAATTTTTATTTAATATACCTCTTTTATACAAATGTCCGTATTTTTTAAAATGGATTGTTTTAAATGTAATATGTTTCAAGAAAACATTAAATCAACATTTGAAACATCCTAAGCAATCACTGAAACGTTTATTTAACAAAATTTTATCAATGTATTACAATGTGTTAGTATTTATAACTTTGTTATACATAAGTTTACAGCTATGTATGTAATACGAAACACTATATTAAACAAAACTGTAATCTGTTTTTCTTTAGTCTCTTGTAATAAACTACGCGGTGTGTTTTCGTCTGTATATTTGGCTCGTCCGGACAATTCACAAATCTAAAAATCTAGAAGAGTGTAAATCAAATATTAATGTCTAGTAAACTATATCATCTTGCATATTTAAACTACCGACAATGCAAACAAAAGGGGAACGCGACTTACACAAATGCCAGTCAGCAAACTTGACGACGGAACATTTGTGTTGCTTCGTAACCCATAGATCGCTAATGCATCACTTTTCCATGGGAACTTAATAATATTCGAAGGCCATAGGAAATTGAATGCATTAACCTTTAATTTATGTATGTATCTACTATGGTAAGGTAAGAAAATCAGAGTTAAAGAAAGAAAACACGTCTTCTCGAAGGAAACCACGGATTTTTTTTTTTAATTTAATAAAAATAAACCGAAAGACTAAAAATCAGTCTCGTTTAATTTAAATTAGAAAAAAAAGTGTAGCTTTCCGTAAACACGCTCCTTCGTCTACAAAGATTCGGGAATAAAGTGAAGTGTTTGTTGTTAGCGCTGACCCAAACAATTTAGTAGAATTACGTCCAGAACAATGTAAAATAGTGTGGCGAATCACATCCACGTCATCACATCTACATCATTGTCAACAAGAAAATCACTGTGCGAATCACATCCATATCATTACATCTACACCATTGTCAACAAAAAAATCACTGTGCAAATCACATTGACATCCTTGTCAACAAGAAAATCACTATGCGAATCACATCCACATCATATCCACATCAATATCAACAATAAAATTCACATCCATATTGTCACATCCACCTCATTTACCAAGTTTGCTTTATGACAGATGTAACATACGTTTTTTGATTCCCCCATGTTCTTGTGTCTTTTGCTGAGTAGAAATCAAAGTTAAATTTAAGAAAAGTTATTTGTTTGTATTTAATTAATCTTAAGCTAAATTTTAGTGTTGATTATTGTAGATCATCACAATAGATTAATTATTAATTAATCGGTTCAATAAATAAATTCTTATTTTCTAAAGTCTTTCCTATATATTAATATGTATATATTAATATGTTAAGTTGTAAAAAAGGCTTATGATTTTGGAAAATAAAGTTGTCTTTCATTGACCGCTCACCAAATTATTTCGTTTAATTTTAAAGAGCAACTCGCTGGAACTAAACCAAACTAAATACTCTGCTCACTCTATTTGTATAGCGTTCGCGCTTATAGAGCTCTTTAGCTAATGTTTTCAGCCACATTGAAGTAAATACAAAAGGGAACATCTAAACGTTGAAGATCTATGAGCAGAAAATTTCTTCTTCTTCGCATGACTGACGTGATAGGACCACGTCAACAACAGGTCCAGGATTTAGCAGCAAGCTATCTCGGCGAAGATAACCACCTTTTGAAAAAATTAGGGACTTAAACCCACAGTAACCAGTCCTTAAAAGCAAGGACGTAAGCGCCGCACAGTCAAAAAGAGGAGGGGGAAATGACGCAGATTAGGCAAATAGTCAAAAAACTTCACAGAATTGCTAATATTCCTGTATCAACTAGGTTGATTGCATAATCAACGCCTCACGTGACGTCACGTATACGGCGGAATACATCCACCAGACCAACTGGAAAAAAGACTGCTGAACGCACCCATCGACCCGGCTAGAAATTTTCAACAATCAGCTGTCAAGCATATTTTATAAAGCATAAATTGTATATAAAAGGAACAATTCTTTTTTTTGGTGGCAATAAACACTGTTATAACGTAGTGGAAGGTGATTGTGTTATTTTTTTTACATCGCAAACTGTAAAACCTTTTGTTCTTGCTTCTTTGTTCATCGCCCGAACATTTTGGTCCTATCGAGCCGGATTCAGTTTTTTGTTTGCGATTCAGTTATTTTCTTTTTCCTCAACACTGCCTTATGCGATTTGTGTAATTTTGCTAAAAAAAAAAATAATTAAAATTTGTGTGCTGTGTATTCGCCATCGCTGGATTTTGCAAATTGCTGGATTGTGCAACGCCATTTGGAAAAATCGTGTGTGCAACTTGGACTTGGACTGCAACTTGGACTTGGTGTGCAACTACAATCTGGTGGACTTTGGACTGTCATATGAAAAATCAACATTTCACAAGTAAGTGAATTTTATTTTACTTTGTGTGGCATTTATACATTTAAGAGTGTTAAATACAATATGAATCCTAAGAAATTGTGTCGAGTACTATCTCAACTCGAAAAGGACGTCGTAAATTTCTCCAAAAAGGGTTCCAATAAACGTACGACGAACTATTTGGATGGCCGCTTGACTCTTTTAGAGAAAACGATGGAGTCGGCGTCTGAAATATATGAAAAAAGTGAGCTTCAGGAAGATGGCAAGGCTACTGAAATTGAGAATACTTACGAGGAAATTCGAGAAATGTACCTCGAGTATCGCGGTGATATACTCGACGCAATCGATAAGCTGAAAGCAAAGGACACCGTCAAGATGGATGCCACCGACATGGATTCAAGCAACACAAACCCATCTGCTAATCATGATTTAAGGCTGAAGAACATCCCAGTTCCAATATTCTCAGGGAGCTTCGAGTCTTGGCGAAGTTTTCATGATTTGTTTGTGTCGCTTGTTCACCAAAATGCATCCCTGTCGGAAATCCAAAAGATGCACTATCTTAAAACAAGTGTATCAGGTGAAGCCGAGAAACTTTTAGCGCATTTGTGTATAACGAATGGTAACTACACTAAGGCATGGGCTATTCTTCGAGATAGGTATGACCATAAACGTTTTTTGGTGAACACTCAACTCAAGTGTTTGTTTAATTTGGCAACGATAACCCAGGAGCGAGCGGAATCTATTAAAGAGCTGTTAGACACGTCTACCGAAGTGGTGCACAGTCTGGAGAATCTAAAGGTACCCGTCAATCACTGGGACGTGGTGTTAGTTTACATTCTACTGCAAAAGCTTCCTTCAAAAACGCAACAGTTGGGATCCAAGGCAAACAGCAAGGAGCTTCCAACTTTTGCGGAATTTACCCAATTTCTTGAAACTCGGTTCCGTACTTTGGAGGCGATGAGTTATCAGCAAGCTCGTCCATCAGTTGATCCATCCAAAAGGGCATCACAGCGAAATTCGTTCCACGCTCAACAAAACACATCGAAGTTCACTTGCAAACTTTGCAACAAGGGTCAGCATGCTATCAGAAAGTGCAATAAATTTCTAAAAATGAGCATATCTGATAAATATCAAAACGTAAATAAATTAGGTCTATGTACTAACTGTTTAGCCTATAGTCATTCGTCACAACAATGTCCTAGTTCACGTAGATGCTATTATTGTCAGCCACATCATTCACTTTTACACAATAATAATTATACAAATAATGCTTCTCATTTACAAAATTCAACCCCGCAATTAAACCCTTCTAACAACCCTTCCACTACTCAAGTTCTGGGAACTTGAAGAAACTCCATTCGAACGCTATGAAACCGCTGCCGACACTGCCTGTGAAGAACATTTTGTCCACAATACAAAGCGTATGGTCGACGGCCGCTTTCAAGTATCGCTTCCGTTTAAGGAAAATGTTCATCCCATACTAGGTAGGTCACGCGAAGGAGCTCTTCAACGTTTCCTGACCCTGGAGAGACGTCTTGCAGCAAATCAACAACTCCACGACGAATACGCTTCATGCATTGAGGATTATTTGAAGCTGGGTCACATGACTGAAGTTAATGAAGACTACGTATCCAGCAGAGGTCACTATTTTCTCCACATCACATCGTTTTAAAGGAAACAAGCTCTACAACCAAATTAAGAGTTGTTTTTGATGCATCGTACAGGACATCGGACGGATCCTCCTTAAATGATCATCTGATGACTGGGCCGTCCTTGCAACACAATGTCACTGATGTCACTCTACGTTGGAGACTGTACCGTTTCTCGTTCTCAACGGACATCGAAAAAATGTACCGGCAGATATGGATAACGGAGTTGGATTCAAACTACCAACTGATTTTTTGGCGCAACCATGCATCGGACAAATTAAAGGAGTATCGCCTCAAAACGGTAACGTTTGGTACTGCTTCAGCTCCGTACCTAGCCATTCGGACACTGATTGAAACAGCGAAGGCGGCAGAAGTCCAATACCCAAGAGCTGCCAAGATGATCCGTACTGAAATGTATGTCGACGATCTGTTTTCAGGTGCCGATACTATTGAAGAAGCTGAAACTAAGAAGAAAGAAGTAAAGTCCGTCCTACAAAAGGCAGGTTTCAACTTACGCAAATGGATGTCAAAGGATCAGACCGAGTCAAGACGTTGGGCATTCATTGGCTTCCGAACACCGACCACTTCTGTTTTCGGTTCACGCCTCCAGATAACCCACGGACAACAAAACGGTTCATATTGTCAACAATTGCTCGGCTGTTTGACCCAATGGGGTGGATATCACCTTGTATTCTGAAGGCAAAAATCTTCATGCAGCTTCTCTGGATTCAGAAACTATCTTGGGATGATCCAATTGAAAACAAGATGCTTGAAGAATGGAACAGCTTATATCACGATTTACCAGCCATTAATAATGTTCGAATTCAAAGGTGGGTTCAAACAGCCGGCAAAACCAACCGTATCGAATTGCACGGCTTCAGCGATGCGTCTGAAAAGGCGTACGGAGCAGCAGTTTATCTACGAGCAGAAGATAACCAGGGTGGTACATATGCACCTTGTGATGTCAAAATCTAAGGTCGCACCAGTACAACCAGTTAGTCTTCCACGTCTGGAGCTCTGCGGTGCCGTAACGTTGGCTAAACTGCTACACTACGTCGCTCACAACCTCGAGCTCAACAACTGCACGATTCACGCCTAGACAGACTCGACCATAACACTGGCTTGGATTCATTCATCGGCATCACGTTGGGAGACATTCGTCAGGAATCGGATAGGAGAGATCCAACGACTGACGGACACTCAGATATGGAAGCATGTCCCAACACAGCTTAATCCTGCAGACTTAGCGTCCAGAGGCGTGGAACGGTCCGAATTTTTTGCGTTCGAATTGGGTCTTCAATTTACCATCATAGCCAACAAGCCTTACTACAGAAGAAGACAAAAGAAAGATTCAGGTTCATTGTTCAGGACTGGTAGAAAATGTACTTACCCAATTAATTCATAGGACATCCAATTTAAACCGACTTCTTCGAATTGCAGCCTGGTGCCTACGCTTCGTCAAAAACGCAAGGACAACCCTTTTAAACCGCCACTTGGGAACACTTTCACCCAAAGAGCTGGACAACGCTGCAAAAATAGTTGCACGCTCTGCTCAGCAGGAAATGTTCGCCCACGGCACGAAATCCAAGGGAATGGGATCATTACACCCATTCGTTGACGGAGAAGGAATTCTTCGTGTCGGCGGAAGGCTCAGGCACGTAAACATTCCCTATGACCAACAGCACCCGATAATTTTGGAACCCAGACATCATTTCACAGAGTTGATCATTCGCGATTCTCATGACAGATCACTGCACGGTGGAATCCAACTGATGATAATGCACAAACGACGGAAATATTGGGTATTCCAGATCAAAAGAGCTGTAAAGAAGCTTATTAACAATTGTACTATATGCTACAGGTTTCGTAGTAAAACAGCGCAACAACTGATGGGAGAATTGCCTACACCCCGAGTGACGGTATCAAGACCTTTTGCCCACACAGATATTGATTATGCAGGACCTATCAACATCCGAGCATGGAAAGGTCGCGGATCCAAATGTCACAAGGGGTACATAGCAGTTTTTATTTGTTTGGCCACCAAAGCCATCCACTTAGAGGCGGTAAGTGACCTTACAACCCAAGCGTTTTTAGCGGCTTTTAAAAGAAAAAATCTACAGTGACTGCGGTACCAACTTTGTGGGTGCCGATGCAGAACTTCGTCGCCTCATGAAAAGCGCGATCCAAGACCGGAAGGAGATTGCGGACATAACAGCAGCAGAAGGAACCAAGTGTTCTTTTAAAAGACGAACGACTTCACCCCCCCCCCCCCCCCCCCCCGAAATGGAGTCTAGGCCGCATCACAGAAACCTACCCAGGAACAGATAACATAACACGCGTAGTGCAAATAAGAACACAACAGGGATATTTAAAACGACCTATAGCAAAACTTTGCCCATTACCAACCAATGAACCCCACACTACGGAAAACGCGATTCAAACAAATAATCACTAATGCAACACAAATTCTACACACCGTTTCAACTTTCATAAAAATTATAATGATTAAAATCATTCACACAATTGCTTCTCCCAACAGCATACACAACGCTAAAAGAAAAACATAAAAATTATTACAAAAATAATAAATAACATAACCCTAAAAATAATTTTGAATTTCGACGGAAGAAAACTTTTTCGCACCACTGTCGTCATACAAAACTATTCGAACCCACTCAACAAAATAACTCAACACTATCTATCAAGCAGCTGCGACACACACACACACTAAATACAGTCCGCTCACTCGCTCTAAAGCAATTACACAAAATACACACAATTAATTGCCAATGCAAAACCCCATTCATAATAATATACACACACACGTCATCGATGGACGCCAACGAAGAATTACACACATATATTTTAAAACACACAAAACTAATAATGAATTCACATAATTTATAAAATATTAATTCAACTCACCTGGATTACACTGGAACTCCAACCAACAAATATAATCATATTTAAACTATAAAATACCACACGATTTAACTCACGCACCACCGAAATTAAACCGCCCGACAGTACGAAAGAAGAAACACAAGCTACCAACAACAACAGCATCAAGAGAGCTTGCATTGCCGTCGTCATCATCATTCATCATCGTTTTCTACGATAACAACAGCTGCATTGGATATCAGCGTTGTCCAATAGCAAATCGTTTATCTTTCTGTTTGCGTTACTGTTTGTCTTATCGTCGGTCCCAATGTAAACAAATATAATAATTTTTGTCTCTTTTCATGTACTGAAACCTATGAGCATACATATATACATTGCGAGCTTGATATCAACCAGAGCAGCAGCATAGACAAGGGTACATTGAGGCAAAAACTCCACTCAGACAAACATTTTTGATGATCTTCGCTCATCGGTGGGGGAAAATGTTGATTGCATAATCAACGCCTCACGTGACGCCACGTATACGGCGGAATACATCCACCAGACCAGCTGGAAAAAAGACTGCTGAACGCACCCATCGACCCGGCTAGAAATTTTCAACAATCAGCTGTCAAGCATATTTTATAAAGCATAAATTGTATATAAAAGGAACAATTCTTTTTTTTGGTGGCAATAAACACTGTTATAACGTAGTGGAAGGTGATTGTGTTATTTTTTTTACATCGCAAACTGTAAAACCTTTTGTTCTTGCTTCTTTGTTCATCGCCCGAACACAACCAAGAAGAAAAAAAATTAAAAAGGAGATCAAAACACTGAGAAAGACCTTGCAGGCCCGAAAACATTTTTCAAAGCCTACAACCTCGGTCAAAACCAACCTGACCACACTGCCATCGTCCTGGGCCTCATATTTGTGACCGCCAAATTGCTAGGATTGGCACACCTTATGATCAGCACATTCGAAGGAAGATAATTGCGGATGTTTTGAATCACCTAGAAAATTGATAAGTTAAGGTGTAAACCTTAAAGTAAAAAAAAAGTATTAACCATTGAACAAAAATAATGAGTGAAAAAATTAATAAACAAAATATATTACCAATGTATAAAAGAAATTACTTTTTTTTGTATCGTAAAAAATCACATACAGAAGACAGCACGAAGCACGTATCACTATAGCAAACCAACCATATCAACGATGAACAACCAACTCAAAGCTCGTTCTAAAGCGCTTCGGATGGATATAAAAGGAGTGCCACCCGTGATTCGATATTCATTCAGGGTTCAAGATCAAAGTTTTAATGTTGAATATTGTTTCTTCGTTGTGGGTGAAATAAATAAAATGTTTGTATGTATTTTAGTAAGGAGTTCGTTTATTTTTTATTCCTTTTGGAAACTCGCCTGCTACACTATGAATTTTGTTCGCTAACGGTTCTCTCTACCACTGCTTTCGTTTTTTTTTTCGTTTTTTATATAGAGCAAAAGTTCAATGAGTTTGCATAAAATGGAACAAGTTCTAAGTCAGACAAATTTACACCAATCTAAAGTAATCCCCAAATCAGACTAGGACTCCCTCTAAAGCGGAGGAACAAATTCGTGCTCTTTGGGAAGCTCTTTCTCAGCTTTTTGAACAAATCAATGAAAGCGAGATACCAGAATTAGAACGGGCAGCGTTAGAAAGAATCAGTACAGAAGCAAATAAATATAAAACCAAATCAGAAGACATTTTCAATCATAGTCTCAGGAGCGTATCTCCTGACAGTGAAAAAGAAAAAGAGTCAACTTTATAACCACCTATGGATGGCGAAGAATTTAGCTTCAGTACCGCATAAAAATTGCCTACTCTGACATTCGATGACAGCAAAAGGTCCGAAAATTCTGAGCTTAAGAAAAACTTGCTCGAAAAGTGTCGACCAAAAAACAGCATTGAACAAATTCGGGCAAGGATGAGCCGAGCCACTCGGGGTAAACGACCCTCCAGAGAATTTAATACCCATATCATTTACGGTTTAGTATATAAAATACTTGACAGAGTATTAAATTCATTAACATTTTTTGCATAATGAGAGTAATCCGTTGGAGAAAGATTTTTAAGAACCTTCCATGCTTTATTTCTTTTATTACGAAGAGTCCGTAGTTCTTTCGGGTACCATGGGTTTGTATTATTCGATTTTTTTTATTCTGTTACTTAAACAGTTGTTAAGAATATAACGAAAATTAGTGATTGCTTCGTCAATATTCGAAGAATCTAATACATAATTTATTCCAGAACTAATTAAACAACACCTGGAAATTTGTTTGTGATACCAGATCCAGATTACGATTCTAGAACGAGTGTACTAATAGAGTCAGAGGAAAATATTAAATCTAGTTTTTTTTTCAGTTTTTTAATACAGCTTATGTGCTGTAAATCAATGGAAATAATTTTATCAAGAAAAGAAAGTTCCATTTGTAAAGAAGATAATGAAGTTTCTAAGTAGGATTCATCTTTAGAAGAAATCCACTCAATGTTAGGTAAATTAAAATCACCTAAAAGTTAAATATTACTATCCGAGCAGAATAAATCAATAAAAAATATCAATTGCCATGGAAAGTTGTTGCGAACGCTGTTGCTGCTGGGGAGGGAAAGGAAAAAAAACATTATGAAAAATAAAATACGACACTAGCTCTATCTATCCGCGAGTTAAGTGAACAAATTCAGCGCCTGAACTGTGCGGCAATTATTACTGAACATGGTCGATGTTCGAAAAGCGAGACGGATATAGATATAGTTGTTACCTGTTTTCTTGTTTGGGACATCAGATTGAAAGTTGTGGGTCGGATGATTTTGTCATGTTAGAGGAGAATCGTTCGATAGTTTTTTTATAAATTAATTTTGAATGTTTGGGAATTATTTTGTGTTGTTTGTTAAAATAGCACCGATTAATGTCAAGTGTTCAAAAACCCAGTCAGGGTTTAGACATTTCCTGTCCCATTGTTTACAAAGAATATTAAAACAAGTGCAAAGTGGTGAGTTTGGTAGGAACAATATATTTTATTTAACAGGTTAAAGGTAAACAATTGTACAGGTTGATTTTTGGCGGTTTCAGGTTTGAGACTGAGCCGCCACAGTTTTTTGTATTTAATCCTTTATTCCATAATTGAATCCAGGGTTTAACCCAGCTCCAACACCGTCGGCATCAGTGCTTTTGCTCCCTTGATTCTCTGTTTTAAGAAGTGAATTACCAGCGAGGTTCATCTGTCTGGTAGGAGCCTCATAGTCGCTTGTTCAGCGGAGCAACACAGTCCAATGGAGCACCGTTTTTTTTTTATTAAAGTGGTTTTCTTTTTTTTTCATAATGTCCTTTTTTTATTTTTTTGTGGGTCGTTGTTTTTGAATACAATTTTCATATCTAAAATAATTTAAGTAAATAATTTAATTAAAAATTATTCAGTTGGCTTGCAGTTCGGTATTGTAAAATAAATTTTCAAAACCACAAGGGTTAAAACGAAAGAATTTGGTTTCACTGTTCCGATAGACGGAACATGACTTTTTGAAGAAATTTTTCAGGTAGCTGAAGAACTGGTACCTCACCACTGCTAAGAGAGGAAGAAATATGAGGTCTCCTTGTCATAAGCCTTTCTATATTTATAATACAAGTACTTGAGAGCTTGTGTGAAAGTCGGTCGGATGTGCTGTAAATAAACACTTTTGTGTCCTACAGTATCGATGTTATCTTATGGCTTGATTTTTTTAATCCAGAAAATCGTTTTCTTGAGCATTTAAAAACTAAGTATAATTCACGATGAAATTAAACATTTAAGAAAAGTTTATACGATCAGATCAGATCAGATTCTTTTCATATGGTTCGACATTGGTGTTAAAGCAAATCCGAAAAGCCTTTCCAGTTTTTGCAAATGGCTTTGAATATTGCATTGAGTTATCACCAGACGTTTTTGCCCACACAAGCTCACACAGCACAATTTAATCTATAACCTAAACATCCGATGCAGATTGGATTTCATCATTCCATCTTTTGCCTTTCGCCATATCGCCATACCTACATTATGCAGACTGAGCATATATTGTCAATGACACAAACATCGATCGCCTCTTAAGAAAGATTGAATGTTCCGATATATTTTTTGAGTAGTCTGATTCGAACCACCAACGCGACTGCTATAATTTCGTGTTAGTAGTAATAAGTTAGTTTAAGATTTATTAAATAAAAAGAATATTTTATTTTTTTTTAATAAAAAACGTGTGAATCGTTTTATTATTCATTGCGCACTCAAAAGTTGATTGAGTCTATAGATCATGTTTATATCTAAAATATGAAGTATGGATAAATATATCTACATAATACGCTATGTATATTATTGCTAGTTCCTGGGCTGTATGAGATTGTTACATCTTGTTTCATACCAAGTTTTAGGTTTGTAATTCTTATTTACAACATATTTTACGCAAGACGGCGCTACATGTCACACAATTCGTGCCACAATTGATTTATCGAAACGTTTGGGAAACTCAAAGTTTCATGTTACGGACCCGTGAATTGGCCTCAAAGATCAGATCGTGCGATTTAACACCGATTGACTATTTTCTGTGGGGATATGTGAAGTCGCTAGTCTACGTCGATAAGTTCGAAACGATTGAACACTTCGAGGACAACATTCGCCGCGTTATTGTCGATATACGGCCTCAAATGTTGGAAAAAGTCATCGAAATTTGGACCTCCGGATTAGACTACATCCGTGCCAGCCGTGGGGGTCATAAGCCAGAAATCATATTTAAATTATAATGCCAAAGGATTATCTTTCGAATAAAGTAAATTTCATGTCAATTTAAAAAAAATCATCTTGTTTTATTTCATTTCAAAGTTCTATACCTCTAAAAAAACACACTTAACTTACCTATGAAAGGATATCTGTGAAAGTTCATTCCATATATGTGTCTATACTTATTTACTTTAAAAAAATTTCGTTGTTGTGTACGTACTATCTTCAACGCAACTATCACCAGCTAAACTCTAAATATTCAATAGAAACTGACAGTTTTTCGTTTTCTCGGGATAATAAGGATGGACCCTGGTGTTTTTCATAGATTTTTTTGAAATTTTGAACATTTTGTTTTCTAACCAGTGACACTCCACAGTTTTAAACTGAACTGAATTAAATTGTTACATGTCTTAACTGCTAAATTTAGAAAATCAAGCAAAGAAAATCCATTCATTCCATTCCATTCCATTCATTTTCCGAACGCTTCCCAAAAGTAAGCAACTAATTCTAAGTCAATGTTCTTTTAAAAAATTCCAGACGGAAAGTTCCGCCATTCTGTTTATTAATTCCTTTGCCGACATCAAAAGAAGAGACGTGTGCTAAAGAAAGATCATTCTGATCATGTGATTTTGTAAGAAATTATATTTTTATTTTGAATATACAAATTTTCGTAATTGTATCTTTTTGCATAAAATAATACGAACTAAAATACCTCATTAACTTTATGAAAAAAATCGGTTTTGTCTCTCTGCCAGAACAGAAAACATAGTTATACCTTCTTTCAAGTATCTTAATTCATCAAGATTATTCTTTGTAAATAGCATTCGCCTTTGGAATTCTTTGCCAGTCAGCATTAAACAAATGAGAAAGACAGGAAATTTTAAAACTGCAGCATTCAATCACTTCAGTAGTCATTTATAGTTTCTTTTTTAGCGGGAAATGGAGAAATATTGAAAAGCATTAAAAAATAAGATAACTAAAAAAAAAAAAAACATTGTATGTTAGATTTAATGTTATTTTCTTGTAATTAAATATTTATTTTTATGAACTACGATTTTATGTAACCAATTTGTAAAATACTATAAAAGACGCATGCCTTAGTGTATTATTTCCAATAAATTTGAATTGAATTGATCTTCTGAGGCAATAAAAAAACACCCCAAAATTTATTGTAAAGCAATCTCGTGTGAGCTTAAAACATATTTTGATTTGAAAAATACCCAAATAAAAGAAGAACATTCCAGAAACAAAATACAACGGTACAACTCTGTGCCTACGAGACTGATGATCGTTTTTAAATTAAGTAAGTAAAGTCCACACACAAGTTATGATACCATAAGAAGTATCCTATCGCAAAATCGATATTTAATTGACAAGTAATGATACCATAGGAAGTAGATATCCTATTGCAATAGCGATATTTAACATATCTACATCTACACCCACACCCTATTCACAATTCGATCTTTCAGATCCATTTTATGCTGCAAATGAATTCCAGATAAAACACTTCATAACAACAACAACTTCAGCATTCACTTGTGTCCTAAACGGAACTTCAATAAGTAATTCGATATCTTATCGAACCTTACAAGTAGAATCCCTCGTCGCTTGGGCGACTCTTCGTAGATACTCACTGGAGTGTTTGCATCGATACAATGGTATCAAATAACTATGCAAACAAAAGCAAGATAAAGCTTCTGCTTCCCGAGCTTAGATCTTTCTAAGTAAAATTATAAACCAGGAGTTTTAAACAACATCTGGAAGACTGCAGTTTAACTAATAATTTTTAAGTAGAAAATATGATTGTGAATTTTGAAGCATTTAATAAAGAGTTAAAAAGTGGCAAGTTAATAGGTAATAGAAATCGAGTTTCAAATTATTTGAGTACCCTTCCCCGCTTTATAGCTCTGCAGATAAAAGAAAGAAGTATTTAATAGTTTTAAAAATTGATTTGTCTTGAAATAAAAAAAAAACTGAATTCCGCTGCTAAGTATGTTAGAAATGAATGTGTGTATGTATGCGTGTGTGCGTGTTTTAAAGAGGGTCGTGCAGGCGAAATAAAAGTTTCTCAAAAGTCAGTCTTTGACTAACTTTCAAAAGTAGCAAATAAAAAAAAGAGAAGGAGGAAAAACTTCTGATTTGAAGGACAAAACAATTTATTTTTTTGGTTTGAAATTTTCTCGGAGCGGAGCTTAAAAGCAGGCAGGAGGATCTTAAAAACAAATTAAAAACAGCTAAGTACCATTTTCCTTTTTTTTTAAATCTAATTGCGGGGCATTTCCGATTTGGAAAAAACAATCACCTTTATACGGGATTGTACCTTTACCGCTTTGTTTATTGCGCCATTATAAAATATATATATTTCGCCTTCGGCCATCTAGGTTTTTAGCTCTTAAAAGGTTTTCCCAGATACCTTCCTTTTTTAGAACTAAATAAATTCTTCTTTTTTTATTTCCCTTTAAAACTAGTGTTTTATTTTCCTAAGCATATATATTTTCCCTTCTTTTATTGGTTTGTATGTTTCCAAACAAATATACTGGCGTCCAACTTTATTTCGTTCAGTGTAAGATTATCTATTCGAATTACTTTAATTGCTGGCTAGCTAGCAAGGGGGTGAACTGAACCCACCCCCGAGTAGGGATGTGACTGATATATTAGTATTCACTAAGGTATTACTAATATTTGAAAATATTCAATATCACTAATACTAATATCATAGGTATCATAATATTAAGATACCTATTCATTTAAAAACCAAGCAAAAATATTGACTTTTCCCTACACAAAAATGTATTAGCTTCTCCCGTCCTTGGCAAAAATATTCACTTCTCCCTACACAACACAAAAATATTATCTTCTACTTCTATCTCTTCGGCTTCGGCTTTTCGGCCGTTAACGAAACGACAACGACACCACCACACAACTACATACTACCTAACAGCAAGTGCAAGACTTAAAAGAAAACTTTGCACTCTCTTGTTTTCATAATTCTCTCTTCTTTCTTACCTAAAATATTATGATACATCCACCCGATATCAGCTTCACTCGCACTGAACTGATACTAATACTCACTACGATATGATGATACTTTGATACAAAAATATTAGCTTCGAAGCTAATAATATTTTTGGTATTTCGAACGAAGCTAATATTTTTGTATCATATTCATACAAGATATAAGTATCAGTATCGGGGGCATCTTATCTGATATATATTTTTTTGATTCTATTGTATGTATGAATATGAGGAAAGAAATATACTGGGTAGAGGAAGAAGCGTTAAATAATATTTAAACTGGAGTCTGGAGTGCTTCTGTTTGGTGAACGAAAAACAAAGGAACCCGAACCAAAGAAAAAGATGCAATGTAAATTGTTTTTTAGGTGGTTTCATCTGTATTTAAGTTTGTGCGACTGCTATCGCTATGTACTTATCATTTTCAATCTTGCCATTTGATGGTTTCTGATATGAAAATTGAATTTTTGTATGAAAAGCTGTTAACTTTTTTGAAAGGTTTATTATTCTTGAGCGTTTACGTATGGAATGGCAATACTAATATGGTTATTGTTTTGTTAGTTACATGCAGGGGAAGTAGATTGTAGAGAACGGTTTAAAGTTGAAATTTGTAAATGAATAGGTAGGTATATGGTAATTATTTGTTTGGGGAAGGAACTTAAAACTTACATGTAGGTATGTTTTATTTTACAAAGCCTGAAATCAAATTTCATTTCAATCTGACTGCTGGTATGAAAAGAAGATAAATGTAGTTGAATATTAAAACCAAGAGTTAAATTATTAAAATACATAAATGTTAATGCTGGTAAGAAAAAGAGAGGATATTTATTTTGGCACAAATTTTAAAATAAGTTTCTAGGTACCTACCTATTACGTATTAGATTGTACATAAATGATAAATCTGTTTTTATTTCGTCGTAACAAGCAATTGGGTTATTAGTTATAATTTAATGCTACCTACTTTTTTTTTAATTCCTGCAGTGAAAGTGAAAGCTTAAATAAAATCATCGCACCAAAAATTAAATTAAATTCAAGAATCAAGACCAAAAACTAGATAGGTACCTACCTACCTAAGTAATTCAAGACAATCAAATTTAATTTATTCAGGTAAGAAATATTTAAATTATTAAGTTCAATGATTCTGATTATACATATAGGTATTAGCCTGTGAGTTCAAAAGTGGTAGGTGTAATAAACTTTTTCTTTAGCAAATTTTTTATTTTCAATCGAACTTATTAGTTTCAAATTCATGGGTGCCTTAGATTTAGATAGCTTCTGGTGCATATGTATACATTATATGTAAAATGAAGATACATTTTGGCAAACAAATTTTACGCCCCTTTTGCACTCATTGTCTCATTTAAATGTAGGTACCTTTACCTTACGTATTTAGTGAAACTGAAATTTAACAAACCTATCTATGTACATATATATAATCGAAATTCTTGAACCATAAAGTTGGTTGCTTTGGGACTCTAAGAAAATGAAAAAAATATGGGCTCAAATTTCAAAAGTTTCTCCTTTTAAGTGTTCTTGTTCCGAAAATTGAATATAGGAAATAGTCGAGTCATTTTGAATGGGTACCCAATTTTTCAGACTTTTAATTTGGTAGGTATTAAGAGGTCAAGTTCATATTTTATGTCTTTTTTATATTTAATTTAAAACCGTTAAATATAAAAAAAGAAAAAACTGTCGTTAGTTTTTAATGTTTTTTTTTTTTTTTTTTTTTTTTTTTTTTTTTTTTTTTAGGAAAAAATCTTTTACAGGGTGAATCGCAACAGTTTGACAAAAACCTAGATCGTGTAGGCAGGGTTGATACATGGAAAAAATCGTATGGGAGGGGGTCTATTCCCCTCCGTTTAGCCGGGAGGGGCAATTTTGTAAAAAAAAGGTTTAAGTTGGAATATAAATACTAAAAAATAACGGTAGCTACAAGGCCTTGCTATACCTTTTTGTAAAGCCAGAAACCTCTTCTTTTATTGTGTTTTTTAATTAAAGTAGTTTTACTGAACCGTTTTCAAAATACAAACTTTCAAGTTCTAAATTAAAAAAAAAAGGTCAAGCAAAATTTTAAAAATATGACGCTTTAATGGCCTTGTTCTATAAAACCTTCTTGCCTTTTTCGACAGTGGAAGATATTAGCTTTAAAACATATATCCAGCGTAATGCTTAACGCAGAGTTCCAAATTTGCGAAGCTAATCTCAAAGAGCGATTTAAAGATTTGAAGGGAACTTGTCTAACATTAGACTGCTGGACGTCGCGAGCACAGGAAGGCTATCTAGCAGTAACTGCTCATTATATTGATGAGAACTTTGATTACCAAATCTGTACTCCTACAATGCCAGATTTTGGAGGGGTCACATACAACAGCCAATATTAGAATAGCGCTGCAAAATATAATTGATCTGTGGAATCTGACAGGTAAAGTGAGATTAATTGTGGCAGATAATGCCTCTAACGTCCAAAATGCAATTAAAGACCTAGTACTGAAAAATTTTGGTTGCTTCGCGCACACCATCAATCTTATTGCTAAAAATGCCTTAGCAATACCGGAGGTCGACAATTTTCTTGGGAAAATAAGAGGTATTGTAAGCCATTTCAGGAGAAGCACAGTAGCAACCGAAAAGTTGATAAAATACCAGTTGCAAGTAAACATAACGCAGCCAAAAAAACTTATAATTGATGTTGCAACCAGGTGGAATTCAACATTCGATATGTTGGAAAGAGTGGTGCTACTAAAGGACGCCTTAAAGACAACAATGGCCTTGCTTGGAAATACCAGCTCCAGCAGCTCTTCTCTACAAACCATAACGTCGGATGAGTGGCTGCTATGCGATCAGTTATGTAGAGTGCTGAAACCTCTGAAAGATGTGAATGTGCAAATAAGTGGCGAACACTATTTAACAGGTAGTCTCGTCATTATATTTAACAAAATATTGACAGAGCTATACAAAAACAAGAGCTGTAATGATGTCACTCTCCAACGAATTGCATTAGAGGTTGCCACGAAAATCAAGGATGGTTTAGCCAAGCGCTTATGTAATATAGAGCATAGTGGAACTTTCGGCATTTGCACTTTTTTTTTGCTGAAGCAGCAAAAAAAAGTTATTAAGTTGACAATCCAAACAATTGAATCAACGTGGAGAAATCATGCTACTTGTGTTGACATACAAATTGGACCAACACAAGACTCTTCTTCAATGGCTGAATCCAACCAAGCCTATGTTTCGATCTGGGATGGTATCGATTCCGAAATTGCTGGCATACAACCAATCCAGTCGTCCAGGGCAGAAGCTATTGCTGAAACACAAAGATATATAAATGACAAAATGGTTCCTCGACAAGACAATCCCAACGAATGGTGGCGGAATCAGCGTTATTCTTATCCTAATTTGT
Organism: Platycheirus rosarum; assembly: GCA_963971375.1. Classification (NCBI taxonomy): domain Eukaryota; kingdom Metazoa; phylum Arthropoda; class Insecta; order Diptera; family Syrphidae; genus Platycheirus; species Platycheirus rosarum. The sequence goes on along the minus strand of OZ020509.1, from coordinate 54,840,053 downwards.
CGAAAGTTTATCCGCAGTATTGCTGTGTAATAGCCACGTCAGTGCCATGTGAGCGTATTTTTTCTAAGTCTGGTGAATTAATATCAGACAGGAGGGCTCGGCTTAAGCCTGAGAATGTAATGAAACTGATGTTTTTAAACGTAAATAAATAAAAACAATAAATAAAAAAAATTTAACTTATTTCTAATTACATTATATATAAATGAATTTTATTCAAAGATATGGTATTTCCAAATACATAATCAGGACAAAAACGTAGGTATATTTAAAACAATCAAAATTATAATTTTTGCATACTACACGGTAAAAGCTGGCACTGGCTTAATATTATGTAAATCACTAAGATATTACTAATCCATACTTGAAAATATTCCATATCACTAAAACAGAAGTACCTACCTATGAATTTACGAATTCCAGATAGAAGTATTAACTTCTCCGTACACAAAAAATAATGACTTCTCCCTGAACAAAATATTAACTTCTACTTCCACCTAACGACAACGACTAACGATTTACAGGCTACAGCTACAAAGCTACAATCTACAAACTAGATTGGTATTCGTATTCGTATCTTTGTCGGCTGAAGCTAATATTTTGTATCATAATCGGTAAAGAGGCAAATATTAGTGATATTTTTGTATCGGTTTAAATATTATAATATCTGTTAACTAATATATTAGTATTAGGTAATATCTTGAAATATTAGTATTGACCCATGCTTAATTTTAGCCTAGATAATAATACTAAATTAATGTATCATAATTATATAAATAAAGAATTGAAAAGATAAAACAATTGGCGACGAGGAAAATAAGAACAACACTGGAAAAAAAGCTTAAATTAAGCCTAGGATTGCAGAGATAAATTAAGATTATTTTCGCACCGTGACAAAACTGATGACCTCAACATCTGCAAAAATATTTAAAGAAGAAGAGGAGAAATCTGATTCAGATGAGTAAATTGAGAATCAATTAAAAAAAGGAATCAAACAAACGCCAAAAATGTCATTTTTTGGAAATATAAATGAGTTTGTCCCTGGTGAAGATTTTGCGGCGTATAAGGACAGAGTCCAGCAATATTTTATTGCAAATAAAATCAGTAGTGAATTACAGACTCCAGTGCTTATAACCTTAGTCGGTTCAGAGGTTTAGAAGTATTAAAATCTCTGGCCGCACCGGCATTACCAAGCTCCAAATCATTTAATGATCTGATTGCTTTATTAAAGCAACACTACGCTCCTAAACATAATAAGGGAGCCGAACGATTTAAGTTCCAAAAAGAAAAGCAGGAGGAGGGTGAATCAATTGCCGACTTTATCATAAAGTTAAGAAATCTCGCTGAAACCTGCAAATTTGGCGACTTTATAGACGTCTCATTAGCAAATGCTGTCAACTTGCAAAATCTGGCATTAGAAGATGCACTAGTAGACAAATTTATCGTGGGCCTCAGAAACGATAGAATTCAGCAGAACATCTTAACAGACGACAGCCGCACATTTGATAAATGCTGTGAAATTTCTCTAAATATGGAGATATCGGAGAAAGAGCAACGATCTATGCACACACGTGGAAGCGAAGTTCATTTTATAAAAGAAAAAAATAAGGCAATCACAATGCAAGTAAAAACTAAAAACAGTATCATGAGAAACAATCATAATCATAAATGTTCTCTTTGTGGAAAAAATCATTTTGAGCGGGATTGTCCAGCAAAAAATTGGATTTGCTTTAAGTGCAATAAAAACGGCACATCGTAAACATGTGTTGGGTTGGAGGCAAACGAGAAGTTGGTGGAGCTGGTGGTAGAAGAGATGGTGGTGGAACTAGGCGTAGTGTAAGATCTATACAGGCCATCAACAGTGTAAAGGCATCAGAGAAGGGACTTATGGTGGAGGTTAAACTAAGTGGAGTGGCATTTCAAATGGAAGTCGACGCGGGAGCAGTTATGTCTATTATATCTTATGTTGAACTTAGAGATAAGTTACCATATATTTCAATTATATCTAGTGATGTAAAAATTTGTACCATTTCAGAACTTGAAGTTAAAGTCGTGGGCAAGGTGAAACTGGACGTGGAGTTTCAGGGGATTGTTGAAAAATTGGAGATCGTGGTGGTTGATAGTCCTATTTTTATGCCACTTTTTGGCAGAACGTGGTTGGATAAATTTGTTCCGAGCTGGATGCAAAAACTATTGAGTAAAAGTGAGTTGATAAATTGTATCGATAACAAAGTTAGTAGAAATAGTGCATGTGATGAACTTTTATCGGAAATAAGGGAAAAATTTCCATTTGTCGTTTCGCGTGATCCAAATCAGGTGATAGTGGGCTATGAAGCCGAAATTAATATAGCACACGATGCTGTGCCTGTTTTTTGTAAGGCGTATATGGTTCCATTTAGGTTACGTGACACAGTTAAGGTTGAGCTAAATCGGCTTATTTCAATTGGAACACTAGAACCGGTTAAACACAGCAGGTGGGCTTCACCGATTATGTGTTTTCCTAAACAGAATGGTGAGATTAGGTTGTGTATTGACTGTAAAGTTACAGTCAACAAGTACATTCTTTCATCGCATTACCCTTTGAACAACGTGGAAGACATTTTTGCGAGTTTGCCAAACTGTTCAGTGTATTGTGTATTGGATATGGTTGGAGCATTTTAACAGCTTGTTTTGACTCCAGAGTCAAGAGAACTCTTTACTATTAACACTGATCAGTGTCTTTTACTATACACTAGGCTGCCGTTCGGAGTTTCGTGTGCTCCTTCAATATTTCAATCGGTGATTGTTAGAATTTTAGAAGATATTGAGGGGTGTGGGCATTTATTGATGATGTAGTTATTCGGGCAGAGTCTATTCAGAAGTGCAAAGAAAAATTATTCAAAGTTTTGAAAAGGATGATCATAAAGTGAGAATAAATTTAGCTAAATGTGTGTTTTTAAAGCCTACTGTGGAGTATTTAGGTCATATAATTGGGATAAATGAAGTGAGACCCAATTCTAAGAAAGTGGAAGCTATTACAAATGCTTCTCGTCCTACAAACCTTAAGGACTTCAGTCTTACTTAGGGCTTTTAAATTATTTACGCAGGTTTATACCCGATTTTTCAATAAAGTAGTTTTTATCTCTTTTATTCTTTTTCCCTCCCATATTATTCTTCTTTTGTTTTTACTTGATTTCTGATCTGAACAATAATGTTTATCTGCCAAAAAGAAAAAATAAATACTTAATAATAAAAAAAAAACTATCATTCTTAAAATGTAAAAAAAAAAAATAAATAAAGGAAAGGTTTATACGATTAAAATGTAAAAAATATATTTAATTATGTAATAAAAGGAATACCTTAGTAAAAAAATTGTTTCTCTTCTGTTTTGTGTATATATAGAAAAATTATATTTGAAGTAATACATTATGTCTAGTAATTGTTATGGTAAAACAGAATGTGTTAAAGTTTGTATGAAAAACAAATTTAATATTTGAAGTAATAAGATTTGTCTAGTAATTGTTATGTTAAATATATATATATATATATGTTATAACTAAGAACAATGATACAAGTATTTCTTAAGATAATTTTATACTTAAATAAGGAAACAATGAATACATTGTTTTCAACACTTTTTAGCGATGACCACATGCATTCAAATTTAATGTTACGATAAAGAAGTGTTAAGGCAAGCAAAGCTATTATTAGCCGAAGTAATAAGAGAATAATGATAAAAAGCCACGAAACACATTTTATATCCAGACTTCCAAAACACATTAACAGTATTCGAACATGAAACAAGTCACGTACGTCTTCTAGACGATAAGAACATTAATAACAGAAGGCTTTATTCGCCTTTAGAAAATAAGATTATAAATACCAGTTGTCTGCGACATTCTGTTCAGAATTTAAGAAACTTTGAAACAATAAAGATAACCTCAAGAATCCAGAGCTCTGTCTCTAGAATTCTTTTTAAAAAAGTATTTTATTTTATCAATACTAAAATTTATATATATATATATATGTCACACCAACAATGCATAAAAAACATAAGCGAACCAATACCACTACAAACACATAATTCTCCCCAACCAACATAACGAAGGGTTCAGTTCGTTTTTCAATCCCAAGTGATCGGTCGATGAGCTCATCATTTTCTTTTTTTTTATAACGCTTCTTTTTTTTAATTTTAAATAAAAGACGTATAACCTACGTGCCTACTTCTTATATTTATTTTTTTACCATCCGTGACATATATATATATATATATATATATATATATAGGTAAAGGTAAAGGCATTTTTTAATCTCTAACAAAGGAAATGAAATCACACTCATATTCCGCCACGCCATCAAATACTCTTATGATACCCTTTCCTGTTATTGTTTATGTTAAACTCTGGCTTTCTGCGATAGTACAGATCAGTTCATAAAGAACAAAGAAATAAAACGCTGACAAATTCACACACACCAAATTTGAATTATGTTAAACTCCGGCTATCTACGATAGCACAGGTCAGTTAAGTAACGGTGCTACAATAAAGACTAAGGAATCAAGGACTCCACACTTTAAATTCCTTTTTAAAAAATATTTTAAATAAAGTACATTTATTTCTTATATATATAAAAAATATGTGAAAGCTTAAATGAGAAAACAAATTTGAAAATGTATTTATTAAAAAAATATCAATTGATAACTTTAAGCATTATCATATGTAATAGTATTATGTGTATGTGTGACATTCGTAGAAGACAGACGTGTGTTATATCGATCCATCGATTGATTGGACATCTGTCATTACTGTGAGAAGGTTGAATTTTTTTTGTGCTCGTGATATTTTATTAAAATCTTAAAAAATTAAACGTTTAAAACTGATTTTTTTAGTTGCAACATATCAATTAAATTATATTTTCATACATAAAGTATTAAGTGCGATCAACTTAAAACACAAGGTACGATTCACTTATTATAATTATTGGGGGAGATTTCAACCAGCCGACTTTGAACGTACTGCATATGCAATCGAACGGAATTTGCAAGAAACTTCGCCGGAACAGTCACAAAGTAGCAAGAAAATTCAATTTGATTACTCCAGCGAGATGGCAGTGGGAAATATGTCTATTGACCAACTAAAAGTTCTTTTGGACGAATGTCTAACACCAAAATTGAAAGACATAGCAACAAAGAAGGAAGTCTTAGCTGTCTCAAATGACATCCAGTTATTACGGTCTCAAAATGTCTACCTGTTGAACCGAATTTCTAACATGGAAAACTATTGCCAAACTTTGGAGCGCCAGCTTGAAACACTTTCGCGAAAAGAAAATGAAAACACTGTTGTTGTACATTTTCCGGCAGAAGGGAAAACCAATAAAGTTGACTTTGCGAAACAAACTTGTATAGGTCTTCTCCAGCTCCAAGAAAATGCGGAATTGCCTATTAAAAAAACACAAGAATTCACAAATCGCAACACAAACAAAACCACAGTTATTATCAATTTTCATCCCGGCGACACTGCTAACAAAGTAATCGAAGCTACACCGAAACTAAGAAACACTGGTATAGTAATTCATCGCGAATAGTCAATGATAACACGCCAAAAAAGAAGAGCACTTTACCAAATCAAAACTAAATTGCTAGTTATGGCACCTGCAGCAAAGATTTTCATCAGAGGAGTGAAACTAAACGTAAACAATCTTTCGTTTGCATATAATTTTTCGCAAGGCTTAATTGTAAACAACTCAGATGAATTGACGTTTATAAAAAACACGTTTGGAGAAGGTGGATTGCAGTTCTTTGACATACACAACGTCAACAGCAACAGCCGTCAAAATCAGAACCATGCGATGACAGCGCCAGTTGTTTCACAAGGAGAATGCAGCTCGCAGCACAATCAACATCGAAATCAAAGTTAGGGTAGTGTTGCCGTCTGCCATTTAAAATTACAAATTTTATGTTATAATGTGTCTGGGTTAAGAAACAAATTATTAATTCCAGATTTTTTTAAATTTATTCTTACTTTTGATATAATTATTTTAATTGAAACATTTCTTGAAGAAGCTAGTGAAACACAATTTATAAAATATTTTAAGGATTTCTCTGTTAAATTTATTTCAGCTACTAGAAGTAACGTTTTTGGTAGAGCTAGCGGTGGTATTTTAATCGCATACAAATGTAATTTAAATAACTTTATAAAAATTAAGTCGATAAGTAGAAAAACTGTTATAGAGATAAACCATAGGCATGATCACTATTACGTTATCCCAACTTATCTTAATTGTAACAATTGAATAAGTGATTTTAATGAGTTAATAACTTTTATCAATGAAAATGAGCTGCAAAGTATTTTGGTACTTGGTGATCTAAATGGAAGAATCGGTAACTTTCAAAACCCATGGGTTTGAAAGTGTAAGAAACTCTATGGATGAGACGGTTAATAGGTGCGGGAGGCAACTTCTAGATTTTATTGAAGATTTTGGTTTTTTAGTTCTAAATGGGACAAGCAAAAGTGACAAAAGAGGTGAACTTACTTTCGTTTCGGGTCAGGGCACCTCAGTAATTGATTATTGCTTGGCGAAGGGTAATTGGATTAGTATTATTGAAGATTTTGAAGTTCCAACTGCAAATTACTCTGGCCATTTGCCAACAGTTACATCATTAAAGTTTGAAGATCTTTCGTTGATGCCGATAAATGCAGTTAATAGTATAAAATGGAAAACCAATCGTGCTGATGTGTATAAGCGAAGACTTGATGCACAATTAATTCACCTTCCTGCTCAAGAACTTCGGAATTGTGACCAAACCGTTGAAATTATTTCAAATTGTATAAGAGAGGCTGCGATCTCGAAAAAACCTAAATCTGAGAGTAAATTTGTTTCTGAGTGGTTTGACTGGGAATGTAGGAAACTTCGTAAAAGATCTTTCTCCTATCTGAACCTTTTCAGGAAGACCAGTTAAATTTTTTTTAAAACGCTCTATTTAGAATCGAATAAACTCTATAAAAATCTTTGTATTCAAAAACAGAAAAAATATTTTAATGAGGTTGCTGGCTCCCTTTCAAACTGTAAGGACTCAAAAGCTTTCTGGTCAAAGGTGAGACTGCTAGGTGGCTGTAAAACTTTTTCATCTTCAGTTATTGAAGTTGAAAAACTTGCAGACTACTTTGAAGAGCTCCTGAACCCTGTTTCAACTCACTTACCATTCCAGTATGCCTTGCCTCTGGTTTTAGTCCCTGAACTTGACGGGCCGATTACAATAAGAGAGTTACAAGAAACGCTCAAATCAATGAATAATTTTATACTTAAATAAGGAAACAATGAATACATTGTTTTCAACACTTTTTAGCGATGACCACATGCATTCAAATTTAATGTTACGATAAAGAAGTGTTAAGGCAAGCAAAGCTATTATTAGCCGAAGTAATAAGAGAATAATGATAAAAAGCCACGAAACACATTTTATATCCAGACTTCCAAAACACATTAACAGTATTCGAACATGAAACAAGTCACGTACGTCTTCTAGACGATAAGAACATTAATAACAGAAGGCTTTATTCGCCTTTAGAAAATAAGATTATAAATACCAGTTGTCTGCGACATTCTGTTCAGAATTTAAGAAACTTTGAAACAATAAAGATAACCTCAAGAATCCAGAGCTCTGTCTCTAGAATTCTTTTTAAAAAAGTATTTTATTTTATCAATACTAAAATTTATATATATATATATATGTCACACCAACAATGCATAAAAAACATAAGCGAACCAATACCACTACAAACACATAATTCTCCCCAACCAACATAACGAAGGGTTCAGTTCGTTTTTCAATCCCAAGTGATCGGTCGATGAGCTCATCATTTTCTTTTTTTTTATAACGCTTCTTTTTTTTAATTTTAAATAAAAGACGTATAACCTACGTGCCTACTTCTTATATTTATTTTTTTACCATCCGTGACATATATATATATATATATATATATATATATATAATATATATACCCACGGAAAAAGGTAAAGGCATTTTTTAATCTCTAACAAAGGAAATGAAATCACACTCATATTCCGCCACGCCATCAAATACTCTTATGATACCCTTTCCTGTTATTGTTTATGTTAAACTCTGGCTTTCTGCGATAGTACAGATCAGTTCATAAAGAACAAAGAAATAAAACGCTGACAAATTCACACACACCAAATTTGAATTATGTTAAACTCCGGCTATCTACGATAGCACAGGTCAGTTAAGTAACGGTGCTACAATAAAGACTAAGGAATCAAGGACTCCACACTTTAAATTCCTTTTTAAAAAATATTTTAAATAAAGTACATTTATTTCTTATATATATAAAAAATATGTGAAAGCTTAAATGAGAAAACAAATTTGAAAATGTATTTATTAAAAAAATATCAATTGATAACTTTAAGCATTATCATATGTAATAGTATTATGTGTATGTGTGACATTCGTAGAAGACAGACGTGTGTTATATCGATCCATCGATTGATTGGACATCTGTCATTACTGTGAGAAGGTTGAATTTTTTTTGTGCTCGTGATATTTTATTAAAATCTTAAAAAATTAAACGTTTAAAACTGATTTTTTTAGTTGCAACATATCAATTAAATTATATTTTCATACATAAAGTATTAAGTGCGATCAACTTAAAACACAAGGTACGATTCACTTATTATAATTATTGGGGGAGATTTCAACCAGCCGACTTTGAACGTACTGCATATGCAATCGAACGGAATTTGCAAGAAACTTCGCCGGAACAGTCACAAAGTAGCAAGAAAATTCAATTTGATTACTCCAGCGAGATGGCAGTGGGAAATATGTCTATTGACCAACTAAAAGTTCTTTTGGACGAATGTCTAACACCAAAATTGAAAGACATAGCAACAAAGAAGGAAGTCTTAGCTGTCTCAAATGACATCCAGTTATTACGGTCTCAAAATGTCTACCTGTTGAACCGAATTTCTAACATGGAAAACTATTGCCAAACTTTGGAGCGCCAGCTTGAAACACTTTCGCGAAAAGAAAATGAAAACACTGTTGTTGTACATTTTCCGGCAGAAGGGAAAACCAATAAAGTTGACTTTGCGAAACAAACTTGTATAGGTCTTCTCCAGCTCCAAGAAAATGCGGAATTGCCTATTAAAAAAACACAAGAATTCACAAATCGCAACACAAACAAAACCACAGTTATTATCAATTTTCATCCCGGCGACACTGCTAACAAAGTAATCGAAGCTACACCGAAACTAAGAAACACTGGTATAGTAATTCATCGCGAATAGTCAATGATAACACGCCAAAAAAGAAGAGCACTTTACCAAATCAAAACTAAATTGCTAGTTATGGCACCTGCAGCAAAGATTTTCATCAGAGGAGTGAAACTAAACGTAAACAATCTTTCGTTTGCATATAATTTTTCGCAAGGCTTAATTGTAAACAACTCAGATGAATTGACGTTTATAAAAAACACGTTTGGAGAAGGTGGATTGCAGTTCTTTGACATACACAACGTCAACAGCAACAGCCGTCAAAATCAGAACCATGCGATGACAGCGCCAGTTGTTTCACAAGGAGAATGCAGCTCGCAGCACAATCAACATCGAAATCAAAGTTAGGGTAGTGTTGCCGTCTGCCATTTAAAATTACAAATTTTATGTTATAATGTGTCTGGGTTAAGAAACAAATTATTAATTCCAGATTTTTTTAAATTTATTCTTACTTTTGATATAATTATTTTAATTGAAACATTTCTTGAAGAAGCTAGTGAAACACAATTTATAAAATATTTTAAGGATTTCTCTGTTAAATTTATTTCAGCTACTAGAAGTAACGTTTTTGGTAGAGCTAGCGGTGGTATTTTAATCGCATACAAATGTAATTTAAATAACTTTATAAAAATTAAGTCGATAAGTAGAAAAACTGTTATAGAGATAAACCATAGGCATGATCACTATTACGTTATCCCAACTTATCTTAATTGTAACAATTGAATAAGTGATTTTAATGAGTTAATAACTTTTATCAATGAAAATGAGCTGCAAAGTATTTTGGTACTTGGTGATCTAAATGGAAGAATCGGTAACTTTCAAAACCCATGGGTTTGAAAGTGTAAGAAACTCTATGGATGAGACGGTTAATAGGTGCGGGAGGCAACTTCTAGATTTTATTGAAGATTTTGGTTTTTTAGTTCTAAATGGGACAAGCAAAAGTGACAAAAGAGGTGAACTTACTTTCGTTTCGGGTCAGGGCACCTCAGTAATTGATTATTGCTTGGCGAAGGGTAATTGGATTAGTATTATTGAAGATTTTGAAGTTCCAACTGCAAATTACTCTGGCCATTTGCCAACAGTTACATCATTAAAGTTTGAAGATCTTTCGTTGATGCCGATAAATGCAGTTAATAGTATAAAATGGAAAACCAATCGTGCTGATGTGTATAAGCGAAGACTTGATGCACAATTAATTCACCTTCCTGCTCAAGAACTTCGGAATTGTGACCAAACCGTTGAAATTATTTCAAATTGTATAAGAGAGGCTGCGATCTCGAAAAAACCTAAATCTGAGAGTAAATTTGTTTCTGAGTGGTTTGACTGGGAATGTAGGAAACTTCGTAAAAGATCTTTCTCCTATCTGAACCTTTTCAGGAAGACCAGTTAAATTTTTTTTAAAACGCTCTATTTAGAATCGAATAAACTCTATAAAAATCTTTGTATTCAAAAACAGAAAAAATATTTTAATGAGGTTGCTGGCTCCCTTTCAAACTGTAAGGACTCAAAAGCTTTCTGGTCAAAGGTGAGACTGCTAGGTGGCTGTAAAACTTTTTCATCTTCAGTTATTGAAGTTGAAAAACTTGCAGACTACTTTGAAGAGCTCCTGAACCCTGTTTCAACTCACTTACCATTCCAGTATGCCTTGCCTCTGGTTTTAGTCCCTGAACTTGACGGGCCGATTACAATAAGAGAGTTACAAGAAACGCTCAAATCAATGAAAAATGATAAAGCCGCAGGGATTGATAGCATTCCTGCAGAATTTTATAAAAAATCAACACCGAATTTCTTTTTTCAACAGTCTTCTAGAAGAGGAAACAATCCCAAAAACGTTTGTAAAAGCATGGATTTGCGCAATTTTTAAAAAAGATGTCTTACAACTTCCGAGCAATTACAGGGGTATATCGGTTCTACCTTGTCTTAGAAAAATATTCACCCATCTTTTATACCATAGGTTGACGAGATGGGTTGAAGAGAATAAACTCCGGTTTTCGGGCGGGACTATCCACGGTGGATCATATATTTGCTCTCACAAGTATAGTCAAAATGTTTTTAGACAAGAAAAAGAAAGTATATGCTTTTTTTTGTCGATTTTAGGGCGGCTTTTGATACTGTGAACAGAGCTTCCTTAATCTATAAGCTTTCAACGTTAGGTTTATCGACAAAGTTTCTCAATTTATATAAGCTACTTATAACCGATACCTCTGCTGCTATTTGGAATGAAATATCAATGTACGAATTTTTTAACACAAGAGCTGGTGTTCCTCAAGGTTGTGGGTTAAGCCCAATTATTTTTGCATTGTTTATTGATGATGTATCCAAAGATTTCCCGGGAGGAGTTAAATGTGGTGAAACTCTAATAAAGATGCTTCTATATGCGGACGATATTGTTATATTGGCAGATAATCCCATAACTTTGCAGCTTCAAATAAATAAGCTCAAGCGATTTTGCGACTTATGGGAGCTCTCAATTAATGTCACAAAATCAAAAATAATTATTTTTGAAAGCACTCATCGAAGAAGACTTCCTCAAGAAAAATGGTTTTTAGAGCGTGATCCATTAGAATGAGTCAGAGAGTATAAATACTTAGGTTTCCTGATAACATACAACCTTGATCTTCGACCACATGTTAAAGAAAAATGCATTGCAGCAAAAACAGCAATAAATCTAATGTGGAAAAAATTTTGTTGCAACAAATATGTTGATGGATCTGCTAAGTTAAGAGTATTTGATGCGACCATAAGCACATGCCTTTGCTATGCAAATCAGGTATTTGGGTATCAAAACATTGATGGTTTTGAAGTAGTTCAACGTTTTTTTCTTCAAACGCATTTTTAAACTTGCTAGTTCTACACCCAATTATGCTATGCACGTTGAATCCGGTTTACCACAAATATTCCTTAAAAATTTAAAATCAAATGCTGATTATATAATAAGAGTAATGAAAAGGGACGACTCAAATCTTCAAAAACAAATTATGCAATACGCACTCCGAGGTCAGTTATCACCTTTCAAGGAATGGAATGAGTTGGCTGATCGACAAGGTCTAAATCTTGATCTCAATAATACAACTCAGGCCGATTGGCAGGACGCGTTCTATAGATGTATAGCTAAGGTAGATGACTCTCTTTATCTTCAATGTCTAAATAGAGCTCAAACATCTACAACGAGACTATTGTACAAAGATTTGAACCACATACTGTGCCGAAGTAATTATTTTAATGAAAAACTTTCCTTTGACCAAATGAGTATTATTTTCAAAGCAAGAACCGAGATGCTTAACTTAAATTATAAACCGCACAGAAGTGACCTTCACCCGATATGTAGTTTGTGCAACCTTAATGAAATTGAAAATACATACCACTTTATAGCTATTTGCCCAATATTACAAGAAATCTGCAGGCTGTATTTTTCAAAAAGCTTTCTTACACTTGAGAATACAAAGCATGTTTTGAACGGGTATTCAGATTGGAAAATTCTCTGTCGTTATATTAATCATGCCTTATGTTACCGTAGCAGTTTCATAGAGTGATTGATCAAATCATAAATGAAGAGTTTTTATAATGAAGTGAAAATAAATGTTTAATTGTATTTCTATCTTTTAAATGAATCCAACAAATATTAAATATTTTGCTTTAATTTTTTAAACTATGTTTATTAACTTGAACTTTTTCTATTTTGGAAAACAAAACTCGAAATTAGTCAATCTAGGCAGACGGCAAAAATTTACCATGCAATTATTCTTAGATATACTTAAAATTGTAACATATCGAGAAGTTTAATAAAGAATTTATAATAATAATAATAATAATAATAATTATATCGATCCGAATTTAAAGTTTAAAAATAATAGTAATTAGTGATAAATTTATTCAGATTTTTGTTTATCCCGTGCACAAGCTAATGACTTACAGTGTGCGGGAGTTTTTTTAATTCTTAATATAATTATGAAATATTTTAATATAATTATGAAAATGGAAATAAATATTTGTTTTTAAGCCCAGCGACATTATAACTTAAAATTTTAAGTGTAGACAAATTAACGGTCGCCCGGCAGACGGCTTTTTCTCAGTCAGATGAACGCCTACTTGTGCGTCCACCTTCATATTGTACAGCGGCTCTCTTTTCAATTGCCATTTCACCATCTCGTTCTCTGACAGTTCTGTCACTTGCAATCGATGACATTTCGTTTTTATTGTTTTTATTTTCCATTTTTAATTTGCTAATTGTAGCCACCTAATGTAAAAACATCAAAATAGAAAAAATCCATTAATCTGCCGGTGAAGGAAGGGGCCCCTAGCTATATAAAGATATCAATGTGTTAGTATTTATATTGTATATATCCACTGGTCTGTTCTTTTCATCGACAGCAGTCAGTCTAATTTGTACACTGCTGAAGATCGGACATGTTGATAAAAAACGTGGCAAAAAATAAACATTACTATTTAAAGTGCGTACAGTTGTTTTATTACAAAAGGTGGAAAAAAGTATTTGGACTAACAAACCAAAGTGCTTACAGAATCAGAAGTGGGATTAAAATCAACCCCATCGGAAAAGAAAGAAAAATGAGTGTAACCCGGTGTGCAAACAATAAAACAAACGATCGCATTCCATCGCGGAAAAAAAAGAGAGAAATAAAAAAACCTACATACTAGTGTTAATGCGCATAAGTCGAACAAACGAAACAAAAGAAATCAACCGACGCGCAAGTGCTATTTAAAAAAAAAAAAATCATCAAACGGTTCATTGACGACGATGGATATTAAAAAGTTTAAGGTATATACTGCGTTGCAGTTGGAAAAATGGTTACAACAGCTAGGCCAACGCACCACATACAGCAAAAGTGAGTTGGTATTGCGCCTGCTGTCTGTTCCAGAAAAAGAACGAGGTGAATTTCGATGAACGATGAACTATCCTCTGATGATGATACGAATATAGCACATGATGTGCAACCAAACGAGAGGGGAAATAAAGAAAGAAATGCTAATAAGAGTGAGGCGAATTTGGATGACGGCGAAAACCAATGAAAGACATAGAACGAGAGTTGGTATACACGAAGAGACAAATGAACTTATTACGAAGAGAGATCGAGTTACAGACGAGAGAAAACATAGTGTTAAGGAAAGAAAACGAAATGCTGAAGAGAAAACGAAATACTGAAGAAAGATTCGCCAAAAGTAAGTCAACAGAATGAACATTTTAACAGCAGTGTTAAAGAGCTGTTACCAGACTTTGACGGTGATTGTTATTCGCATTGGGTGACGCAATTAAAAAATCTGATTGCAGCCTATAACCTGGATGACAAAAATGCAAGAATTCTAGTGTCTTGTCGATTAAAGGGCAACGCATTAAAGTGGTTTCACTCAAGGACTGATTTAGTACAAATGACAACCGAGGAGATTATAAAAGAAATGACAAAAATGTTCCAGACCAAAGAAAGCCGTTTAACCATGAAGAGAGTGTATGAAGGAAGAAAGTGGCAGCCATCTGAGTCGTTCCAGCAATATCTCTATGATAAAACTATTGGTGCTAACAAGTTATCTATAGAGGAAGATGAATTACTCGATGATCTGATTGAGAGTATCCCAGATACACACCTGAAGATGCAGGCACGCATGCAGTGCTTCGATACAACCAGTGAACTTGCAGAGGCATTCAGAAATATCTAATTGCCTAAGGTGAAGACGGAGCCGAACAAAATCACCTTTGCAACATCATCAAGTCGAGCAGTGGTCACAGTGAAGCCGGAAGTTAAGCCAATAAGGTGCTTTAACTGCAACTCGTTGGGGCATATGACGTCAATTAGGAGCTTGCCACATCTGTGCAGAAATGGGTCATCTTGCTGCAGCATGTCCCAAAAGAAAAAGTGGTACACCACTTTGATCGGTATGAAGAAAACGATGACGACGATTACGTAAGAAAAATTATTTTTAATTTTAAGGTTAGTTATTTAAACAAAATTTTAGTAGGTACCCTCCTAGATACCGGCAGCCCTATAAGTGTCATACGAAAAGAATTCGTACCAAAAATATTCATTTACCCTTATGTTTAAAATAATTTAATCAAAGTTACTGGTATTAATAAAAGTATATTAAAAGTAATTGGATGTATTAAAGTACTAATTATTTACGAAGGAGAAGAAATTAATTTGGAAATGTTGGTAGTGGAAAATGGCACGATGCAAATTGCAGCCATACTAGGGAGAGATTTCCTGCGATCCGCAAATGTAAAGTTAGTAAGAAATAAAGAAGTAGCAATGCAAACGAGAAGTAAAATTGTAAACGAGAGTAAATATCTGATGAGTGTAGAAACTGATGAAGATGAAGATGAGAGTAATTGCCTAATGAGTATAGAGATTGATGAAGACAAAAACGAGTTAGATTTATCTAAAAACAAAAACTTGTCTATTGAAGAAAAAAACATGTTTTGTAAATTGTATAAAGAATTTTTGTGCTGCGAACGTCCCGAATTTCCTGAAACTGAATACAAAATTAAACTCAGATTAACGAGTGAAAAGCCTTTCCATTGCCCACCGAGAAGGTTATCATATTTAGAAAAAACGAAGGTGCAGACCATTTTAGACGAGTTGGTAGAATCAGGAATAATAAGGATTAGCAAGTCGGAATATGCATCTCCCATAGTGTTAGTAAGGAAAAAGACAGGTGATTTACTACTTTTTGTCGATTATCGTACACTTAACAAAGTAACGTTAAAGGAAAACTACCCGTTGCCATTAATAGATGACCTTTTGGATAGATTAGCCAACAAACAAGTTTTTTCGCTGTTGGATCTGAAGAGTGCCTTCTACCATGTACATGTGGAAGAAGAATCTATTAAATATACCTCATTTGTGACTCCGTTAGGGCAGTACGAATTTCTGAAAATGCCATTTGGGCTCAGAAATGCTCCTTCAACATTTCAGAGTTTTATCAACAAGGTGTTTGAAGATCTTATCCGGGCAGGAAAGATCACTATTTACTTAGCTGATATTATGATAGCCACCGAAACCGTTGATGAGCATTTAGAAATACTGAAGGAAGTTTTTAAGAAATTAGTGCGGAATAAATTAGAACTGAGGCAAGACAAGTGTAGATTTTTGAAACCCAAAATTCAATATTTAGGATACATAATCTCTAAAGATGGCATAAGGCCGGACAAGAAAGGAATAGAGTCCGTAAAGAATTTCCCGTTGCCAAAGAGCGTAAGAGAGGTGCATAGTTTTTTTTAGGTTTATGCTCGTATTTCAGGAGATTTGTCAAGGGGTTCTCGTTACTGGCCGAACCTCTGTATAAATTGATTAGGAAGAACATAGAGTTCAAATTTGAGACAAATGAAATGAAAGCGTTTGAGACTTTGCAAGCCAAACTGGTTGAGTCTCCAATATTGGCTATCTACGACCCAAGAGATGAAACGGAGCTTCATTGTGATGCGAGTTCATTAGGATTTGGAGCAATACTCTTACAAAAGAAGAAAGACGGACTGTTTCATCAAATCTTTTACTTTTCCAAAAGAACGACCGACTGTGAGTCTAGGTATCACAGTTTTGAGCTAGAAACTCTAGCTATCATCTACGCACTCAAACGATTTATGATTTATCTACACGGTTTGAAATTTAAGATTGTTACTGATTGCAATTCGCTAACGCTCACTCTTAACAAGAAGGAAATAAATCCAAGGATTGCGAGGTGAGCACTTGAGTTGCAGAACTACGATTATGTTCTGGAGCATAGGAATGGTAGCAAAATGCAACATGTGAACGCACTCAGTCGCGTTTGCAATATACTAATACTTGAAGATAACACTTTTGAACAAACCTTGTCGATTTGCCAAAATAAAGATGAGTGTATACAAAAGATTAAAGAGAGATTACAACGAGAGGAAGACAGTAGGTATGAGTTACGAAATGGATTGATATACAGAAAGATTGGACAAAACATTTTATTTTTTGTCCCTAATAGCATGGATGAAATGGGACATGTAGGTAGTGAGAAAGTGTTAGAAAATATAACGAGGTCATATTAGTTCCCAAAAATGAGAGAGAAGATTGATATTAATAATTGCTTGAAGTGCATAGTGTTTTCGGCGAAAACCGGTAAGCATGTGGGGTTTCTTCACAACATACCTAAAGGCGACGTACCATTCGATACGGTCCACATTGACCATTTCGGTCCTTTGACCCTCAAAGCGTCAAAGAAAAAGTATGTCTTTTTGGTTGTGGTTGCATTCTCGAAGTTCACGAAGTTATATGCGGTGCGTTCTACTGGAACGAATGTGGTACTGACCTGTATGAAATCTTATTTCTCTACATACAGTAGACCTACGGTGATAGTATAGTAATAGAACATTCAACCTGCTTCGATGTTTAATATCCATATTCCCATCGCATTACATTTCATGATCAGCTATAACAAAGCCAAAGCACAAACAATACAACATTCACACTTCCGGTGGCACACTCAGTGCACTATAAATAAATGCAGCTATAAATAAATGCTCATATAGTTCAACTGGCACCTTCAGTGCACGAGCTATATAATATGACACCAAATATACAACAACACTTTCAGTGATTGAAGAAAAACAAACATAATTAAGGGTCGCTGACTTATGGTAGTAAAATATGCATCATAAGCAAGCTAGCCCAAAACACTTGAGGTGCATGGCTATTATGCTGATGCTGCATTTTATGGGAATTCTTATTGAATATCGAAGTATTGTTGAATACCAATACAGGCATTATTTTATTGACAAATTTTGTATAAAAAGAGAAGAATAAAATTAAAACACTCACTTCTTATTCTACATTCAAAGATTGTGTTTCACTTAATTAAGCAACTCGCTGGAGTCAAACCAATTTTTGATATAATTATAGTAATATAGACGCCCTAAAGAGCTACTCGCTTTTGGGTCAAGGTTTACTAGGCTACTCGCCGTACCACGTCTAAATTGCTAGGAGTAAAAGTCAAAATATATATATTCCAAGCGTTATCCAGCTACAGACTGCATTGCGATCCTGCCAGAGTCGGCTACTAAACTTAAATAATACTCGAGATATTCATCCTCAAAACCAAGAACTTGCGTTATTCTAACTTGTTTAAACATCTGCTTTTTAGTCTAATGATGGATTTAAATATCTGGTCTCGTCTAACTTTAATTTTAATGAATATTGTAAAAATTAACTACTCTCTCATTCCGGACACGTTTAACATAAAAGCTTATATGTTTATCCAGGTGACAAATAATACCATAAACATTCCAATTTCTTACACTAGACCCATGGATCATGAAACTTTTCTAAACAAATCCACTAATCTCTTTGATGTTAGAAGAAACTCAGTAACAATATCAACAGGATCCAATGATAGAGAATCTGATGAAACCAGATTCTCAGATTTTGATATTATTGCTAGTAAGAATCCTAGACTAGAGCCAACTAGGGTGGGTGATTGTTTGCCTTGTGAAAAACCAAAGGTTGATCAGCATCTGAGGCCATCAGGAGTGGACCAATCCTTTGACAACCAACCCTTTAGAAGAAACTATTCTCCTCGGCATAAAAGACAGTTATCTTGTTATGAAAAACTAGAACATGTTAAAAACAGCTTCTTCATTCTTGGTAGAAATGCATCTACAATTTCATGCTGCAACTTCCACCTACAAGTCTGGTTTAAAAAATCAATCCCTACTAAGTCAAATAACAGATCAAAGAGACCAATCAACCACAAACCATTTGAGCAAAAAGCTGGTGTTGACTTAATTTCTGCTAACACCTGTAAGGAGTTAGAGCTTAAACATTTGAGACATAAGTGGTCATCTCTCTGCAATTCATGGGCAGGCATTTCTTTTGATGGTAATAGCCTCTGTTCATATAATGTAGGGTGTTTGGAAGGTTCCTATCTAATGGGAGATAAGTGTTTGGAAAATAGTGGCAATGATAGGAGATCAAGCATATGCAGTATGGGAGATTTCAAATTCTCCAACAAGTTAGTACCCAAGTATCCAACTACCATAAAGGCATTGGGAGATGATATATGTTATGTAGGAGAACAAAAATTAAAAGAGTGTAGAAAATCCATAGAAGAAATTATAACTGTTTCCCTTGTAGGCATTAATGGGGTTGAGATAGTTATCACTGAACCACACCATTTTTCCTTTGGATTGGATACAAAAGAAATTCAAAACTATCATTGTGAAGGTTGCACTAATCCAGGGTGCTACTCATGCTCAGGGGATGAGCTTTATAGCCAAAACTTCAAGGAAATTAAACCGTCCAAATGTAAGTGCTATATTATGGCCAATCCTAGGTATGGTAAGATTGGTCTTGTGATAGATGACGTAACAATACCAGTCAATTATTATGTTTCTGAATTAATCAAGATCACAAAAGAAGTTCCTGAGAGTAGAAATGAGAAGAATCCAGGGCTAATTTGTTTAGACTGCTCTGCCAAGTGTTTAGGAAACAAGATACAATTTAAATCTATTAACTTTAAGGTTGATCAAGTTAAAATATGCTCTAATATGAATTGTATCACAAGCACTTACAAGGATGAACTAACCATACCCTATGGATTGTTAATTTTAAACAAAGACATCACTGTTCCAATGTTTGATAAAGGAAACCTTAAATTCAACATGTCAACTAGTTGTGAATTCAAAGATGTATGTGATTTATTAAGTTGTTCTGTGTGTCTTGAAAAGCTTTTAAATCCTAAGTGTTACTCTTACATAGATAGATTGGTTGTTTTGATCACTTTAGCTTGTTCATTAATGATTTTAACAATATTATATAGAGTTATTAAGCTAGGTTTAGTAGTAATAAAGCTGATCCAGCTAATACTTCAGGGTATATTGTCTTTTGCGAAATTATTATTTAAACTAAGCTTACTCTGTTGTGGTAAGTCTCTAGTAAAAGGGAAAAGGATTTATAGACAAATTGAGCACTTAACAGATAATGAAGAAATTTCAATACAGATGGAGGAGCCAGTTGAGAGAATAGTGAACTTGAAACCAACTTCCAATACCTCTAGCACTAGAAGC
This sequence comes from Platycheirus rosarum, assembly GCA_963971375.1. Taxonomy (NCBI): domain Eukaryota; kingdom Metazoa; phylum Arthropoda; class Insecta; order Diptera; family Syrphidae; genus Platycheirus; species Platycheirus rosarum. The sequence continues at coordinate 54,819,754 of OZ020509.1, read as the reverse complement.
TATCTAATGTCAAAGTCTGCTTATAAGATCTTTCTGATCTCCGTAGTTTTCTTAGTATACTTTGATATAGTTAGTGGATGTAATGAAGTAACAAATTTAAAGATACAAGATAGTGATTGCCAAATAAAAGACAAAAAAAAAAAAAAATATTGTAAGACAGAAAGTTGTAAATACAAATAAAAAATATCAAATAACAAACTAAGAAAGATCCCTTGATGTACAAGTATCGCATAAAAAAAGAAGAAATCATTCCATGTTATGATTTCTCCTTTTTATCCCAGGAAGGGTAGTGTGAAGGGATCGCACCAGAATTAATTGCCTCAAACCTCAAAACAATTAATAGAACATTCAACCTGCTTTGATGTTTAATATCCATATTCCCATCGCATTAAATTTCATGATCAGCTATAGCAAAGCCAAAGCACAAACAATACAACATTCATATTTCCGGTGGCACACTCAGTGCATTGTGCATATAGCTATAAATAAATGCTCATATACTTCAACTGGCACCTTCAGTGCACGAGCTATATAATATGACACCAAATATACAACAACACTTTCAGTGATTGAAGAAAAACAAACATAATTAAGGGTCGCTGACTTATGGTAGTAAAATATGCATCATAAGCAAGCTAGCCCAAAACACTTGAAGTGCATGGCTATTATGCTGATGCTGCATTTTATGGGAATTCTTATTGAATATCGAAGTATTGTTGAATACCAATACAGGCATTATTTTATTGACAAATTTTGTATAAAAAGAGAAGAATAAAATTAAAACACTCACTTCTTATTCTACATTCAAAGATTGTGTTTCACTTAATTAAGCAACTCGCTGGAGTCAAACCAATTTTTGATATAATTATAGTAATATAGACGCCCTAAAGAGCTACTCGCTCTTGGGTCAAGGTTTACTAGGCTACTCGCCGTACCACGTCTAAATTGCTAGGAGTAAAAGTCAAAATATATATATTCCAAGCGTTATCCAGCTACAGACTTTGCACAACTAAGGGTGGTATAGTGTCTACATTAGACAAGATCTTAGCGAAAATCGAATTCGCTTATGAATAATACGTTGCACAAGAGTACGGGTACATGTGCAAGTGAATTACTTTTTGGGGTAAAACAAAGAGGAGAGATAATAGACCAAATGAGAGAAAAGTTAGAGGAAATTAATGAAGATATAAAGAGAAGAGATCTAATAGGAATCAGGAGAAGGGCGTCTGAACGAATAATGAAGCAACAAGACTGTAATAAGCAGATTAAAGATAAGAATAGGGTAGTAAAACGTATGAAGTTGGCGATTATGTCATGGTCAAAAATTTTGTGAGCCAACCAGGAGTATGTAAGAAGATTATTCCAAAGTTTAAGGGACCGTACGAAGTACAACAAGTACTGCCAAATGATAGGTACTTAATAAAAGATGTAGAAGGGTTCCAATTTACTCAGATACCTTATTCAGGGATATGGGAGGTAGCTAATTTGAAACCATACATGAATTCAGTAGACAGGTCAATCGGGACGATTGTAAATCAGGATGGCCGAGTTGTAGCCACCTAATGTAAAACACCAAAATAGAAAAATCCATTAAGCTGCCAGTGAAGGAAGGGGCCCCTACCTATATAGAGATATCATTGTGTTAGTATTTATATTGTATATATATCCACTGGTCTGTTCTGTTCATCGACAGCAGTCAGTCTAATTTGTACACTGCTGAAGATCGGACGTGTTGATAAATAACGTGGCAATAAATAAACATTACTATTTAAAGTGCGTACAGTTGTTTTATTACAAAAGGTGGAAAAAAGTATTTGGACTAACAAACCCAAGTGCTTACATTATTAATGTTAATAATGTTGACGGAATCTCACCAATGCTTTTCTTTAAATAACTAAATCATCAGTTGCATTTTTATGTTTAAGCCCCAGTGATGAATCCCAAGTAAAAACAGCGTTTCCAAATACACTGTCGTCTCTCACAAGAATTTTCATTTTTGGTTTCGCCACACGGATCACCTCCATAATGGCTACCAACTTCGCTCTTCTTTGTCGTGCGTTATGCGGAATGTCTTTGCTGATGCTTATATTAGTGCCTTTGAGTTTCTTGGCGTTTTTTAAAACATTCAAAACGGTTGATTGGGACTTCAATTTAACTATTACTATTGCCCTGGCAGCGTTTTGGCCATTTACTCTGCGATTCAATATCAGAGCAGGATTCATTTCTGTCGAGCAGACCAGCACAAACGTTTTTTTGCTTTTTCAACGGGGTCGTTGTGAAGGCTAGATGGCATGTGCACTACCATATTTTCTTCAACACTTTTTTGCATGAGTCGCTCGATTTGTGCCTCCAATATTTTATTTTGGTTTTCCAAGAAGACAACCTTCGAAGAAATCTCATCTTGCTTCGCGTTGAGAGCAGACATGTCGGCGTAGAGCAGGTGAAGGTCTTCTTTTGTGACAAGTTCAGACAAGTTTTGAGTTATTTTCCTTCAGGATTTCTCTCATTTGGTCTGCATTAATTCCCAAAGAAGTCATTTCGACCAGAACTTTTGAGGGGCCTCGTTTTGGACTATTAAAGTGAACAGGCGAAATTTCCTCAAGACCTCTTTTATTCATAAGTTAGGTTATAACTTACGTGACCTTAAATATCGATTTTTGTGAGTTGTTTGCTATAACTTACGGAAATTTCACTTCGCAGGCATAAGTACTACTTATACTTTCTAAAGGAATATACATTTTAATTTAAAGATTCTGTTCGGTCAATATCCCATTGACCTAGAAATGGGACCGCCAATTCAACCTACATAACGGCAAGAACATTCAACGCCCTTCGCTGAGTACGGCGACGTACTCATCGAAGGCGGCCACTGCTATCAGTCAACGAGAAAGGAAAATGAGCCCTCAACGTATTTTAATTGCTATCGCTGGTGTCGGTACTATCTACATGGTGCTTCTTTGGGTATCAAAGGCATGGGCCTGGTATCAACTTTTGGACTCGTTCCATCTATGGGACCTTTGATCGTGGGACGATGCTGATGCAGCACTTCACAGCCGTGGAGTGCTTCTTGGAACCAAAGCAACGCTACTTGGACTTGGTCATGGCTTCTGTTGGAGAAGCCAGTTAGTCTTTCACAGGCAATCACTCGGCGCGCATTCGATCTCTTCTTCAAGCAACCACCATCGAGTCAACATCAATTTCATACAAGTCCACTTTGGTTTCTTAGTCTTGATCTTAAATAAATTCATTTGTTATAACGTTGTGAACATTTGTTTGTGTAATTTTTTAAAGATTGATTTCAGCTCACCCCCCTGGCATTCGGAAGATAAATTCCCGACATCGATGGCCATCAAGCGGTTGCATGATCGACATGTTACGGTCGACATGACAGGCTGGGACGAAGTCCAGGTCGAGCAGGAGCAACGTGCTCTTCTTGGTCATTTTGAGCGCTTCATGGACGCGCACTACAATCTCATGGCGGACGTGACCTCCGAGGGAGTCAAGGCTAACGACGAGTTGATGGAAGCTGTGGAGAGCCAGCATAACGAGGCTCAAATCGTTTTGACCAGACGCTTGCGACAGCTACGTGCGCATGGCGCGGATCCAGAACCGGTGACTCTGTAGTGTGCACACTAGCCCTCTACATTTTTCTCACCCTCAACTGCATCTTAAAATATAAAAATATACACATATCATTGCATTTTCCCAATGCACCTAGTCAACCACACAGTAATACATGATTATTCTCATGGCACTCTTCACCAATCCACTTTCCATAAGCGAGCCCATAAGCGAGGCATCGAATTTCAAATCCACAAATTTGTCGTCAGTAGGTCAGAACCGATATGAAGCACCCAAGCATGCATTAAATACTATGAGTGAGTAATGGACAACCAAAAATCGATGACCAATGCAATTCAACTGCAGGCATTGAAGGGAATCCCAAAACAAAACAAAATACTGATATCGAAACTCAAATGTATAGCAGCTAGGGTTAACGCTCTAAGTGTTTAATAGGTTACGACAAAGCGGCACATTTGTGGATGATTGAATAATAGTATTGCGAAAGAAATGGAATTTTGGTGACAAGTGACATGGTAATATTTTGATGATTGACATTTTTCATCTGGCACAAGAAAGTACATATTATGGGAAATGCTATGAAATGTGTATGAAATGCATATGAAATGCACATAGGAAATAAACTAAAGAAAATTGTATAAATAGTAAAGTAAATTTTAGTTTTAAGGCAGAGAATAATTACGTCGAACTCGAAAGGTCGTAGGCTATGCATAGCGATACCAGGCCTTAGAGTTTAAATAAAATACAAATTACAAGAAAAATATTTGTTTTCTTTTAAATATTCTCTCCCCGATATTGCTCTTCTACTTTGTTTAGGAAAGCACGGTAATACTACGGGTTATTACAACTCTTACGTTGCCGAACATACCAGAGGGAGCGGCGCCGATCCAACCACAGGACCAAAGTACACCGGTCGCGCCAGTGGGACCTCAACAACCACCCCAGAATCCCAGTACTTCGTGTGTGGACTTAAAGTTGGACCCAGTCCAAATACCGAGCTTCGATGGGAAGCTCCAAAACTGGATCGCATTCAGAGAGATCTTCAAAAACCTGGTACACAACAATGCTGACTTACCAGATTACTATAAGCTCCAGAAGTTGCGGAGTGCAGTCCTGCCAGTTCACGTCGGAATGGTAGGGACCTGTTATGACGGTGGATACGTGGAACTCTGGGAAGAGCTCAAGGAGCGATTTGACAATCCCAGGCAGCTGGCCGAGACGCATGTCTTTTGGCTTTTGAACCTCAGACCAGAGCCAGACGAGACCGCGAAGGCACTACTTCGGATCGTGGATTCCGTACAGGAGTCGGTACGGCCATGACGGGTCATGAAATTACCCGTCGCAAGTTGGGATACGGTGATAGTACCAATCATCGTCTCGAGGCTCCCTAGGGCTACTGATAAGGATGGCGAATGTTCAGCCCATCGAAGGAAATCCCAACTCTGACTAGCTTGTTGCAGTATTTGACGCAGAGAGCGCATAGCTTAGAGTCACAGATCAAGGTGCCCTCCATCACCAGCCGCAAGGAGACATCTGGACATGGCCCGCAACGTGGTCAACCGATCGCCCGTGCCCATGTGATAGCGGCAGATAACAGCAAGTGCCTGTGCTGTCAAGGTTCCCGCTGAATCTCACAATGTAAGAAGTTTGGTGAGATGGAATATTTCGACAAACTCAATTTGGCACGGACCAAGAGTGCCTGTTTCAACTGCCTGAAACCAGGACACAGTGCTCCTCAGTGCTCATCATCAGTTTTATGCCGCCATTGTGGACAGCGACACCATACTCTACTTTGCCGAAGCTCAGGACCTCCTCCTCAACCTCAGAGAAGACCTTCGGGCGAGAAGCAGACAAGACCAGGACCCTCCAACTGGGCCTTCTACCAGGACAGGAGACATGGACCTCCGGACGTCTTTGAAGATGAGCAATGACTCGCTCCCACCAGTGCCACCGTACTGCTAACCACAGCCCTAGTTTACGCTGTCGGTGCATCCGCAGACCAGCAGCTTATTCGCGCTCTTTGCGATCCTGGATCGCAGGTAAGTTTTATTACGAATAACTTGGCAAACAAACTCCACCTTTCCAGAACGCGAATGGAAGTCGCCGTACATGGCATAGGCGCTTCGAAACAATCATCAGCTCAAAGCCAAGTGACGCTGTCACTTAGATCTACCCGATCTTCATTCATGATCACCATCAAGGTCTTGGTCATTCCGACCATTACGTCTATGCTTCCTACAGGTCATGTGGACGTGTCCAGGTGGACACACTTATCTGGCCTACCTCTAGCGGATAAACATCTTGGTACCCCGGGCAGCATCGACATTCTCCTGGGTGCAGACGTCTGGGGCCTACTAGTGCAAGGAGAGGTCATACATGGACGACCTGACGAGCCTCATGCTCAACTTACCCGCTTGGGTTGGGTAGTTTTTGGTCCAGCCGCCTTGGAACGGGCTGGACAGCAACTTCAGTCTCTGCATAGCCATGCGACTACTGACGAACCCATCGAACACAACCTGGAAGAATTGGTCAAGAACTTTTGGAAGCTGGAAGAAGTTTCCATGGATAATACACGAGAGGATGAGTGTAGCCGACACTACCTGGAAACTCACACTCGAACACCAGAATGAAGGTACATGGTACGGATACCTTTCAATCAAGACGCTCCCCGACTAGGAGACTCATACCGCTGCGCTCTCCGGCAGTTCTACAGCCTAAAACGCCGGCTTCAAGGCAACCCTGAACTTCGTGAGAAATACATCGCCTTCATGCGGGAGTATGAAGGGCTTGGCCATATGGAACGGGTTGGTCAACATGGCGACATCCCAGATGCTATTACATTCCCCACCATGCGGTCACTGGCAAATTCCGTGTGGTGTTCAACGCTTCAGCAAAGACGACAACGGGTGTCTCACTCAATATATGGCATCCAGTCCATACACTTCTGTGCGTTCGATGGTGCAGTGCGCACAAGACAACCACACTGTCATTTGGGACCCCACTCGTGCAAGGGTGGCCAAGAAGACCATCGAGAAGGCCTTCTATGTGGATGATTTACTTACCAGCTGCAACAGTGTCACGGAAGCGACTAATTTGGTACTGGACATTGACCGCGTACTCCGGGCTGGCCACTTTCAGCTGCGCAAATGGAACTCGAATTGCGCAGAGGTAATATCTTTTTTGTCTAATGATGTTTCTTCTTTTTCCATAGAGCTCGTTATCGAGTGCCCAACGGCAACTGTTCTTGGACTGCGTTGGGACCCAACAGCTGACGAGCTCTTCTTTGCTGTGGAACTAGAACCAATGGGACCCCCTCCCACCAAGCGACGTGTCTTGAGCGAGGTCGCTCAGCTATTTGACCCTACTGGTTTACTAGCTCCAGTGGTTATCACCGGAAAGATGTTCATCCAAACCCTTTGAACAGCAGGCATCGCTTGGGATGCCACACTCCCTTCAGACCTAGAAGCTACATGTTCTACCTTCCGAGACGGGCTCTCGGCCCTCAATCACGTCCGCATTCCTAGATGGCTCGGAATGCATAGCAGACAACCTACCACGATCCATGGCTTCTGTGACGCCAGTTCACGGGCGTATGCAGCGGTCATCTATCTGAAGACTATTTATCCAGATGAACAGGTCCAGGTCTCGTTGCTGACCGCCAGGACCAAGGTAGCCCCCCTCAAAGGCGCTACCATTCCACGACTGGAGCTTTGTGCCGCTCACCTCTTAGCGGCTACCCTCGAAAATGTACGCCATGCTCTTGGACTAGAAAAGGCGCCATACTATCTTTGGTCAGACTCCAGCATTGTCCTGTGGTGGCTGCGGAAGGAGCCTTCCACCCTCAAACCATATGTGGCTAATCGAGTACGACACATCCAGGAGTTGACTTCCCCCGAGCGGTGGTATCATGTCCGCTCCGCGCAGAATCCAGCCGATTGTGCCAGCAGAGGTTTCGGCGCTGCCGAGCTCTTACGATATTCACTATGGTGGCAAGGTCCAACCTGGTTGACTACTGGGCCCCTGCCAATTCACCCAGCCGGGCAGCTACAAGCAGACGACCTGGCACAGGTAGCAGAAGAACTTAAGACACAAGTCTTCACTGGCGTGGTTTCAACCAATCACATGGTGACAACACGTCGACGGGATGGCATCCTCATCCCATTGACCGAGCGATTCAGCAACCTACAGCGGTCGCATACATGTTTCGTTGGTGGAAAGGGCATCAACGCCTCCTCAGGAAGCCAGTGGTCGGAGCAGATGAGCTCGACCATGCTTTAGAACGCCTTATACTCTGCGAACAAGAAGCTACGTTCCCGCATGAGCTACACCAGTTGCGCAACCGCGCCTCACTCTCGAGCAGTAGTCCATTGCTCTCATTAAACCCGTACCTGGATACCAAGGGCATCTTACGCGTTGGAGGTCGATTAACACACGCTTCATTACCGAACGAGCAGCGTTTCCCGATCGTTCTACTGAAAACCGGTAACCTAGTTTGGCTGCTGATCACCCACACGCACAAGGTCACATTGCATGGTGGAGTGCAACTGATGTTACAGACCCTGCGTCAGAAGTATTGGATTCTACATGGACGTCAAGCAGTACGGACCGTACTACATAGATGCGTCACCTGTCGACGCCAACGAGGAACCTTGATCCGACAACAGATGGCTCCGTTACCTAAACACAGAGTAATGGCAGCCCGCCCCTTCCTGGCTACTGGGGTAGACTACTGTGGCCCATTCGTCTTACGCGTGGGGACAAAGCGATCCCGTGCGACGGTGAAAGGATACCTCCCAGTTTTTGTATGCATGGCAACTAAAGCCGTACATCTGGAAGTTATTGAGGAAATCTCTTCACAGGCCTTTTTGGATGCTTTTACGCGGTTCACAAGCAGGCGTGGACCCTGCCGAGACCTGTACAGCGATAATGGAACCACTTTTGTTGGTGCCAACCGGCACTTGAAGGAAGATTTGGCTGCCTTTACCTGCCATTACAATCAGCAGGTAATGGCAAATGGAGGAACAACCTGGCACTTCATCACTCCTGGAGCTCCCCATCAAGGTGGATTATGGGAAGCTGCAGTTAAGTCAGCGAAGCATCATCTGGTTCGACTGGTGGGATCTCAATCCCTATGGCATCACCAATTAAATACTTTGGCAGCACGCATCGAGGCGTGTCTGAATTCCCGCCCTTTGGTACCCCTCCATGATGATCTGGACGACAAACTGGCACTTACTCCCGGGGACTTTTTGATTGGCAGTCCTCTCGTTGCGGTCCCGGAATCTAAAGTTGGCGATGTGCCCCTCAACCGGCTCAAGCAGTACCAGTGGTTGCAGAGGGTACATCAGGATTTTTGGAAGCGGTGGAGCAAGGAATACTTGGTAACCCTCCAGACACGCAGCAAGTCGGAAAGGCACGAGCCGGAGCTGCAAGTGAACGACATAGTCGTTATTCGCCATGAGAATCTCCCTCCAACCCATTGGCGGCTTGGAAGGGTGATTGCTGTACACCCGGGCAGCGATGGATTTGCCCGAAATGCAACAATTCAAACTCCTCAAGGAGAATGCCGTCGACCGGTACAGAAATTGTGCCGGCTCGTGGAATCATAAACTTAACACTTCCTTGAACCCAAGGGTTCATCTGGGCAGGATGTTCGATCAATATCCCATTGAACTAGAAATGGGACCGCCAATTCAACCTACATAACTGTACGGCAAGAACATTCAACGCCCTTCGCTGACGTCGCACATTGGGTACGGCGACGTCAAGCCGATACATCACATTCCACCCAATTTAATAGCACCACAGACGGTTGCTATTTGTTTGGATACCTCAATCGTCATCGTCACCCACTCATGGTAATGGTCTGGTTTATGGCTATATGATACCTCGCGCCGCCAATGGATTATTCGATCGTCTGTATTTATGTTGGATAAATACTGCATCGAAGGCGACCGCTGCTAATCGTCATCGTCACCCACTCATGGTAATGGTCTGGTTTATGGCTATATGATACCTCGCGTCGCCAATGGATTATTCGATCGTCTGTATTTATGTTGGATAAATACTGCATCGAAGGCGACCACTGCTAATCGTCATCGTCACCCACTCATGGTAATGGTCTGGTTTATGGCTATATGATACCTCGCGTCGCCAATGGATTATTCGATCGTCTGTATTTATGTTGGATAAATACTGCATCGAAGGCGACCACTGCTATCAGTCAACGAGAAAGGAAAATGAGCCCTCAACGTATTTTAATTGCTATCGCTGATGTCGGTACTATCTTCATGGTGCTTCGTTGGGTATCAAAGGCATGGGCCTGGTATCAACTTTTGGACTCGTTCTATCCATGGGACCTTTGATCGTGGGACGATGCTGATGCAGCACTTCACAGCCGTGGAGTGCTTCTTGGAACCAAAGCAACGCTACTTGGACTTGGTCATGGCTTCTGTTGGAGAAGACAGTTAGTCATTCACAGGCAATCAACATCAATTTCATACAGTCCACTTTTGGTTTAAACTTCTTAGTCTTGATCTTAAATAAATTCATTTGTTATAACGTTGTGAACATTTGTTTGTGTATTTTTTTAAAGATTAATTTCAGTTACCCCCCTGGCATTCGGAAGATAAATTCCCGACAGATTCGTTAAAAAAATGAATTAGAAATAAAAAAATTATTAGAGGCAATTGAAGCAAGATACTCTGATAGGTTAATAGAGATAAAAATTGTGAACGCAGTATTAAAGAATTTAAAAAAATAGGTTTATACAGTGAATGCCTTAAAGCTCAAAGTACAACAAATGGTTAAGATGTCAACAAAATAGAAAATTTACACTTAAATACAGCAAAGTATGAAAGAAATAAAAGAAAATTTGGATAAAGAATTAAAAGTAATTAAAGATACAGTTAAAAGTAAGATAAAATTAAAGAATAAAATAATGTTATCATAATAAAACCAAAGGATAACCAAAATAATAATAAAACACGTGAAATGTTTAAAAATACAATAGATCCAACGAATCTATAACTGAAAATTAGTAATATTAAACATATACCAAATATATATTAAATGTGACGAAATATCAGTAAAAAAAATAGAAAATGAATTTAAAGAAAAACATATTGGCGATTACAAGTAAAAATACCAGTGCGAAGAAAACCCCGAATTCTTATCGTGGGTATGAAAGAGAAAGTTTGTGAAGAAGATCTATTGAAATCCCTTAAAAGTCAAAATGATTTCGGTGAAAGTGAATACGATATTAAGTGTGTTCATATATATGTGTCGCCAAAAATTAATTGCTTCAATGCTATTGTAGAAATGGACAGTGTTGTATATGCGAAGGTAATGGAAAGTACTAAAGTTAATATTAGTTGGTGTTCGAGCAGAATAGAATATAGAATGAATATAGAATTCATCATACAATCGTTTTATTTATTTTACTTACATCGTTACTAATTTACAAAACACATTATTTGAATTGTACTAAAAACATTAAAGTAAATTATTTGAATTCAAACCTGGCGGTCGCCATATTTTTTTATATTTCAATTCGCCTTGAATATCGAATATCGATGCTAAAATCCAAACGTAATCTCTCTCTCTAATTTGAACTGATTTTGTCATATAAATAGCAGCACAAAAATGAAATAAGTTGCTTCTTCTTGTATCAACCCTAATGGGAAATCATTGCCTTTTTACTTTTCACTTTCGTTCGCATTTCCCTTAAAACTTCACACTCGAGAAAAATAGGAAAATACAAAATCCTCTTTTGCTTTCGCTCAACTAAAATTCGGAGTATTAAAATCGCATTTTTCGAACCCTTCGAAAATCGTTCAAAGCATCAATCAGGATCGATCTATCCTGTCGAAAATCAGGAATCATAGAGATCCCGGATTGATTGCATTTCTTTCTTTCACTAAAGGCCATAAACCTTTCACACCATAACTTTATGCTTCCGCTGATCTAGCAATCTGTTTCTTTGACACAATTGTAATATTTTATAATTAGTCGGCAATTATTAATGCAAATTGCTAGTATATAAGGAAGACAATTATACAATGAAAGTAGTTATCCAATAAGAAGCTCAGCAAGAAACTGTTTTCAAAGTATTAAGAGAATTTTTTAAACAAAGCGGAAATATTCCTAGTAGGAGTTATCAAATGTACAACTTACGTGTAAACAATATGACTTTAGTCAATGTACCTTTTGCTTACAGAACACATTTCAACCATTTTTTCAAATACTCAGCACCAAATATTTTTAATAAATTGTCCTTATCAATTAGAGAAACTTGTTTCAGTTTAATACGTTACCACTGGTGGGGCGTATTAAACAATGAGAAGTCGTTTAATTGTGTAGTGTACCTATACTAATCGCAAAACCTACCTCAACAATAACACATCAATGACAACGACATACCAAACATAATGAAACATAATGCATCGATCGAAGCCACCATGACAACGACCTACCATTCAACCCAACAATATGCATCAATCCAAGCCACGGTGACGACGATGAGGACGACCTAGCATTCGATGAAATTCGATGCAACTATCAATCGAAGCCACTTTGAGTCGAAGCCACTATGACGAAAACTACGACCGAAACTGCTGACTAAGTACAAAGTGCAAACAAAAACAAAAATAGAAATAACATTAAAGTAAGTTACTATTAGAGTTATAGATTCACAGTAGGTGAATGAAATTAGTATATAAGGAGTACATTTTTGGCAATAAAGGGCAGATTCAATTTAGTATTCAAATAAGTTGTTTTATTTTATGGCAGACACCTATGGCACTCGTGCCCTGCCCGTCAAATAGTACTTAGACGTTTTTAACCGTTTATGGCATCACTGCCGGTTAGGAAATCTACGAACCATTACAGTAGACGAACATCACAATTGATTGTAAAAACTATTCTGCTTTATTTCATCAAACTTAACTCTATTTATAATACTTAACATGTAACCTTTTTTCCTTATAATTCGTAGGTATAATTCTTCTTATATGAGATGGGTATCGCCAATTGTAGTATATGTTCTGCCGAAGCAAGAATCAAAAGATCTCCTTTTGACGTTATTGGAAAAATATCAAACCAACTAAGACTATGCTCACTATATCGAAATGCAGATAAGCAAAATTCATCCAAACGATAAATACGCTCGCAGACTCCTACAAAATCAAACTTCTATTGTCGAAACAACCTTAAACATCCTAAAGGCCACAAGTCAACAAACCACAAGCCAATATAAACTGCTACAAGAAAGGGTCAGCAATATAACCACAAAAATGCAGAACACAATAAGCATTGTTCAGCAGGATCAATTACTCCAGATCTACAAACTGATGAATGTTCATGGAAGAATAACTATGAACTATGTTATTTTCGAATGCAAAATACCAGTTCTAGATTCAGAAAAATACCAAGTGTATAGGATAATACCAGTTCCCACACCATATCATGACTATTTTACATTTATTGCACCGTCATCAAAATACATACTGACTAATCTTGCACGAGAAAAATATTATCCAATGCAGGAAAGTGAATTCGACAAATGTATTCCAATAGAAGAAGGACTCCACTATTGCTCGAAGCGGCACCCACTATATAACTTACAGTCAAACACATCCCAATGCGAAATCAATTTGCTAAACCACAACAAGGAACTAGAAGGAAAATGTGAACTGATACACATTAAACCCAGACAAGTCTGGACCTTACTAAGGAATATGAACAGTTGGTTATATGTAATGGATAAAGAAACATCTTTCAACCTGGTATGCAAGGAACAGCCGTTTACAGTTACTACTAGAATGGGGGGGGGGAATGTTGACATGTACAACAGAAGCATACCCACCAATTATACTGACTTTATCAATTCGCTATGACCCAGTATAAGCGGTGCATTTAAAACAATGTCAGCACATATGAATTTAGTTTTAAAATAATGTAATAAAAAAAAAATAAAATGTTTGTAAATATTGTAATGTTCAAAAATATTTAGTTCCTACAATATTTTGTCTATAAAGTTGCTAGCAATCTCTTCTTTTCTATAATGTTATTATTATTTTATATAGTTTATTTAAGAGATATAGAAAATTAAATCCTTTACTTTAATATTAATAATGCTAAAATGAATTTAATTTAAAATATTTTAACAAAGTTTCAAGGGAAAGGCTACAAGAAAAAAACCCTTATATAATACTTAAAAACTAAAATTGCACATAAACCCAAAAAAGATAAAAAAAAAATATGTATATCTAATTTAAGAGATTAAGAATTTCCTCATTATCAGAGTAGGAACATCTTCTAAAAAAGTTGTCTTCTAGGTTATATAGTACAAGCTTAATTTGCTTAACATTAGCTTTATCATGAAGCCTTACTGTTGATAAATGCCATGAAAAATTTAGCATTTATTTTAATATTTTGTTTTGTACTTTTTGCAACTTTCTTAAATGGGTCTCAGCGCAGTCAAACCACACTGGAGCACCATAAGTGAGTATAGGCTGAAAAATTGATTTGAATATCAGAATTTTATTATTCATGCTAAGACCTGATTTGCGGTTAATAAAAGGGTATACAATTCTTATTAAAAGATTTGTTTTGTTTATTGTATAAGCAATATGTTTGTCAAAAATTAGTTCTTATCAAGTGTTATACCTAGATATTTCCAACTTTCGGACCAAGCGATGTCAGTTAAGTTTATCTGTAACAATGTTTGTGTCAAAAAAATCTGTTTTTCTACCTTTAGAAAACCAGATTGCCTGTGATTTTTGAGCATTAACCTTTATTTCCACTTATGAAAAAAAGTTTGTAAGGTATTTAATGAATATTGCAAACTTTCACGAGCATTTTGAGGCAATAAGCTAGACTCATAAAGGGCCGTGTCGTCGGCAAACATAGCTAATTTAGTGTTTACGTCCAAAGATGGTAAGTCAGACATATACACATTGAAAAGTATCGGTCCCAGCACAGAACCCTGCGGAACACCACTTACTATATCATACAGTGAAGACTTTACAGAGCCTGCATACACAGCAAACTTTCTGTTAAGTAAAAAGCTCTGCACTAATTTAATTAGATATGTGGGAAAATTAAACATAATAAGTTTGTAAAGCAGCCCCTGGTGCCATACAGTATAGAAAGCCTTTTCAATGTCTAAAAGTATTAAGCCAGTTGACAATTTAGATTTTAGGTTAATATTCACATGATTTTTAATTCTTAAAACTTGATGGCTTGTAGAATGACCAGATCGGAAACCAAACTGCTCATTAGGGTTTATGTACGCGTCCCCTATATGGTTTAAAAGTCGTTGTTTTATAAGTTTTTCAAACAATTTACTTACAGCACTTAGCAAGCTTATAGGCCTGTAACTATTGGGATTATCCTTAGCTTTACCAGGTTTGCAGATAGCTACAACTTTTGCTATTTTCCAATTTTTAGGGAAATACGAAAGGATCAAACAATAATTGAAGATTATTGTAAGAAACTTTGTGGCCGTTGAAGGTAAGTTTAAGTAACCTGTTGCCCATACCATTAAGCCCAGATGATTTTTTGGATTTTAAGTCTTTAATTAACTCTTTCACTGAACCATTCTTAAAAAAGCTGCTTCTATTTACGTTGCAAGGTAGAGAATTAAGCTGAATGAGCTTATCATTTACAATATTTTCAGTGTCAACATCACTGAGATGGGATGAGATTGTATGATTTTTGGAAAAGGAGTCAGCCAGTGCCTCGACCTTTTCCAACTGAGTAATTAAAACTTTTTCGTTAACTCGAAGAGGCGGAATGATTGAGTTTTTTTTCCTGATTATTTTCGTAACTTTCCAAAAAGGTTTTGATCCCTTATCTAAACTAATTAGGAGGTTATTCCAATTTATTTTTTAAAATCTCTATTTCTTTTTATTATTTTTGTTCAAAATCTTAACATTATTCTTAAAAAAATCAAGTCTAAATCGAATCCATTTCCTTCTTTCTGAGTTTTCGCAAACGAATCAATCTTAAAATAGATTCAGGCAAAATGAGTTGATTCGAATAATAAGATTGGGTCTTAGGAATTGATAACTCAGCCGCTCTGCTTGTAACTTCCATGAATGAATCTATGAGGCCATCAATCTGATCAGACGAAGTAATGTAGTCGACCGATAATCTAATTCGGTTTAAATTTTCAGAAACATATGAACTGTAACGATTCCAATTTGCAGCGGAATAATTATAACTGACAGGTATCATATTAATTTGGCTTACAGAAATCTGAAGGGAAGTGCAGACAGGCAAATGATTAGAACTTAAAGCATTAATTGCAACCGGTTGCGAAAAACGATATGCATTATTTGAAACAAAAAAGTCAAGCGTTGATGGATTTTGGGACGCGCATTTTGGAATGTATGTTGGTTCAAGACTGTAGAGCAATGTAAGAGATCTGTTAAAAGCAATAATATCATGAAAAATATTACCCCTACAGTTTGCTCTCAGACATCCCCACGATTATTTTATTCTTGTTACTTAAATTACTGGTTGTCACCCCACATCAGTTATTAATGAATTTTTAAATTAGATGTGTCATTCATCACTAACTACCTAGTTAAAGAATGTACACTATTATTCTTATTTTATTAATGAATTGTATATTTATATAAATTCTAGACTGTATGAATAAAATTAAATACAATACAATACAATACAAAATCCCAGATTTAAGAAATCATCGCAAATTTCAAGGAATCCACTGGTCGCAAGAATCTTCCCTATTATGAAGAACGTCTCCAAAGACTGGAAGTACAATGGGAGAGCTTCGGCAGTACAGACATCAAAATGAAAGAAAACCATTCCCATCAGCTGAATCATCCCTTTTAAAAAGGGATACTTTGACGCTGTACTTGTTGTCCATCTTCTTATCAAGAAACTAGATAGTGCAACACACGTCTTGTAGGAGGAATCTCTAAAGCAACCCAGGGCGTTACCCTGGAAATCCGTATCCCATCACTAGAAGCCCTGGGCAACAAAAGCTGCATCATGGAAGACCCAATACGAAAATCAGCAGTTCCTTCACATCGCTCTTTTACATCAATGACAGCTTTAGAGTCAAATTGTCCATGTTGCAATATTAATAACCATAAGCTATTCTTTTGCCAACAATTTTTACAATTAACACCAGAAGACCAGAGGGACGCAGTAATCAACTCCATCGATACCTTGCCAAAAGAGATAGCAGAACCTGACAAAGCAACAACATTAGCTACAGCAGTAGCACCAAAAGAGAAGGGACATGTATTTTGTGAATCTAGAACATAGCGAGGGTACCACTGTAAAATGCCGAGCATTACTCGACTCTGGATCACAGCTTAACTTCATCACGGAAAGGCTATTCAAAAAATTTAATGTTCCAGCATTCAAAGAAACAATGCGAATTTTTGGAATAGGAGAAGGATCACGACAAGCGAACAAGAGAGTGAATCCACTCCTAAAATTTAGAACATCAAGCTTTTTTGTCAATTTAGAAGCTTTCGTACTACACCAAATGACTCCAACGAATTAATATTAAAGCTTGGATCACTCCAGCCGAGCTCCAACTGGCAGACACCCACTTCAACCAACCTGGACAGATTAACTTATTAATTGGAGCTGAGCTCTTCCATCAACTCCTTTCAGTAGGACAGATTAACATTGGCGAAGCCCTACCAATAATACAAAAATCACATTCAGGTTGGATAATTGTTGGAAAGGTGGGAGGCGTAACTCAATCATCGGCTGTTTATGGTAACTGCAACGAAGACGAACTTAGAAAAATTTTAAAAGATAGAAAAAGCCCAAGATTCAAGAAAGAGCTACACAACTGAAGAACAAAATTGCGAAACTCATTTTGCCGAGAACACCACTCGAAACAAAGAAGGACGATTTATTGTACGACTCCCGTTCAAGGCAGACAGGAGTGAATTGGGCAATTCAAAGTCTATTGCTCTTCAGAGATTTGTATCTCTCTGGACCTCAAAGATCAGTATACCCAATTCATGACGGAATACAAAAGGCTTGGACATATGGAACCGATCGACACGAGCAAGATTCATAGTTCCAATTATTTCTTCCCTCATCATTGTGTGTTAAAACCAGATAGCACAATAACAAAGTTAAGAGTTGTCTTTGAAGCATCAGCAAAAACAACAAAGAACACATCTCTTAATGATCTGTTAGCAACGGGACCTACCATTCAAGATGAACTTTTGACAATACTTCTTCGCTTTCGTGTACCCAGATATGTTTTCACAGCAGATATTGAGAAAATGCATCGACAAATCTTAGTTGATGAAAATGATCGACAATATCAACTATTCCTCTGGAGAGACAATCCTACGGACGATCTACATGTATACCAGCTCAACACCGTAATTTATGGGACATCAGCCCCCTATTTAGCAATTAAATGCCAACAATAATTGGCAATAGAAGGTGCAACCAAGTATCCCTTTGGTGCAGAGGCGCACCAGCTATTTGCGAGATGTCAAGATTGACCGGCATATATTTGCACATAGGACACCTGAGTCCACAGAAATACATGCCTTTGCAGATGCCAGATGCAGAATAGGCATACGGAGCAGTTATATATTTACGATCAGTCAACAAGAATAAAATAATAACTGTTCGATTCCTCTGTGCTAAATCGAGAGTGCTGCAACACTAGCAGCAGAACTAGTAAATCCCATTCGAAGGGACTTACATTGAGAATCACGTCCAACACACATGTGGACTAATTAAGAGATAGTAGTTACTTGGGTGGATAAATTCTACATCATCATCATTCCACACGTTCGTCGCCAAACGCGTAGCATCAATTCAGAAGCTGACAGAAATTCAACAATGGCATCACGTCCGTTCCAGAGACAATTCAGCTGATTTACTATCCCGTGAAATACCAGCTGAAAAATTAGCAACATGTAATCTGTGGTTTTACGGACCATTCTTTCTTCATGGGGCAGAATCATTATGGCCTCCACTGTATTCCAATAAGATTGAAAGCGAGGTAGAAAGAAAGGCTACAAAATATGTGTTATCCATTGTTGAACAAACACCTGTCTTCATTAATATAATTGATCGCCACAACGACTTCAGGAGGCTGCAACGAATCACCGCCTATGTGCTTCTGGCTTGTCACAACATGAAAGTACTAATCAAGAAGGAACTCGTAGTGAAAAAAGTGCCTTGAGTCCCACAGAACTATACAAAGCGTTGATTGTCATAGTCAAAAACATGCAGAGTGAAGAATTCAACAAAGATATAAAACACCTTCAGCAATTCACCGAAAGGGCAGATCAATTGGAAGTCTAACTCCATTTATAAATGAGGAAGGCATATTAAGGGTCGGAGATCGACTCGAAGAATCATCACTACCATATGAAGCAAAACATCCTCTGTTAATTCCATATTCACACCAATACACAAAACTACTAATGATTTCGACACTGCGTACCACAAGCGCTGCTAGCAAACACAAGGCAGAAATTTTGGCCCATCAATGGAAAAACCATAGCAAGATCAGTAGTTCACCAATGCGTACGATGTACCAAAGCAAAACCAAAACATCTCACACAAGTCATGGGAAACCTTCCACCTCACAGAGTACAGCCAGCTCGTCCTTTTATAAACGCCGGAGTTGACTTTTGTGGACCGACCAAAACACACTACAAGATTAGAGGAAAGCATCCTCAGAAAACCTATATCGCCGTATTCTGCTGCTTTTCCACGGAGACAGTACACCTCCAACTAGTTACATACCTCTCCACTAACGGTTTTATCGCCGCAGTTAAACGTTTTATATTGCGACAATGCCACAAATTTCGTTGGTGCCAACGAAATAAACTACAAGAATCATCCGCAACGATAAGTCAAAGGATCAACTTCATAATGTCTTCAGTTCAAGAGGTGTAGAGTTTCGTTTTATACCACCAAGAGTTCCTCATTTCGGAGGCCTTTGGCAAGCCGCTGTAAATTCGACAAAATACTTATTGCTATGATCTTTAGGGGCGAGTTCATGTTGGTATATGTTAAGTTTACCCTATCATAAGTGTATGTCAGCATATACAATATGTATGTATATGTATGTATGTACTCTGTACTTAACTTTCTACCTTTAAATATAGCCTACTCTGTTTGTATCCCTCTCTTGGTAAATACGGCCTTTCTTTTTGCTCTCCTCTTATAGGTTATGGGCCCAGAGTTTTCGTTTTCAATTACATTTTTTCAGTAATTAAAATAATTAAAAAAAAAAGTAATTAGTTTATTTTGTTTGATTAAAATCATGAGCGGTCTAACCATCGAGAAATTAATCGGTCGCGATAATTATCCGACGTGGAAGATTGCTGCACAAGCATTTCAGGATTTGGACGACTTGTGGACAACCACAATCGAATATCAACTGGAAGAAAATGGACAACCTAAAGTAGCCATCAAGTGAACAAGGATCGTAAAGCTAAAAGCAAGCTTACGCTTGTCATCGATCCCGTGTGCTACGTTCATATTCGAAGTGCAACAACTGCGAAACAGTTCGGCCAAGGCCTAGCAGACGCATACGACGACACTGGACTAACTCGGCGTGTTAGTCTTCTGCGCAAGCTAATCACAACTTCGCTTTCCAATTGTGGTTCTATGGACAAATTCGTCGCTTGGTGGCATTGGTTTTCCCATAAATGACGAGTGGCTCGGAACATTACTGTTAGCTGGTGTGCCTGAGGAGTATAGACCAATGAGCATGGCGCTTAAAAATTCTGACAATAGAATAACGGCAGATGCAATAAAGATAAAATTACTGCAAGAATTTCGCCCCAATGAAGAAAATTTAACAGCCTTTTATTCTCGTGTGCATGAGCGAAACAAAAAGAACTCCGATAGAAAAGGCCCGAATAAAATTCGGCCACATTGCAAGAAATTGCCACGCGAAAATTCTAAATGAAACAAAGAAAAAACATTATGCTTTCAGTTGTGATCTGTCTGCAAGAAATTTCTTGAATAAAACTGGTGCCTTGTAAGATAAAGCTTGATATTTCGACTCGGGTGCCATATCGTATATGAGCTTTGATAAAAATAAATTTGTGAGGAATCTGGCACTGCAACAGCAGCAAACAAGGGTGAAATGCTGGTAAAAGGCTCTGGAATGGCTACAATCCCAGCCTGCAATAAGACTAAAATTGAAGTCTGTGCCGTCAAACTCATTCCTGACCTCTCACTCAACCTCCTGTCTGTCGGTCGCATAGTAAAGCTAGGACACACGGTAGAACTCAACAAAAGTGGTGTCAAAGTGATCAACTCACGAAACCAAATAATCGCAATAGGCACAAACGTTGATGATTTGTTTAAACTGGATACGACCTCAACAGATGTTGCACTTGCGAGTAGCTTCAAAAACAGCAAAGGACTTTGGCGTCATCGAATGGGTATCTTAACAATGATAGTTTGGATAAATTAAACAGTGGACTGGCCACTGGAATTGGTTATACAAACAAAATCGTAAACGACTGAAAGATTTGTGCTGTCGGGAAGCAAACAAGATTGCTATTCAACAAATTCGGTAGTAGGGCCGAAGTAGGTCGTCCACACTGACATCTGTGCCCCTATGGAAAATACATCGCTGGGTGGAAAAAAGTATTTTTTTTAAATTTCGTTGATGACAAATCACGAAAAAAATTTTGTTTACTTCCTCAAAACAAAAGTGGATTGGGAAGTACTGTCATGCTTCAAACACTTTCGTGCTTTCGTCGAAAATCAGAGTGGTTGCAGGATTAAAACTCTACGTTCTGACAAAGGTAACGAGTTCACAAATAAAAAATTCCAAATCTCACTTAAAAAAAATGGAATTCAATACCAAAGAAGCAACGTGCATAGTCCGGAACAAAATGGTCTGTAGGAACGAAAAAATCACTCGTTGAAGACACGCTTTATGGCTGATTCCAAAATGCCGACGATTTTCTGGGCTGAAGCTGTTGGAGACTCGGCGTACCTACTAAACCGTTCGCCGTCGAAAGGAACAGGTAAGACACCAGTGGAAGCATGAAGCAATAAAGTACCCGACTTGGCGCACATCAAAGTATTTCGCACTACTACGATGGCACATATCCCGAAAGCTAATCGAAAAAAATGGGATCCTAAAGACAAAAAATCCATTCTTGTTAGATATGACGAGTACACAAAAGGCGACCGTCTTTACGACCCCGTAAAGAATTGTGTTTTTAAAAGCGATGTTTCCTTCATCAACGAAGACCACCATAGAACACCATAGATGACAAAGCAGAAAAATGTTGAATTTTATCATCAGGACAAGGTCGCCGATGGAAATGTAGCAGAATGTGGTCAGTACCAGATCGACAACGAGGAAGACGAATCGCGTTTTTGAGGATGCTGTTTTATCAGATGCTGAAACTTCTGAGCTCCCCCAGCAGCCGCTGATGTTAAGGCGCAGCGAAAGGGAGCGCAAAATTCCAGGCAAGTACAATGAATTTGTTTTAGAGAACATCATTCTCCCCCATTTTCCATCCATCAGAGCATACAATGTCAGAGCATGCAGTGCGAGGTTCATTGGACGAAATGGAATCACTTCATGGTTTCTCCGGACTTGCCGTGTCTCCATCGCACCAGAATGGACCAGCTTTGGTTGCGAGCCAGCAAGTGTCAAAGCCCAGCGATGTGAGGCGCGCATTACAAGGCAAGTACCCTGAAGCGTACAAAGAAGCGATTGGCTGTCTTATGTACCTCTCTCAAAGTACACGCCGAGACATTTGTTTTGTTTTCAACTTGCTCAGCCGTTTTAATTTGAATCCTGGACCTCGTCATTGGTTTGCTCTTCTTGTAGATAGTAAAAAAAAAAAAAAACCGTCCTATGGGAGCTAATGATTTTTGCCCACTATCCTATTTCCTTTCTTTTTCTAACCAACGCACACCTACAATGGTGCACTTATATTTTTTCATACAAAAATCTTGAAGTTGTTTCCAAGAAATATAAGCTTTTACTTAACGGTACTATGGCAGGTACAGTTAATATTTGAGATAAAGTTCCTCTGTAGAATATCAGAATACCCCAAAGTTCTGAAGTTGAAGGCGGTATAACCGTTTAGGCTACAGTCTAAAATACATACGTACACACATACAGACTGACAGAATTTCGCCAGTAACTCAAATTTGTTTCTCTGTCATCGTAATGTCATGTTTGATTGCTATCCCAAAATTTGTAATCTACACGAATGAAAAACTTCCATTATAGTAGGTACCTATAATCGCAAGTAAACAAATAAGTGCACAAACCAGATTGGTAACTGGCTAACTGTCTGTTTGGCTAACTGTCTGTTTGTTATGTTTTACTTTACTTACACAATTACGCTGGTTGCTTTGATTTATGATTTGTGTATTGTGTTACTAATACTAACTATCCTCCTAATTATACCTATCCAAGGAACTTTGAACAAGTTCTTTAAATATACCCTCACATATCTAAACATATTTTTTTCTCTGCTGTATCAAGCGTTGCCATCTGAGGTATTGTTATGATATTTAGCAATAATTATATTATTATTATTTTTTTAAAGGCATAATTTTTCAAATTTGTACCAACAAGATTTTCCCTACACTTATTTTTTATAACATCAAACGATCTGACAAAAATTGGGGTTATTAACTTCACACATTTTATTAATTTTATTATAACGAATCTCAGAAATAATCTTAAAACTAAAACTTAAGTGAAACTTAAGTGAAATTTTGCGTACAGACCCCTTAAAAATATAAAACATCTTGTTTATTACTTTTTTTTGAAACTTAATAATTAATTAAAGCGAGGCACAAAAGCGAGGGAAACATCATAATTATTGTAGTTATAAGTCATGCATAATTTTAAATAAACTGGTTGGCAACGCTGTCTGTAGCCGATCTACGCCATTCGCAACACATACAGTAGTAATTTACAATTAAATCAATAACGTATTTACGTTTACTGTCTTTCATTTTGAATTTTTGATTTTAAAATCAAACGTATCCTATTTCCTATTCTTCTTTTCTTATCTCACCTGATCTGGAATCCGATTTCTGTGTTTCCTTCGAAAATCAAATCGAAGTTTTAAGTTTATTAAAATTTAAGTTAATATCTTTTATTTTGATATCCACATGTGTAGTGGGCATTCAGATTATTGCCTCAATTTTTTTATAGTAAGTAGGTAAAAACGTTAAAATAAACCTTCCTTACATATTTCCTTAAAAATATAATTTATTTTTAATAAAAAGAAAGTGAAGTGAAAAATTCATCCCTTATTTACCTGACTATTTCACCTTAAGGGATAATTTTTACTATGAGGTCCTTATTCGTGTCCTTTAAGGAAATTCAAAGCTTTTTCTATTCCAATTTTCATTTCAAAATTTTGCTGTTGGGTTGAATGAAAGACACGACATAATGATTTTCAAGCACTAACTTTGCTCTAACTCCTTGATTATTTAGGACTTAAGGGATGATTTCTTAGAATGAAGTCCTTATTCATGTGCCTTCAAGGAAATAAAAAGCTTTTTCTATTCGAATTTTCATTTTAAAATTTTGCTGTTGGGTTGAATGAAAGACACGACATAATGATTTTGAAGCACTAACTTTGCTCTAAGTCCTTGACCCTTTGGTCTTAAGGGATTATTTCTTACAATGAAGTCCTTTTTCCTATGTACTTTAAGGAAATACAAAGCTTTTCCTATTCGAATTTTCATTTCAAATATTTGCTGTTGGGTTGAATGAAAGATACGAATTAATAATCTTGAAGCACTAGTTTTGCTCTAACTCCTTGACCATTTGACCTTAAGGGACGATTTTTTTAGAATGAAGTCCATATTCCTGTGTCCTTTAAGGAAATACAAAGCTTTTTAAATTTTATTTCTAATTTAAACATTTAGCTTTTTAATGAATAAGTTTCTTATTATTCAAGTATACATTGATTTTTTACTTTGTTTAAGTTGTTTTGTTTTTTTTTTTATTTTAGTACAATTTAAAAAAAAAAACAAAAACATGTCACCGATGAAACAAAAAAGTCAAATTTGGCAACATTTTAGCGAGGTAAAATATGGTAAAGTCAAATGTAGGTATTGGGGACAGGATTTATCTGTAGCAAATAAATCAACTTAAGAAGAAACACACTACTCAATAAATTGTTAGGCAAAATTGTCCTGTTCTTGCAGTGGCAGAGGTAGATAATGATATTGAAATGCATGATGAAACACAAGATAAGGTCCAAACAATTGCTTCGACGTCATCGGGGATTGTTTCTGAAACTAGCCGGTTGACAAGTACACAGCCGTTCGTGTCAGATTACCTTGCAAACCCAATTCCAATATCGAAACAAAAGGAATTGGATAATCAGTTGTTGGCAATGATAACAAAGGAATATCATCCCTTTAGTGTTGTAGAGGATTCGGAATTTAAAAAGTTTATTTACCTGTTGAATCCGAATTGCCGACTGCCAACTCGGAAAACGGTGTCGAGTTCCATGATCCCTGCACTTTACAACGATGTAATGCAAAAGGTAAAATTAAGACTCAATGGAGCTTTTGCAGTATGTCTAACGATGGATGGTTGGACTTCAGGGCATCAAAACAGCTTTTTTAGTGTAACAGCTCACTATATTGTAGAAGAAGAAACAAAGACCTACGTAGCGTCTGATCTTCTTGGGTGCCAGTCTTACACTGAAAGGCACACGCCGAAAATATAGCCAACCTAGTCAAAAGAACTATGACGGAATGGGACATTACTAACAAGTTCATGCGAACCTAAAACATAATAACTCAACTGTATAACTCATTGAAGAATGTTTACAGAATTCAGAGAAGAGTGGAAGCCTCATCTAACAGGGTCACAATCACTCTGCCAAGAGTAATGAACTCATACCTTGACTTCGCTTTTGCTATCATGAAGAAAACCCCAACATTGAACAGGCCTGTAGAGATTGGCACTATAGCAAATGTTCAATGACTTCCCAGGGTATTTGAGAGGTTCATATTTCTTTGGAATGGTTATTGGAGGGCAAAATGTAGGAACTATAATATGCGCAGTTCTCCACCACCAGGTCTTAGAGTCTAGGATTCTACACTCTAAGTCCCAAAAATATGCTGGGAAATCCAATGCAGAGATTTTAGAGGATGTCATTCTCTATGCGGAGGCTGCAATGAACAATTCACCAGTTCCTGAGAAGAAGAGAGAAGAGGCATGTAAAAATCTTCTATTAGCGATTCAAACAGCAACATTGAATGCATAAAATGCGAAATTCTAAGCCATGTTCTCCACCACCAGGTCTTAGAGTCTAGGATTCTACACTCTAAGTCCCAAAAATATGCTGGGAAATCCAATGCAGAGATTTTAGAGGATGTCATTCTCTATGCGGAGGCTGGAATGAACAATTCACCAGTTCCTGAAAAGAAGAGAGAAGAGGCATATAAAAATCTTCTATTAGCGATTCAAACAGCAACATTGAATGCATGGAATGCGAAATTCAAAGGCATGTACCCTGGCTATGAACATTTGTCAGCAAGATATGATTACATTTTATATCTCATCACACAAAGTCCGACAACTAGTGTTAAGTTTATACTTTATTCTTTATATTCTACATGCTTTATTCAATCTTATTCTACTCTCATCTATACTGAATTCTTGTTTTTTAGGTTTTAATTTCATGTTTACATTTGGCTTTTGCATTTTTGTTATAAGTTGGTTTTGGTTTTCCAAGTTTACGTAATGAATTAATGTTGAATTACTCTTTATTATTTTCAATTGGTTTCTAACACCATTTTCATAATTTACTTTTACTAGATTTTAGGTCGGACTTGGGAAAAAAAGGTCTCAGTAATAGTAACTGGCAATTTGGCGTCACTGGGGGTCTTTTAGACATTAAATCAATTTAATTGTTCAATCTTCACTCAAATCTATACAGGTTGTTATTGACAAAGTCAAAACACTTGTCCGTTTTTTTAATAGAAGTACCCACGCAAGCAACAAACTCCAAAAAAAAACAGGAAAGAATGGAACTCCCAGTGCTTAAACTTAAAAATGATGTAACCACGCGGTGGAATTCAACATATGATATGCTGTCCCACGTGTTAGAAGTTTAAATAGCATTGGTTTCTACTGTCGCCGTTTTGAAGTCTTGGGAAACTGAATTCGTAGAAATGTTTTCAAATGACGAATGGATGGTTGTAGAAAAGTCAAAAAAGTTCTGGAATTACGTCCCTTAACTAGTTGATAATGAATATGAAAGAAGAAATACATAGTAGCAACAAAATCATTGCAATACTTTTGGACTTTCAAAGAACATTTGAAACAGTGGATTGCGATAAAATCCTCATTAAATTGTGTAAATATGGTATAAAAGGCCCTGAATTCGATTGGTTTAAATCTTACTTATTTTAAAGAATTTAAAAAACTTGTGTTAACAATTCAACATTTAGTGCAATTGAAACATATTTTGTTGTACCGCCGATTTGCCGATGATGCTCTTATGTTCGTAAGTGGGGAAAATATGTGTAACCTTTGTACGTGGCTACATTTAAATAAACTTAAACTTAATGTTGGTAAAGCATGACACTAAATAGTAATGACATTATTAATATAACAATGGAGGGAAAACTCATTGAACAAGTGAATGAAATGAAATATTTAGAAATACTATTAGACAACAAGTTGAACTTTAAAAGACACATGATTTAGCAAAAAAAGTGTCTAAAAAAATTGGGTTCTTTAAAAGGATAAGAAAAAAATATAACCACAATATGTGCAGTTAATATTTACAATACAATTATAAAATCTCACTTTGAATTTTGTTCAACTATATTATTTTTAGGTAACAATGAGCACATTAACCAGCTGCAGGTGTTACAAAATAAAGTCATGAGAACCATTCTGAAATGCAATATTTACACACCAATTGTATGGATCCTGTCGTGCCTGAAATGGTTAAACATTAAACAAAGGGTTAATGTTTGTGTTTAAGATGAAAAATAACTTGGTACCTAAATACTTAACATCGAACTTAGAATATGTAAGAGACAGTCAACCGTATAACTTGAGATCAAATTATGATAAATATCAAAATATATATAAATAATCGTGGCCTAAAATTATTTAATGAATTGACTCCGAAATAAAAAATTAATAGATTTAAAAAACTACTTATAACACATATAAGAAATACATTTGTATAAGGTTTAGTACTTAGTTTTCTAGTTGTATACCTATCTATCTTTGTAATTTTATATTTAAATGAATTATTATAGTAAAATTTACTAAATAAAATATACATACATACATGCAGAACGAGTTAGACTTGTGTTGGAAGGATTTTGACTTGGAGGTGTAAAAACACCTAAATCCAGTTAATCCAGTCGAAGTTGATGAATACCTTGAAGAACCTCTACTGCCAAGAAAAGATCCTCAAGGGATGCAACAAGATCCTCTGTACTGGTAGCATGAGCGGAAGCACATTTATCGAAGGCTTAACCAAATCATCAAAGGATGACTTTGTATGATGGTTACATCAGTACCATATGAAAGGATATTTTTTTACATACAGGGCAGATAGCCAATGAAAAACGAGAAATAAGATATCGTAAGTTGTGTTTTTGAATTATAATCTCTACAATACCGAGTATTTAGTTCTTAGTTATAACTTTATTCTTGTTTATGCGTTAATATATTTAATCTTTTATTTATTATATTATTTATTTAAACATTAAATATTTTTTTATTTATTTATTTATAATTTTTTGGTCAGTTTATAAATTAGAATAAATTTTATATAACACAAAAATCAGTTCGTATTAAACTAAATATTATTTATTTTAGTAATACTGTGGAGTAGGCCTATAGGGTAAACCAATTTAAAAAAAAATACGCGCCTTAATTTTACCTCTTCGGTGGTGTGAAAAAAAGTTAAGTGGAAGAAAAAATTAAATGATATGTTTTTGTGTGAATTATTAAAAAATAATAACAACTTAGAAAATATTAGCGGGCTAGGTCACGAAAACAAACATTTATTAAATAATAACAACTTTCGATTTAAATATTGTTTGAAAAACACCTCCTACCACAGATTTCAATTTATTTGTCAAAAATATAAAAAGTGAAGTAGTCTTTTCGATGCATCCTGCGTTAAAATATTAACTTTTGCTTACATTTTTCACTAGAAAACAAATATTTGGAGTTTCATAGAAATCTATCACCAAACACCGTAGATATCATAACTTAAATCGAAATAAAAAATCAAAAGAAGTAGCATTTTTGCACACCCTTTCCCGCAAATAATTACTTATGGCAATTTTAGCATAACCCTGCAAGTTTTGTTAAATTTATGAACAAACATCTGACGTTTCACTTAATTTGGCAAAATTATAAAAATAGGTGAACTTAGTTTTTTCCATAGAAGCTACACTTTTGTTTTAATCAATTTCGTCTATAATACTATTCTATTCCTCTAAACTAAATATCCTTCATTTTAACATTTTTGCGATTTTGAGTTCCAATGACATTTATAATATCGTGTTACAATATAATTAAAATAATAATAATTCGAAACACCCTATAGTTGAACTAATAAAAATATCACTATTATCAAAACAAAATATACTCTACCATTTTCTATACTATATTAATACATTAATTACCAACCAACCACACCACGAATAAAGGTTGTTGATACATCAAATGTATTGTGTATGCGCGCAGCGCTTCAAAGCAGTTGCGCGGACCCCGATTGCTCGGTGCCCAACTGCGCGTCGCAAATGCGCATGGTCCTCATTTGCGTTACCAGTTTTTGGAAGCGTATTTGCGCGATACACAATACACTTATTTAAAGCAATTTGAACTGCAAAGGAAGGAATATGAGCGATGTGTGCTGCATTGCATAATGTGATGTTGTATGTACGAATTAGTACTGTCGTAAAGGGAAATGATTTGGGAAAAGTTGACTTACATATTTATTTAATGTTAGTTAGTTAGTTATAGAAACTTTATTTATTATATTTCATTGTACATATATCTACAATAAATGTTAAGTAATTGGTCAAGCAAACACTCCAAATAGGCTGCCAAGCTAACTCACATCGAAGTCAGCATTAAATAATCGAAACCAATTTATTTCATCATATTAACACACCGCTGGCTCACATTTATTAACAATTAAATATAAATGCTTTGATAGACAATTCACATTTTCTGCTTTAATTGCTTACTAATAATAATAATAAATGTGGGTCGACGACTAACTGATTGTTACCGTAATTATAAGTATAAAAGAGGCAGTAAGCCTAAGAATAAATATCACTTTACATTACAATACGTTATTGTTAATTGATCAAACCAAAAACCTCAGTCTATTCTTATTGTTACGCACAATAAAGACTTCTTTACATTACTCCAAGATCAGGTTCAAGTACCTGCATTTTGATTACACAAAATCTTACTGTTTGTTCAGTTAAGACCAATCGACATCATCTTATTGTTTGTTCAATAAGAATTAAAATATCTACATCATCTTACTGTTTTGTTCAGTTCAAGGTAAACATTTTGGTGACCCCGCGCACGAGAAGAACACATCATGGACCAACTAACCAATAGTCAACGAGGATTGGGAGAAGAGATCCAAGCGATAGTAAGAAACTTCAATAAAGATTCTCAATCCCGCAAAACCACCAAAGCATACTTTGGCTCTCGGCTAAATCGTCTTGATGCAGTATGGAACGAATTTAAGTCT
This sequence comes from Platycheirus rosarum, assembly GCA_963971375.1. Classification (NCBI taxonomy): domain Eukaryota; kingdom Metazoa; phylum Arthropoda; class Insecta; order Diptera; family Syrphidae; genus Platycheirus; species Platycheirus rosarum. The sequence goes on along the minus strand of OZ020509.1, from coordinate 54,789,416 downwards.
AATGATACTAAAATTCGTTCTATAGCTGATGCTTCAGTGGATGATGACTACTTCACTACAAACTACTACGAGAAGATCTACCAGCTATACACAAAGTATAAACAAATATTTAATGATTTGCTGGCACAAATCAAGCCCAGCCACATCAAAAATCATCCGACGAGTTGACGACAAAGGATCCAGAAGATAAACATTTTGGTCTATCCGACGAGTTGACGACAAAGGATCCAGAAGATAAACATTTTGGTCTATCCGACGAGTTGACGACAAAGGATCCAGAAGATAAGCATACTTCTATCGATCATCAGCATCTACCTTCATCTCCAAATCACAATAAAATTGAAACACTAATCAGAAGGCAACAAGCAATGCTTAATTCATTAGCTCGCATCATCCACGGAAAAGCTAAAGAAGAAGCACCAGCTCAATGTCTACAAGCGGTGAACAAGCTTTGGCGCCAAATTGAAGAAACTCACTTCCTAATTTGGGAAATATCGGACAACCCAGTAGCTGAAGGGTACAACATGCAGTTGTACTGCGAAATGGAGACAGAAGTATTGAAAAACCAAGCCTCTTTGGGTAAAATGACAGCCAGTCCAAGGACCGAGTCTTCAAAGGCAGGTAGCTGATCACTGCAATCCAACTACCGAAGATGTCAATACCCGAATTTGATGGAGATTATCTGAAATGGCAAACATTTTCAGATATTTTCACAAAAATGATTCACGATCAGCCGCTTCCATCAATCCAAAAAATGTGGTATTTAAAATCAAACGTATCAGGTGACGCCGAGCGATTGCTTCGACATCTCGAGCTAACTGAAGACAACTATAACACAGCATGGAAAACCTTACAAGATCGCTTCAGCAACAAAAGAGCCCAAACATCCGCACTCATACAAAGAATTCTCAGTTTACCGAACCTCAACCTAGATATGAAATCAATCAGAGAATTTCATGATGCCATACAGGAATGCCTATCTGCACTCAAAAATCTGGACATCGAGACGTCATCCTGGGACCCTTTGCTTATCCATATTTTGATCAAAAAATTGGATCGACAAAGCCATTTATTATATGAACAATCAATTAAAAACCCACGAGAGCTTCAGTCGATAGATGAATTTTTAAATTTTTTGAAAAAACGATTTGAGGCATTAGAGACTGTTGGCGGAAAGGACAAGGCCAGAGTGGTTACAACCATATCCACATCGAACGTCGAAGGCTGCAAGGTATGCGGGATAAAAGGCCATGCACTTTATTACTGCGACAAATTCCTAAAGCTGTCCACTTCAGAAAGACTCAAATGGACTCAAAGACGACATTTATGTGTAAACTGCTTTAAGGCCGACCACACTTCAAAGAAATGCTCATCACACCGATCTTGCACTAAATGCTCAGGTAAACACAACACCCTGTTGCACCTAGAAAAAGCAAGTCAACCGACCAAGGATCAAAGGAACGCTTCGACCCCAAGTTCAAATTTAACCTATAGAGAGTCTTCAACGCCAACTGTAGCTACCATCCATCAACTAAACATCAAGCAAGGCTACGTTCGCCTTCCCACCGCAAAGGTTTTAATCACCGCAAACAACGGACAAACATGCGAAGCTCGAGCTATCTTGGATTCAGGCTCTCAAATAAACTTAATCACTGAGAGACTGATCAGACGTCTCTCCCTATCACCAACACCATCCTCACTATGCATTGAGGGGCTTAGTAAGAGAACACGAAGTGTGACCCAACGAATCAACATTGAATTACAATCCACCATGGGAAACTTCGTTTGCAGGCTAGGAGCATTCATACTGCCTAATATTGTATCACCACAACCTACTCAAGATTTGGATACCACCAGCTGCACTATACCGGAAAATATCAACTTGGCCGATCCGAACTTCCACCGATCCGACAAGATTGATGTTTTACTTGGAGCTGAATTTTATCATCATATTATGCGACCTGAACAAATACAAATTAGTGACAAGATGCCAATAATACAAAACACAGTATTTGGTTGGGTAGTAGCGGGAAAAATTGCAGATACAGCATACGATTCAGTAACTTGCGGTATATTCAGCGAAGAAGACTCCACAAACGAACTCATCGAAAGATTTTGGAAGATTGACGACTACGAAAACTCACCAAGACAAATGACCTCAACTGATAAGTACTGCGAGACACATTTCACTAAACATGTCTCTAAGTCTAAATCAGGCCGCTTCATCGTCAGACTACCCTTTCGAGAAAATGGTTCAACTTTGGGTGACTCTAAGTATACAGCCTTAAATCGATTTCTTTCATTGGAGAGACGCCTTAATAAAAACCTTAAGCTAAAGGAGGATTATGAAAAATTTATGGATGAATATAAAGCTCTCGGGCACATGGAAGAAATCAATCCAGAAACAATCACGATGCCACATTTTTACATTCCACACCATTGCGTTTTGAAACCAGACAGCAGCACAACAAAACTACGTGTGGTTTTCGACGCATCCGCAAAAACATCTTCTGGTTTATCTTTAAATGACATTCTGCACATTGGGCCGACTGTACATCTGTTGTCCATATTACTTCGATTTCGGCTGCATAAGTATGTCTTTACAGCTGATATTGAGAAGATGTACAGGCAAATCCTTATCCAGGAAAAAGATCAATCGTATCAGCTCATCATTTGGAGAAGACGTTCAACTGAGGAGATCAAACACTTCAAACTAAAAACCGTTACGTATGGAACATCTTCAGCACCGTATCTAGCCACAAAAAGCTTACAGTATCTGGCCTTTCAAAATAAGATAACTCATCCAGTCGGCGCTGAAATAATTCAAGATGATTTCTCCCATAAACATAAAAAATCATCTACCTCCGGCCCAGAAGCTACCATTTGATCAAGATGACTTACTACACTTTTACAAGATCCTTACAACCAAGGGAGGAGCCGTGGACAATCATCTTATGTTCGTCATAAAGATTCCTCTAGTCGAACAAGAACCCTTTAACTTGTTTCAACTGATACCACTTCCTTCAACTGTCAACAACACGCTCCTCGTCATCAACCCCTCAATGGAGATTATAGCTATCAATCGACATAGAGATCAATACTTTCCAATGACAGCAATTGAACTCAAGGAGTGTGATAAGGGCAAGGAAATGCAATTCTTTTGCTCCATCAAAACGGCAAAATACCATGCTGGTTCAAAGGCTTATAACTGTGAAGTCAGTCTTTTTAACAATAACAGTTCAATCATGCAAATTAATAAAGCCAAATAACGACATTATTTTGACGCAGCTAAGCAGTAATCAGTGGATTTTTAGCACCGTAAATACCCTTCAACAGAACCCAGATGACAACCAAAACACTTCACACTTCCTATATCAGTTTTGGAAACATTTCTGCAATCGCCCGATCCAAGGACGTGCATGCAGCAATGGAATTAATTCCAGTTCTCAACAAAACTCATCTGGACTCCTTAACTGCTCTCCAAGCGCAACTCACTAACATACAACATCAACGATTCCCTGAACTGCATGATACTTTTTAAAAAAACAGCATTCATCATCACACGATCAGTTACCTGGCCCTTCTCACTTCACTAGCTGTCATAATTACGATTATCTGGAAATCATGCTCCCGAAAGACGTCCAAATTGGATAGCACACCTGTTCCGAAGCCACAACCTCGAACAAATTACAATATCAGCGTAATATGAGGATACATAATTGAATGCAGACCCATTCAACGCGGGGCAGAATGTTAAGTAATTGGTCAAGCAAACACTCCAAATAGGCTGCCAAGCTAACTCACATCGAAGTCAGCATTAAATAATCGAAACCAATTTATTTCATCATATTAACACACCGCTGGCCCACATTTATTAACAATAAAATATAAATGCTTTGATAGACAATTCACATTTTCTGCTTTAATTGCTTACTAATAATAATAATAAATGTAGGTCGACGACGAACTGATTGTTACCTTAATTATAAGTATAAAAGAGGCAGTAAGCCCAAGAATAAATATCACTTTACATTACAATACGTTGTTGTTAATTGATCAAACCAAAAACCTCAGTCTAGTCTTATTGTTACGCACAATAAAGACTTCTTTACATTACTCCAAGATCAGGTTCAAGTACCTGCATTTTGATTACACAAAATCTTACTGTTTGTTCAGTTAAGACCAATCGACATCATCTTATTGTTTGTTCAATAAGAATTAAAGTATCTACATTATCTTACTGTTTTGTTCAGTTCAAGATAAACAATAAATTTCATAGTGTACCAGCATGATATTATAACAATATTATACATTTCTTACTAAAATAGTATACAAATAAAATTTAAAAGTCGCCTTCGACTATTCGGGTTCTATAATTCAGTGCCATCGTTGTGTATTTATACAATTTCTCCTAACCAAGACTTCCATTCAAAATACATAAAACTTCGTTCATGTTCATTACGGATTTACCGAAGAATCTGACTCGATATTCTCTTAGAATCGGACATCTGGCAATAAAGTGGTAAATATCTTCTCTTTCCTTGAGGTTGCAAATATCGCACAAAATAGGTAGGTCCGGACGATGTGGAATGTAGTTGAGGTTGATCATTTCCCCTCTTACTTTAAAAATCGTACTTATCATTGAAAGTTGTAGTCGAGCTGGCTATAGATCATCCTATACTGAGATGATTTAGCTTCCAAGATATAACCACTATAAGCTGAGCGCGCTACAACTTCCAGTAAATTTTGAAACATGTTTCTAAGATTAGCGGGTCCAATACCTTGTTGAATCTGTAATCTTTCTCCACAATCAACCCCTATTTCTTCCCATTTTTTGACGAGGTTGCCTCTCAAAGTAATTATCGACTTGAGGATCAATTTGGGTAGTCTTGTCTCATCCATCTCCAGCAGCTTGATTATATAATCGGAGTGTAGTTTTAGCGTATTTAAGAATAACGGTGGCATTGTAGTTTCAAGGTGGACCATGTAATTTGGAGTACAGGCCGGGAACCGAAAAATGCGTTTAAGAAAATATCTTTGAAACTTCTCAACAACATAGAACTGCCAGACACCCCACACTTTAGCTCCATACAACATGATGGAAGAAGCGGTGGCACGCAATATCTGGATCTTTTGCGCTATGGTCCACAAACCTACTCTTTATACAACGGCCCCAGATTGAAGAAATAGCTCTCTTTGCCTCTGCTAATTTAGCCTCGAAATGTTTTTTGAAGTTAAGGTTAGCACAGATCAATACACCGAGATACTTATACTCTCGAACAATTTCTAAATTCTGACCCTTGTAGGTCCACCTTTCGTTTCTCGAGTATCTACCAGTTCCATCCCTGAAGATCATCATTTTAGACTTTCCAAGGTTAACAGTCAGGTTCCAAAGATCACAGTAGCGCTACAGACGGTTGATCATGCGCTGCATTCCGTCAACTGATTCACGGTATTCGTAAACCTCCGAACTCAATACCCCCTCCGATTTCCTCGACAACAGAAAAACTATGTCATCGGCGAAAATGAGACACGGTATTCGTAAACCTCCGAACTCAATACCCCCTCCGACTTCCTCGACAACATCATTTATAAACAAAATGAAGAGCAAAGTACTCAACACACATCCTTGCCTTACTCCCATTTCCGTTTCAAAGTCATCTGATGTAAATTGTCCGTCCCAAACATAAGACACATTGTTTTCATACATTGCTTTCAGCAGATTCACAACTTTGCTTAAGATACCCAAAGTATAAAGCTTATAGAATAACGATGCACGGGCAATGGAGTCAAAAGCAGCTCTGAAATCTACGAAGAAAGCATATAGCTTCTTCTTTCTGCTTTTAAAGTAATCGGCAATGTGAAATAAGGTGAAAACCTGATTTACCGTCGAGTGGTTTTTCCTAAAACCAGCTTGGAACATGTTGAGTATGTTTTTGTCGTTAACCCACTCTGTAAGCCTTTTAAAAATAAGTGTGCTGAATAACTTCACTGAAGAATTCAAAAATGAAATGCCTCTGTAATTCTCGGGATTTTCGTACGCACCTTTCTTATGCAGCGGATAAATAATTGCAGGCTGGAACTTCTGCGGTTTCGAAAATTCTATTAAATTCCTTGGTGAGTGAGAACACGTACTCGGACGTACAGTTTATATAGAATTCCGAAGGAATCCTGTCATCTCCTGGGGCTTTACCAGATCTTTTTTTTTCTAAAGCAGTCCGAAGTTCCAGAACTGTAAACGGCGAATAAAGGATATCGTCTAAGAAAACCGGAGCAGCATATTGAGGTAGGGGTGAAAACTGCGCAGTGTTAAGTAATTTTTTAAAGTACTCCTGAAGCTCGGTTGCGTGCAGTGAAGATCCAATTCTACTAGGCCGTCCGTTAATTGCTTTAGCAGCTTTCCAGAATTCCGCCGAAGACATCGCTGAGTTAAGCGTTGTATGGTTTGTTCATCGTTTTGCTTACGCTTGGCAAGGCAGATGAGTTTATACTCTTTTACTCGCAGACGCATACATAGTCTTAAAGACATGAAGGTTATATTTTCTCAGAAGTCTTAGTAAAGTAAATGATTTTTTCCTTGCTTTAGAGCATTCCAAGTCAAACCATTTTTGTTTAAAATCAGTCTTCTGTTTCCAGTTATTGGTTACTGGGACTGCAGCTTTCATTATGTCAGTAAGTCTGGTCATGTTTAAATTATCGCACTCTGCGCTATGTTTTCTCAGTTCTTCATTTAAATTAGTTTGGTAAGCCCGTAAAAAAATTGAACTATTACTCCAATGTAGCTTTGGAAGGAGCTCAAGTGACTTTGAACAAGATAATTCATCTGCCGGTCTTGATTTGCATGTGATTTCTAAAGGCATATGCTCCGAAAAAGTTTGCTGCCCCAAATTACAATTCAGATAGATGGAAATGATATACACTTTTGAACCGTTATACGTGACCTCCAATATATTAATTCCTTCCCTTTGCACAAAGTTTACGGATATTCCACAAAGTCCTTTTCGGTAACCAAGAAGCTGCCCTCCACTTCCTCTTCCATACGTATTTGTTTTCACCGCTGGCACCCATTTTAGCTTAAAGTTATTAAAAATACCTTCAAATTTCTCTATCTCATTATATAACACATGCGTTTCCACAAGTAAAAATATATCAAAGCTTTTAATATAACTAAAGAAATTCATAACAAAAAAATTATTTTTTAGCCCTGATATATTATATCCTAATATTCTTAAATCTAAAGTATTAATTTGATTCTGGTAGACTTGAGCGCATCATTCTCTCGTACTCATGCTTGTGCTTTGACCCAAAAGCTTTACATTTTGCTGTGATGAAACGTTGCTAACTTCGTGTACATTACCATTTGAAAAAATTGAATTGAAAATTGTTTTTTTCCAAAGGATAAGACGTAGACTATCGATAATATCTGCAATAAATGTATACAATGTTATTATAAAACCGCATTTTGAATATTGTTGTAAAATACTTATTTTAGAAAATAATTGAATGTCAGAAAGACTACAAAAAATACATAATAGAGGGAGGAGATGTATTTTAATGTGCAATATTTTAACACCTATTAGAGATATGATTAATTGTTTACAATGGCTAACTATAAATCAAAAAACAATTATGAATGTATTAATGTTTATTTTTAAAATAAAAAACAAAATGTTACCGACGTATTTATTTAATCAAATAGTTTATGTATCTGATGTTCAGCCATACAATTTAAGAAATGCTAATGATTTTAGACTGCCCTTCTTTACAACAAATAGATGCCAAAATATGTTGTTCCATAAAGGTTTTGTATTATTCAATAATTTGCCTAGTGAATTAAAGACTGATAATAATGTGATTTCATTTAAAAGAAAGTTAATTTTACATGTAAAGTTTAACTATATTTAACATAAATTATATTATTTTCTTTTTATTTTATATTATATAAATTATTTGTAACAAATAGCTGAAGCTAAATAAAGTATCAATTCAATTCAATTCAATTAGCCAAAGTACTTATTTTGGATATAGGGTGTTCAACATTTTCGGTGTTTGGTAATAGATTTTAATGAAACTCCAAATATTCGTCTTTAGTCATTTTTACTAAAAGACGAATATTTGCTTTACCCATATCTACTGTTGAGGTATGACACTTTAACTGTAATAAGTAAGTTGAGATTAGAGAGAGCAAAATAAACTTGAGAGGCATCGGACAGCAAAAGGGTTACGAAGATGGGGAAAGTCGTATTGGAAGCAAAAATCAATGATATTCCACTTGAATCAAATTTCCATGTAGAAGAGAGGGTGATATGCAGTATTCTTGGATAATAGGAAAAGACGTGCTCGAATTGGAGGATTTGGTAATTACCAATGAGGAGGTAGAATTTCGACAGACGTCACGTAAACCGTCACCCCTAACATTTCTCACATATCCCTTAGTCTAACGCCACATTCAAAATTCCATAACAGCTTCCCACAGTATTTGATTACCTAAACAAAATGTTTCCACAATGGATACACCTCCTTTTCCCACCCTTTAAAACGTGCGTTCCATACCAAGGAGGGGTCGGCTGTCCTTATGTACCTTTCTCAATGAACACGTCCAGACATTTAATTCAAATCCTGGACCTTAGTTTGCCGTGAAGCTGCTATTACGATTTCTGCGAGGAACATCATTACTGAAGCTGCAATTCAATAAAGGTGGACATGATTACATCGTTGGTTATTCTGATGACTGCGTATCAAATATTGACGACCGCAAATCCACAACTGGATTCGGTTTTAAAGCACAAGGTGGAGCTTTATTTTGGTGTTCCAAAAGGCAAAACACCGTAGTTCTTCCGTCATGTCAAGCCGAATTAATGGCACTTTTGGCAACCGTTCAAGGATCGCTTTAAATCTTATCCGTCATTCGCTAAGCGCTACATTCAAAGTTGTAAAACTGAATTTACGAATTATTAAATTATAACGTTTTTTGAAATCAATAAAGACTAATATTTTAGATCGCTATTTTATCTTTGCTGAACTCACTTGTTTGTGATAATAATTTTATGATATACATAGATAGAAGAATAGCAAATAAAATAATGATGCCATTTTCCAAAAACACGGAGTATGCCAGCTAGTTATTCGTAAAATGCATTTGTTTTTGACATATATGTATATACGGTTTGTTTCGTCGTGGATATGCAATTTTTGTAAGGCCAAGCCAAAGTAAAAACTTGTGTTGTTTTCGTTTAACAGTCGATTAAAATTCCAATTAAAATATTGTATATACACGTCTTTCTCAAAACAGTAACCAAAAAGCAATTCTTTCATAATTATGTAATTGTTAGTTCAGTTTTGGTTATTTATTATATTTGCGTTTATAAATATTTTAAAAGTACATAATTCATCTTTTACTTGAATTAACATAATGCTTCTATATTTTGTTGTATGTAATTAAAATTCGGCAAGTTTTTTTTAATGAAAATTTAAGTCCACTTACCTTGACAATAGCTTTTGTTTAAGACCTATTTTAATTAATATTGAGCTATTCTTAAAATTAAAATTCATGATGGCCGCTGATCAATTAGGTGAAACTTTCCATTGATTTTTTTAGGCGTTTGTGTAATGATATTGATTTATATTCCTTCCATGAAATTGTAGAGCATAAAAAACAATGATTTCGAGTTTTGATAAATCACAATTTAAAACACCGCCATGAAAAACTTCTTAGGTATATCATTTTATATAAAATTAATTTCATATCACAATATAGAAATGATTCAAATCAAGAATACAAATTAGGTTGATTTTACGCATTTGAAATTCTTTAAACGAAGCAGTATTTTTCTGGTAAATTTTCTTTCATTTCACTTGAGTTATTTTTACATACAAAAATTTAACGCGTTTTTTAAAAGTCTTGAACACATGTATCGTAGCAAAGCTTTTTTTATTTGGATCTTGACGATAGAGTTCACTGAAAATTAAAACAAATTGGAATTAGTCTTTTCTTTAAAAACAATTAACACAAACTAAAGAAATATGGAATTAATTTTTTTTTTAAATAAACATTTTTTAACAAAAAAAAAATACGGGAACGCTTTAAACCAAAAAAATTGTAGCATTATTTTCTAGTGTTGCTTAAGCAGCGGTAGTATTTATTTCCGATATTATCGATGCTTTTGAAAAAAAAAACTATTGTACTGTATCCACATATACACCGGCACTGCTCAAACCAAAAATGAAACGAGTGACAAAATATGGTAAATACAATCGAGTGTGTTAGGTTAGTCATCCCATAACATTAATTTTGAATAGCATTGTACTCAATTCCACTGAATGTTACTCAATAGACATAAGATCCTATTATGTGTATTATAACCAATAGGAACTAATATTGTAAATAATTGTGAATAAGCAGAAGTAAGATAGAAGATAAGTATAACAGTTACAATTATTGTATTTAAGGAACACAATATTGAAAAAATAAATTTATAATATAATAAATAAAATCGAAATTTTATTTTATTTTGTTTCAAAAACCTTGCGGCGAGAAATCGCCTTAACTATATAGCGTGGTACGTTTATATACCAAACATACACTTCAGATACCACACTATCGATAGTTCCGATACTATCGATAAATTTATCAAATGAATAGGCACAGGGCAATTATAAATTATAAAACATTTAAAAGTCCCTCTACCATTAAAAAAATTGAAAATACAATTTAAAATATTCATAGTTTTTTAACTCTCCGACGTTGACAATGTCATCAAATTCGATATTCTTGTTCAGATTTTATAGATTTATGACCGCCTATGAGGTTGGGTGCTGTATGAATAGGGTAGGCACTGAACGGCGTCAAAACGGTGATGCACAGTGCTGCAACTATCTCGTATGCATCAATTGTGCTTATTTTACATCCCCGCGGTAACCACAGGGTACTGCAAAACTTATAAGCGCGAGTGTTGAACACAGAAAAAGCAACACTGTAATGCTCTGCTTTAATGACTGTTCTGATCGATTCGCAGAAGTCTTGCACGAGCCCCTCAGAATGAGGACGTACGGCGGATGAGCCCAACCAATTGGAGGCGTCAACAGTCAACGAAGCAGATGCCCTTATGAGCTACTTCGACGTATTTTGAGATACGGTCATTGGGACAATTCAGTGAAAGTCAGGGCATTGAAACCCGAAGCGGGTTACTGACTCCGGATTCTCCGGTTCCTTTTGTCCAAAAAATCCAACAAAGGACCTGGCCTTAAGGCGAATTAAGGACAACGACTTTTGGATCTGCACGTGGAATGTTAGAACTCTTAACAGACCACGTGCAGCCGTGTGGTGGCCCGTCGAAGCCACCACACGGGTGCACGGTGAGAGTGCGAAGCCGCGGAGTAATGGTAGGTAATTTCATAGTTGACTATGCAAACATTCGTGGACTTAGGAAAAATTTCTATGCTGCCTATGTCCACTCTGTGATGAACAGACCAGCTGTATTGGCACTTAGTAAAACACAAGTTAGGGAAAATACCGATCATTCGGAATTTTCCTTGCATGGGTATTCACTTGTGCCTTTATTCTTTGCCAAACATGGCCTCGCCGTTTACATAAGGAATGATGTTGCATATCAACTTCAACCACAAAACGGTATGTGCGTAAACACGGAATTCAACTTCATGTGGTTAAAATTAACGATTAATAATAATGATGATTCATATATGTTTTCTTTATAGAAGCCCAAATTTAGACAGAGTTTCAACTTCTAACGAATTTGATGCTTTGTCTGACTCCATTTAAGGAATTGTTTTCCGTTACCTTCACACTGAAATCGTTATTACGGGCGATTTCAATGTACACAATTCCAGTTGGCTTCGCTTTTCTGGCCAGACAACACCCGAAGGAAGTTATGTTGAGATTTTCGCTGAGTTAAACCATCTTACTCAGCTCGTTGATAAACCAACCCGAATTCCTGACATTGTAGGTCAAACCGCCAACACTCTAGACTTGTTTCTTACCTCCGAACCTGATAAATGCACAATTCGTGTATTATCGCCTCTAGGCACATCTGACAATCTGGTCATCTCCGCAAATTTCTCGTGTCAACTCAATTCAGTTAAAGAAAAAAAAAAACCAGGAGAACCGTTTGGCAATACGAGAAAGCCAATTGGGACGGTCTCAATAACTTATGACCACATATTTGACATCGCAAAGAATGCTACGAGGTGTTAAGGTTTCCTTCGAAGATGCAAGAAGTTCTTCACCCCGTCTGATCTGGCTACAGTATATAAAGCATATATTCGACCGAAACTCGAGTATAATTCCCATATTTGGGCAGGTGCTCCTATAACCCACTTGAGTTTTCTAGATAGAATTCAAATAAGAGCTTTGAAAATGATAGGCGTCCGAATAATAACAGAAACGTTTACATCTCTTGAGCACCGCCGAAATGTTTCGTGCCTCTCGTTATTTTATCGTTATTTTTACAAACAATGCTCTAGCGAAATAGCCAGCTGCATTCCTCCCCTGAAACGATTCAACCGTAATACTCGAACTGCTAGGAATGCCCATCAGTTTACCCTTGAGCCTAACTTCGGACGTACTGTTAAGTATATAGATTCTTTCTTTAGTCGTACCACACGAATGTGGAATGCTTTGACAGGCTCTGTTTTTCCCTCCCATTTTGATATGCAGAACTTTAAAACTAATGTGCATCGGTATCTCCTCTTTTATCCCTTCTCATTTCCTTAATGCTAGTGCGGTGTTTAATCATTTTAAGGGTACACACAAACCCCTTTCGCGCGTGTAAATTATAAAAAAAAAAAAAAAAAAAAAAAAACAGAGCAGGAATTATTGCCAGGAAGTGCGATGGGATGGGCCGGGCAAAAGGTGCATGATAAACTGTGACGTGTACTACGGTGATTGTGCAAGAAGACCACAGCGTTTATTTGCGTGCGTATTTGTCATAAGCGGTAGACTTAGGCAAGAAGTCTTGGGCTTTCGACACGTAAGTGAGCGACTTGTGACAATCCGTATCAAGGCTAAATTCGCCAACATTAGCCTAATATGCGCTCTATGAGCTCCTCGACAAAACCTATGAGCAATGCCCTTAATACGACAGATCGTACTGCAGACTGTTAAACGGCGATGAAGACCAAAATCCCGCTGCCAGGCAGAATGAAACATTTAACATGGACGATGACAGACAAAACTTCCGTCCACCTGACCAAAATGAAGTGAGGATAGCAATATCTAAACTAAAAAACAACAAAGCTGCTGGACCGGAGATGACCTGGTGCAGTGCATACACCAACTCATCTCTAAAGTTTGGTCAGAAGAAAGTATGCCTGATGAATGGAACCTCAGCATCGTTTGCCCGATCCACAAGAAAGGAGACCCTCTAAACTGCGCCAACTATAGGAGAATAAGTCTCCTGAATATCACCTACAAGATCCTCTTCGTCAGCAACTTGATTTGCCCCTATCAGTGTGGTTTCAGACCAGGAAAGTCCACAATCAATCATATGTTCACGCTACGGCAGATCCCAAGAATTCCAAATCGATACCCACCACCTCTTTATCGATTTTAAGGCCGCGTACGATAGCATTTATAGAGACGAGCTATACAGAGCCATGTCAGGTTTTGGCATCCCTACAAAACTCGTCCGACTGTGCAGGATGACGATGGAGAACTCTCGCTGTCGGTGCTCCGTCAAGGTTGGTACTGACCTCACAGAAGCTTTTGACGTCAAAAAAGGATTCCGACAAGGTGATGCACTTTGGTGCGATTTCTTCAATTAATTACTTGAACAAATTATAAGAAACTCGCAAGTCAATTGTAGTGGGACAATTTTTTTCAAGTCTGTGCAATTGTTAGCATACGCTGACGACATAGACATCATTGGCAGAACTCGGCGAGCTGTCACTGGAGCGTTTACTAACACTGAAGCTAAAGCGGCTAAGATGGGACTAGCAGTCAATAAGGCCAAAACGAACTACCTGCTGTCCACAAAAAAGAACACACAACACGGACGGATTAGACAAAACATCACAATAGACAGGTACAACTTTGAGGTTGTTAGGGACTTTGTTTACCTGAGATCCTCGGATCCGCTATAACATCTTACATCTGACAACATCTCGTTAGAAATAAAGCGAAGAATCACTCTTGCTAATCGCTGTTTCTAAGGGCTAGGCTAGGATGGCAATTGAGTAGCAAAGCTTTCTCTCGAAACACAAAGGAGTCTCTGTATAAGACCTTAATCATCCCAGTCGTGCTCTATGGCGCCGAGGCATGGACTCTATCTAAAGCGGATGAAGAAGATATCCTAAGTTGTTTCGAGCGTAAGATTCTTCGAAAAATGTTTGGCCCTACCTGCGTTAACGGGCTTTGGAGGAGAAGGTTCAACGAAGAACTATACGAGCTGTACAGCGACATTGACCTATTCAAAAAAATACGCATATCATGCTTAGGATGGTTAGGTCATGTAGATCGAATGGACAACAATGCTCCGGCTCGCAGGATTTTCGATGCCAGCCCAGAGGGTAGACGCAGTCAAGGAAGACCGAGCTGGCTGGAGAGGCATGTTGGTTGAGGCCCAGGTTCGTCCTGAACTATAGCGCCCCTTAAGTAAGTAAATAGATTATAAAATTTAAATTAATTTTTTTTTTATTAGTTTCAAAAATATTGATTTTTCAAAAAAAAAATCAAAAAACAATTTTAATTAAAAAAAAAAAGTTATTCAAATTTGTTCATCAAAATCGTTTACGAGAAAAATAAGCTTTTCCTTAACGGTTATTTGGCAGGTACCGTTATTTTAGGCCCTAAAATAAAATTTCAATTTTCCCTCTGAGGAATGCCAAAAGAATTACACATGCCAAATTTGCAGGTAATCGCTTAATCCGTTTAGGCTGCAGCTCGTCATACATACAGACAGACTTTTTTTTTTAACTAATTTTTTTAAGGTTTCTCTATAATTTTTGATTGTTAGAATTTTATGTTTTACTAATGCATAACAATCCTAATAGTTTCTATAATCGCAAGTAAAAAGAAAAAAAAATATTATTTTCGTGGCTCCACAAAATAAAACAAATTAGTGGGCATGCATATTTTTTTGCTCGTGTATATCCACATAACATTTGAGTTGGCGCCCCACGAGACTCCGTCCCAGTGTTAATACTTGTGTCTATGTGACCACTCACACTTTTAGAAAGAGGTCACATCTCTTTTCAAAAACACGCCTTAGTGTGCTTCTACACGTAGACCGCCAAGTCATGACTTTATTCGAAGTTCTCTTTGTTATTTTCTTTCCATGAGTCTCGCGCTTCTACACTGTCGACTTTTTCGCTTGACTGGCTGACTCGAATTTGACATTCCTCTTGCTCTTTTTTTTCTGCTTGAAAAGGGGGTATTTTTTAATTTCTGACATGAAGCAAGTAATTATTTTGCAGTGAGTTTCCTTGTAAATTTATTATTAAACAAATTTATAAAAAGTAGTAAAACATGTCGAAGATGAACCTATTGAATATTGAATAAGATGATGTTTTGATGTCTGGAAAAAAGGAAAAAGGGGCTATCTAGAAGATTTGCCTAGTGTCTTCATTTTCAGAAAGAATTTTTCGCTGTGATTTTCCAACTGAATTAAAATTTAAAATGAATAAAATATATGGAATATATTGAAAAAAATATTTTTTTTATTGTTTTTGTAGTTGTTAAGATGATGAACTTCTTGAAGATTGTGATGAAGAGGAAGATTGTTTTTGGCATTATTGGAGGAAAACCTTAGGAAAGAATGGAACTGCATAGAGTAAATTCGAAGACGTACATTGTACATAGTTCATTCATATTCAGATAAAAGACCTTGCTACTGATTTTAGGACTAAGGTAATTGTTTGATGACATCTCGGAAAAAGTTAGTCTTATGACATCTTTTTCCGAATTTGCAAGTCAGTTGTTTTTTTTTATTGTGAAATTTGAATTTTGACAGAACTCACATTTCTGCCCGAAGGAATTTCTTGGACTAAAATTAGCAGGAAGGGGCAATGTTTTATTCTCTCATGAGTTCTCTTTTCTGCCTAAAACTACCAAATTTGTGTGTAAACGAACAGGATTTGGCTTAAAATTGTTGAAATTCGTAGTTTTGGAAAATAAACGAACACAGCAAATATTGCAAGGCCTGTCCTTTTGCATCGATTTGAAAGCTTTGAGAGAAAAAAAGCAAAAACAAAAACCGAAATTTGGAAAATCTCATTCAAAACGGACACAAAGCGTGTGAAATGTAACGTGATGAAGCCAAAGCTAAAGCGTGATTGTGTTTTAGCCATTAGACAGAGTGAATTACAGTGAGGCGTCTTCTATAACATCATAATTGAAAGAATACTGTTGAACTCTCTCGCAAACACCAGGAGCAGATATTGATATAATTTGAAGCACACCTCGTGATGTCTACTTTGGCTAATTTTTGTGAGTATTAAGACAGCAGCGAAGATTTGTTAAGCAGTCAATGAGGGCAAAACCAAGTATATGCTGTCACCCAAGTTGCACGGCACAAATTAGGAAGGTCGTGATTTAGGTGGCGCACGCAAGTGAAAGACGACGTCTAATGATTTCACGAGATAATAAATCAGAGGCGACCAAATAGGGATCGAGCTGGCTACAGAACCCAGGTCCACCACGGACTGTAGCACAACCTAAAAAACAAACAAAAACCTTAAAAATCGTCACTTTCAATCCCCAAGATTTCCGATCCTACAAAGCCAACCCCACAGAGGAAAATCGGATAAAGCATAAAGAAGCAAGGAACTCCTGCAACTCCGTTACTGAACGAACCAAATTTTTGCATGACCAAAAATTACGGCAAAACATTCTGCAATGTCCCAAAGGCCGTAAATATGTCTGGTCATTTGCAAAAAAATGATATTAATATTAAAAATCGATAATGACAAACTATTGTCTACTCTTCAGAGAAGGCAAATTTGCTCGCCGCCCATAACGCTGCTACCGCTCTACGCTACCTCACAGCAACGTTGCTTCTCCTGTACTTGAGAATGTAAATTTTTCCATGGGACAGATTTTTCCGCACTCGTACAATAGCAAGAGTTCTCAAAGATCTCGATATACACAAATCCGCAGGCCCGTATAGTATAACCCCCATTCTTTTGAAGGATGTTCTTTCACACTGGCAAAGCCACTGCGTAAGCTTTGCCATCGCTCCTACTCTTCTGGAATCTTTCCTAAAAGATGGAAAACAGCATTTGTCCAGCCTGTCCCTAAGAAAGGCGACCTAAACTTCCACTCCTCCTACCGACCCATAGCACTTACGTCCCTTCTTTCTAAGGTTCACCGTCAGCTGAAGGAACATCTCGAAGACCGAAAGCTTCTGCAAGACCGTCATTATGGCGTTTGCAGTAATCGTTTCACTGGTGATTTGATGGCATATCTCACCGAACAGTGGAACAAATCCTTACATCGCTTTGGTGAAAGTATAATTATTGAGCTTGATATTTCCAATGCATTTGATAGAGTTTGGCATGAAGCTCTCTTATCGAAAATGCGTGCTTTTGGGAACGTTCAATACAAGTTCTGTTGGTCGGATTCAAAATTAATAGGAAATAGAAATGTGTCTGAAACAATTGCCCCTCTTGAATACCGACGCAATGTTTCATGTTTCTTTATTACAAAATGTTTACTTGAGGTAGCCCATTGCATTACTTCCCCTAAAAAATTCACGCGTAATACTCGTCTCGCAAGGAATGCGAAATTCTTTTTTTAACCGAACAACACAAATTTGGAATAGTTTACCCGGCGAGGTTTTTCTTTGCCATTACAATATGAAAGCATTCAAATTCATCAGGCTCAGAAGCCAATAATGAAAATGTATGTGATGTTCGAAAAAAAAAGAATTAATATAAAAGAGGTCGAGAAAACTCATCGCTTTTTAGAGCTCTGATTACCCTTCTTTGCGAACTAGTTTCAAAATTAATTCTACATCTTTTGCATATTATTCTTAAGGAACACAAGATGCCGACCAAATCTTTAACCAATCTTCAATAATCGGCACTAATAAGTATATCAATTTTGTTACAGTAACAAACAATTCTGCTCAATCAAACTGTTTTAAAGCCAAAGTCAACTTCCATTTCTCATTTAGACCTTGGCAAAACTACATATGATCTTCTCAATTTGAAGACGATTGGCTTAACGATTTATGTTGTAGTTTCACAGATATCCTTATTAACGGACAGACAGACTGCTAGATATCAAAAGACAGATTTCTGCCACAAATTCAAATATGTTTCTTCATTCGCGTAACATCATTTTTGATTATCTTAATTTTTTTTGTTACACGAATTACACGAATGAATAAATTGTTTTTAGCACATTAAATAGAAAATTAAAAAACATATCTATACAAATAAAATAACATGAAAACAAAACTTAATATATTCACTTACCAAATTATTCCTGTCTACGTTCTTAATAGTAGTATCATCGCATAATGTCAATTATCTTGTTACAAATGCAAGCTCTTGGGTAAGATATTAATCACAGCTACCTTCATCTGTAATCTTCTCTTAAATTGCGGTGCACATTCAAAGATATTAAACAACACTTGTCGCGATAAAAATGGTGTTTTAACTGACTCTTTTCCTTGTTGATATATATTTTTTTATCCGAGCTAAATATTCAGACATAGAAATTACATTCAATGGCAGGGGATATAAACCCTTATATAGACTTCTGAGCATATTTTATTTCATGGTATTTGATTGTTAAGAAGCTTACGGGTCTCTTAGAGACCCGTTTTATTTTCAATTGGATAGTTTTGTATAAAGAAGATATCTGAAATGAAGTAAGTTAAAATGTTATAAATGTGTATTCATAGCTTAGATATGTACGTATTTGTTTATATTCTAGTAGTTTGACTTTATTATATACTATACGGAACACCATTAAGAAAGGAATCGATTTTTTTGTATGGTAGGAATAATTTTTTTAAAGAAATAATAGTTTTGTTCCACATCCTCCCCAAAACTACGAATTTTAGCCAACTTTTACGAAAAACAGCCAAATACTGTTCCACAAGACACAAAATTTATAGTTTTTGGCAAAAGAGAGTGCTCACGAGAGAGTTAAATATTTTTAAACTGAGTGCGTTTTAACTCTGCGTTTAAAAATTATTTTATATCAATATGTCAATTAAAATGGACAAACATAATAACAAATATGCACATAGTTGTCACTATTTTTCAAAATAAAATTCCTGACTTTTTCCTGACCAATTTTCAAATTTTCCATGACCCAATGAAAAAAATAATTAACTGCATTTAATTTTTGTATGCCTTAAATAAATCACATGAAATTGAGGTATTTAAGGAAAAGTTTCCATAAAAAAAATAGTTTAGAGCGTTATTTAGGGAGTTATTTATAACTTCCGCAATGTTTGGAATATTTCAATGAAATTAAAGTTTTCGATTATAAATTAGTTAAACAAAACATTTTAACTTGAAAAAATAAAAAAAAGAGAAAATATAAAAATCCAAAATTTTACGTAAGGGTTTGCAGACTCACTGGGACGTAATTCAAATAACATAACATAACAACACAATAAGTATTAAAAATAATTACAATCTTCTTTTTTGTTTAATTCTTGAAAGTAGTCTAAAAAATCAAACTACCTATATTACATAATATAAGGCGAATTTACTAGATGATATTGTTGCGCCGTTTGACAAAACTTCTAAATTTTGAATAATAACGATCCAAAATTAGGTTTATTTCAGTCTTTAATAAGGATCACTTCTTAGAGATGGGTACACTGTCATGGTTTGGTGGCCTGAACTTGACAAGACAACCAATATCAAATCTTTGACATAAATTCAAAGACTAGCGTGCATTTGCATTGGTGCTACAAGTGCTTTAAGAACTACTTCAACCGCAGCCCTAGAAACTTTCTTCTCATTAGCCCCAATAGACCTTTTTAGAAAGTAGCTGGCGGCCAAAATTGCCTTAAGATTAAGACATTCAAACAACTGGAACAAAAGCCAGTATGCTCATAAAATTATAGAAAATTATATAGACACTGATAGCCGAACCGACTATACCGACTAACAGACTTTCCTAAAAGAGAATGCTGGAGGGAAAACCGGGTCATAAATAGAAATCATATCTCGGTCTATACAGACAGTTCCAAAACGCAAGCAGGGGTAGGGTCTGGTATCTTCACGATAAACCCACCAATAAAGGTATCTGTAAAGTTCCCAGACCTCAGTAGTGTTTTTCAGGCAGAAGTGCTCGCAGTAAGCGAAGCAGCAAAATAACTTTTGTCTTTTAACCTGGAGGACAAAAACATTGATATTTTCACAGGCAATCGTCTCCAAGTCTAAACTGATCGATTTAATCTGCGGCAAATCAGTGAAACAAACCTGGTTACTCTCCGATGGGTTCCCGGACACTGCAACATTAACGGAAACGAAAAGGCTGCCAAACCGTTCCCTGGGTACTTGAACCATTGGAAAATAGGTAAGAACAGAATTCACGAATATTGCCTCAAGGCCGCAAACGGGTGATGGTTGAAACTTGATAACTGTCAGGTCTCAAGAAGTCTTTGGCCAAACATCTCAAAGAACAATAAGAATACAAGGTCTCAAGAAGTCTTTGGCCAAACATCTCAAAGAAAAATAAGAATACAATCAAAAGGTAGGTAGACCTCAACTGTCCTTTTTGGTTGATGTCCTGATGGGTCAAAACTCAATGGGGCCCCACATGAGAAGAATGGGCCTTAGCACATCGAACTTATGCATAGGGTGTCAAGACGTTGATGCAAAAGAGTACTCATATAACTTCCTTTGTGAATGCCCCAGCCTAGCTCAGACCAGGAAAACAGCCCTGGGAGAATATTTTTTCGAAGATTTGGGCGACGGCGTTTCAAAAAAGTCACTTAAAAACATTCTGAAATTCATCAAAATGTCAGGATGGTTTAAGGAGGCATCCCATAACTAACTCTCCCCAAATTGCTCACCTATTTATCCTATTCCTGGGGACCGCAATGGATCCTTGAGATACGAGTGAGATGATTTGACTATCGAATTATTACCCCGCTCAACCTAACCTAACCTATAGGAAAAACAAAAAGTATGTGTTTTTTGGGAGATATTTTAATCCTCATCATGGAATAATGCTTTATTTTGTTTTAATTAATTTTATTTAAAAAAATATGTTAAGAAACTGTACTCCCATAATTTTGTTTTGTTTTTTTTTTTTCAAAGCATATCTAAAAATGTAATTTAATATGAAATTATAGGTATAATTTTTGTGAGTTAAATACACCCAATACAATTCTTCCTTTTTTGTTTTTTTGTTTGGGATTCTGTTTATCAAAAAAAGCAAAGTAGTTTTTTCACTCAGGGTTTTTTAAATTTAAATTTTGAAAAGTTATCAATTTTGAATTTTTTAACAAAAAAATTCCTTGTAAGCGCACATAAAGAAGCTAATAGTTCCCCAGAAATTTCGCTCCTCACTTACGCCTTCATACGCCTTTATCTCGTTATTAAGAAGTTCTAGCTGATTGGTTCTTGCACTGTCAAGTAGGAATTTTTTTTATAATTAGCCGGCACTAAAGGGATTTTGACTACCCTTATAATGTTAATTTAACACGGCGAGGGCTTTAGGAAGGATGAGAAAGGAGGTAACGATGCACATTTGTTTTAAAGTTCTGCACTTCAAACAGGGAGCGAAAAACAGAGTGTGGCAAGGCATTCCACATTCGCGTGGTAAGACTAAAGAAAGAATCCCTGTACTTGACAGTACGTCCGAAGTTGGGCTCAAGGGTGTATTGATGGGCATTCCTTGCAGTACGAGTATTACGGTTGAATCGTTTCAGGGGAGGAATGCGACTGGCTATTTCGATAGAGCATTATTTATGGAAGTAGCGTTAAAATAATGAAAGGGAGGAGACTACGTCTGTGCTCCAGAGATGTAAATATTATTGTTATTGTTCGATCGCCTATCATTTTTAAAGCTCTTTTTTGTATTCTATCTAGAAAACTCAAGTGGGTTTTAGGAGCACCTGCCCAAATGTGAGAATTATACTCAAGCTTAGGGCGAATATATGCTTTATATACTGTAGCCAGATCAGACGGGGTGAAGAACTTCTTGCATCGAAGGAAACCTTAACATTTCGCAGCATTTTTGGCAACGTCAAATTGTCAAATATTCCACAGAAGGTGGTCTGTAATGCACATACCGAGAACTGAAAGGTGATCGGTTTCCTTTATGCAAGTGCAACTCATGGATACTGGCATTTGGGGTATATTTCGCTTTAACGACAAAACCCAACATTGAGTTTTCGAATCATTAAATTCTACGCGGTTTCTTATTCCCCATTGTTCAATGCTGTCAAGATCAGAATTTAATGAACTCATACGCTGCCATTGCAGTTCCATATCCGAATAACGAGGATGTGAATCTGAAAACGAATATAAAAAGCTGAGAGTACTGTCGTCAGCAAAACAATTGATAGGATATGGATGTCATCTACCAGGTCCATCAACCAGAAATTTTATAGACAAGCTAGGCAATGAGCCCATCCTATCAGTTTGGGGTTGGAACCTTACGAAGAGTACTTTCATTCCCCACAACAAGAAATGCTGCGCCGGATAACATCCTCAAGATTGTTGGGTCTAGGAAGGTGGGGGTTAGGGTGGATTTTGAGGGTGTCAAAAGTTGGCGATTATAAACCAGAATTCTTAATTGCAACAACATTTCATCATATTTCGGGTATAACAGAAAAAATAAAGAATTTTTGGCTTCTTTTGCGTTTTTTGCGATTTTTTTAAAAAAATTATACCTTTTTTTCGGGAATAACGAATTGACTTAGAAGCATGAATGAATAGTCAAAATGTAGGAAATTTGACGCTCTACATACATAAATAAATAAATGCATACTTTTGCCGTAGGAGGTGAGAAGAAAAAGTTAGTAATGAAAAACCTAAGAACAGTCGAAAATTTTGCAGCTTTCCCCCACTCTTTCCTTTTTGCACAAGGTCCTCGAGTTCCAAAACTGGAGAAAATGTTAATTAACCATCCCTGAATAACATTTAAAAGTTTTATTAAGTTTTGATTGTTTTCCATCTAAAACTACCAGTCGACTAGACTATAAATGCACTTCATTGAATTTAAATTTTGTTAAATGTAGATTTTTTTCAATAAACCTTCATTCCCCTATCACGGTCACATAAATAAAATAAAAAGTGGAGTTTTAAATATGTAGGTAATTAAATTTCCAACATGATTGATTATGAACATTTTTGCGTCTAATTCTTTGGTTACGACGTTATCGCGCTATAAAAGTAAAAGAAACTGAAAACTTAAAAAAAATACTCCGTCGCTGGTACTAGTTGTACAACAAAAACATTACAGATCAAAATTATAGGAAATTTTATTGCTACAATTTGGCATAATAAGTAATTTTGCGTTAAAATACACCAGAAAGGAGTTATACGCGTATGCCAAAGGCGCGAAAGTATTGACAGAGTATAACGAAGAATTAAACTATTTTAATATGAAAAAGATCAATTTTGAAAATATTTTCCCTGGCCGGTTGTGAAATTCCGACTTTCACTGACCAAATTTTTGTTCCCTGACTTTCCAGTCGAGTGGCAACTATGTATGTAGTTAAAACAATCACCCATTTCTTAATAATAGGTATGGGCAGTGAACACTTTAAGACACCGTTTAAATAACATTTTTCTGATACAAGCATTGGCCGCCGTGACATAATGAGCAGATACTTATAGAATTCCACACAAATTGATTGTGCTGCATCGGCCATATGACCTAGTATTTGTCGCGTTTGTTGCCGCGCGCTATTTACCGCCTAAGGCTGCGGTTCCATTACGGACGATAAATTCATTTAAATTCATTTAAAAGTACGCAATTCCTGTGTTGTGGTTCCGGTTGACGTACTAATGTTGGCTGATTGCCATACCGATCGTCTCAAATTTTATCTACAAATGTTTAAGAGCCGACGGTGAATGGCCCCAAACCGACCAACGTTTGAAATCATTTTGATTATGAAGCTAATCACAAAACCGAACACCTCTGAGTTCTCGAAATGTGCATTACAGTTTACAGACAACCTTCTGTGGAATGGTAACATGACGTCGACGCTAAGAACGCTGCAAACTGTTGTTTTTTTTTAATTTGTCATAAGACTTTAGAGCGAATATTAGTACAAAACTAGAGTATAATTCCCATATTGGGGCAGATGGTTCCATACCCTTTTACCCTTGAGTCCCAGCTTGGAAAATTCTGCAACCTGACAAGAAGCCTTTAATTTCATAATATAGTTGGTAACGCCAAGACAAAAAGTCGATCGGTAATCAAGTAAATCTGAATGCTAAAAGAAGGCCTCAACACCTGAGATGATGGAAGAAGGCAAAACAAGTTCAGGAGGAGAAGTGCTATGGAACAATAATATTTTAAGTAAAAAAAGACTAAATCGAACTATAGCAAGTACCAACGGACTACTTACATGGAGTTTAAGTTTGAAGTAGGCAAAGAGCGATGGTAGATGTAACCCATGATATTGACTTGTTAAGTAAAAAAGCGTTGCATGAGAAATGTATGAACACAAAGAATCAGAATAAATTCTGACTGAGACTTGAGATCCCAATGCGCACGTGGAAATCATTACATACCAGGCCAAAACTGCTAAATCGCCAAATTCATACCTCTACTAATCAGAAAAAAATCTATTAATTTATCAAAAAAAACAACTAAAACCAATTCTTTATTTAAATGATCTTACTTGCTTTCCGAATAGAACACATATTTTAATACATAACACACAAATAATACAAAAGAATTTAAAATGCTATTAATTTAATTTACCGGCCGGTATTAGATATTATTAAAAGCAAAAAAGGTGTATTGTATCGCTGACAAGACTTCATATCCAAATCAAAGTCAAATAAAAATAAACATTTAAAAAATAAATATTGACAGAAAGAATATGAAAGACAATTCACATTCCATATTCCAGTCAACTGAGAACTGAAGTTCCGAAAATGAAAAAAATATAACGAAAAAGAAAATATAAAAAAAAGAAAACATTCAAGAACGTAACTTTCCGGTGGGTTAGCTTGCT
The DNA here is from genome assembly GCA_963971375.1 of Platycheirus rosarum. Lineage (NCBI taxonomy): Eukaryota > Metazoa > Arthropoda > Insecta > Diptera > Syrphidae > Platycheirus > Platycheirus rosarum. Next base: position 54,764,289 of record OZ020509.1, on the reverse strand, counting down.
TTTGTTATAATTGCGACCGTTCACGAACGTAACTTTTGGGTAGGTTACCTTGCTTGTGATTGGGTTTTTTTGCGAACGAACAATTCAAACCAGATAGGTAACCTCTTTCGTTGATTCTCTTTTGAACATAGCGATTGTGTTTGCAGCTCTTCACTATGTCATTTCTTGAATTCCTTTGCATTTCCAGTTTGCAGAGTAAACATTTTTAGCTGCTGTACTGTGCCTACGTGCTACCTGCTACAAAAAGCATTACATTACTAGTTCATGGAGAATAAGCAATGCAAGGGATTGACAAAAATGAATGATTTCCGAAATGAGCATAAAGAAGAAAGACCGATTGTCGCGCAACTCGAGCTATTCGTGCGATTCTATCTACCCTGGCCACCACATACGTCTCTCTCCTAAAAGCTGAAAGAAAGGGACGAATCGCAAGCAAAAGTCGCAAGGTTCAAAAGTAGTCTAAGTAGTAGAGAATTGTTACAGCAAAATGTTTTTTTTCTCTGTCAAATCGAAATGACATCTGTGCTCTACTTGCTTTGATGTTAAACGGCTGTTTTGCTATGCTATACGCTGCCTTACGCTACTCTATTCAAGGCAAAACTCATTGAACAGACGCCGTGCTGTCAAATGAAGGTTGAGATTTGTGACGGAGCCAATAACTTTTGTCACTTTGTGTGTTTTAATTTTAGTTCTCCATTGTGATTTATGTTTTTTTTTTATTTTAGTTCTTGAGTCAATATTTAACGTAAAGTTATTGTTTTATGAAACGGAGCACATTGTCTTTTCTCATAATCATCAAAGTTTCTGTGGGTCTAACCATTCTTTCATTTAATTTTGCCAATTGAAATGAAGCATTATGTGGTGGAATAGGATAGTGGATTTGGGAAATTAAGTTAGGATAGGATATATAACATAAGATATGGGATTAAGATAGGATAAGCTAGAAAGTAGGAATGGAGCGAATAGGAAAGAAAAGAGCAGGATACGAATTGGCAGAAGAGTTACTGTTTGTAAGTAGCTAGGAGTTGGATGTTAGATAGGCAGATAATGACTTTGACTAGTCAATAGAGAAGAGCCATCCTATCAAACGAGGGAACAGGATACTGTGGCAGGAGGTAAAAATGGTTACACAAAAGATGTAGGACGGTACAGGAAGAGATAGAATGTCCGTTGTGGGAGAAGTGGCTTGCTCGTGGATTCGGCTTAGCTTGAAAGAATGCCTTCACAAACGGACCTCATATTTTTCAAAAGTACAAAAAACAAGTCTCATATAAACCAATCAAAAAAAATCCCCTGATGGCAGTACCTCGGGTGAAAGCACCGCACCTGAAAAACATAGGAGGCCCTGCTGGTAAAGATGCAAGGCAATGTGTTTAATTGTTCGCAAATAGTCTAATACATATATTGCCTTCCAAAAAAAATAAATAAAAATGTAGTTGATCTTTAATTTAATTACAGCTTTTGGAAATGACAGGAACTCTGGTAAGACTCAGGTGCTTGGCAGAAGACACGATTCGAAAAGTCATACATCCTCTCCTTAAATGATGAACAGCAGGAAGCAGTTTAAAGTAAATCAATACACAGAAAATTTAATTTTTACTGCCACTAAAAAATATTTGTTCACTTCACAAAGTCTCTGCCTACGTCATAGCTCTCAAAAATAAAATGCCAATGGTGGATTTTCGGACGACGTAATCTCGTTAAATTATAATGTCGAGACTTACATGGCGCGTGTTTGCCTTGCATGCTTGGAGTGCGAAAGGGAAAGATAATGAAATAGATATAGAGTAACATGAACATGCACGGGTAGAACTGTCCCTTCAACTTTCTTGACGTTTCTCTTTGTCTGTTATCTTTGTTCTTCTTATTTTGCTTCATACTTGTATGGATGTTGCTCAAACAACACATTATGTATGTATGATGGCCGCAGAATTTAAATGGTGTATGGAATTAGTTTCTTTTCATTTATTTTCATTAATCATTCATTCATTAAGTTTTTATTAATTTAAATAAATAAATAAATTTATTGGCGCGACAGCTCCTTAAGGAGCCAAGGCCTAGTGACTTATACTCTCAACCATTCCTGTATGTGTGTTGTTAATCTGCAAGAATGGAAGGGACCTACAGTTTACCGCCGAGTCCGAACGGCTACATGAGATGCACTTTTTCGAGACAAATTTTACTCTTGGATGTTTTGTCAGTTCCTAGCAAGTGGCAGTACCCCAGCAAAAAAGGTGGTTATGAACTGGAATTGAACCCAGGTTCTTTCGCTTAGCAGTCCGACACACTAATCACTAAGCCACGGGGCACTACATTTTTATTTTTATTAATTTATTAATTTATTTCATTTAAATTAATTTTTTTTAAATACTGATCACTGAAACAGAAAGTAAAATAAAAGATAGCTGTCAAAATAATGCGCAACTGAAAAAACACGCGCAACTCAAACATCCTTCCGTGTAAGTGCGTGTGCATTACCGAATACAAGTTCAAAAGAAAATAAGCAAGAGTTGCGCGTTAATTTAATGCGCCGTGTATGTCCCGACCATGAAGTCACGAACTCACTGAAATGAAACACTTCAGTGTTTTTACCTTGAATACCGTATGTTTTCCTTTTTTTAATTACTTATTTAAGGAGGCTTTAGCTTTATACTACGTTTTCATTAGGCCAAATGAGCTAATTTCGTATCAAATTTCCAAATTTTATTCCAAATCATCTCATTTCCCATACAAAATCACATTACGAAATTATCTCATTTCCACATAATTTTGACGAAATTTTTATCTCATTTTTTCATTTTCAAGATTCCTAAACTTGCCTAAACTAAAGGTACCAAGTAAGAAAGTGTCAAACAAAATTAGCAAACTTAGATGAAAACACTTTTTCTGCAAATTTCGAAATGAGGTAATTTCAACTCTAATGAAAACGTTGTATTATACTACGTCTTCATTACCTAAACTTGCCTTAATAATAATAATAATTGCAAGTAAGAAAGTGTCAAACGAAATTAGCAAACTTAGATGAAAACACTTTTTGGGCAAATTTCGAAATGAGGTAATTTCGACTTTAATGAAAACGTAGTATTACATGCATCTGTATCTGCAACTTTGAAGAAATAAACTATGTATACTCAAAAAAAATACATGCGACGGCCGCAAGCATACAATTAGTTTATTGTGCCATTCTATACGATTCTGACAAATTGTCAGCGCACATGAAAAAAAATGTATTCACAGTTATTTTAAAGTGCAAAGTAATCAAAAAATATTCAAAATTAAATTTAAAACAAATATGTAAATAAAATGCACGGAAAACAATAAAAACTTAACAAACGAAAATGATAACTTGTGTTTATTAAGTTTTTTTTTAAAATACTACGTTTAACATTGATTGAAAAATACTAACAAACAAAGTCACTCGGACAAATAAAACAATACAGATGAAATGCTATAATAAAGATGAACATGTTCATCTTCACTATAATCCGGAATCTGCAGATTCATACTTCCTATAATCTTCATACATGTGGATGATCTGTATTTTTGTCTCCCCAAGCCATCAAAATAATTGAAGTATTTTTTTTTCTTCAAAATATTATACGGGCATCACAGAATAAGAATAATAAAATAAAAATAAAAAGAGGCGTGCCTCATGAAGCACTACATAATGTAAAACCGGTCAAATTGTTTTAATGAACTACCTCTTCATGATATCACTCTCATTGTATCTCTATGGTTTTAACAGAAATGTTAAGAAGGGACAACCGAAAGCGACTCTAGAACTAGACCCAGGGTTGAATAAATTTTAAATGCATTCATTATCATTTCTCCTCCGGTCCGGGCCTGACAGTTGATTTGTTTTTACACTACTAATACTAAATACCGGCAGAATTGTTGTGTTGCGTTAGTGTTTTGATTGACACAAATGCAACAGTTTTCTTTGGCGTAGTATATTTGATGTGGAAATGAACACCATTAGTAAATAATTTATGAAAGGGATGGACTTCATTATTTATTTGTTTGTTTTTTCAGTATCACATTTTTTCGGTGTTGGAAAAAGTTTACATATTAGCACAACAAACTTCTAAATACACAATCATTACATTAAAATACATTTAATAGGAATATGTATCCGTCTGTCTCCTCAAAATCAAATTGCCACAGCACGATCCAGAAAGCAAAAACCAAACTCATTTGGTATTTAGATTACATAGTACATACATGCTGAGTATGCAAAAACACCAACGTACAGTCTGAACGTTATTTTGAGAACTGGAAAAACCAAATTTTTGCTGACAAAATAAAAAGCAAAGTAAGTTTTCAACAAAACAGTTAGATACTTTTCAGAAGGATTATGATTTTAAAACAAGTTTAAATCGAGGAATGAAATACTTGACTGTAATTTATATATCTTGTCTTGAGTAAATATCCTTGGTCACGATTATACATAATTAATTATTTTATTGTACCAAAAGAGAGTATGAAGAAAATGAGTGTGAGCTGTTATATCTTGAATTTTACAAATTTATGTTCGTAATTGTCTATCTTATGGGTTGATCAAGAAGGAAAGCATTCGCTTAGGCTTTGGTCCAGCAGGAAAACTGAGCAGAGTAGGTTTCGGGTAGTTTTTCGTTCCTTTTTAACGTGCGTCTTCCATTTAAGCTTAGCATCAAAATGCAAGAGTCACGCCTAGGTACTTTCGTGTGGTATTTGTACCGAGTAAATAGACAAAAGCAACCAATACAGTCGCGCACTAAGGCTCGCCCTCGGAGATCTTGATGAGGGAATAGTAAGTCCTGGGGACAGAGTGCCGGGCGTAGAGGAAAAAATGTCACGCCTTAAGAACAAAGTGATTAGTACTTAGGCAGTAGTCGCAGATATCGGGTATAACATTGTTGAGTACATCCTATAAGATATTCTCCTCTATCCTACGAGAACGGAACGCAACATACGCTAAAACAGCCATAATCGGCAAATATCAATGTGGTTTCATACCCTTGATGAGGTTATGAAAAAAGTCTGGAATTTAATATTCCAACATATCATCTTTTTAAAGACTTTAAAGCCGCCTACGATAGCATAGCCAGTATATGCATCGAATCAATCCGATTTATCGAATGCCTTCGATGTATACCGATGCATCGATGTATATTTCCATACGATGCATCGAAAAATTGTTTACAAAATCCATATTCGGTTCGGGTAAACAAAAAAAAATCGATTTGCATATTTCATAGACAATAATTTTTGAAGAATATGAAGAACAACTTCTTACTTGGCTTGAAATTAAATATTGCGTCGTCTCTGCTCAGCTCAACATATTGCGACCTCTTGAAGCTGCAACTAAGAAAATATCTGGAGAAAAATATTGCAGCAGCTATTTCCTCTGGTAGGTACTGCATGACTTCAAAACTGAAATCACCTGCACTTGATTTTGGAGGAAATTAGAAAACGAATGGGCTCTATTGAACTTAGCAGTCTCTACATTGTTGGACCCGCGTTTCAACTTTCCAGAAGCTCCACTTCGAAGATCTCTTGCGCAAATGCCATAACAAAAATAAAAGACCTAACGACAGATTTTCAATCAAAGCGGTGAAAATCGAATAAAATCTGATTCAGATTCAGGCAAAACTTCTGAAGATTTCAACATTTAGAGCGACCATCATACGCTGGTTCACCGCAAATAAAAACTAAATCGAAGCGAAGAAAAAACTATGATGAACTTTCAGTCTACTTAAGGACAGCAGTTGGGCGGCTGAGTGAAAACCCTTTAGAGGTGTTGTCCCACAACAAACACCAATTTCCAAAATTCTACAAAATAGCATAGACAATTTTGATTTTAGAAGCCAGGTCAGTGCCATCGAAAGGCCTTTTTTCAAAGTCTTGACAGGTGCTGAACCAACAACGAATATGGGGTGTTTAGTTATTTAGTTATTTAAGTAAATAAAGCATAATTTACCTTAAATCTGTAATTTCTTTCTTTTTCCCGTATCTTTTTTCTAAATAAAAAGTTTTTAATCCATGCATCGAAACATCGATGCATCATATCGGAATAAACATCGATGTTTTTTCTTCATGAACATCCATGGGAGAATTCGGCATTCCAAATAAATTGACACGACTTTGTAGGCTGACCATGACCAACATTACAAGCCAAGTAAAAGTAGCTGGTTTGATATTCAGACCAATTAACATCTTTAATGGACTGCGACAAAGGCTTGCATCCTCTACAACCTGGCTTTGGAGAAAGCAATCCGTGACTCTGGCACGTCAACAAGAGGGACTATCGTCACCAAGTCCAGCCAGTGTACAATGTAAAGGAGTCTTTTACAGCTTCTTGGCTTCTTTTTTATAATTAACGCGCGCACAAAGGACTATTTGTTTCCCTTTTAATGTAGAGCACACTGCGCGGGCATTAAGAAGATAGAGAGGGGGAAGATAGGAGGTGTCGATTGACATTGGTTTTGAATGCTTGCACATCAAAATGGCAAGGGCAAATCTCGCCGGGTAAACTATTCCAAATTCGTATTGTTCGGCTAAAAAAAGATTCCCTATATTTCACGGTACATCCGAAATTGGGCTCAAGGTTAAACTGATGAGAGCATTCCTTGTGAGATGAGTATTACGGGTGAAACTTTTAATAGGAAGATTGCAGCTGGCTACTTCGAGTGAACATATTTTATAAAAAAAAAAACGATAAAATAAGGAAAGACGTAAAACATCGAGAGGGGCAATTGTTTCAGCGGCAGGTCTATTTCCTATCAATCTAAACTCTCGATTTTGTATTCTATCAAGCAAATGAAGCGATGTTTTCGAAGCACCTGCCCAGAGGTGGGTGTTATACTCGAGTTTAGGGCGTATAAACGCCTCGTAAATTTTAGCCAGATCAGAAAACCTAAGCACTTAGCAGTATTTTTAGCGATCTCAAATATATGGTCGATCTAATGGAGGTCGTCGTTGGCACTCATACCGAGTACTGAAAGCTTTTCGGTTTCTTCGATGTAAGTGCCATTCATGGAGAATGGCATTGGGTGTATGTTTAGATTTAACGACAAAAGACAGCATTGAGTTTTCGAAGCATTAAACTCCACACGATTCCTATTACCCCATTTGACAATGCTGTATTATGACGTGAATTATGGAAGGAATATGAAAAGCTGAGGATAGAGTCGTCAGTAAAACAGTTAAGTGGATTAGAAGTAACAGACAGAAGATCATTTATAAAAATGAGGAAAAGAGTCGGTGACAGAACGGAGCCCTGGGGCACACCAGCATTTATTTTGTGGGGTTCTACCGTCTAAGGCTGCGGTTCCGGTAATGTAAGCGAGTTTCACTCGCACGAACTCGCATACAATAATTAGTTTATTGTGCCATTCTATACGATTCTCACAAATTGTCAGCGCACATGAAAAAAAATGTATTCACAGTTATTTTAAAGTGCAAAGTAATCAAAAAATATTCAAAATTAAATTTAAAACAAATATGTAAATAAAATGCACGGAAAACAATAAAAACTTAACGAAAATGATAACTTGTGTTTATTAAGTTTTTTTTTAAAATACTACGTTTAACATTGATTGAAAAATACTAACAAACAAAGTCACTCGGACAAAAAAAACAATACAGATGAAATGCTATAATAAAGATGAACATGTTCATCTTCACTATAATCCGGAATCTGCAGATTCATACTTCCTATAATCTTCATACATGTGGATGATCTGTATTTTTGTCTCCCCAAGCCATCAAAATAATTGAAGTATTTTTTTTTCTTCAAAATATTATACGGGCATCACAGAATAAGAATAATAAAATAAAAATAAAAAGAGGCGTGCCTCATGAAGCACTACATAATGTAAAACCGGTCAAATTGTTTTAATGAACTACCTCTTCATGATATCACTCTCATTGTATCTCTATGGTTTTAACAGAAATGTTAAGAAGGGACAACCGAAAGCGACTCTAGAACTAGACCCAGGGTTGAATAAATTTTAAATGCATTCATTATCATTTCTCCTCCGGTCCGGGCCTGACAGTTGATTTGTTTTTACACTACTAATACTAAATACCGGCAGAATTGTTGTGTTGCGTTAGTGTTTTGATTGACACAAATGCAACAGTTTTCTTTGGCGTAGTATATTTGATGTGGAAATGAACACCATTAGTAAATAATTTATGAAAGGGATGGACTTCATTATTTATTTGTTTGTTTTTTCAGTATCACATTTTTTCGGTGTTGGAAAAAGTTTACATATTAGCACAACAAACTTCTAAATACACAATCATTACATTAAAATACATTTAATAGGAATATGTATCCGTCTGTCTCCTCAAAATCAAATTGCCACAGCACGATCCAGAAAGCAAAAACCAAACTCATTTGGTATTTAGATTACATAGTACATACATGCTGAGTATGCAAAAACACCAACGTACAGTCTGAACGTTATTTTGAGAACTGGAAAAACCAAATTTTTGCTGACAAAATAAAAAGCAAAGTAAGTTTTCAACAAAACAGTTAGATACTTTTCAGAAGGATTATGATTTTAAAACAAGTTTAAATCGAGGAATGAAATACTTGACTGTAATTTATATATCTTGTCTTGAGTAAATATCCTTGGTCACGATTATACATAATTAATTATTTTATTGTACCAAAAGAGAGTATGAAGAAAATGAGTGTGAGCTGTTATATCTTGAATTTTACAAATTTATGTTCGTAATTGTCTATCTTATGGGTTGATCAAGAAGGAAAGCATTCGCTTAGGCTTTGGTCCAGCAGGAAAACTGAGCAGAGTAGGTTTCGGGTAGTTTTTCGTTCCTTTTTAACGTGCGTCTTCCATTTAAGCTTAGCATCAAAATGCAAGAGTCACGCCTAGGTACTTTCGTGTGGTATTTGTACCGAGTAAATAGACAAAAGCAACCAATACAGTCGCGCACTAAGGCTCGCCCTCGGAGATCTTGATGAGGGAATAGTAAGTCCTGGGGACAGAGTGCCGGGCGTAGAGGAAAAAATGTCACGCCTTAAGAACAAAGTGATTAGTACTTAGGCAGTAGTCGCAGATATCGGGTATAACATTGTTGAGTACATCCTATAAGATATTCTCCTCTATCCTACGAGAACGGAACGCAACATACGCTAAAACAGCCATAATCGGCAAATATCAATGTGGTTTCATACCCTTGATGAGGTTATGAAAAAAGTCTGGAATTTAATATTCCAACATATCATCTTTTTAAAGACTTTAAAGCCGCCTACGATAGCATAGCCAGTATATGCATCGAATCAATCCGATTTATCGAATGCCTTCGATGTATACCGATGCATCGATGTATATTTCCATACGATGCATCGAAAAATTGTTTACAAAATCCATATTCGGTTCGGGTAAACAAAAAAAAATCGATTTGCATATTTCATAGACAATAATTTTTGAAGAATATGAAGAACAACTTCTTACTTGGCTTGAAATTAAATATTGCGTCGTCTCTGCTCAGCTCAACATATTGCGACCTCTTGAAGCTGCAACTAAGAAAATATCTGGAGAAAAATATTGCAGCAGCTATTTCCTCTGGTAGGTACTGCATGACTTCAAAACTGAAATCACCTGCACTTGATTTTGGAGGAAATTAGAAAACGAATGGGCTCTATTGAACTTAGCAGTCTCTACATTGTTGGACCCGCGTTTCAACTTTCCAGAAGCTCCACTTCGAAGATCTCTTGCGCAAATGCCATAACAAAAATAAAAGACCTAACGACAGATTTTCAATCAAAGCGGTGAAAATCGAATAAAATCTGATTCAGATTCAGGCAAAACTTCTGAAGATTTCAACATTTAGAGCGACCATCATACGCTGGTTCACCGCAAATAAAAACTAAATCGAAGCGAAGAAAAAACTATGATGAACTTTCAGTCTACTTAAGGACAGCAGTTGGGCGGCTGAGTGAAAACCCTTTAGAGGTGTTGTCCCACAACAAACACCAATTTCCAAAATTCTACAAAATAGCATAGACAATTTTGATTTTAGAAGCCAGGTCAGTGCCATCGAAAGGCCTTTTTTCAAAGTCTTGACAGGTGCTGAACCAACAACGAATATGGGGTGTTTAGTTATTTAGTTATTTAAGTAAATAAAGCATAATTTACCTTAAATCTGTAATTTCTTTCTTTTTCCCGTATCTTTTTTCTAAATAAAAAGTTTTTAATCCATGCATCGAAACATCGATGCATCATATCGGAATAAACATCGATGTTTTTTCTTCATGAACATCCATGGGAGAATTCGGCATTCCAAATAAATTGACACGACTTTGTAGGCTGACCATGACCAACATTACAAGCCAAGTAAAAGTAGCTGGTTTGATATTCAGACCAATTAACATCTTTAATGGACTGCGACAAAGGCTTGCATCCTCTACAACCTGGCTTTGGAGAAAGCAATCCGTGACTCTGGCACGTCAACAAGAGGGACTATCGTCACCAAGTCCAGCCAGTGTACAATGTAAAGGAGTCTTTTACAGCTTCTTGGCTTCTTTTTTATAATTAACGCGCGCACAAAGGACTATTTGTTTCCCTTTTAATGTAGAGCACACTGCGCGGGCATTAAGAAGATAGAGAGGGGGAAGATAGGAGGTGTCGATTGACATTGGTTTTGAATGCTTGCACATCAAAATGGCAAGGGCAAATCTCGCCGGGTAAACTATTCCAAATTCGTATTGTTCGGCTAAAAAAAGATTCCCTATATTTCACGGTACATCCGAAATTGGGCTCAAGGTTAAACTGATGAGAGCATTCCTTGTGAGATGAGTATTACGGGTGAAACTTTTAATAGGAAGATTGCAGCTGGCTACTTCGAGTGAACATATTTTATAAAAAAAAAAACGATAAAATAAGGAAAGACGTAAAACATCGAGAGGGGCAATTGTTTCAGCGGCAGGTCTATTTCCTATCAATCTAAACTCTCGATTTTGTATTCTATCAAGCAAATGAAGCGATGTTTTCGAAGCACCTGCCCAGAGGTGGGTGTTATACTCGAGTTTAGGGCGTATAAACGCCTCGTAAATTTTAGCCAGATCAGAAAACATAAGCACTTAGCAGTATTTTTAGCGATCTCAAATATATGGTCGATCTAATGGAGGTCGTCGTTGGCACTCATACCGAGTACTGAAAGCTTTTCGGTTTCTTCGATGTAAGTGCCATTCATGGAGAATGGCATTGGGTGTATGTTTAGATTTAACGACAAAAGACAGCATTGAGTTTTCGAAGCATTAAACTCCACATGATTCCTATTACCCCATTTGACAATGCTGTATTATGACGTGAATTATGGAAGGAATATGAAAAGCTGAGGATAGAGTCGTCAGTAAAACAGTTAAGTGGATTAGAAGTAACAGACAGAAGATCATTTATAAAAATGAGGAAAAGAGTCGGTGACAGAACGGAGCCCTGGGGCACACCAGCATTTATTTTGTGGGGTTCTACCGTCTAAGGCTGCGGTTCCGGTAATGTAAGCGAGTTTCACTCGCACGAACTCGCATACAATAATTAGTTTATTGTGCCATTCTATACGATTCTCACAAATTGTCAGCGCACATGAAAAAAAATGTATTCACAGTTATTTTAAAGTGCAAAGTAATCAAAAAATATTCAAAATTAAATTTAAAACAAATATGTAAATAAAATGCACGGAAAACAATAAAAACTTAACGAAAATGATAACTTGTGTTTATTAAGTTTTTTTTTAAAATACTACGTTTAACATTGATTGAAAAATACTAACAAACAAAGTCACTCGGACAAAAAAAACAATACAGATGAAATGCTATAATAAAGATGAACATGTTCATCTTCACTATAATCCGGAATCTGCAGATTCATACTTCCTATAATCTTCATACATGTGGATGATCTGTATTTTTGTCTCCCCAGGCCATCAAAATAATTGAAGTATTTTTTTTCTTCAAAATATTATACGGGCATCACAGAATAAGAATAATAAAATAAAAATAAAAAGAGGCGTGCCTCATGAAGAACTACATAATGTAAAACCGGTCAAATTGTTTTAATGAACTACCTCTTCATGATATCACTCTCATTGTATCTCTATGGTTTTAACAGAAATGTTAAGAAGGGACAACCGAAAGCGACTCTAAAACTAGACCCAGGGTTGAATAAATTTTAAATGCATTCATTATCATTTCTCCTCCGGTCCGGGCCTGACAGTTGATTTGTTTTTACACTACTAATACTAAATACCGGCAGAATTGTTGCAAATGCAACAGTTTTCTTTGGCGTAGTATATTTGATGTGGAAATGAACACCATTAGTAAATAATTTATGAAAGGGATGGACTTCATTATTTATTTGTTTGTTTTTTCAGTATCACATTTTTTCGGTGTTGGAAAAAGTTTACATATTAGCTCAACAAACTTCTAAATACACAATCATTACATTAAAATACATTTAATAGGAATATGTATCCGTCTGTCTCCTCAAAATCAAATTGCCACAGCACGATCCAGAAAGCAAAAACCAAACTCATTTGGTATTTAGATTACATAGTACATACATGCTGAGTATGCAAAAACACCAACGTACAGTCTGAACGTTATTTTGAGAACTGGAAAAACCAAATTTTTGCTGACAAAATAAAAAGCAAAGTAAGTTTTCAACAAAACAGTTAGATACTTTTCAGAAGGATTATGATTTTAAAACAAGTTTAAATCGAGGAATGAAATACTTGACTGTAATTTATATATCTTGTCTTGAGTAAATATCCTTGGTCACGATTATACATAATTAATTATTTTATTGTACCAAAAGAGAGTATGAAGAAAATGAGTGTGAGCTGTTATATCTTGAATTTTACAAATTTATGTTCGTAATTGTCTATCTTATGGGTTGATCAAGAAGGAAAGCATTCGCTTAGGCTTTGGTCCAGCAGGAAAACTGAGCAGAGTAGGTTTCGGGTAGTTTTTCGTTCCTTTTTAACGTGCGTCTTCCATTTAAGCTTAGCATCAAAATGCAAGAGTCACGCCTAGGTACTTTCGTGTGGTATTTGTACCGAGTAAATAGACAAAAGCAACCAATACAGTCGCGCACTAAGGCTCGCCCTCGGAGATCTTGATGAGGGAATAGTAAGTCCTGGGGACAGAGTGCCGGGCGTAGAGGAAAAAATGTCACGCCTTAAGAACAAAGTGATTAGTACTTAGGCAGTAGTCGCAGATATCGGGTATAACATTGTTGAGTACATCCTATAAGATATTCTCCTCTATCCTACGAGAACGGAACGCAACATACGCTAAAACAGCCATAATCGGCAAATATCAATGTGGTTTCATACCCTTGATGAGGTTATGAAAAAAGTCTGGAATTTAATATTCCAACATATCATCTTTTTAAAGACTTTAAAGCCGCCTACGATAGCATAGCCAGTATATGCATCGAATCAATCCGATTTATCGAATGCCTTCGATGTATACCGATGCATCGATGTATATTTCCATACGATGCATCGAAAAATTGTTTACAAAATCCATATTCGGTTCGGGTAAACAAAAAAAAATCGATTTGCATATTTCATAGACAATAATTTTTGAAGAATATGAAGAACAACTTCTTACTTGGCTTGAAATTAAATATTGCGTCGTCTCTGCTCAGCTCAACATATTGCGACCTCTTGAAGCTGCAACTAAGAAAATATCTGGAGAAAAATATTGCAGCAGCTATTTCCTCTGGTACTGCATGACTTCAAAACTGAAATCACCTGCACTTGATTTTGGAGGAAATTAGAAAACGAATGGGCTCTATTGAACTTAGCAGTCTCTACATTGTTGGACCCGCGTTTCAACTTTCCAGAAGCTCCACTTCGAAGATCTCTTGCGCAAATGCCATAACAAAAATAAAAGACCTAACGATAGATTTTCAATCAAAGCGGTGAAAATCGAATAAAATCTGATTCAGATTCAGGCAAAACTTCTGAAGATTTCAACATTTAGAGCGACCATCATACGCTGGTTCACCGCAAATAAAAACTAAATCGAAGCGAAGAAAAAACTATGATGAACTTTCAGTCTACTTAAGGACAGCAGTTGGGCGGCTGAGTGAAAACCCTTTAGAGGTGTTGTCCCACAACAAACACCAATTTCCAAAATTCTACAAAATAGCATAGACAATTTTGATTTTAGAAGCCAGGTCAGTGCCATCGAAAGGCCTTTTTTCAAAGTCTTGACAGGTGCTGAACCAACAACGAATATGGGGTGTTTAGTTATTTAGTTATTTAAGTAAATAAAGCATAATTTACCTTAAATCTGTAATTTCTTTCTTTTTCCCGTATCTTTTTTCTAAATAAAAAGTTTTTAATCCATGCATCGAAACATCGATGCATCATATCGGAATAAACATCGATGTTTTTTCTTCATGAACATCCATGGGAGAATTCGGCATTCCAAATAAATTGACACGACTTTGTAGGCTGACCATGACCAACATTACAAGCCAAGTAAAAGTAGCTGGTTTGATATTCAGACCAATTAACATCTTTAATGGACTGCGACAAAGGCTTGCATCCTCTACAACCTGGCTTTGGAGAAAGCAATCCGTGACTCTGGCACGTCAACAAGAGGGACTATCGTCACCAAGTCCAGCCAGTGTACAATGTAAAGGAGTCTTTTACAGCTTCTTGGCTTCTTTTTTATAATTAACGCGCGCACAAAGGACTATTTGTTTCCCTTTTAATGTAGAGCACACTGCGCGGGCATTAAGAAGATAGAGAGGGGGAAGATAGGAGGTGTCGATTGACATTGGTTTTGAATGCTTGCACATCAAAATGGCAAGGGCAAATCTCGCCGGGTAAACTATTCCAAATTCGTGTTGTTCGGCTAAAAAAAGATTCCCTATATTTCACGGTACATCCGAAATTGGGCTCAAGGTTAAACTGATGAGAGCATTCCTTGTGAGATGAGTATTACGGGTGAAACTTTTAATAGGAAGATTGCAGCTGGCTACTTCGAGTGAACATATTTTATAAAAAAAAAAACGATAAAATAAGGAAAGACGTAAAACATCGAGAGGGGCAATTGTTTCAGCGGCAGGTCTATTTCCTATCAATCTAAACTCTCGATTTTGTATTCTATCAAGCAAATGAAGCGATGTTTTCGAAGCACCTGCCCAGAGGTGGGTGTTATACTCGAGTTTAGGGCGTATAAACGCCTCGTAAATTTTAGCCAGATCAGAAAACCTAAGCACTTAGCAGTATTTTTAGCGATCTCAAATATATGGTCGATCTAATGGAGGTCGTCGTTGGCACTCATACCGAGTACTGAAAGCTTTTCGGTTTCTTCGATGTAAGTGCCATTCATGGAGAATGGCATTGGGTGTATGTTTAGATTTAACGACAAAAGACAGCATTGAGTTTTCGAAGCATTAAACTCCACACGATTCCTATTACCCCATTTGACAATGCTGTATTATGACGTGAATTATGGAAGGAATATGAAAAGCTGAGGATAGAGTCGTCAGTAAAACAGTTAAGTGGATTAGAAGTAACAGACAGAAGATCATTTATAAAAATGAGGAAAAGAGTCGGTGACAGAACGGAGCCCTGGGGCACACCAGCATTTATTTTGTGGGGTTCTACCGTCTAAGGCTGCGGTTCCGGTAATGTAAGCGAGTTTCACTCGCACGAACTCGCACACTTCGCTAAATTCATTCATTTCGGTGGCAAAAATTTACTGGCGTGAACGACGCGAATCTGAGCGAATCAAGTTTCGGATGATTTTATTTCTATTTTGCTCGCGCGAGTAAATCTACTTTTTTTTTTTTTAGGATTTGTGCTTATATTAGTAGTTGTGTGTATGGAATTTCGTAAAAAAGGGATGCGGAGAACATGGCGGCGAGGATGGTCCGCATTGTAGCTTTTTTTTTTTTTTTTTTTTTATTGGGAGTTCAATTTATCAACTTCGATTTCACTTTTAATAATCCATTTAATGCGGTTAAATATTATAAATGTACAGGCACACCTATAATTTGCATAAAATGATACGCATATAGAATATACAATTCTAATGAAAAATCAATATCAAAGACATCAATAACTTTTGTTATTCATATCGTCGAACGATGTTATTAAAATCAAATGTTTATTCTTCTATATTTATGTTTAACTTAATGCAGGTGTCGTTGCATTTGTTTGATACTAAAAGCCAAAACCAAAAGGAACACTCTTCAAGAAAGTTTTTTTCGTTTTGGATCAAACGATTGCGAAGACAGCGGCATTTAGTAATCATCAGTCTGATACTATCGCAACTTCGTGCTTGACCCGACCCGTCAGTTGTCAGTTGTCCTTGATAGTTTATTGTCATTTGCACATTTAGTAAAAAAGATATTCAATACTTGGTGGCGTAATTTCAACTTTTTTTTATTTTCAGAGAAGAAGGCGTACAAAAGTAAAGCAAAACGATAAAAAAGATCATCAGGAGCATCAGTATTCTACAACAATAACTGCAGCAGTAACGAACAAAAAAATACTAAAGCAGCAATCAATTCAGGAGCAAGACTAATCAGCGATAGAAAAGCCCACAGTCATAAAAATGTATACCCCTAGCGATCAAGTTAAATATCAGAGTCAGGCTCTTCAGGAGGAGGTTTTAGCACCGAAAGTGATTCATCAACGAGCAGACGAGGATTCACTAATGTTTGAGAGTAACGGCTTACAATAAGTGCAGTGGAGTCTTATACTGCAGTAGTGGTGATGGCAACATTATATGCCTCTTCTAAGCAAATAAGGTAACAACAGCTCAACCACAATGAGAAAAAGCTTAACAGCTGGAGTCAATTTGATATGAAAAGTTGTTACGCAGTGAAAAGAGTTCTGTGACCCAACAGCACAAGCCGCAGCAGCTACATTTAAATTAGTAAAATCGACTCCGCCGGCATTAATTCGGTTAGGAATTGGAATCAATCCAACAGAAAATTCATTAAGGTAGGTGTTGTTGGTTTTCGTTTTTTTTATAATGATTTTAAATAAATAAATTAATTGGTCTGGGTGTTTATACTTTCAATCATTGGTGTATTTTTTATAAATCTGTGGGAGCGGAGCGGACCTACAATTTAGTTAATATTTAATATTTTTTATTTTTTATTTTTTCTTTCTTCTGTTTTGGGTTTGAAATTTTTGTTCTTATAATGGGCGGTAAATTTAGGGTTGAATATTCCAATATTCTAGGTCTACGGTCTAATTTTCTGAATATGTGCTAACATTGTTTTATACAGGCCTGGCGCTCAGTGAAAATCAGGTAAGAGAGGATTGCGATCCGTCGAAATTCGTCCTACATGGTTATAACTTAGTGCCATTATTGTTTTCCAATCACGGGCTTGCTGTCTACATTAGGAATGATGTAGCGTACCAGTTCTTACCACAATATGGTCCTCCTTTTTAACTTCATGTGGTTTAAATTCGTTTATCGAAACATAAATCTGTGGTACCCCTCGGCTTAGTGGTTAGTGTGTCGGACTGCTAAGCGAATGAGCCTGGGTTCGAATCCCGCCCAGGCTCTTTCGCTTAGCAGTCCGACACATTAACCACTAAGCCACGGGACACTACTGGCAACCGATTGCTCAATAAATTTCACACTACCAACTGAAGAAAGCCCTGCATCTATCAAATATAAATTCGATGATTTGTTAATGAAAATCGGGAATAGAATGTACGACAAGTTTATTGAGGAAGCAGAATCGTCAATATACAGAACTTACTACAGAGTAAACCACTTTTTAGACCAAAAGACCTATTTCTTGGCTGACAACACGCAGACAAAATCAGTTTGAACTTAATCGGTCTGAACTTTATTCCTCATCGTCCAGATCTTCCTATTTTGTGTGATTTATGTAATCGCAGAGAACGAGAAGACGTTTTCCACTTTTTGGGAGTTTGTCCAATTCTCAAAGAATTCCGTAAGCAATACTTTGGAGCGGAAACCCTTAATTTAGAAGAATCGATAAATTTGTTAAATGGAGAAAGAGGTTGGGACCTTTTATGCATGTATTGTTTGAACGCTTTTCGGTACAGAAGATATATAGTTCATGAAAGTTTTTGAAGATTCAAAAGTTGTTAAATTAAATTATGAAATATTTTATATTAGTTTTTCTTAAGTGTGTATACACATAATTTATAATGCAAATGTCAGTCTGGTAGACGGCCTCAGGCCAAGCCATTTAAAGACTTATGATATATAATTTATTCAAGGAAAATTGTGAATTGTATTAAAAATATTTTTTGAAGTCAATAAACTAACTAAACTAAACTAACATTCTATGTGTTCATTATAACGCTCTTTTATGCTACGTTTTGTTTGCCCATAATAAACTTTGCTACATTCGTTACATTGAATTGCATAAATTCCCGATTTTTCAAATTTTTCAATTTTATCTTTTGCTGAACCCAATGAATTACTTAATTTTGCATCACTTTTATAAACTACATATGTCCAAGTCATGGTCGTCGAAAACTTTTTTTAATTTATTAGTATTTTTTGGAGCAAAAGTCATAGATATGCGTTAGTTCTTTTTTGGTTTGATACACTCTGTGAAAAAAGGGTGGCATATTTCCAATTTCTCATTTTTTTGGAGTGCTTATAAACGAGTTTATCCACCAATTCAGCCATTATTTCGAGCAATTTCTTTTATGCGCTCATACTCTTTTTTATAGTTTGCAACTGAAAGTGGTAAAAGGAATAATGTGTGGAACATCGAATGATTATCGTTGGTGATGGTACGCATTGTAGGCTTATGATACAGCCCTATTTCAATAAATCTACCTACACGCTGCAACTCAAGGTCCAAAAATGGCAATCTTCCATTACCTTCAAGTTCGTACGTAAACTTTACGGATTTAAATTCACCATTTAAAACATTTAAAGTCTCAAGAACTTTTTTTCCTTTTAACAATTGCTCTGACGGGGAATCTATAACTACGAGCTAGTCGGACACATTAACCGCTATACCACAAGTCAGAATCGATTTGCCTTAAGGAGCTGTCGCGCCAATAAATGTATGTATGTATGAAAGGATTAGGATAGATAATTTCAAAAATGTTTCTTAATGATTTTGGCACCGGGGTCTAAGTATTTAAGGTGACAGCATCATTTAATTCTTAAAAGTAATTGAAGAGATTTTTTTAAATAACTACATTTCATTATAAATAATTGTAATTTAGGTAAACTTTTTTATTTTCAGAAACTACCGATTCTAAATACACGGTAAGATTCAAAAGTTCTATTAGAAATTCCTACTTAGCTGGAAAAACTTAGTTTCTAAGTAAAAGCTATGTGTTCAACAAAATTGAAATTGTTTTATATTGATTTCTAAATGGCATTATATTTTGATACGGGAGCGTGCTTTTTTCAACAAAAAGTGCTGACTTCGAGAAATTTGCAACACAACCAAAAAATAATACAAAAGAGGAAAAATCATCATTTGTATCATCTTAAATAATAAGAAAACTACAAAAATACCTTACTCTTAATTGCAATACACCTATATTCAAGAAAACCAACTATTAAGTAAATTGGGTAAGTGGACCAAATTTAAAAAAAAACTTGCCAACATTACATTAGGTTATATATTTAATTCAATTCTTAATTTGTTTCAATACAATAACGAAGCGATTTTACATCAAAAATGTTTGGGCCATCTGTCGAGTAAAACAAGTAAAGATAAAAAATTTGCATCAGTAGAGAGAGAATTTAATTTTTTCGTAATTTTTCAATATAAGGACGTCATATGCTTCCATACGGTAATGCATTTTATAACGATCCCTAACCTATCGATCAGCCCTTATTTCTTTATGTACTTAAGCATTAAATTATTCAATTTTATTTCTAATTCCGCAAGTTTAATCTTTGTTATAACTCCAGAATCGTTTAATTTATTAATATTACTTAAAGTCAAAAATGAATTACATAATTTCTCCAAGTTTCTGTAGAATTTTTAAATCAAAGGGATTGTAGCTATACTTCACACACTTAATTTGTTTATGTTTATCGTTTTTACTTGATTGTGCGAAAATCTTTATATTTACGGTCTCATCATCAGAAACCTTCAACTCGCTATGCACTGCGATACACATTTGCGTTATGTGATGCAAGTTAACTCATAATCTATTAAGGTTTTTGATGTCACTGTGATTATAGTTGTTTGTTTAACAAATTGAACAATACCAATATTATTTAAAAAATCACTAACAATATTATAGCGAGAAAATCAACATTAAAATCGCCTAGAATTAAGGTGTTTTCATTTTCAGTAAAACAATTATACATTTTGTAACCATTTAAAGATACTTCACAGATTTTTTTTCTGTCGTTAGATGTGTTTCAGTGAGTTACAAAAAAACAAACTTATATTTATCTGCCAAATTTTTAATTAGCTCACAATTCCCAATAATTCCTTGTATGTACATTTAAAAGTACTCCGTTTAAATAAAACCTTTTTTATATTTAATGTTATGATATCGGGCTTAATAAAATGCTATAATTTGTATGATTTAATTATTATTATTATTATTAACTAATAGAGAGTTACAAAAGTGGTTTTACTAGTTCAGTCGACAAAAGAAGAGCGAAAAATGACAGATGGCTACAGTTGTTACCTTTTTCTGTAGTCTTGGAAAATTCTGTCTCCCGAACACTTACCGACAAGCACCAATAACTTTTAGAAATTTTAGGAGTCTACCATCAGTTACCATCTCTTATCTTTCCGATTTATACGTTCTTAAATGAATCATATAAAATATTTACATCGATCCTTCAAAGTCGACTGAGAAGGTGGATAGATGTTAATATTATTATTATTATTATTATTATTATTATTATTATTATTATTATTATTATTATTATTTTATTTTTATTATTTTATTTGTATTATTTTATTTGTATTATTATTATTATTATTATTATTATTAGTATTATTATTATTATTATTATTATTATTATTATTATTATTATTATTATTTTATTTTTATTATTTTATTTGTATTATTATTATTATTATTATTATTATTATTATTATTATTAGTATTATTATTATTATTATTATTATTATTATTATTATTATTTTTATTATTATTATTATTATTATTATTATTATTATTATTATTATTGTTATTATTATCGAGTTTGTCTTTACTTCTCAACCTCTATTAGGTTGGAAATTACCTATATCCCGGGCAATGCCAAGGGATAAGGCTCTGTTGGGCATAGACCATGTTCTAGCGCTTGAGGACGGAGTATTATTGCAGATAATTTTTTTTTTTTTTTTTTTTTTTTTTTTTTTTTTTTTTTTTTTTTTTAGTTATTGCTGCTGTAGGAAATTGCGAACAATGTTGCATATGTCCAATAACACCGATTTTTGAATTTGGGATATTAAAAACTCAATGCTGTGACCTTTGAGATTAGCGCAAAGCTTTTTTTGGGACAAGACCCGTTGCTGATATTACAAAAGGGGTAACTTCGACATGTTGTGCATCATACATTGCTTTCAGTTCATAAGCATATTTTGATATCTTTTCAGAGTATGTCGTTTGCAAGTTTCGATTAAGCGGCACTGCTATATCAAAGATATCAATCTTCCTCTCGGCTTTGTGGAAAAGAATGATGTCGGGTTTGTTCGCTGGTATATGTTGGTCAGTTGTTATTGTTCGATCCCAATAAAGATTGAAGTTTGAATTCTCTAGGACAGAAAGAGGTTGGTATTTGTAGTACGGCCTATGATGTTGGATCAAGCCACATTTTAATGCTAATTGTTGGTGTATTAGTTTGGCAACGTTGTTATGTCTGCGTGTGTATTCGTGTGAAGCTAGAACCCTGCATCCCGATGTTATGTGTTCTATGGTTTCTCCAGTTTCTCCACATCGCCTACACTTGTCTTCCACACTTTCTTTAAGAATAAACTTCCTATAGTTGCGTGTTGCAATGACTTTGTCCTGGATCCCTATTACGAAGCCCTCCGTCTCTGAAAAGAGTTTTCCTTGTGTAAGCCAGAGGTTGGATGCTTGCTGGTTGATATGTTCTTGGGCAAGTTCGTTTGGGTGGCTTCCATGTAATGATTTCTCTTTCCAAGACAAGATAAGTTCATCGTTTGTTTTGACAGTGTCAGGGAGTGGAAAGTTTGCTGATTTCAGATTAAGTGGTGTTAAATGGTCATCAACTAAACAGGCAGCCCTTATAAGAGGGGATATCCTTTCAACCGCACTTCTAGGATGATGGCTGTTATATCTCGTGTATGTTGTACGGATCAACATATAAGGTTCGCGACATCAGTTTGAGACCATTTAATGATTCCAAAAGAATATGTCAACAAAGGAATTGCCCATGTGTTGATAACCTTGCATTTGTTGCCTCCATTTAGGTGAGACTTTAAGATGGTAGTCAGTCTTGTTTTGAATTGGATGTGAAGACTTGATTTAATGTCAGCATGGCTCAACCCTCTCAGTTGTAGGAATCCAAGATATTTGTAGGACTCTTCATCATGCAAATCGTTAATGATTTGCTCTTGGTCAATTGGAAACCCCTCTTCTCCATAATCAACTTTTCCTTTCAGCAGGTGTATCATTTTGCATTTGTCTATCCCAAATTCCATCTTGATATCCGAACTAAAGCTTTTAACCACTTCAATCTTTCGGTGGAGTTTTACCCTGTTTTTGGAGTAGAGCTTTAAATCGTCCACGTACAGCAGATGGTTGAACGAAAAGTCGTAGGTTTCCGTATTGATTTCAAAACCTGTTTTGATTTTTGTCAAGATTCTACTCAAAGGATTCAGACCTAAACAAAACCACAGGGGGCTTAATGCATCACCCTGGAAAATCCCTCTTTTAATGGCGACTGTTTCACTCAGATTACCATTTTGGCTTAACCTTGTGTTCCACATTCCCATAATCATCCTAAGGCAGTTTAATATGGTGGGATTAATCTTATAAATTTCCAGAACTTTAACAAGATATTTATGCGGCATAGAGTTAAATGCTTTTTTGTAAATAAAGGCCATACTAAGATTGCGTTTTTTTTTTTTAAACTGAGTCAATAAACAATTGATCTTTGCAGCCCATTGTCTGCCTACTACAGCCAGACAGGCTGGACAGGAATCACATTGTTCGTAATGCAGTGGGCATAGATTCTGTTGGATAGGATTTTCGTGAAAAAATTATATGTCGTACATAGGCACGTAATAGTTCGATATTTTGAGGGATCTCTACAGGGTTTACCTTTAGGTATAAGAAAGGTCAAACCTTTGGTGAGGAAATTTGGTGGCATGTTTTTGAGCTCCAGTAAATCAGTAAATGATTTTGCCATTGGTTCATGAACTGATGTGAGTTTTTCAGCCAGATGTTTTGCAGCTTATCTACTCCAGGGGCCTTCCAGTTGCTGGTTTCCGATATTGCTTGATGTAGTTCTTCTTTTGTTATTGGTTGGGAGGGCATGGTTGCTATGTGCTCAAAATGTCCAGCCTCTTCTTCTATCCACTGCGCATCTTCGTTGTGTTGTTAAGGTATGCTCCAGATGTTACTCCAAAACTGCTCAGTTACATTAAGGGGTGGGTATTCTTCCTCTACTTCTGTTCCTAATTGTGACTCGGAATTCCTATAGAAAGCCCTTTGATTTTTGGAAAAAAGGGAATTCTCAGTCTTTCTTTTACTGCACTCCTCATATCGTCTGAGGCGTTTAGCTTGTGCTGCTAGTTTCTGGGTTTTCCTGTCAAGTATTTCTATGACCTCATCTTGGCGTATGGTTCCAGGTTGGAGGGGTTCTATCAAGGGCCTAATGTGTTTGCGGAGGCGCCTCGAATAAGATCCATCTCTAAAAGCAGTAAGTCTTGCGGCGTCACGTCTCAGTTTTTCAATTTGTCCTTTTAGCCTTATCTTCCATTTTGGTTCGCGGTTATCTACTCGGCTTACTGACTGTCTTGGGATATCAAGGTTTGGTCTCAGCTCCCTACCCATCGCTCTTATTGTAGTTACTGCGCATACAAAGATTAGGTCATTAATACGTTCGAGGCTGGGCTCTTGTCCTAGATATTGGGGGAGGATTTCAGTATTTATGGTATTCAGAACTGTTTTGAGATTCTTGAGC
This sequence comes from Platycheirus rosarum, assembly GCA_963971375.1. NCBI lineage: Eukaryota > Metazoa > Arthropoda > Insecta > Diptera > Syrphidae > Platycheirus > Platycheirus rosarum. The sequence goes on along the minus strand of OZ020509.1, from coordinate 54,740,168 downwards.
TCATACATTTTATGTATTTTTGGCCTCAGTGTTGGATCAATACCTTCAAATTCAGCTAGACTAAGGCTGAAAATATCTCTCAGTCGCTGATTCTCAGAGTTTATTGTCGGCTGTACGTGTGATGGTTCTGCGGCTGCTGGTATTGGTTTGGTGAGGTTTCCGAATGACTCGGCGTAGAAAATGTTGGTTGATGCCCAAAGGCTCTTAGTGATGTTATTGGTATTTGGCCCGATGTTGAAGGTCTGGGCAGAACGTTTTCTTGCATTTCTAGTTGAACCTCAGCCTTTATCCTGAGACGTCGATTGAGTTCAAAGTAATTGTTGCAAATAATAACATCTTTTCTTCGGGAAAGATTGTTGTCGTTTACCTTCCCTTCAAGGTAGGTGTATTTTCTGATGAACATATTGAACATTGCTCTCCTATAAAGTGTCATATTCTGGGGTTTCACATTTGGTTGTTGTGTAATAGCAACGCAGGACAAATTCATTCATTTCATTAGTCCATTGAATGCGTTGTCTAGGACGGCCTGCTCTGGTGGTCCCTAGATTGTCTTGGGAAACACTTGTCGCAGGTTGATTATTTTCTTGAGGTGCCACTGGCGACTCATCTCCTTGCAGAGCCAAGCCCGCGCCGGTAGCCGTGGCTTCTACCGACGTTTGAGTGAATATCCTCACTCGATTTAAATTAGTATTGGTTTCCATTTTCATAATTGATTTCTCCATAGTTCATTATGGGTTTTTCCATTTTATACCTTCTGGCAGGATTGAATAAAGCCGCTTCTAACTTGAAGAACAGACGCTTACCTTCATGCTGTCTGGTTGCCAGTTTAGGATGAAGGGTTTATGGTGATTAGGATAATTAGTTATACTGCATCTCTTTTCTGAGACCTGTTTGACATGGGTGGCCCTGAGTCAACGTAGCTCTCAGAATCATAGACACAAGTATTCAAGCCCCCCCGCCGCGTCAAGGCTTATCCCTGGGGGGTTATTATTATGCGACTCCTCAATGCCCCGAACGAGTGGTGCCAACAGAAACAGAGATCCAGTGTACTGGTGGACAGAAGAGATAGCTGCGTTACGCCGGAGATGTTTACAACTTCGTCGAATAGTCACCAGGGGGAGAAGAAGAAACGCTGAACCTATGGAGGACGCCACAGCGGAGTTCAGAACCAAGAGATCCGAGTTCAAGAGGGCCATCAATTCGAGCAAGAGAGATAGATGAGAGGATCTCCGCCGTGATGTAAATAGCGACCTCTGGGGACTAGGCTATAAGATTGTTACGCGTAAACTCGGAGCTCAGATGGCACCCCCTGTTCTTAGCGAAGAAAAAATGGAGCACATTGTTGAAACACTATTCCCAACTCATCCTGTCAGGGCACCTGACAACACACCGGTCCAAAGACAGGATATCCCACTTTTTAGTGAGAAAGAGTTGAGCATAGCTGTGCAGGCACTACAAAATAGAAAAGCCCCTGGTCCCGACGGAATCCCCACAGAAGTTCTGAAAGTGACTGCCCACGCATGTCCCCAATTACTGCTGAACATGTTTAACAGCCTCCTCCTCAGCGGCAGTACAAGCGTCGGGCGATCTATCAGAGAGACAGTACGGTTTCCGGAGAGGCCGCTCTACTATCGGAGCAATACAAGAAGTAGTGCACGCCACCCAAGTTGCCCAACAAAGAAACCACTACTCGAAAGAGATCGTCTTGCTATCAACACTGGATGTACGAAATGCCTTCAACTCGGCCAGGTGGAGCGATATTCTACATGCGCTCGAATGGAGATTCCACGTTCCTGCCTACCTTCTACGGATGGCGAAAAACTATCTCAGGGATCGAGAGCTGATTTACGAAACTACAGAAGACCCACAAAGGAAGGAAGTCACATCTGGCGCATCAATCTCCTATGATGATATTCTACGCATGGAGATGCCTGATGACGCCTTCCTGGTTGGCTTCGCTGACGACATCGCCGCGGTGATTATGGCACGAGACACCGATAGCGCGCAAAGAAAGCTGAACCAGGTCATGCGACGAACAAATTCATGGATGGAAGAGCATGGACTCAGCCTAGCCACGGAAAAAACAGAGATAGTTCTTCTGACGAGGAAGAGGATTCCCACACAAATTGACTTCCAAAACGGGACCGAAGTGATAAGAAGCAGCGCGGCAGTGAAGTACTTGGGATTGAATCTCGACACAAAGCTAACATACTCGCAACAAATAAAGACAGCAGCGGAAAGAGCTTCAAAAACTACCACATCACTGAGCAGACTGATGGCGAACGTGGGGGGACCAACGGCCAGTAAGCGAAGGCTACTGATGGCGACAACTCACTCCATCCATCTGTACGGCAGCAAAATATGGGCGGATGCACTTAAGCAGGAGAAGTACCGTAAACAGATGGCGGCAGTGCAAAGATGCGGAGCTTTACGTGTGGCAAGCTCCTATCGAACGGTGTCGGAACCAGCTGTTCTTGTAATCGCTGGAGTGACCCCTATTGATCTCCTAGCGACAGAGAAGAAGTACGTCCACGACAAAAAGGCGGAAATGGGAGTGGAAGCGGCATCCGAAGAGGCTAAGCAGCTGACGATACAGAAGTGGCAAGAGCGTTGGTGCTCACAAAGCAGAGGACGATGGACGGCGAGGCTGATCAGAAATGTGGCTGAGTGGAAGGACCGGAAACACGGTGAGGTCAACTATTACGTCACCCAGTTACTTACCGGACACGGATACTTCAACGCCTTTCTCCACAGGATCGGCAAAACGAGTAGTCCAGCCTGCCAGTACGGGGACTCTCAAGAAAAAAAAAATATATTATTATTATTATTATTATTATTATTATCATTATTATTATTATTATTATTTCTCATTTTCTGTGAAGTTGGAAACTACCTATCCCGGGCTATGCCAAGGGATTAGGCTCTGATGGAGCTTAGACCATGTTCCAGCTCTTTAGTTTGTGTTAGTTTGTAAAAATCGTTGCATGTATTGAGAATCACAGATTTTTGCATAATCTCTAGTATGCTATCGATATTATGCTGCCGTAGATTTTCAATGAGACTCTGGAATTAGACCTGTCGCTGAGATCACAATTGGTGTTATGGTCACTCGTTCTACTTGGTACATCATCTTCAGCTCTCCAGCAAGTTCCGTGTATTTTTCTATTTTTGTGCTGTATGTTGTTAGCATTTTGTTGTTTAGCGGAATTGCTATGTCAAAAAGATTGATCACATTCGCAGTTTTATCAAACAGTACTATGTCAGGTTTGTTGGCTCTTAAAGTTCTGTCAGTAATGATCGATCTATCCCAATAGAGTTTAGCGATGCTGTTTTAAAGTACAGGTGGAGCTTCATAATTGTAGTAAGGGACCTTTTGTGATGTTAATTTGTGCTTCATTGCCAGGACTTGATGTATAATTTTGGCAACTTGGTTGTGTCTTACTGTATAGTCTACTCCTGCTAAGACAGAGCATCCTCCAATAATGTGGTCTATTGTTTCTGTTTGGCTGTTGCATTTCCTGCATGTATCGCTAACAAGGTTTTCTTTCAAAATATATTTTCGATAGTTTCGTGTTGCTATTACTTTGTCCTGAATAGCAATCATGACTCATTCCGTTTCTCCAAAAAGGTGACCTCGTTTCAACCAAAGATTAGAGCTGGTCAGATCGATGTGATTTTGATACATTTGACCTGGATAAACACCGTGCAATACCTTGGCTTTCCATGTTGTTATCAACTCTTCTTTTGAATGAACGTTGTTGGGAGTCGGGAAGTCTTCTGGGGAGTGTAGTTTCTATCTGCTAAACATACGGTCCGGAACATAAAAGATCATTCTAGCTGTCCCTTGAAGTAATTTCTCAGTTTCAGTACTTGAGAGTAGTGAAGAGTAGGATGTCCAAAAGTCCTCGTCCACCAGCTTCATTTGGAAGGGAGCATCTTTCTACTGCACTTCTTGGGTGAAGACAAAGGTGTTTTGACAAACTTGTTCTGATAGATGTTGCAATTTGATCAAGATCGGTATCTGACCAGTTGACTATTCCGAACGAGTAAGTCAATACCGGAATTGCCCAGGTGTTTATGGCTTTACGCATATTTCCGGCATTGAGATGCGATTTAAGAATTTTCCTCATCCTTTGGTCAAATTGGTGGCGTACTTTTTTCTTAATTTCACCGTTTGCTATTCCCCTTAGTTGCAAGAAACCCAAATACTTAGAGCTTTCGCCTGTTGTGAGGTTAAAGATGGTATTATTCTCGTCTATAGAGTACCCATCTCTGTCATCTTGAATTATTCCTTTCTGGATGTGAATTATTTTGCACTTATCAATGCCGAACTCCATTTCTATATCATTGCTTATTATTATATATTTTTAAGAGAAAGATAATCAGGAACCTTTTATTTTTAATCTTAATGACCAATACTAGGATTAAATGATAGAACAAACCGAAAGGGGACATAAGTTAGATAGTTGTTTTACAGCGATAAATTTATTTGCAATTGCTTGTGACTTGGTAAGGATAAGTAGTTTACCGTCCCGTAATTGGGAGATGGTATCCCATTGGGTGCTGATGCCGTCAGCTGCTTTTCTGAGAGCAAACACACTGAATGAGTTTAGAGGTTTGGTAGGTCTGGAGGTGATATGTCAATATATTTGGGGTTTTTAAAGTTAATTGGATTTTTGGAAAAGTCTAGAGGAGTATAGGTTGTTCTTGCACGTCTTGTATTCAGGACCTATAAATTCAGTGCAACATATTTCCACCATTTTCGGGGCGGCTGGGGTGGTGTCGAGTGCCATGGCGAAACCGCACTAAACTTTTTTTAGGAAGAAGAAACACTATTAATTTATTATTTGTTTTCCGAAAAGTTGATTGAAAAGTGTATGTCGATTTGAGAGAAGAAAAAAGCGCGTGTATTACACGAGAGGGAGACAGATTGAAAGAAGACTAAGGCAAGGATGCACGACGAAGGAGGGTTGATGAAAGTGTGATGCACCCCCTTGCACGTCCACGTGTTCTTATAATTTTATTAATTTTAAACAGTCAAAAATATCCAGCTTTAATAATTTCAACGATAAGATGTTGGCTTTGCGAAAAAATTAATTTTATTGTATCGTTATACAGTTAGCCAAAAATGCAAAAATGTCCAGTTATACAGATAATTAATAACACCAAAATGTCTAACGGTTTGCGTTAGTTAAAACTGTTATCATTCGAGAACAAACCCACGTCGTTATCTTTTTTGGCACCCGATTCAGATTAGCAGTCTTCTTTGTCCTGACTACCCATAAAAGAAATTTCTAGGGGTTGGCGCCTTAACGCATCTGGCACGAAGGACACAAATAGGAGGGATTAAGTAGGTCCAGGAAGAATATCGAATAAAACACTTTTTTATACTATGTATATTACAATTTATAAATTTAATGTAGGATGTGTTTAGGCTTACAAGCAATTAGGAAAGGAAAAATGAAAATGTTGTTGATCGGACGACGTCTGAATAGCAAGTCAATTGTTTTTAGATAAGCTTAAGCATCAAGGCATCAAGTGCGAAAAAGGTTGTTGTATCTTCCTTGACCTATGCCGCGATCTCTTTGATGGTTAAAAGCACGTATGTCCCTTCTTTATAAGGGACGGTGGGAGGAGGGGAGGAGGGGTCATCTTTCTTAGAGACAGGCTGGACAAATGCTGTTTTCCATCTTCTAGGAGAAATACCAGGAGAGTAGGAGCAATGGAAAAGCTTATGTAGTGGCTTTGCCAATATGGAAAAACACCTCTTCAAAAGAATGGGGGTATAACATCCGGGCCAGCGGATTTGTGTATATCGAGATTTTTGAGAACTCTTGCTACTGTACGAGTGCGGAAAAAAAACTGTCCCATGGAACAATTTTTAATCTGAAGTACAGGAGGGGAAACGTTGCTGTGAGGCAGCGTAGAGCTGGCAGCTACTTCTTTGAGCCTGATAGCTTTTTTACACTCCGATTTAAACCAGGGCTTTTCTTTGGGCTTGATGATTATTACTCTATTAGGAATAACAGCACGCATTCCTAGAAGAATTACATTCGTGATCATTTCAGCACTGGTCAGTTAGGTAGAGTGATGTAGCACGGCAAAGAGCTCGATATACCTTTCTTCGGGTGTTGTCCGGCCATAATAACGGAGCCAATTGGAATTGTGTACATTCAAATGGCCTGCAATAACGATTTCAGTGCGAGGACAAAAGTAAACAATTTCCGAAATGGAATCAGAAAGCGCATCAGACTCGTTACAAGTCGAATAAGTGTCAAGATTTGGACTCTTATAAATAAAACAATAATGTATGTATGATATGCTGGCGAACAGTAAATTTGATACACATGAAGTTAAACTCTGTGTTGAAACAATGTCCGTATTGAAGAAGGCTCTGTGAAGCAATATCATTCATAACATAAACGACAAGACCATGACAAAGTTGTGGCACCAAGGTGTACCCATGTAGAGCAAATTCTGATAAATCAGTATTAACTCCAACTTAGTACCAAAACAGCTGGCCTGTATTGTACAGAGATGTACAGGTACACGTGAAAGAAATTCTTTCTTAAGCCGCGAGCATTGCAAAAGCCAAAAAGAAATTTACTTCCCATTTCAAAAATACAAACATTCAAAAACACTATTCTGCAAGAAAATTGTCTCAGGTATTATGCCCATAAGATGTACGTAAGTTATACAAAAAATCAATTCAAAGCACACATCACAATAAGACCAAAAACCAGATGCCCTTATCTACGTAGACACCGCATCAATATAGACCGTGTCTGGTCGGTATGACGGTCGAATCGACAAAAAAGTGGGGCTAACATCACACATTCGAACTTGATACATTCTTTTATGCGTATTTGTACCTGTCATTTTCGGTAGATACTAAAGGCAAGTTATGTTAAGAAGAGGGCTATTTTCCCTTCGTTAGCCGCGAGGGGTCAATTTCTACAAAATTGATCTCAATTAGAAAACAAATAAAATGTACGCTCAAACTTGTTCTTATTCTAGACAATGACATGGGTTATATAAATTAATATTTTATTAATTAATTTAAACTTTTAAAAAAACTTGTCTTCGTATCGTTTGCTGCTGGAGTTGCAATCAGCCTTTGTCGTCTCGATGCATTTATGATGGCCTATACAAAAAGGTTTTAAACCGATCGTGTGTGCAGTGGCGACTGTTGTATTTTTTTGATACCGGATATTTTTTATGATTACTTAACTCCCTCCATGGTAAGAGATTGATCGTCCCGATCAATGTGTCGCTTAGTGGCTGCTCTGATTTTTGCTAAGTCTTCTTGGAGCATTTCGTCCGTGTATATTTGACTTGAGGCTTGTCTGTATATTATCATTAGTTTGATTGCCATGTAAATGCTTGCTATAGTAACTGTCAGGATGAATATAGTCTTAATTGGATTGACTCCAATATCTGTTTGTAAAGACTCGATGAGATCAATTTTTTTATACTTAGATCCTTGTTTATGGTCTCTATATAGCTTTTAATCAACGTGTCTTCGGATATGTATCCTTTCAAGAACGTTTTGATCTCTTCAGTTGGGTTGGTGAAGTTGATATCGTCAACATTTATTCTTTCTTCAAATGGTAATAAATTGATGCCGTTGCACGTTTCATTGTTGACTGTATGTTGTCCTGTAAGAAGTATTGCTCCTTCCGATATAAGCTCGATTGCTTGGTTTCTGTCTTTTATATTGGTACAGTTGGTTGGTCTTAGGTTTAGGATATATGTAAACAATTTGATTTACCATTAATTTTACAATAAAAATTATTCAGCTCTAATTTACATTTTTCTATGTTTACATATTTGTCTTTACATTTTAAAATTTCTTTCGGAATTACAATTTTTCCGTTTTCATGACTGATCGCCATTGTTTTGAAATAATTACATTTTTCCTTAATAATTGGGTATTTAATAAGTATTACAATAATATTATCTCTTTGTAAGATTTTAAAAGTGGAAGTATCTGTGAGGTCTGTTATAGAGAATTGTGCACCTTCTTGTTTGACAATTTCATTTATTTCTTTAATATTTAATATGTTTGGGTTTAGTGATCCCATTTTTGCAAAGGTTATTGCATATAACAAATTGCTTATTATTATTTTCCACCAGTTCATTTATCTTTAGTTCAATCATTATTTTGTCATCGTGATCAGGACTTGCTGCTATCCATTTCCAAGCTTTCCCTAGAAATTCTAATGCTCTTTTATTTCTTCTACTAGCTAACTTTGTATCATTGTCGTGACCTCCTGTTATTCTTAACTCGTCTATTAATAATTGGATTTGTGCAATATCTGCCTCATGAATTGTATTTTCTTCGTAATTCCTTAGTATGGCTCTTGTTTCATCTAATAATTCTTGATATTTTGTTAGGTTAGTAATGTGGAATAAGTTTCCATAAGTATCGTAGGCTAATGCGTCTATTTCTTTCACTAAAACATAATCTTCTCTGGCATGGTTGGTTATTTGGTATGTTTGAGTACTAGTAAGGTACAGGGTTAGTAGTAGGGTTTTTTTTATCATCTTGTTTCCTAGAAGAAGAAAACTTGAGGCTATCTTTGTGAATGATCTTATCTTGTCTGGTTATTCTAACTTTATTTCCTAAATCTTCCTTTATCTTTTCTTTCCTATATTTGGCTTGTAATTTACCATATTTTTCATTTGTTCTTTTCATGTATATAGTATTACCTTCATCTAATTGTTTGTTAGTTCTACCTTTATTTTTGTACTTAATCATATTTTCTTGTGCTATCAATAATTTTGGTGCTATATCTTCGTGCTTTACTTTATTAAATAGTATATCTATGGGTTTGTTATCTATTACCAAATGTATGGTCTTATTATATTCTGAAACGGCTTTTAATATTACTTCTTCGTCATCCAGTAAATGATATTCTCTATTTACACACCTAGATATTTCTTGAATGGTAGAATGGACTCTTTCTACTTGACCATTTGATTTGGAATGTTGTATAGGTTCGTAGAATATTTCTAAGCCGTCTTTGAATCATATTCTTAAATTTAAATGATGTGAATGCAACATCGTTGTCACAAATTATCTTCTTGCAGTTAGGGAATATTTGTAATATTTCTAAGAATTTCTTTTCCATGTCTAATTTATCATTTATTATTTTCAACCCTAAATACTTTGAATATTTGTCAATTGCTGTAATTGATTTGATGTTTTCAATTTTTAAAATGTCGATGTGGATAATCTCTCATTCGTGTTTTGGAATGGACGTCTCGGCTATTCTTTCCTTATGTGGGTTACTCTCATATTTATTTTGTTGACATATGTCACATGATCTTATAAATTTTTCAAAGTCTATCCTCATTGTGGGCCAATAATATGTTTTTTCTATCTGTTTAATGTTTTCTTTTGAGTTTCTATGAGCTCGGGTGTGTGTTTGAGCTATGATAGCTTCTTGATCTTCTATATTTTTTATATCATTGGGAAAAAGTGTACAAAATATGAATGTGTTCGAGAAATGATTAATTATATTTTGTAATCTATAATTTGTCTCTAAATTGCAATATATACCTACATTTCCTGGTTTAAGGTATTCTTTAAGTATGGGTATTATATCTTGAATATCTCTGTACTCGATTAAGTGTCTTATTTTATCTTTAAAGGGTTCTAATTTCTCATGTATTGTGAATATTCCTTGAGCAATGATTATTTGTTGCTTAAAGGAGTTGACAGGTTTGTCAAAAGTTTCATAAATAGTTTCTTCAGGGTCTTCTGCTGGATTAAGTCATTTTCTGAATTTTCATCTGATATCTGATTAAGGTTCTGTCTACTAAGGGCATAAGCTACTAAATTTTCTTTTCCAGTTTATATATGAATTTAGGCGAATATTCCTCTATGAGAGCATGCCAGCGCTTCATTTTTGAATTGGGATTTCTCGGTGAGACTGCGAAAGTGAGTGGCTGATGGTCTGTGTGGATTTCTAAATTTGTTACACCATACAGATAATTTCTCAGATTCTTTAATGCAAAGACTATCGCGAATAACTCTTTTTCATTGGTTGCGTAGTTTCTCTCAGTTTGGTTTAGGGTTTTTGAAATAAAGGTGATCGGTTTGTTTTCTTGAGCAAGCACTGCTCCAATTGCGTCGTCAGAGGCATCTGTAGTTAATGTGATTTTTTTGTCTAATCTCGCTGTGTAAGCTCGATTCTATCTGTCGGGAATTTATCTTCCGTATGCCAGGGGGGTGAGCTGAAAATTCTTCAATCTTTAAAAAATTACACTTCAACGGATTGGGTTTTTTATATTAGTTTTATTAACTTAGTTTTATTAACTGAACTGACTACTGCGACGAGGGACTGACTGTGAAAAAGTAAAAGACTTCTGCGACGAGTGATTGCCTGTGACAAGTAAAAGACTTCTGCGACGAGTGATTGCCTGTGAAAGACTAACTGGTTTCTCCAACAGAAGCCATGACCAAGTCCAAGTAGCGTTGCTTTGGTTCCAAGAAGCACTCCACGGCTGTGAAGTGCTGTATCAGCATCGTCCCACAAACAAAGGTCCCATAGATGGAACGAGTCCAAAAGTTGATACCAGGCCCATGCCTTTGATACCCAACGAAGCACCATGAAGACAGTACCGAGACCAGCGATAGCAATTAAAATCCGTTGAGGGCTCATTTTCCTTTCTCGTTGACTGATAGCAGTGGTCGCCTTCGATGCAGTATTTATCCAACATAAATACAGACGATCTAATAATTCATTGGCGACGCGAGGTATCATATAGCCATAAACCAGACCATTACCATGAGTGGATGACGATGACGATTGAGGTGGGCGGTGGGCAAGGAGAAGATCCAAACAAATAGCAACAGTCTGTGGTGCTATTAAATTAGGTAGAAGGTGATGTATCGGCTTGCCGTCGCCGTACCCAATGTGCGACGTCAGCAAAGGGCGTTGAATGTTCTTGCCGTACAGTTATGTAGGTTGAATTGGCGGTCCCATTTCTAGGTCAATGGGATATTGACCGAACAAATGTTATTTTCAATAATGGATTCAAAAAAGAACTTACCTCTTCTGTTAATGTCCGTGCTTCCCAATTGAATGTGATGTGAGTTAGTAAGTTTTTCTGAATGGGCACGTTGGACAATTAGGCGGTGAGCTCCGCTGGTGGTCCCTCCGTCGCGTCCCATGGCATGTAGAATGAGAAATGTGAGAATTAGCGGTGAGAGTCTATGCCTGTCTAATTTGACTGTTGTTTGAAAAGAAGAAAAAGATTTAACTGTTTTCTAGTTATTATACAAGTTATAAAATTACTATTTGTGCTAAATGTGTGGTCTTATACAGCGTAAGTTCCTTTGAATTTAAGCCCTTAATTTTGCCACCTGCTATCCAGGGTTCTTATATAAGGGCTAGGGTTACTTGTGTGGCCTCCATGAGGTAGATTAAGTTGGCGTTGGCAGCTTTGCTGTGATGGAGATTGATTTGTAGTAACTTCAACATTTTTTTTAATATTAGTTGCCTCTTTACTTTTCTGGGCGAGAAGTCTTAGTTTTCACTAAGTTGTTCAGTGTTTAGAGATCTTAGGTATCTTTCGATACAAATTTTCGGGATTGGAAATCCACGCACAATAAACCTAGCTTTAGGTCTGGTGTGTTGCACGATCTCTTTCCTTTCAAGCGGATAGCTTAGCTTCCTTTTCTTCCGTTGTTGAGCTGTCAACTAACGATGGCTACTGAGGGGCCCTTTTTTTTGTTGGTTTCTCCACACACTTTTTACCGCACGTTTACAGTTTCTTGAGGATCATAGACAAACCATTGAACAACGTTTTGTCGTGACTGACGAAAATCAACTAGCTGCTCTCCACCCATAAACTGAACCCCCAGAAACTCCTCCAGTGAAGAAATGTCAGTAGTTGCTTTTGCTCCTCGTACCCACTTCGCCAGCACAGATTCACTCACCCCTCTAACTCTTGTAAGGCTCCTTCAGTTTGTATTGAACGCATGAGCGTTTGTTCGATTGTCATGTCTGACCAAACTTCTGCCCATGACGATCCACTTCTGTTGATGGTGAAGTATCCTTGGTCGATGAATTGTGGCACAATATCAGGGTTGCGATTACGTAATGCCAACATGTCCTGAACGAAGAGATATGTGCATTTAGCATAGTGGAAATGTCCACTCGTATGAAAAAAAGGAATCATCTGTTGTGCGCATAAGAGGTGGCTTGTCCAATCCCCTGTACGTTGAGCCGCAATGAAGTTTTCATAAAGGTGATCATCGAATAGAACTGAATCCACAAAGCACTTGTTGTTCCCTTTGCTCCCAATTGTGATAGCTCATTTTTAAGTTTCTCTTGGATGAAGGCAAGGGAGGCATTTGTGTCCACTCTGTAACGAACCGAGGTGTTATCGGTGAAGATTCCCGAACTGGCTTTTGACGATGTATAATACCACTATTACAACCCCATACCTGCAGGTATATGAGGCTGATCCTGGCAGCAGGAAGGAGAGGGTGTCCAGACCAAGAGAACGCGGCATGCTTGCGTTCAGCTCTTGGTCTTGTAGACCTGGACAGGGGTTTCGACTTCATGCCGATAAATATTTTATCAAAATATAAATGTCGGTTTCACAAATAAAAAAATGAAACCCGAAATCGTCGAGTGAAGGGGTGCGATTCCTATAGGGGGTGGAGGGTACAAGATATTGATAGCCCTTCGGAGGATTTGGCCCACCCATGTATCCTAGGATACCACCATGGTTACTGCATCCTCCATATTTGTGCAGTAACCCCATACAAGTATTCCGCGAAGACTTTTTCTTTCTACTTGCACTTTTACACATTTTACGATGAACTCCCGATTTCGTGCCACTTTTTCTCACTTCTGGAAACAGCACTATTTTTTGTTCTTAAGTTTTATATGGTCTTTTTTCACGTTTACACTCTCTTGAGGGTTTTGTGTGCGATAAAAAAAGACATAGATTTCAATTTCTACCGACCGATTACACTTGCTTGAGGGTACTTTATCGTACGGTATCGAGAAATGAATAACGTTTTTAGTTTGTACTACTAAAGGACATTTGTTAAAACGCGATCTATCTCCCTGCTTGGGCGCCAGTAAAAAGTTTACGCGTTTTAATTAAAAAAAAACTACAATTGACAAATTATTCTTAAAATGCTAAACCTTAAATACTATTTTCTTGCATACTCCGCACAATTTCTGGCTTTTCATTTTCACGTGTACCACAAACAGAAAACAATCGTTCGGTTAAAACCGAATTATAACATTTCTTGTTGGAAAATATCAAGCAAGTTTTTCCTTCCTTCCTGTAAATTGCTTAAGTAAAATATATATTCATTCTGATGCCGCCATGCATCAGAATGATGCATCGCATTGGCGATGTTAGGTTTATTTGAAAAATATTTCATTATATTTGTTAAATATTTTACTGATTAAATTAATTCAACCGTTCACCGATCCTACCGAGTGCGCCAAATATATATTTAAACTCGGAGGGAGCTAAAAAACAACGCAACTTCTAAGTTCGAAACCTGATTTCGGCCTACGTCAGCGGCCCATCCACCTGTTGCCCCCTCGTCCGTTCCCGATGCAAGACAGATCAATCCTATTATCATTGTCCATTGTGCATTATAGCCAATGCAAAGCTTTTCCCATAAAATTAAATAAACCTCGTTTTTGTTTTTGTGGAATAATTGTCATTATTTCCCCCTTAATATTTTCAATTTCTTATTAATTAAAACTGTTAAATAAACCACTTTGTTTGAGTGCTCAACAATGACTGAGTTTTATTAAAATGTATATACATACATAGCAATGACAAAAGATATATTCCAGTTTAAGTTTATACAGTTTTGTAAGAGAAATGTTCAGAATTGAGAGTAAGTTTAAAAGTTTAGAAATAAACAGGCATGTACAATAAATGTAAACTTGTTAATATTAACACTCCCACTTTTATATGATTGTTCATTATTTGATGATCATAATTTAAAAAAAAAATATTAATTTCAAACTAAATACAATATAACTGTGTATGTAACTAAAGCTTTTTTTTTAAGAGAAAACAAAATTTAATTCATTTTAATTCAATGATATTCAAAAGATATCTAAGACGATAAAATGTATCTTTACTTAATGGTTTTGTAAATATATCGCTGAGTTGATTATTTGAATGCACATATTTTAAATCAAATAGTCCTTCAGAATATTTTCACGTATAAAGTGAAACCGGACGTCTGTGTTTTGTCCTTTTATGAAACTCCAGGTTTTTTTATCAAGCGAATGGCACCTTGGTTGTCAACGCATAAGACAGGTTTGACGTTCTGATTCGGAAGTAAATCGCCGCCCATGAGAATAACAAAGCCACTAAGTAGATCTCGTAGTGGTTATATCCCCGTCATAGTCAGCATCACTGAAACAATTTGTTAAATTTAATTTATTTTCAAAAAATATACCTTGAAATGGAGTCTGTAGGCCTCAAATTAAAATCCTTTAAAAGCTTTGTGAACATATGCTTCCAACAACGAGATGACTGTTTTAGACCGTACAAGCTCTTTTTCAGCCTACAAACTCTCCCACTGTTGACATCATAGCCTTTCGGTTGCGCCAAGTAAACTTCTTCCTCAATGTTTCCATTTAGAAATGCTGTTTTCACATCAAACTGCCTGATATTCAAATTCTCAGCAGCAGCAATACTTAAAATAGCTCTTACTGAAAAGAACTTCGCAACAGAACTGAAAGAGGTTGGATTCGATATTCCGCTTTTTTTATAATCCCGTTTCTTAAAATCCCGCTCGTTAAAATACCGCTTTTTATAATCCCGCTTTTTTAAAATCCCGTCTCTTATCATCCGGTTTTATATAATCCTGTTTCTTATTATCTCGCTTTTGCAATCAAAATAGTTGTTCTATTTAAAAAAAAAATCGCGTGATTTCTTGAGATTTTATTTCCCAATCAGATTGGGCTCGCAAAACAAATGTGTGCGCAAATTATATTTATCTGTCGCGATAAAAAAGTTATTTAAAAAAAATATATTTTTAAATATAAACTTTATTTTTCACTTAACAAATTAAATATTTTTAGACAATAGTTCTTACATAGTTTCTTACATACTACTCGGCAACTACTCGAAACTCCTTTTGCGTTGTGTCTATTTATGTTCTTGTCCTGATGAGTTAGTTTTCTTGTCTTCAGGTTTTTTGTTTGTGTTGGTTAATTACTCTTTGTATCTTACTTTGTATTTATCATCTTGTTTGGTTGATCATAAAATATTTGTTTGTTAACTTTTTACTTTATTATAGGATGCTTGTTTATTTGGATGCTTGTGGATTAGTACATTAGCGGTATTATTTATTTTATTGTTTCCTCTTATTTCTGTTTGAGGTACAGTAGAGTGTTTATAACTCCCCCCATCGCTCAAAATGAATCGCCCCGATTCATCAATATGTTTTTGTAGTCAGGCAAGTCCTTTTTCTAATGTCATCTCTTGTTATGGAGCTGTTGGTTCGACTATATGTTGCATCGGTATATTGTTGCTGATTTTGATTTGTTTCTTCTTAAAAAATAAGGCTAATATAATAATAATAACAATAATTATACTTATGGTACTAATTCCAATAACTGACTCTGATTTTGTAATATTTAAGTAGAGTGTCAATATTCTCGAATTCAAATTTAAGCTCAGTGTTTGGGTCTATTATGTATGATTCAACAACATAATCATTAATGGCATGTGTTTTTATATAACTTAGTATTTTTTGATTAGGGTTTGTGTAATTCTTATTATCTATATTAACAGTTTCGTTAAATGTTATTAAATAAATGCCATTAATTTTATCATTATTTACTGTGTGATTATTTTTTTAATAAAATTGCTCCATCTTTTATTATTTCGAATTCTTTTTGTATTTCTTTTGTTTTATTACATTTTGTAGGGAGTTTATTTAGTAAATCTGAAAGACATGATTTTTCATTATTTATTTTACAAAAGTATAAATTTATTTCTTGTTTACAATCTTTAACATTGTAAAATGATTCATTGCATTTTGCTATATTCTTATTAATTATTATTTTTTTCATTATTTTGTTCGAAACAATTGGGTATTTTATTAATATTACTATGACATCTTTAGTTTGAACAATCTTAAAATAACTAATATCTAATAGATCGGATATTGACATAGTTCCATGTTCATTATTTGTTATTTTTTAAATATCTTTTTTATTCAATATGATAGGGTTTAAAACTTTAGCTTTGCTTAAAGGAATAGTTTGAATAAGGTTTTGTAACTCCAGTATTATTAATTTATTTCGTTCTTGTAATCTTCTTGTTTTTAATGTATTTTTTTCATTGTTTAAATCTTTGGTAATTTCTTGAATAGCTTGGAAAATCTGTGAATTGGTAGTTGCTTGTTTATTATTATTATAAACTAATTCATTTAATAGATTTTCTACTAGTAAATGATCATCATGGTCAGGTACTACTGATATCCAACTAAGTATTGTTCCTATAGTATTGATTGCTCTTTTAAACCTGGCAATTCTAACTTCATCTACTAGTGCCCTCATTAAGGTTATTTCTGACATTATTTCTGTGTTTTCGTCTAAATTTAGTGTAGTAAAATCATACTTTAAGTTTTCTACACTTGATTCTCTTTCTAATTCTGCCATTATTTCATTAATGTAAGTAATGTTTGTCATGTGGAATAACGTTCCATATTCTTTATAAACTGCTGCATTACCATTTTCTATAAATAAATATTCACTCCTAGAATAATCTATTATATCTGATCGTATTAAAATAATATGTCTTATTGTAAAAGAAATAAAAAAAAATAAGTTTTATGAAGTCCCTTTCCTGTAAAAAATAAAAATCTACGATTTAATATTATCTTTATGTATTTTACCTTTATTAGTTAATATTTGATCCTTTTTATCATCTATTACTTTGGTACGATTAAATCTCTTTTTTTAATTTATTTCTTCCAGTGCCGTGGTTTTTCACATAAAATATTTGATTTTTCTGGAAATCTCTACTTTCACGATTTTCGTTATGTGTTTTTAAAATTTTATACTGTTTTTCTTTCAAAATCTCCCTAAGATTGTGTGTTACCTTGTTAAAAAAACACTTCCTGGGGTTTCAGGCCTGTCACAGAGTGAATGGTTTCGTTATATTTAAGTGCTGCTTCTAGCACTGCCTGTTTATCGTCTATTACGTTATATTCTGCTTTAATACAGCGTGTAATTTCGATTAATGTACTATGAGTACGTTCTACTTGTCCGTTTGTCGTAGAATGGCTAACTGGTATATAATATATTTCAATGTTCTTTCTTTCCAAAGTATTTTTAAAGAACACGGATTTGAAAACGGATTCGTTATCGCATATAACGTTTTTTGCGTAAGGAAAAATATTTAAATTTTTTCTGGTATGGTTTTGGTTCCTATAGGCACTTTTACTGGCTTACGACAGTAAAAATTTATTACTAAATGTGTCGAGTTTACTTTTAACTTCGTATAGGTCTTCGTCTGAAGCATAGATGCAGACTGTGCCTGGAACTATATATTTTTTAAATAGATTGATGACCTGATCAGTGTTTGTATATGTTATTGTATACCTCTTTAGTTTATTAAAACAAGTCTCAATACTGTCTGAACTTATATTCGCTTTATTTAATATTATCTGTTGCTTAAAACAATTATGAGGCAAGGGCGTTGTCTCTATTTGTAAGTTATCACTGCTTTCAGCGGAATGAATAGTTTGACTTGAATTTGTAAGATTATTTAGGTTTTGTCGGCTTAGCGCATCCGCGACAACGTTATCTTTACCTGGTTTGTATATAATTTTTGGTGCATATTCTTCAATTATAGCATGCCATCGCTTCATTTTTATATTAGGGTTTCTTTTTGATACTGAGTACGTAAGTGGTAGATGAACAGTGTGTATTTCTAGGTTTGCAAATAATTTCTTAAATTCTTTAGAGCATATACTATAGCGAAAAGTTCTTTTTCTTTTTTTGCATAATTTTTCTCTGTTTTATTCAGCGTTTTCGAAATGAATATAATTGGTTTATCGTCTTGTGACAAAACTCCTCCGATTGCATCATTACTGGCATCAGTAGTTAATATAATTTTTGTCTGAAAATCTGGTTATGTTAACCTTACATTCTCGATTAAATATTTTTTAAGTTTATTAAATGCTTTTCTACCCTCCTCGCCAATGTTTAAATTACATTTCTTGCTCTGGTTTTTCGATATCTTTCCATTTCACCATTTAAATGAATTGTTAAGGGTTTAGTTATCTGAGCATAGTTTTGTATAAATTTACGATAGTACCCTGTCATACCTAAGAAGCTTCTTAATTGCCTAAGAGTTTCTGGTTCTGGATATTCTTTAACTGTGGTGATTTTCTTAGAATCAGTAGTGATTATATTCTCACTGATAACATATCCCAAAAATTCTACCTCTGTTTGATAAAATTTAGATTTTTCTAAAGATATTTTCATGTTTGCTTCTTTTAATATTTTTATTATTTCTTTTAGGTGATGAGTATGTTCTTCAATATTTTTTGAAAAAACTATAATGTCGTCAATGTATACATGACAGAATTTTCCGATGCATGGCTTAAGGATATCATCCATGGCTCTTTCGAATGAAGAAGGAATGATGTCTTTTGAATATCAGATTCTTTCATTAATATCTGATGAAATCCACTTTCCAAATCTATCGTTGAAAAGTAATTAGATTTACCCAAATTGCTTAAAATAACATTTGTCTCTGGGATTGGATATTTGTCACTTATAGTGTGTTCGTTGAGTTTCTTAAAGTCGATGACTAACCTGCTCTTAGGTGTTCCATCTTCGTTAAACCCTTTTTTTGGTACTACCCATACTGGACTTGAATATGCACTTTTACTTGGCCTAATTATATTATCTTTTAGTAATTTACTTATTTCTTTATTTATAAACTCTGAAGCACTTTATGTATATGGATACTGTTTTGTCCATATTGGTGTTTCTATATTAGTTTTTATTTCTGCCACCACATCTGTACGGAATGGCAATGTTATATCTATTTTTGAATGTATTTCATGGATAATGGAACGAATTTGTTTGTTCAAAACATCAACGTTTCGATCTGATTGTACTTTTTCAATTACTTGGTTATCAAGGCGTGGTTCGAGACTGTAAATAGAACGTGAGTCAGTCGTATTTGATGACTCTAAGGTAACTTTAATTTCATTTCCTGTTTGTGTTCTATTATTCTCCCATGGTAATGGTTCGCCATCCATGAACATCCTTTCTGCTGTTTTATTGTATATCAATAAATTTCTTTCCAAATTAAAATTTATATGTGCACTTCGCAAAAGATTGTAACCTATCAAGCAATCTGCTTCTAGGTTCTCAATTTCGTAAAATCGAACCATTCTATCAAAAATATATATTTCATAATAATACTCAATAATTGTGAATCCATTCACGGTTTTTGCTGTTTTATTAATTTCCAAAGTTTTCCTATCACTAAATATTTTTGGAGACGTGTAACAAGATGTTGCTCCAGTGTCTATTAATATTTTTAACCATTTGTTATTTATTCTTCTGTATATGTGGGGTAATCCCACGTTCCGCCTAAAAAATGATTCTCTTGGATGTTATTTATCCTTACTTTGTTTGGTGGTTGGGAGCTTAATTGAACACTTTGTTCTCTTTATCTTTTAAAATTATCATTCTGATTATTATTATGATGGTAATTTCTATTAAAATTCCTGTTTTGATTAAATTGATTGTTAGTATTCCTAAATGTATTATTCTGATTATTATGTACTTGTCTAAACCTTTGCATTTCCTGGGGGGTTACTTTTCTATAAGCTGAAGATCATAATTCCATTGGATCTGGTCTCTGTTCACTAGCCCTATTTGTTTGTTGATTACTATGTTGGGGTTTTTGTTGGTATCTTAATGTATTACCGTTTGTTTCGTCTCTAATATTATTTCTTTGATTGTATTGATTCAGAAATCTACTTCTAGTTTTGTTGCTTTCTAACTCTTGAGCCTGAGCTAATGCATTGGGCAAATTTTCAGGTTTCATACTAAATACTGTATCAGACATTGGCTGATGAAGACCATTTATAAATGCTATTAATGCATTTTTTCTATATGATTCATTGAATTTCTCAGAGGTTTCACTGTATGTACCATACGTCATTATAACTTTATATATTATCAATGTCAATTTTTCTGTAACTTCATTATAGAATTCTATTAACGTTTTTTTGCCCTGTGTTATCATACTTAATTCATGATTTAAAACATGTATTGGTCTTTTATCCGGCTTGAAGTTTAGTACCGTACCATGACATGCAGCAAAATATCGTTTACTACAAGGAGTGTACAGACTCATACTATTTTGACAAGCTTCTCGCCAACTCACATATCCCTCATCGCTACCTTCAAAAGTTGGTAGACTTTTAATAACATCAAGACTTTCATTGTCTGGTATTTGTGGATCTATCGTTTGTTTTTTTATAGTCTATTTCATTATTTGGAACTGTTAAATTTTCTTATTTTTTGTTAATTCATCTGTCTGATTTTGCTGCTGAGCAGTAGCCTGTTCAACAGCTAATTCAATTATTTGTTTTATATCTACAGTTGTAGTTGTCATTTTAACAATTTTAGTTTCACTTCTTCAAAATAATTTCCTCTCCTTCTCAGAATGCTGTTCTCCAATCTGTTGCTGGATACTGGCTTTATAGAGCGAACGGCAATCACTTTGCTGGTTTCTTCCTTTTAGTTCACAATTGTTCACACTTTCAGGATACTTTGTTTTTCTCCTATTAATAAACAGATTTGGCTGATAGCTTCAATTTCACTTTGAAAGTTTTTTTTTAAGCCTTAATTGTATCTACAAATACTTATGCAGATTTGACTATTTTATTCACTTTCACTTTTTACGTTAGTAAAAAAGTTATTTCAAAAAAATATATTTTTAAATATAAACTTTATTTTTCACTTAATAAATTAAATATTTTTTAGACAATAGTTCTTACATAGTTTCTTACATACTACTCGGCAACTACTCGAAACTCCTTCTGCGTTGTGTCTATTTATATTCTTGTCCTAATGAGTTAGTTTTCTTTTCTTCAGGGTTTTTGGTTGTGTTGGTTAATTACTTTTTGTATTTTACTTTGTATTTATCATCTTGTTTGGTTGATCATAAAATATCTGTTTGTTATCTTTTTACTCGTGGTAATCTTTATTATAGGATGCTTGTTGAATCCGCATTCGATAGCACTCTTCGTGAACGCACTAAACTTGAAATGAAACTAGACTTTGTAATGATGTAGCTGTCCTATATATATGCCTGCCAGGTGCCTGCACGTGACCATGGCATGATCACTCGTCGTGTTACTTAGTTATCGGTCTGTCTGTTTTGCTTCTTCCTTCGATGCTCCGCAAAAGGTATATTCGTTGTTGAATGCAAGATAAGGATGGGTTTTTTTTGTGTGTTTTTCCAGACAGGCCATTTGGCCGTCCGCCGGCCGGTTAGATATCGATCGTACGATGCTGCTGCGCATTGTTGTTTTTTTGTGCATGAGATGCTCTATTGTTCGTATGGTTTTTGTTGTTGCCAACATGCACTTAGTGTTTTGTTGGATTCTAGACATTCCGCCCCCAATTAAAGACTCGTTTTCCTCGTCTTCCTGGTCGAAGAATCATCCTTCGGCAGTATGCACAATTTCTGCACCGGGCGCAGAAGCGTTGTATATTCCATTTTAATTTCTGCTCTCCGTACAAGTCCATCATTGCCATCAAGAACTGCAGTGACTCGTCCTAGAGGCCAAAACGTCGGTGGCATGTTCTCATGCTTCACCAGCACTAGATCGCCAACTGCAATGTTTTCATGCTCCGCTCTTCACTTGAAACGCTGCTGTAGCGTGTGGATATATTCTTCACTCCACTTCTTCCAAAAGTGTTGTTGGATCTGTTGGATGATGGCCCAAAGCTTAAGCCTGCTCGGTGGTATGTTAATAACGTGTGGGTGCGCGTTATTTGTACCCAATATGTAAGAGCTGGCTCCTGCTTGATTGACGTTACTGCTTTTTTAGGTCTCGGCTCATCGTCGTCTCTCCCCGGCACTAGACGGAGTACTAAAGCTGTCACCTTTAGTACACTCCTTAGTGTTGATCTGCGCTCCAACAAACTGGTGTTATTGATGCTAAGTTAGTGTGCGTTGAGTTATCTTTCCAACGATAACTGGCCTTAATGCTGCGTTTGCTCCTGCTCTTTGTTTTGCTGTAAAAGGCGGCTGCACGTTTGGCCACACTTCCTTTGCCCTAATTTGAGTTTTTTTCAGCTTTACTGTTGTAATTCCTCTTGATGCTAGATCCGCTGGGTTGGCGGCCCATGACACGTGTTTCCATGGATCTTTTGATTTGCTCGCTCAATTGCTCATCCAGCGATTTTACTGCAACCATGGCTCGTATTGTACGCTCTTCGCTCAGCCGCAGTTGTCCAAAAATTATCCATCACAGGCGGGTATCCTGTGTCGTGAGTCCGCTCTTGTGTCTCCTGACATTCCCTTTTATTACATCTACCCATACTTGCGCGCCAAGCAAAAGCTAAACTCTGGCGGGTTTGTCGAACATAGGATCAGTCAATTGTATATGGCTGAGGTCGACTGTCTGGCCTTGTAGTACATTAGTCATCGGAAGGCACGAAGATATCCTTTTGATGGTATACATCTTGCAGCTCATCGCAAAGTTTGGGTTTACTGTGGACATTACATTCAATCGGATGACGCCCGTAAGTCTCACGCTCGTTTCATCTCTTATTCCACTATTGTGTTTTTTGTCACACTTGCGACATGCAATCATGTGGGCAATCTTGGGCAAAATGTGCAGTTTTAAGACAATTTGCACATAATTTCCACTGTAAAGTTGGTTGATGTCAGCCCTGCAACCGCTACTCCATTTGGTTTATGGATATACTTCGAGACAAATCGCTTGGCATTCAATGAATGCCTCAGCCCAGACCTCTGGCTAATGCACTCAAAGTTTTTATCTTCAAATTCCGCCAAGTTAGTATAGATTTCTTCAAATTCTTTTTAGCTCGCAAGCTTCACAAAAGAATAAAAAAAAAGATCTTTCTTGGTTGGTGTTCCGTGAGAGAAGGCAACTTTATTTTAAAATGCTATTGTTATTTATACATGAATTGAAATGTTATCGAAACTAAGTCCATACTTCGATTGGCCCCACTTACAATCGATAATCACAAGTCAGCATAATTCTTATGACGCGCGCTAAAGGCAAACGACCAGCTATCCTAAGTGACATAGTGCTTAGTTGACATATTTTATTAGCCTAAGCCGATGACCACTGATCAACCCATTAATAATTCCTATGCATACACATCCATTGACTACGAGTCGGATATGCTAAAGGCAAGACAATGCTTTGCATTATATTATGATTTTTATGTATCTAATGCTTAAGGCAATGCATATGAAACAATTAATTGAGTGTATCTGGTGCTTGAGGCAATGCATATGCTGGGAAGTAAGTGTCAAGTATCGAAGTATGGCTTTGATATGAAACAATCAATTAAGGGGTCGCTAGTGTGTTCCCTCCACACCACCTCCGCACTTCTGCATTCCTACCTGGTATAGAAAGGGCCAGAAAGTCGGAACATCAAAAAAGTGGATGCGCTGATTTGCACAGGGGCACTTTGGTGGTGCCCAAGGTTTACTAGGTCCGGCTGCACTCCGGTAGTTGCGGTCCTTAGGCGTCTCAGCTCTGTTCATAGCCTGGTCAAAAAATGATGAATCCATCGCGCTTGCTCTGCGCTCAGGAAATGCGAAGAATTCCTTCTCTTCTCTGCACATTTGCCAAGCGTGGTTGCTTTCTGCATCAAGTCTGCTTCGCAACATGTTATGAGATGTCAAGTAGGATGGCTCGTAGCGAACAGAGGTGAACGTTGGCCTCATTGACCATTTCACGAATTCCACGGGCTTTTGAAGACCACGTCAAGCTTTGGGATGGCATGTAGACCTCGTTTAACTTCTTCCAGGCATCCAAATAGTTGTCTTCGGTGACGCGCCATCGGCAAATTATCCATGCGGGTTGTCCACGCAATGCCTGCACTAGTTCGCGCATCTTAGACACGTTGGCCAAGGCTCTGTTGTTGTGCACCTCGGTTACAAATTGGTCGCGGAATTCGCGCCACTTTGTAATGTCTCCTTCGAATGTCATTATTTTGATGGGCCGCTCCTGTAGCACTACAATAACACTTGCCTGTGTTGGTACGCTCTCGACATTTGCTCTGGTCGCGTTGGCACGCTGCAGCTCTACAATGCGCTCTTTTATTGTTGCTATATTGGTGTGCAAAGAATCTTCTACCGTGCCCAAAAATTTGTCGCGGATGGCTAGATCTGATTCGTTCACAGCTTTCTGTGCCAAAGAAATATGCTCGTCGAGTAACTTGCTGTAGGCAATTTCAGCAGCAAGCAATTTGGCACTTAAAAGAGCCTCACTTGCAGCTCCAAAACTTTCTTTACCTCAAAACTTCGCAATGCGCATTAGCGATGAACGGTAAATTTCTCGGCGTACTGTATCGCTCATTTTGCACTTCTTTCTGCTATACCGTAAGACTGTACGCACCTAAAACAATTCAGGTCGACCCTTCCAAAATTGCAGAAAATACGTATGGAATGAGCACTTTTAATTTAAGTTTTTCTTGCACAAATTATCGTACGCTCATACAACGTACCCACTGTAGTTGCTTATTTTTCTCTTAATACGCACAGGCACAGTATTTGAAAAGCACAAGGAATGCACCGCACTACATTCGTCGCTCAAATGTTTATTGTTTTTTTTTTATTTTATGCTGCTCACAGATGCATCGCACTGCCGCGCCGGCTTAAAATCCGGTTCGAAGAACCAAATGTTCAGATCTAGTAAGATTAAAACACCATTTGAATTAATACAATAATTTATTTACTTCAAAAAAGATGGTATACAAAATGGACTGTATGATATGCACTTGCTTAAACAGAATCCGAACTCGATACCACTCTTCTTGTACGCACTAAACTTGAACTGAAACTAGACTATGTAATGATGTGGCTATCCTATATATACGCCTGCCAGGTGCCTGCACGTGACCATGTCATGATCACTCGTCGTGTTACTTAGTTATCGGTCTGTCTGTTTTGTTCGTTCCTGCGATGCACCCTAAAAGGTATATTCGTTATTGTATGCACGATAATGATGGGTTTTTTTGTGTGTTTTTCCAGACAGGCCATCTGGCCGCCGGTTAGGTATCGATCGTACAATGCTGCTGCGCATTGTTGTTTTTATGTGCATGAGATGCTTAAATGTTCGTATGGTTTTTGTTGTTGCCAATATGCACTGCGGGTTTTGTTGGATTCTAGACACAAAATTATTACTCAAATGTTTTAAACACTAACCTATCTTCTAAAGAATTATGGAATCACATTCGAAATATAGGACTCGGTAAACAAACACCACAGGCCAATTGCTATATTACCGTTCTTATCTAAGGTTTTTGAATCAATGTTGAGTCAACAGGTTAAAAGTTATGTTGCAAATAATAAGCTTATAAATACGTTTCTGTCTGGTTATCGAATAAATCATAGTTGCATTACAGCTATTCTGAAAGTAACTGATGATATACGCCATGGATTCAGATAAAATAACCATATTGACTCTTTTGGACATTTCAAAAGCTATTGAAACAATGACCCTAAAACTGTGTGAAAAACTGAACCTTAATTATAATATCTCTGATAGTAAAAGTAAAAATAAGTTTTGTCTTATCTAATCGATCTCAGTTTTCGGCTTAATTTTTACGTAGAGGAGCACAAAAATCACAAGTGCAAGTATAGCTATGGTGCCATATAACATCCATTTGCTTGTCTCGAGCGTAATCGAAAATTCTTTTATTTTTTGGTTGTTGATGATGTGCAGCTTGTGTATGTGCGGAAGCTTCATTCAAAATTGTTCGTTTTGGTGCTAGTAGGGAATTCACTTCTTTAGACTTTTTTGTGAAAAATTGTTTGCCATTGATATTGATCTTACTATCGTATGTTATTAGGAAGGTTCCATTCAGAACATTACGCTGGCCTTTTTCTTCTATAGTTATGTTCTCGTCCACTTCTTATAACTTCGCTAGCATGAGTTGTGGGGCAGTGTGCCGTGTTATTATGAAGGAGTTGGGAAAGGCAGGGATTTTAAGGATCTGTTTCACAATAAGAGTATAACGGAGCTTTCTTGCAAGAGATTAAGGGATATTGAATTTTTTAAAAAATTACTGAAATATTCGAACTTAAATCCATAATTTTGCTGTCATGAATTACAGGAATAATTTCAAAAAGTTTGTATACTTCTTGAACATTTGAAATCTTAATTAAATTAACTAAAGAATTATATTGGTAATACATTTTTAAATCAGTTAAAACATTATTTTTTATCTTAATAATATCTATTTCATCTGTCCAAAGAATTAAGGGGTTTACAATATTATTTTTGGCAAGAATGAGAGAATAAATGTTATTGCTTAAATTATTTATTATTATCCTATTTCTTTGTGAAATAACTGCATTTAATTTGTCATAGTTATCAGCCGGATTAGGTTGTTAGCCCTAGTTAGTTCGTCTTCTTGGGTTTTAAGCAGTTCTATATCTGCATGATCAGGCGTACCAGCAATACATTTGATTGTGGAGCCTAAAAAATCAATTGATCGTCTCTTTCTCGAAGTAAGTCTAGTAATGTTAACAAGCGCTCAATTTCATTTATGTCCTGACGCAGTATTTCTTTGCATCTTTCGTTTTTTGATTTCATTTAATATATTTTTATTTTCTGACATGATTGTATCAATATCCGAAAAAATTGTAGTATGTTTATGTTTAAGGTAGAAATGGTTTTCGTAAATGGCAACTTCTCCTACAGGAATAGAAATGAATAACGCTGAAGAGTAGTCAACAATTTTTTTGGCGCCTAGCCATATTTTCATAAATCTAGGAAAAACAAAATGGGAGCTTGTCTTCCTTCAATTACAACAGCTGTGCCTAAATCAGCCTTAATAGTTTTTTGATTATAAAAGTTGGTATAATTTATTTCCAATTCTTACATACTTTTACATATACCTTCTCACCTGGCCTGAATTCTTTTGTGGAATTCAATGTCTTTGTTCTGTTTAATTTTGTCATTTTTTTAGAGATATCGTGAAAAAATTCTGAGGGCTTATAACCTGTTACCGAGTGTATAGAATTGTTATATTTGTAGGTTGATAGTAGCATTAGTTCAACAATATCTGTTGTACTATCCTTTGTACACCTAGCTATTTCAGCAAGAGTCGAATGGAATCTTTCTACCTGTTCATTGCTTTGACTGTAGAGTGCTGGTACAGAATGTGTAGAAATGTTTATTTCGTTTCTTAGTAATGCTTGTGTTGCAATCGATGTAAAGGCACTTTCATTATCTATAACTATTATTATAGTATTTCTAAATCGGGAAATTATTTCGATTAATGGGTTTTTGGTGTCAACAGAATTTGTTGGATGGAATATGTTTTATAATGGCAAATTTAGAAAATTTGTCTATACGTGTTTCGACCAGTATTGTAAATATCTAAATGCAAAATCTCTCCTGCATACGTGAGAGTTGGTGTTGCACCGATCGGATGTTGCGCTGGTCAACGCTGATATTTATTTTCTTTACAAATTTTACATTTAGATGCGTATGTGTTGCATAGCTAATTATAGGGAGAGACTTAATTAAAAACTACGTGTTACATTCGTTGTTAGAGAAAGACTAAATTTTTATTGTGTTCAAAAACATGATGGATACTTTTGTATTTCGATCATACGAGCAAGGCATGATAGTGGAAACAAACATCGACTGCATAAATGCTGACGTAGTGTCTGTTCCCACGAATGCAACTGTGATGATCGGATACAAAGTATCATATTAATTTTAGTTACTATAAATATTGCATATTGGTTAGCTATTATATATAGGTATACATCATTATAAATATACTTAAGTAAGGTAAATATATATATATATAACTAGCTTCATAAGATTTGGTTAATAGTATTCTGAGATTATTTGTTTGAAGATTTCTTTTGGTCCTCTATGTGCTGTGTTATGCTCGTTTATGATAAGTTCCTCTTGATCGTGTGTTTTAAACACATCTTGAACAAGTTTTTTTGCATATTTAATTTTTACTTTGGGGAAAGCAATCATGAGGTCATTTTGTAGTTTTCCTAAAGTTTCAATGTCACAATAGATACCATTGACTAAATCCGTATGAAGAACATCACGCATTATTTCGATAAGTTCTTTAATGGAACTGAATGTAATTGTATGTCTAACCTGTTTTTGGAAAAGAATTTTAACTTTCTTGCTTTTCTCAGATTTGATTTGTGAAACAATTTATTTAGGATTTTCCACTGAAGGTATTATTTTTGTTAAAGATTCCTCGCTATGAACAATTTCTCCGAAGGTAGAGTGCGTGTTAATATGTTGCCGAGATAATGCAAGTAAAGGATCCTTGATCCTTGGATGTTAAAAAAATTAATGTTACGGGACCTAACACTTGGTCCCAGTTAAAACACGTATTAATTTTTTACAAATTATCTTTATTCGTGTGCCACTGCACTACTCTAAGTTCCAAATCACAATGAACTTCCCAATACATTTATTTCATATTATTAGCGGATGCTCGTGTGCATCGTCGACACATTTTTCTTGTTGGGTCAATGCCTGACCGTGATAACTGCCGCCCCTTTAAATATCTGCGTCCAGTAGATGGCATGCTGAACTAGGGTAGCAACCTGAGCTTCCGTTGATGTCATTGACTCTTGGGGTAGGTTTTGGTACAGGAAATGATAAGCGAAGCTGTGGGATGTGGGCTCTTCCATAGATCTTCTTCCAGAATAGACAGATGATAGCTACAATTATTATAATTATAAGAATTTCTGTGAATATGGAAGAGTTAAGATTTGTATGTAATGTTTTAATTAGTTCATTATTTTTTGCACTAAGCTTGTGCACGTATTCCAGATTCGGGATCGTCCTTTTTCCGGTGACATTTGATAGAACAGGGGGAAATGCTTGAGGGATGGTAGTAACTTTGCTCTAATACGTTCTGTCCTTGATTTGAACCGTATCATTATCCAGCTGGATCAGAATGGTACCTTCTAAAGGAATAGATGAATTTTTATTTAATACAGTTCCATTAAAATTTGTAACAGAAATCGTATTTTCGCCAATTAATTCGAATATCTCCTCGTTGTTTGTCTTGTAATCGCAAAATGCGTTGCCACCCTTAAGTATTTTGGGTAGGCATAAGTCTTCTGCCAACTTTTTAAGAGTATTTTCTTGGCACACAGAAGTGTTTCCAATATTAAGGCATTTGCTTTTTAGTCCGTATGTCTCGTCATGATTAATGAGGAGTTTTGAGAATTCTAAGTCAATTTGTCTAGCATTGTTGATTGCCGCACGAGCAGTTACTAGGTGATAAATTTTCGGGATAATTTTGGGTATAGATTGGACATAGAGCATTAATGTCCCGTTGCAATAAATTGACGGTTGGCTAAACTCGACGGCTTCCACCACATTCTGGTAAGGCAAGGTTTCAAGGTCGTTAATGATAGTGTTAATTTCTTCGGAGTCCAGAAGGTAACTATTAACAATACTTTTTTTAGCCATTTGACAAACTCTTATCAATTCGTTAAATCCCTCCTTTAAAATGAGAACTTTATTAAGAAGGTCCTGTCTAAGTCTGTCCCCTTTTGTATAGAATTGTTATAACCCTCGATTACTTTATTGAGTTTCCCCCCGATTTCATGAGTCATGTCAAATAACTCTTCGTTAATCAGATATTGTCGGT
The DNA here is from genome assembly GCA_963971375.1 of Platycheirus rosarum. Taxonomy (NCBI): domain Eukaryota; kingdom Metazoa; phylum Arthropoda; class Insecta; order Diptera; family Syrphidae; genus Platycheirus; species Platycheirus rosarum. Next base: position 54,710,253 of record OZ020509.1, on the reverse strand, counting down.
TATTGTTTTCTGCGATATCCGCCTGTTTTTCCAAGAGTTTATCCCAGTCGGATGCGTCAGGGGAACCACCTATTCATTTCCAGGCGGTTCCAATCCAATAAATTGATCTTGTTTTTCTCGCCCTAACGTCCTTTAGTTTGGCAAGGCGAGCTTTGATTTGTTTAAGATGGTAGTTAAGAACAAGTTTCATTTTATCGGCCTTAATAAACTTATTCACCAGTTGATCGGTGTCTTTGATGAGTACGTCATATTTCCCCAAATCGATCACATGTGTAAGTTTAAAGAAACCATTCGTTACCCAAGCTTTACCTTATTTGATGGTTACCACTGGAGAATCGTAAGCGAATATATGTAAGGTCTGCATGGGAGTAAAAAGAACTACTAATCTGTAATATAATCAAAGTTTATTAAGCTTGAAGTTCACAAATAATTTAAAATTTTTTGTTTTTGTAAATTTAATTTACAGCATGTAAAATTGGTATTTGGAAAAATCTTAATTTAAAATCTTAAATTAAATATCTTAATAGTTTTTCAAAAGAATCCCTTTTTTTATATTCAATTTTAATTAAATTTTAATTTTTATTTTCTTTCTTTTGTACATATAATAAATGCCTGATTAGTTAGTTCTTTATTTTATTTTGGTTAGGCTTGTGCCCATTTTTTTTTTTTAGAGAAAAATAGAAGTTTCATTCAATATTTTTTAAATGGGCTTTGTTGACTTTTTTTCCACTTGCTGTCGTTATCGTTACTCGATTGTCTTTTTCTACAACCTCTTTTTTATATAAGGGTTTATTCTTACTTTTTATACCTTTAACAGCAACATAAACGACATCGCCCTTCATCTATTTCTTTGGTACCACTCTTTTCAAGTTTTTCCGAATATTCCTATCCCTCATATTTTTCTCAATTATTCTTCTTTTAATTATTGTAAGTTCGTGTACTTTTATATTCAATTTAATTTGAATGTCAGAAAATTCTTAAGATTTTAATTTGATATGTGCTGTATATATAAATGTATGGAATAAGTAAATATGTCCACTTTCCTTATTTTATTCAATCTAATTTTCAGGAAAAAAAATTTTGCAATCATAAAATATATTAGTTAAATAAATTTCCTGAGTTTTTTGTTAATTGTTATCTATATTGTGTAATAATTTTTACTAAATAATCTTACATAAAAAATGCAGCATCTTTTTCTGGGCTTTTAAAGTTGATTTTTAAAGTTGGTTTTTAAAGTTTTTTTTTCTTAGATGGCTTTTAAAGTTGATTTTTAGAGTTGATCTTTGAAGTTGATTTTAAAGTTGATTTTGAAAGTTGCTTTTTAAAGTTGTTTTTGTATCTCAGATATTTCAGCCAGACCACATTCACATTCTCTTTAATTTGCTTTATTTTAACACCAGGATCATAACCTTGTATATCTTTTATTTGATTAACTATTCGTGATTATTTTTGTTTTGGTTTTATTCACTTCTATTCTATTATTGCAAAGTGTTGCTCCAAGTAATTAAAAGGCTCCAAAATATAAATATCCAAATGAGAACACGTAAAATCGTATTGCAAATTCAAAAACGTATGGATTTTATTAAAATTTGTATCTTTCACACAAAGGATAACTTGAGCAACTTGAACATAAACTAAATTGAAATTAGCCGAAATTAAAATTACATATATATGTATATGTATAACAGATGTCATCTGTTTGTATCGGTTTGGAGTCCTTAAACCATTTTGACCTTCTTGTGAGGATAGGCAGGTATTCAGCGTACCAACGTTTTGTGAGTTCAGCCATCAAGTGCTGCGACCGGCGACTGTAAAGTCTGCTGCAAACATCCTTCTCCGAAAACACGCCAGGAGCAGTCACATCTCGATCTGCGTCCCCAAACAACATCGAGTTCGGAGTCAGGGGGCTCGGATCTTCTGGATCCACCGGGATGTGGGTCAGCGGGCGACGATTTATTTGGCCTTGAGCTTCCATGAGGGCGTTCCTTAGCACATCTTCTCTGGGAACAAGACCCTTTAGCACGAAGTCGATACTCTTCTTGATGGACTGTCTACTCCCACATGAGTAAATGGTCTGGAATCAAAGGCTAAACGAGCACTAGGTAGCTGGCCCATTATTAACTGCCTTAGCCTTGAGGCGTTTGCACTTGTAGCACCTTTTTCGCACCCTCTCCACTGCACCTCGAATGCTAATTATCCAGGCACTTTCCCAAATGTCCGAAATAACTGTTGCAGTGCTCATGTGAGCGTTCCTTTCATGATGATAACTGATGAACAAGTCGACCAAAGTATGACTTTTAGGCAAAATCGCCGGATTCCGAGAAGAGTACGAAGAATTCGCTTTCTGCGCTCTCGAGCGTAGTCGCAATGTACCATCCTCATCCAAAAACGGCGTCAAACTTACGATTGCACTTGAAGGGCTCACCTTACCGGTTGACCTAAGAGAAACGATGTCGTCTTTGAAGCACTCTTCTTGAATTTTCCTAAACATCCAGTCTTCGGCTTGTATAAATTCAAAAGGCGTGATGAACGTTTCTTTAACTATGGGTTTCTTCTGTAGTAAACTTTTAAATCTGAGCAAAAAGGCGATAGTTCTGACGGAGGAAGACCACTTGGCTTGAAATCTGGCGGATAGTAAATCGTACGCACCAAAATAAGATTTTTGTTTGTAGCGATGAAGCAACAAACTAGAAATCTTCGCATCCTTATTCACTACAACAGCTTTAGGCATGCAGGGCGTCACCGGCCATTCTTTCGAAGGACGTCTTAGAAATTTAGGACCTGGAAACCATCTTGTATCTTGATCTCCCATTGAAGAATCGTAATGCTTTGTGCCATCGTCGGCCACGTTGTCACTTGAGCTGACGTGAAACCATTGACGAGGCGAGGATGAGTCCAGAATTTCGCCAACACGAGTGGACAAAGGAAGGCAATTTATTCGACGAGTTAATCCATGCGAGTACCGTTTTGGAATCGGAGAAAAACTTGGTTTTATCGATACGTATCGAATGTGATGCATTAATCGTCCTAGCTAACCGGATCCCAAGAACAGCTGCCTGTAGCTCCAAACGGGGAATGGACAATTGCTTAACAGGTGCCACTTTAGCCTTTGCCATAACCTGTGCTACTTCAATTTCATCCCCTCGCACAAAACGCAAATACGCGACTGCAGCGAATGCCTTCTCCGACGCGTCTACGAATACTAAAAGACTGATTTGGCACTCGTCTGGGTCCCAAGAGACGTAACGACGAGGGATTCTGATGGCTTCGATGCTCTTCAGATCATTAATAAAACTCAACCACGAGCTTTGAAGAAGAGATGACACCGGTTCGTCCCAATCAAAACCTTCTCTCCATACCTCTTGAAGGATAATGCGACCACGAATGATGAATAGCGAAATTATACCGAGAGGATCGAAAATTTTCATTATGGTCTTTAGCATCTGTCGCTTTGTCACGATTCCGTCGGCAAGAAAGTCTTTCGTCACCTCGTCAATCGCCAGTTTATAGGAAAAATGATCTGAAGACGGGTGACAAAACATACCTAATACTTTGGACACTAAACTGTCACTTTCATTAGGATTTATGCTTACCAACTTGGTGTTTACGTTACTCTCTGGCATCTCCTGAAGAACTTCACGATTATGTGATTGAACTCCTACTAACTCAAAATTCATGGAGCGACAAATACGAATAGCATCCTTCGTGACCGAGATCGCATCTTTGACCGTATTATGGCTATTGAAATGGTCATCGACGTATGTACGTTTGGTCAAGCCATCAACTGCTTCAGGACATTCCTCTTTAAAAAGGTTAGCGTGGTGATTTTCAACAAATTGCGCACAGGTAGGCGAACACCTGGGACCAAACATCATCACCTCCATGATGTAAACTGTTGGATCCCTAGAACCGTCTCCGTCTCTCCACACCATTCGCTGGCACTGCTGGTCCTCGGCCTTGATCCGGATTCGGTGGAACATCTCGAACATCGGCATTCACAGCTACTTGTCGCTCTCTAAACTTGAACAGACCTGCATGTAATGGAACCAAGTTGTCTGGCCCCTTCATTAAATGGGTATTCAACGATACACCGTTCACTGTTGCTGCAACGTCCGACACGCATCTGGGTTTTGGAGGGATCTTGTTGGGGTTTACGATGATAAAAGTGGGTGCATACCAAACCCTAGGCCAGTCTCTTTCCAGCTCCTCTTTCGACGCGATTCTAGCATATCCCTTAACCTTAAAGATCACGAAAGTAATTGTTTTGCCATTCCAGGAGATAAGGCTTCTTCTTTAATGATTTCTCAAGACCTAGGAGGCGTTTGAAAGCCATATTATAACTGTCAGGCAGTTTGACATCATCTGAATTCCACAAAAGTCCAATCTCGTATTGGTTACCAATCAGTTTTAACGAACGGTCCATGATATAGTAGGAACGACTGACTTCTCGGCTAAGCAACTCACCTTTAGAAGGCATAACACCAAATTCCTCCGTAGTAAAATGACGCCGAACGAGATCGTGCAAGTCCGGATCCTCCCGGATCGCATCGTGAAACATGAACTTCATTGATGGCCTCGAAACCTGATGCACGCAGGATACATTCAATGATGAAGCTGACCTGCCGTACACTATCCAGCCCAACAGAGTCTTTAAAGCGTGGGGCTCCTCGTCCTTGCCATGTCGATGACCGTGGCCTAATAAAAACTGGGCTTGGTCTAACCCCAGAAGTATTTTTGGACGAGCGTCAACTAGATCCGAGAGTGGGAGGCCTCGAAGGTGAGGATACAACTTCTTTAACCGAGAGACATCGATAGACTGACTAGCAAGACTTAAATCCTTGATGGTGTAAACGTTCTTCAAAAAATACTGCTTTCGACTGTTCATTCCAGACACCGAAAACGACGTGCGCTTAGAATCTTCGACGCGAGAAACTCCCTTTGTCCACTGCAATGTCAGCTGTTCGGGCTGTCCGGATAATCCAAGATCGTTAAATAAGTCTTCGTCGATCATGGACAAAGAGGAGCCGTCATCCAAGAAGGCGTATGTGTCGACAAACAATTCACCATTACCATGTATCCGAACCGGCACTACCTTGAACATGATCTTGACATCCACCCCCTGATGAGAGGAGTGAATATGTGGTTGTGGTACGAACGGAACTGCTGCGGAATCTAACTGGTGATTGTTGACACTGACTGTCTTATGCAACAACGGGTGGTGACGTTTTGTCTCTGTGTGTCGTACGATAGGCGTAATCGACATTCTGATATGTTGTTTTATTTGCCGTTTAACTTTGGAATTAAAGTAGAATTGTTGCCTTTGAAAACATGTCTCTTTGTTGTGATCAGTTGCTACGAATTCCTGGAACATAATACAAAACATAATAAATGAGATAGAACCTTCGTATAAATAGATACTTATCTGTTTATTCTGCTCCACTGTTCTATCCTGTTGATTTTGTTGGCACCCGAAAGCGAACTCTTCTGGACGATTCTGAAAAGAAGATTTTGCGTTTGTGCTAAAGACATAAAAGGGAATTGTATATATTTTAC